>CAWUFW010009174.1:0-600000 GCA_963921515.1 Calotriton arnoldi
GTTGCATGTGTAGTTATGGCCTTTTCACTTTGTCATCCTCACAGGTTAATGCCCATCGGAAGCAGGAGATCTGGAAGGACATCGTCCGGGCTGTCCGGTCCGTGGGGTCTACAAGCGCCGGATCCGCAACTGCCAGAAGAGGTGGCAGGACCTTCGGGGCTGGACCCGGAGGATTGCACGGGTCCAGCTGAAGCTGTCGCCTCCTCGCAGGAGGGGCGGAACACGGACCCTGACCCCACATGCTCCAGATCCTGGCGGTGGTGTTTCCAGACCTGGATGGGCAGCTGAAGGCCAGACAGCAGCAAGGAGGGGGTGAGTCAAAGACTGCACTGTGAACTCTGTATTACATGCTATGTGCCCTCCTCTGGCCTGGTTAAACTGCCATAGTACAGCAGTCATGTTGTCCAGGAGCCATGTCCCTCTATTGTGCACTGCCCACTCCTCATCTGGATACCCAGGTGTGGCCCCTACATTCAGGGAATTGTGTCACTTGGGACTGTGTCCTTGCAGTTTGCTTCACTCAAGGTGGGGGACAGCATCTGTTTCCCCTAACTTCTGTTGTGGGCATCATGGGTGGGTCCATTGTTCACGCAATGCCTGTGTTTGGACATGTAATCTGCGTGTTGCTTTCATATGCGGTCCACTTGCTGAGCTGAGCCACCACATGTGCCTGGGGTATCTGGCACACACCCATGCAGCGGGTGGGAACAATGTTTGGGCCCCAGGAGTGTGCAGATTACGTGTGTCACACATACATAGCCAGCTATCCACTGTCCAGGGCTCATCCCTCATTCATGTGGGGCAGGACAGTCATGCCTACTCCAGCCCATCCAATACACCTGTACTCCCACTCCCGGGTATCAGCTGACACGTTGTGCGCAGTGATTTGACCCCTCAGGTGTCTGCCTCTGTGTCAGTGTGCTGTGGATTTGTTGCCAGGACTGCTGGGGTGTTTCTCGGTAGGGGCCCAGCATGCGACTGGAGATGTGACCATAGGAGACGATACTTGTGTGTCACATAGGTGTTTGATCAGCTGCCCGTGCAGACTGGGGTATGCGAATGTGAAGTTCAGGCAGCTGTTTCCCATTCACAGCAGATTGTGAGGGGCTCAGGTTCAGAGGGTAGTGTCACAGGTCTCCCATATGTCCAATCGGTATGACCTGGACAGATGAGGGTTAAGATGATGTGTTGTGTGGGGGATGTACATGTGCACTTGTGCAGCTCCAGGACTTCCATTCCCCATGACCTACTATTGTGACACAGTGCAGAGTGTTGTTGTCTGGCTGCCAAGTCATACATCACTGAGACAGTGATGTATGACTTAGCAGTCATGCCTCCGCCATGGCATGTGTCTACTTATTGGTGATCCTGCAGGGGAGTGACATGTGCTACATGCACACCATTGTGGCGATGGCTATCAGGACATGGGTGCATCATGGTGTCTGTCGCTGGTATGCATCACATGCATTTCCTATTTGACTCTGGGCATCCCTTTCATCCGGAAACCTGTACTGACTCAGTGGCAAGAGTTGTGATGTGTGCATGTCCACATGCTACACCGTGTCCTCTGCACTGTCCAACTACTGTGTAGTTGGTGCATGTGTCCACACTGGGGTGTTGCTATCCAACAGACACCAGACAGATGGGTGCAAGGCCATGTGGGATGTGAGTGCCATGGTTGGCATCAGACTGACAATTGGCTTCCCTGTTCAGTCAGGGCACTTTTAGCAATGTTCAACTAATGATGCCAGGGCTTGCTCTGTAATGTGCTGTGCTCACAGTGGTGTGTGCGTTTGGTGCAGGTGACTGATGTCTGTCTGTTTCCCCATTGTTTGCAGATACATCCACGGCCACGGAAGGGGACAGCTCCACGGACCAGGAGGAGCCGGAGAGCCAGACTGGGTCAACAGCCGAGGAGTGGTCGGAGGGACCCAGTGGCACGGAGGGCGAGGGGAGCCACACCGAGCAGACTCTCAGCAGCATCCACCTCAGCTGAGGACCACAGCGGCTCGGAGGATGTCTCCCTTATGGAGGCGGGTGTCAGCAGCCACCACACCCCAGCTAGTGTTGCTGTCCCCGCCACCACCAGCACCACCACCGCCCTCCCATCGGCTCCCATTCCCCAGGTCCGTGGAGGCTCCCATGTTCGGGAGCGTGTCTCCTTTGGGCCAGGCACCGCACCCCTGCACCTGTGTCCCCTGCTGCCCTGAGTGAGGAGTCTGTGTACCTCCTTCGCCAGCTCCATGTAGGGCAGACAGCCATGCTGAGTGTCCTCCATGCGCACACCGCTCTGTTGACTCAGCTGGTGTCGTTCATGGAGGGCATCTCATCGGGCATGTCTGACCTACAGAGGGGCAATAGGTCCATGGACTCCTCCCTGACGGCAGCAGTGTCCCTCCTCAGACAGTCCCTCACCCCTCCTGCCTCTGCTCCATCCACACTCCCCAGCACCTTACCCGTCCCAAGCACACACACACCGGCACAGGCACACACCAGCACACACACGTCCAGCACACCGACACACACGCCACAAACAAAACGCACACGCACGCACAGTCAGGGGACTGAAACCAGACTCACAGGGGATGGGGCCCTGGAACACACACACGCATCCACGAGCACTGCGCAGTCCTCAGTTGCCTCTCCCTCCAAAGCACCCTCCCTTGCCTCACCTGCAACCCCAAAGACCCAGCGGCTCTTCCTCAGTGACCTCGGCCTCTTCCCCTCCGATCCAGCTGATACAGCATTCAGGGGGAAGAGGAAGCCCACCCACACGGAGCAGAGTGCCCCTCGCCCCCGGACACCCTCCCCCAGGCGCAGACAGACTGAGGCCCCCACCCGCAAGTCCCCCGGAGTCGTAAGAGCAAGACCCCGCTGCCGCCCTGCAGCTCAGGCACCAGGACTCCTTCCTCCATCCCTCAGGCCCCCACTCCACAGGTGCCCCCACCACACCCTGCCCCAGGTTCCCCCACCCACAGATATACCATCCCCAAGAGGATCCGGCCTTCTCCCCTGCCACTTGCTCTCCCGGCACCACACCCTCGCTGCGCTTGTCTGTGCCACTGATGAGGTGAGGGTGTCCTCCCCTCTGTCCAGCCCACCTTGCCTGTTCCCCATTCTCCTCCCCTGGTGGTAGGCACTGCAGTGGAGTCCACTACCACCCTGTCTGACTTGGGCACTGCAGTGGCGGACCTGTCCACTCCATCTGCAGGGTCCACTGCAGTCGTGCCGGCACCCACAACATCTGAGTCATGCCCCCAGTTGTGCCGGCACACACCATGTCAGACACCTCCACTGCAGTTGTCAGTGGCTCGCCAGCACCCACCACCCCTTCCCTGCTTCCTCCTGGTGAGCCCTGATCCTGTCCCTGCGGTGCCTGGCCTGCCCCCCAGGTTGCCCCTCCTAGTGGATTGTCCCTGGTTTTGTGCAGTGCAGGCATGCGTAGGGTGACATCTGCCACTGTCACCCTGTTTGGACTTTGACAAAGGACTGGCCATTGGCCTTTGTGGTTTTTCTGGACTTTCACTTTTCAATACACACATATGCTGAATAAAGCAACTTTCTGTTCTCTAGTGCTTATGCTTCTGATGTACATGTTGTTGATGATGCTAACCATGCCCTTGCTGCAGTGATGGTGATATTTGGTCTCATGATAATGAAGTGTTACTGTGCAGGAACCCATGTGGTCCAGGGGGGAATGTGTCCTATCCTGTGGTGTATCCATGTCATCCATAGCAGCATCTGAGGGTGTCATGTGTTCAGTATTTGGCAATGGGATTTCCTACTTACATTAGCAATTTCACATCTGTGGCTTCCACCTCTGCACATCTGTTGTGCCTGCCATTGTTCAATTTGTCTACTTCCCTGACCGTGTGGCCATCTCCACTGGACATGCAGGTTTGGGCATCAATGGGGAAGGACTCATCTGTGTTGTCAGTGCAACATTGCTATACAAGTGTGTTGGATCTGTGCTGATGATTTCGTTGGCACTTCCATGACCAGGCTGATGTGACAGGAGCCTTCATTTGGTGCTAATTGTTGATTGTGTGACCAAGTGCTCAGCTGACATGATAGGGCCCTACTGAGGCAACATATGGCACAGCTTTCCTCACACAGGAGTGGAGTCCCCTCATGGCAGTGTGTACTCCTGTGACATTGCCTGCGCCCAAGGTGTGTGTTGTATGTGCATGTCTGTGTGTTCACTTCCGTTTAGCTGTGATCCCTAGTGTTGTACCTGTTTGTGATGCTTGCTGAGTTGACCTATGTTCCCCAAAGTCTTCTCCCTGGGTTCTCTGTGATGTGGGTGCATGGCACATTACTGGTCATCAGGGTGTCACCCATAGGTGTGTTTGCTGTCAGGGCTGAGTTTGTGTGCAGACGCAGATGGGTCACAGTCAGGTTTCCCTTGGCACTTGTTGTTTGCCCCTGTCATGTGATTTCCAGTTTGTGTTATCTTTCAGTGATTGTGACACGTTGTGTGTGTGACTGCTGGCACTCCTCAGGGTCCGGGCTGCAATGTTGGTTGTTGTCTATGTGTGTTCTTTGTGGGTGACCTTGGCTTCTTCATTGGTGTGTGACTGTGGCTGGGATCCCATTGGTTGGTGTGGTATTGCCGTCATGTCCATGTACAGCGTAGTGTGCAGTGTGTCAGACATTCAGGAGTCTTGTTGAGTGGCCATGTGTGATGTGTTTCTGCACCTTGGTTCCCACCCACCACCCTGGAATAGTCATGGGTGCATGTGCAATGTCACCAGTGCATGTGTGCTTCACTGCTGCACATTGTTGGAGGTCGAGGTGTGTGGTGTTGAGTGTGTGCAGATGAGAGTTGTTGCCCGGCTAGACCCCTGCCTCCATGTTGGCCTTGGCTTACTGGCCGTGCTGATTGATTTGTGCTTGTGTAGGTGTGATGGTAGTTTGTTGCTCAGGACACATGACTGTGGTTCACAGTGTGAACGACATTTAGCTTTGTCATCACAGTTGGATTGTAATGCAGCCCAGGGTCACCACATTGTGGGGGCCCTGGGGGTAGTGCTGTGGTGTGTCTGTGTCTTGCAGTGTCAGTTGCTGTTCCTACGTGCCTGTGTGACATGTGTGATTTGTGCTCCCTCTCATCTGACAATGCCTGCTTGCCCACATAGGGGATTTGGATCCATGAGTTACCTTTGTGTGGCACTGTATGCACATCTGTATGATTGGTATTCAGGCCTCCTCATGTGTTGTGTGGTTGCCTGGGGACACTAGCACCCCCTCACCTGTTGTGTATGATGTGCAGTGTGGGTCTGCCTGTTTGTGTTTGTGCATCTGCACCACTGCATTGGCATATCTTGGGTGTGCCATTGGCTGTATGTAGTTTGGTGGGTTTCCCCTGCTGTCCCTGGGACTCCTAGGTCATCGGTCAGCACAATGATCATGGTTTGTGTGTCCCATTGCTGCCATGGTATGGTATCTGTTCACCTCACATCTACAGTCTCCACAGGGTATCTGCATTTGTGTGCCCATTGGTGCAAATATGTGGGTCTGCATTCTGATGGTCACTTCTGTCATTGTGTCATTGATGAATGTTGACTGTGTCAGCCCCCATGGGTGTTGTTTGTCTGCACATGGCCAAAGGTATGTCTTATTTGCACTGCAGTATTTGCCTCCCCAATTTATGTTGCAATGGGACACATGCACTACTTTGCCACTGATGTGTTTTATGTTCTGTGACCAGGAATCATCCATGCAGTTTGGCAGTTGCAGCTTTTTCTTTGTCAACACTTACATTTTGGTCACTGTGATGATGGGGGTTTGGACCCCATTGCCACAATGTTCAAAATGTGCCTAGGATATGGACCCCACACTTACATTTTGGTCACTGTGATGATGGGGGTTTGGACCCCATTGCCACACTGTTCAAAATGTGCTTCAGCTATGGACCCCACACTTACATTTTGGTCACTGTGATGATGGGGGTTTGGACCCCATTGCCACAATGTTCAAAATGTGCTTCAGCTATGGACCCACACTTACATTTTGGTCACTGTGATGATGGGGGTTTGGACCCCATTGCCACACTGTTCAAAATGTGCTTCAGCTATGGACCCCACCCTTACATTTTGGTCACTGTGATGATGGGGGTTGGACCCCATTGCCACAATGTTCAAAATGTGCTTCAGCTATGGACCCCACACTTACCTTTTGGTCACTGTGATGATGGGGGTTGGACCCCATTGCCACACTGTTCAAAATGTGCTTCAGCTATGGACCCCACCCTTACATTTTGGTCACTGTGATGATGGGGTTTGGACCCCATTGCCACACTGTTCAAAATGTGCTTCAGCTATGGACCCCACACTTACATTTTGGTCACTGTGATGATGGGGGTTGGACCCCATTGCCACAATGGTCATGGCCTGCTTGCATTGTGGGGCCACACACATATATGTGTGGCACATGTGATAGGGGGTCACATTGTATGTTCAAAGTCATGTTCAGTGTTGTAGGCATTTGACACAGTCTACACACGCTTGTCATGGTGTTGGGGGATGTCTTTTCTTGCATTCCCTAGGTTGTGGTGTGCTGGTTGTGTCATGCATTGTCCATCCTATGAGTGGGGGTGGTGTTGGTGGTAGGCATCCAGCCCCCCATGGGTAGAGGTGGTAGTAGTGGTAGGCATCTGGCACCCCCTGGCTAAGGGTGGTAGTAGTGGTAGGCATCCAGCCCCCCTGGCTAAGGGTGGTAGTAGTGGTAGGCATCTGGCACCCCCATGGCTAAGGGTGGTAGTAGTGGTAGGCATCCAGCCCACCTGGGTAAGGGTGGTAGTGGTGGTGGGCATCTGGCACCCCCCTGGCTAAGGGTGGTAGTAGTGGTAGGCATCAGCCCCCTGGCTAAGGGTGGTAGTAGTGGTAGGCATCTGGCACCCCCATGGCTAAGGGTGGTAGTAGTGGTAGGCATCCAGCCCCCTGGGTAAGGGTGGTAGTGGTGGTGGGCATCTGGCACCCCCTGGCTAAGGGTGGTAGTAGTGGTAGGCATCCAGCCCCTGGGTAAGGGTGGTAGTGGTGGTGGGTATCTGCCACCCCCTGGCTTAGGGTGGTAGTAGTGGTAGGCATCCAGCCCCCTGGCTAAGGGTGGTAGTAGTGGTAGGCATCCAGCCCCCTGGGTAAGGGTGGTAGTGGTGGTGGGCATCCAGCCCCCTGGCTAAGGGTGGTAGTAGTGGTAGGCATCCAGCCCCCTGGCTAAGGGTGGTAGTAGTGGTAGGCATCTGGCACCCCCATGGCTAAGGGTGGTAGTAGGCATCCAGCCCCCTGGGTAAGGGTGGTAGTGGTGGTGGGCATCTGGCACCCCCTGGCTAAGGGTGGTAGTAGTGGTAGGCATCCAGCCCCCTGGCTAAGAGTGGTAGTAGTGGTAGGCATCTGGCACCCCCATGGCTAAGGGTGGTAGTAGTGGTAGGCATCCAGCCCCCTGGGTAGGGGTGGTAGTGGTGGTGGGCATCTGGCACCTCCCTGGCTAAGGGTGGTAGTAGTGGTAGGCATCCAGCCCCCCTGGCTAAGGGTGGTAGTGGTGGTGGGCATCTGGCACCCCCCTGGCTTAGGGTGGTAGTAGTGGTAGGCATCCAGCCCCCTGGCTAAGGGTGGTAGTAGTGGTAGGCATCCAGCCCCCCTGGCTAAGGTTGGTAGTAGTGGTAGGCATCTGGCACCCCCATGGCTAAGGGTGGTAGTAGTGGTAGGCATCCAGCCCCCTGGGTAAGGGTGGTAGTGGTGGTGGGCATCTGCACCCCCTGGCTAAGGGTGGTAGTAGTGGTAGGCATCCAGCCCCCTGGCTAAGGGGTGGTAGTAGTGGTAGGCATCTGGCACCCCCATGGCTAAGGGTGGTAGTAGTGGTAGGCATCCAGCCCCTGGGTAAGGGTGGTAGTGGTGGTGGGCATCTGGCACCCCCTGGCTAAGGGTGGTAGTAGTGGTAGGCATCCAGCCCCCTGGCTAAGGGTGGTAGTAGTGGTAGGCATCTGGCACCCCCATGGCTAAGGGTGGTAGGAGTGGTAGGCATCCAGCCCCCTGGGTAAGGGTGGTAGTGGTGGTGGGCATCTGGCACCCCCTGGCTAAGGGTGGTAGTAGTGGTAGGCATCCAGCCCCCTGGCTAAGGGTGGTAGTGGTGGTGGGCATCTGGCACCCCCTGGCTTAGGGTGGTAGTAGTGGTAGGCATCCAGCCCCCTGGCTAAGGGTGGTAGTAGTGGTAGGCATCCAGCCCCCTGGCTAAGGGTGGTAGTAGTGGTAGGCATCTGGCACCCCCATGGCTAAGGGTGGTAGTAGTGGTAGGCATCCAGCCCCTGGGTAAGGGTGGTAGTGGTGGTGGGCATCTGGCACCCCCTGGCTAAGGGTGGTAGTAGTGGTAGGCATCCAGCCCCCTGGCTAAGGGTGGTAGTAGTGGTAGGCATCTGGCACCCCCATGGCTAAGGGTGGTAGTAGTGGTAGGCATCCAGCCCCCTGGGTAAGGGTGGTAGTAGTGGTGGGCATCCGGCACCCCTGGGTAAGGGTGGTAGTAGTGGTAGGCATCCAGCCCCCTGGGTAGGGGTGGTAGTGGTGGTGCGCATCCAGGCCCCTGTGTGCATATGTGGCATTGGTGATGGGCATCCCGCCCCTATGGTGCTGCTGTTGCTGGTGTAAGTAATTTCTGCATCCCTCTGTGTGTGTGTGATGTGTCGTGTACGTGTTGTATGTGTTTTGTGGTTGGTGTCTGACTTACCTTCTGCGCCGTACGCGTCCGTGCCTGTTCCGGTGGTAAATGTAGAATATTGGTAGGATCGGGACGAAGGGATTCATGGTTGGTTCGTGTCGTTCGTCTTTCTCGTTGCTTCGCGTCGTCCTCGTCGCTGGCGTGTTCGCCTCGTAGCCGTGGATCGTGTTGTGGCGCGAATCGGAGCTTATGTGCGCCTCTCCCGGAAGCTTTGACGTGCCGGACGTAGCGACGGGTTCGGCGCGTACGGAAAGCGCATCGTACTTTGTCCGGCCGGACGGGGCTGCATTTTCCTTCCGTGCGACTCGATTCTGCGTTTCCGGATTCGCCTCGGTCGGAGAACAGGACCTGGATTGGGTGAGTACGACTCGGCCGGATTCTGTGCTGTTGTGCGCATCGTACTTACTCGTTCGGTATGATGTACGGTTCGGTCGGGAAACAGGCATTCGCATGGCTTTTTTCCCGACCGAATGGTATTGGGTGCGCCTCCGACCGAGATCGGAATCGGCCCCTAAGTGTGGTCTCCGACTGGCCTAAGCCAGCCTGTCATCACTAGACAGGGTTCTGACCTCATTGGGTGAGCGCCCTGTGCGCTCAGAGGTCAAGAACAATGCCTGCCCCGGGTGGAGGTGTTTACACCTCTGTGAGAAAGTGCCCTCTTTCTGCATGGTTGCCCCCACTTTTTGCTGAATTGCTGATGTGCTTTGACTGAGTGTGCCCTGGGAACCTGCTAATCAGGTACCCAGGGCCTATGTTCCTTCTCTAAAACTGCATTGAAAATAAAACCCAATTAGCATCTCTGGCCACGGGTCAGCCCCTGGTAAATGGTACCACAGGTACCCAGGGCACTGTGACCAGGGAAGACCTCTAAGGGCTGCAGCACTTATTGTGCCACCCTTAGAGGCCCTGTACCTTTACACTCACACACTGCCTTTGCAGGCTGCGTGTTTTGGTGCAGAACAAAGTGAAGAGTCGACATGGCACACATCCCTGTGGACCATGCCTACAACCCACTGCCCTGGCATAGATCAGTCACCCCTCTACCTGGGGGCACTATACCAGTGGTGAGGGTACAGGTGCATGAGCCCTGTACCCCTACAGTGTCTAAGTCCATTCTTAGACATTGTAAGTGCAGTGCTGCCATTAAGAGTATATGGTGCTGGGAGTCTATCATTACGAACTCCACAGCACCATAATGGCTACACTGAAAACTGAGAAGTTTGGTATCAAACTTCTCAGCACATTAAACCCACACTGATGCCAGTGTGGGATTTAATGAAAAATGCGCACAGAGGGCATCTTAGAGATGTCCCCTGAAAAACGACCTACCACTAGTGTCCAGGCTGAGTGGCTGCTTTCAGCTGCCACCACCAGACATGTTTCTGCACCCCTGGGTCGAGAGCCTGCTGCTCTCGGGGGCCTGAAACAATGCACATCCTGGGAGGAGGTGCCAAGCATCCTCTCCCAGGATGGGCAGGGTCCACAAAGGGGAAGCTTCAAAGGCTTGCGGCCTTTGTGAGCTTCTCCAGGCCACTTGCTGCTTTCAGCAACTGGTCCCCACTGGTTCTGACCCCCACTTTGGGTGGGAGAACCGGCAGGAAAAACAAGTGAGGAAGAGAGGTGTGCCTACCTCTTCCAACTCCACCCCTCAGGTGGGGGGAGGCAGGTGAAGCACAACTCTCAGTCCCCGCCATCTTGCAGATGGGGGGACCCAGCCAACCAGGGAAAGGCTTATGCCCCCTTCCCACTGGAGGGTGGCATAATATGGGGAGTACCCACCCCAGGGAAGGGACCCATTGGTCCCAACCTTTTTACCTACCTGTAACGCCCCTAAATCTAGTATTTAGGGGCACCCCTGAACCTTGCTTCCTCAGACAAGAAACCAGAAGAAGAAAAGAAGAAGGACCGAACAGCCTTGCCGCAGCTAACCAGAGGAGGACGCCCACTGACTTGGCCCCAGCCCTACCGGCCTGACCCCACCTCGAACCTGCTCCAGCGAAATCCCGGTGTGTCCTGCAGCCAGCAACCTCAAGAAACCCAGAGGACCTGCCTGCCTTCAATCCCAAAGACTGTCTCGCGTGAACACCGAATTTGGTCAAACAACAGAATCCAGCTCCGCAAGGATCGCAAGTTTGCACCACTCTGCACCAGACGCCCACGGCCTGAGTTCGAGTGGCCCAACACCAAGCGGAGGTCCCCCCGGCGATCCTGACCCGAGATCCGGCTACCCCTGACCTGCCTCAAGCCTCCAGCCGACGCCTGCAGCCTCAAACCGGAAGGTCCCCCCAGCCGCGACCAGGAGCTGGTAAGAATATCCGACCCTAAAAGGCACCCCTGCACCCGACGCCCCACTGCCTTGGGTGGCCCAACCGATCGTACCTAACCAACCCCCAAGGTCCCAACTTACCTCTCCAAGTGGTGGTCGCACCCAGAAGACCTTCGTCCCCGAGCCTGCAGTGCTTTTGCAAACCGGAGACTCCCCATTGAAAGCTATAGGGCTTCCGACGCCAAAACAGCACTCTGCACCCGGCCGCCCCAGTGCCATTGATGGTGCATCTTTTGTGCTGGTCTAAACCCCCATTTGCCCTGAGCTTAAGTCCAGGAGCTTTGCTCCCACAACCCAGTGGCCTGCTCGTCAGCAGCCACCAACCGGAGGCCCCCTATCCCCCATTGGATAGCATTGAGCCTCAGCACTCTGCACCCGGCCGCTCTAGTGCCGCTGAGGGTGTAACAAGAGTGCATCCTTGACCCTGGGGGACACCTGAGTCTAACCCCAGAATACAAACTCTAACAACAAAGTACTTACCTTTGAACCGATAACACTATTTTCCTCCATAGGATAACATTGACTGTTTTTGTATGAAAAGTTTCTAAGTGTGGAGTTGGAAAATCTATGAAAACCTTTTACAACTGTAGTAAATAACAAAAACGCTTTTACTTACCTGTTTACAGGAAATGTCCCAGTGTAGTATCCCGGTATACTACACTGTGTAAGAAAAGTAATCTGAAAGTAATGTACTGGTCATTTTACTAAAAAGTCCATTCAAAGTATATGTACTGTATTTCCAAAGCATTGCATTTCTCAGTAACAGTTTTGTAAATCAAAACAATGTGCATATACAATTACAATCCAAACTGTGTTACAACTGTATATTTACTGCAACGTATTTATCACTTACCTGTGCCAGGCTTGCTTGGTTCTAGGAAATAAAATAACTAAAAAAATATTTTTATACAAAAACAATTGGTCTGAAGTTCAGTCTTTGAGTGTGTGAATTCATTTGCTGACTGAGTGTGTACAACAAATGCTTAACACTGTCCTCTGATAAAGCCTTACTGCTCGACCACACTACCACAAATAGAGATTAAGGTGTTATCTACTTTACCTTTGCCTACCTTTTGGGTTCCATTGGACTCTGTGCACACTATACCTCACTTTGGTATAGTATATACAGAGCCAGCTTCCTACAACCTACCCCCGGTCAGTAAGAGCCATCTGTGGCGGGAAGCTTCAAAGGCCTTGCTGCCTTTGAAACTCGACCCCAGCCTCTCCTGATAGAAGGAGCAGGCCCCCCCCTTACTGTCCTCATCCCGGTGGGAAGACAGGCGGGAAAACTAAGAATGAGTAGGTGGTGTGCCCCTCTCTGCCAACTCCACCCCTAAGTCGCTGGAGGCGAGGTGAAGTACATTTTTCAGTGCCCACCATCTTGAAGATGGAGGGACTTCTCCAATCAAGGCTAGGGCTATGTCCCACTCCCACAGGAGCACATTGGGAGATTCCATCCACACTCATCCTCTTGTTCCTTGAAAGCATTTCGTCATTATGCAGTTCATGCTACTTTTAATCAGATAAGACGCCTTTCTTTTCTGTACATCAGACCAGGGGCGTAGCTACCATTGATGCAGCAGGTGCAGTAGCACCAGAGCTCCGAGTGGGCCGGTTGAGCCCTGATAATTGCTGCATTTACTATCACACCAGCATTCAAAGTGGCCATTTCCTCTGCTTGCACCAGGGCCCATGGCTTCCTTGCTATGCTACTTCTTCAGACATGCATAGGACTCGCTTGGTACCAACCATCTTGCAGAAATCTGATGCTCGCAGGCCTGGTGTACACACTCTGAGCTCCAGCAGTGCTCGGTGTCACAGACGAATGCACTGGCGAAGATAAAAGAACTGGCTTTAAAGTACTAAAGCATGAAAGAACAGGCATACCTTTTCCATGCATTAGCACGTTAAACCTGGACCTATTGGCCTTACAAACGTGTCCAGTTCCCAGTGTGCAAAATTGTATCCCCCTCCCCCCCCCAGAAGCTTGGGTCTAGTTGCGTCCCTGCACTTGGCAGAGGGTGACACATTCAAAGGTGACCGGCAGCAACCATGCAAGAGAGTAAACCTGAGGACATTCACCATTCGTACAAGCATTGAAACTGCAGAGAGACAAGTCAGCAAAAAAGAAAGCAGCAACTTAGTTTCACTGAGGAGGTTAGAAGACTCACATCCTTGTTCTTGCCACAACGCTTTATGCCCGTCCCGTTATATCAATCAATCAAGTGATATTTATATAGTGCTGCTTATCACTCGAGAGGGTACCCAGGTGCTGAGCTGGGGGTGTCAGTCAAAGAGCCAGGTCTTGAGTCCCTTCCTGAAGTGAGTCAACGAGGGTGAAGTACAGATGTGTAGGGGAAGGGTGTTCCAGGACTTGGCAGCGAGGTGGGAGAAGGAGCGTCCTCTGGTGCGGCAGTGGCGGGTGCGTGGTAACTGTGCGAGGGCGAGGTGAGTGGAGCAGAGGTTCCTGGGAGGTCGGTGGAAATTCGGGGGCGGTTCATGTAGGTGACTCCTTGATTGTGGAGGGCTTTGTATTCGAGGGTCGGAAACTTGATTTGGCATCTCTTCTGGATGGGGAGCAGTGGAGATCTTTCAGGTGCTGGGTGATGTGAGTCCTCTTGGGCAGGTTGAGGATCAGTCTGGCTGCTGCGTTCTGGATCATCTGGAGTCTTTTCATGACTTCAGTGGTGGTGCCTGCATAGAGTGCGTTGCCGTAATCCAGTCGGCTCATGATGATGGCCTGCGTCACCGTTTTCCTGGTGCTGATGGGGAGTCACTTGAAGACATTGCGGAGCATTCGGAGAGTGTGGAAGAAGGCTGAGGAGACAGCGTTGACCTGACATTTCTTGGAGAGTTTGCTGTCCAGGATGATGCAGAGGTTGCGGGCATGGTCTTTCAGAGTGGGGGTGGGTCTGAGTTCTGATGGCCACCAGGAGTTATTCCAGAGGGAGGTGTGTCTGCCGAAGTTCAGAACTTCTGTTTTGTCCGTGTTCAGCTTCAGGCAGTTGTTCTTCATCCAGGCTGAGACGTTCCTCATACCATTGTGGAAATTGGTCTTTGTCGAGAAGGGATCCGCTGAGAGCGAGAGTACGTGCTGGGTGTCGTAGGTGTACGAGATGATGTTAATGTCATGTTTTCTGGTGATGTCTGCAAGTGGTGTCATGTAGATGTTGAAAAGGGTTAGACTGAGGGATGAGCCTTGAGGGACGCCGCAGATGGTGTGCTTGGGTTGTGAGGTCAAGGGAGGGAGACAGATTCTCTGAGTGCGCCCCGTGAGAAAGGATGCCATCCATCTGAGCGCGTCGTCTGTGATTCCGATCTGGCATAGTCGATCAACGAGTATGTGGTGGGAGATGGTGTAGAAGGCTGCGGAGAGGTCGAGCAGGATCAGGGCAGCTGATTCTCCTCTGTTGAGTAGGGTGCAGATGTCGTCTGTGGCGGCGATCAGGGCTGTCTCGGTTCTGTGATTGGCTCTAAAACCTGATTGGGAGGGGTCCAGCAGATTGTTTCTCTCCAGGTGTTCGGTGAGTTGGAGGTTCATGGCCTCCTCCAGAACTTTGGAGGGGAACGGGAGCAGTGAGATGGTGTCACGATTCACTCCCTGTGCTCTCGTGCCCACCACCAGGGGGCCGAATTGTGGGGCTTTCCAGTGTTCTGATATGCTTCGAGACACTCCCCTGCATGCACAGCCTGACTTCCAGGCATTAGGACACCATTTAGGAATTGACATCCATTCCCAATCCATGCCGGGTTTTGTGGAAGCCAGACAGCCCTTTTCTCCTCTGACTTCCTGTATGATCCTGGGCAGCGCTGTACTCCTCTTTCTGCGTACTTTTGCTACCCAGTTCCCAGTCCTTGCCCAAGTCTCTGACTGTGTCCCAGACAGTCCCTGACAGAATGGCCAACCCACATTTCCAGGGTCACTTGTGAGGTTTCTTTGCATTCAGTTAGCTACTGTTTTTGTTTAAAACCCACCCAGTTGGTTATTGCCAAGATGTTTAGCATCAGATCCAGAAAGTCTGCGTATGATGGCAGAAATCCATTGTCAAGGCAGCGCAGTTCTGTGCACCCTATTAGAAAGTCCTTAGACTCTAGAGATCGATTCATGGAGCAAAACAGACTCTTGCGTGCTGAATATTATTCCCTCTGGTTGGCTGATCCTTCTATGTTAGATTTTCATTCTATCTGTAACCCTGATCCTCACCTGATGTCAGCCAGTGACCTACAGGATGAAAACGAATTTCTGCAAACCTTGTTAGCAGCTGAAAGACAAAATAGTAATTCAAAGAGTGATACTGTTAAGGGAAATTTTTCTGAAGTTTCTAACTCAGAGACCCTCTGTCAAGACACTTTTTTCTTTGAAGACAATTTCCAGACACAGTATCTATCGACACCTTACCAAACTGGTAGTTTAATGACACCAGTTAAAGCATGTTTAACCACACAACAGACAAAGAAAGAGCAGATGCAGGTCATAAACTCTGTTTTCCATTTGAATGATATAGCACAGTCTTGTGACCCAGTAAAGACCACAGTCCCTGATACTAGAACACAGGCAGCTACTAGCCAGTTTGAACAAAATCCAAGGTTTAGTTCTGTTGCTTGTTGTGAAGTTTCCAAGCCTACCACTGTCCCTGTAGAGAAAGATCTGCAGTCTACACAGGATATAATTACATCTAAGATTCTTGAATTGCAACGAGAGAATACAATGTTTCAGACTCTGTTAAACTATAACCCAAAGTTGAAGTGGGTTTCTAAATCCCCTGTACAAGGCTACTTTTCCACCTCCAAGTTAGCCTCCTTAGGAATGGAGAATGAAACCTTGCACTCTCTTTTGCGTTCCCCTCAGAGCTGGTCCAGCGATTGTGTGAATAATACTGTGGCCGATCACTCAGATTCCACTCAAAGCCACAGTACCTTGTCTCACAGTGCAGTTAATCAAAGTATGTGTTTGAAGTCTGAATTTTCTAACTCCTCTGATGTTTTGTCTTCTAGTCCTAAATTACATCTAGGCTCTACACCTGAGATGTGTTCCTCCTCTTTTAATGAACCCCAAATGCCAGGCTAGACACAAAACATCTCTTTGCTTTCTTTTCCTGGTAGTGAGGTCAGTTCTATTTCAGAAATAACCCATAGACAGGCCATTGACATACAGATACAATTTGAACCAGTGGCCCCCATAATCCCTGATGTGAGAATATCTTGTGGCTCAGACCACGCTCTTGATCTAGCTGCTGCGACTGAAGACAACCTCCTTGCTGAGAAGAAGTAAAATTCTGACCCCTGGTTTGTTTTCTTGCCTTCAAGCACACCACATATTGAAAAGTCAGGAAATTATAGTACTCTGTGCTCTGTTGCATCTGTACCACCTTGTAATGCAGAAGAAAATGAAAAGATCTCCCATGGGCAAGTAATCTTTGACCTATTTCCTCTGACTGTGAGGTGTGAACTGCCAAATTGTGAAAGAAGCCTGACCATCAGAAACTCTAAGATAAGCACTATTCTTAGCCATCTGGAAGAAAGTACTCCAGTGTGTTTTAATCTGACAAGGACCTGTGAAGATGTCACTACTGACAACAGCAAATCTACTGCTACTGTCACAAGCTTCTACCATTCCCAGAGCTTAAAGTCTGTGAACCATGTGTCACTCTGCCTTCAGCTTGTCTTCTTGCAGAGTCTCCAGAGTCCTCAGCCGGCCCGCTGCCTTCAGAGCCCGAGTCCTCAGCCGGCCAGCTGCCTTCAGAGCCCGAGTCCTCAGCCGGCCTGCTGCCTTCAGAGTCCGAGTTCTCAGCCGGCCTACCTACTGAACTTCAGCCTGCAGTCTGCCTGCCATCTGAGTCCAAACCTCTGGCCTGCCTGCCTACTGAGCCTCCAACCAATTTTCTTACAGAGCCGGTGCCTCTTAAAAGCCTGTTTATGGAGCTAGAGCTTCCAAAGAGCCTGTCTACAGAGCCAGAACCTCTAGGCTGCCTGCCTTCAGCACCAGAACATCCAGGCTGCCTGCCTTCAGCACCAGAGCTTCCAGGCTGCTTGCCTTCAGCACCAGAGCTTCCAGGCTGCTTGCCTTCAGCACCAGAGCTTCCAGACTGCCTGCTTTCTGGCCTTGAGCCTCTATCTTGCCAACATTTTGACCCTTTGCTTCCAGTTTGCCAGCCTTCAGAGGTCTCAGTACGTATACATTCAGAAACTGAATCTCCAGCATCAGAGACAAAACTCTCAACATGCAAGCCTCCAGGACCTGGGTCTCCTGCATACCTGCTTCCAAAGACTCCTGCATGTGAGTCTTTTGTATGTTTTCCTCCAGGGACAGAACTTCAGGTCTGCTTACTGTCACCTCCTTCGTTTTCAGCCAGTTTGTCTTTGACCTCTGTGCCTCCTGCCAATCCGTTATCTGCTTTTGACCCTACAGTCAATCTTCCTTTGGTTTCAGAGTGCTACTCTAGCCTGCCATCATCAGGACTTCAAACACCTTTAATTCAGGCTTCTAAGCCCCTGTCACTGTATTTGGACTCTTCAAGTTCTGCCTTCAATACTGCTGTTAATTTACAGTCTATTATCCAACCCTCCATAACATCACAGTTTTCCTGCAGTCCTCTGGTATCTTGCACTACATCTCTGATAGAAATGGACTTATTTCATAGCAGCAAAAGCTTTGAATCCAGTTCCAGATTCCGGGAGCCGGTCGTTGGAGGGGGTGTACTGTCACAATTCACTCCCTGTGCTCTCGTGCCCACCACCAGGGGGCCGAATTGTGGGGCTTTCCAATGTTCTGATATGCTTCGAGACACTCTCCTGCATGCATATCCTGACTTCCAGGCATTAGGACACCATTTAGGAATTGACACCCATTCCCAATCCATGCCGGGTTTTGTGGAAGCCAGTCTGCTCATGCTGGAAACTGCTCACTGCTTCTTCTCCACCCCTGCAGGCCAAGGATGGGTAGAGGAATTCAGCTCACCTGTGGCTGGCTGCTGCTAGCTTGCTCACACCTGATGCATGTGATTATTGTGAGCTCTTTTAAGCCCCAGCTCCCTTCAGGCCAAGGTTGGTAATTGTAGCTGTGTACCGGTGAGACCGACTCTTGTTTCCAGTGCTCCCTGAGCTTTTGCTATCCTTGTTTCCAGTATTTCCTGAGCTTTAGTTATTACTTGTTCCTGACCTGCTGCTGTTTTCCTTGTTCCTGAATTAGCACTGCCTGCAGTGCTACCTTGACTCTTGAGCTTTAGCTCAATTCTAGTTCCTACTGCTGAGCCTTAGCATTTCTTGTTCCTGAGCTACAGCAGCTTCCCTTGTTCCTGAACTAGCACTGCCTGCAGTGCTTCCTTGACTCCTGAGCCTTAGCATTCCTTGTTCCTGAGCTACAGCAGTTTCCCTTGTTCCTGAACTAGCACTGCCTGCAGTGCTTCCTTGACTCCTGAGCCTTAGCATTCCTTGTTCCTGAGCTACAGCAGTTTTCCTTGGTCCTGAACTAGCACTGCCTGCAGTGCTACCTTGGCTTTTGCTCAATTCTGGTCTTGCTCCAGCACAGCCTTCAGTGCTACTTTGTTTTCTTGACTCCTGATCCATCATTGTTCCAGTGTACCCTTGTAGCCTCCCCTTCTGTATGCCTTTTTCCAGTCCCTGCCTTTCTTCCCATTTCCTTGGTTCCAGTTCCTAGTTTGCAGTCTTTCTATTCTGCTGGCTTGCTTCTGTTACCTTGTATGTTTGTTACCTGCTTTCTGCCAAGTGTGCCCTGTGATTTCTTTCTTTTCCTGTTAAGCACTTCTCCTTGCTAGCTCCTTGTCTATTGTGCTTGTGTTTAGTTCTACCCCCTTGCAGTTACTGCCTTGCGTGTTCCTGTTTGATCGCCAGGATCCGTGGGCACAGCTGACTACCTAGGTGGTGTTTCTTGTTCCCTGTGAGTATTGTCTTTGAGTTACATTTATAACATCACCATAGGTATGAGCTCCACAGACCCTCCTTTGCATACATACCCTATATGTGGGTATTTGCAGTCAGTATCTGTAACAGCAATTGTGGGTGAGAAACTTACTGAGCTTCAGTCTTACCGTGTGGAGCTCCTGAGTGCTTTACCCCACACTCCCCTCTATTGTTAATGTTGTTTCATATATATGTGTTGCACATTCGTCCTGGGTGTAGTTTTTCTGAATGCTAAATCACCTCATGAGTGTCTGTCCTTTCTGAGTCTTAGCCATCTTGTTCCTTCGTGCAGGCTTCCCCTTTGGATCCCTTTTCTCCTCTGACTTCCTGTATGATCCTGGGCTGCACTGTACTCCTCTTTCTGCGTACTTTTGCTACCCAGTTCCCAGTCCTTGCTCAAGTCCCTGACTGTGTCCCAGACAGTCCTTGACAGATGGGAAGGTAGTTTTGGAGCTCGCTGGGGGCTGCAGAGGGTTTTTTGAGGTGCGGTCTCACCTCTGCATGTTTCCAGGCTTCTGGAAAGTTGGCTGTGGTGATGGAGGCGTTGAGGATGGAGGTGAGCTGGTGGCTGATCTTGTCTCTGCTGAGGACAAGGAGTCAGTGGGGGCATGGGTCGGCGGGCGCTCCCGAGTGGATGGAGTTCATTAGGGTAATTGTGTTTGGTGTGCTGAGTTGTTCCCATGCAGTGAGCGGGTGAACTGCTGTTGGATGCTGAGGAGGTTGGTGGGTTGGGGATCGAAGTTGGGTGGACGGCTGTTGAGTGCTGAATAGGTCGGTGGGTTGAGGATCGAAGTTTCTGTAGATGGTTGCTATCTTGTTGTGGAAGTGGTCAGCGAGGGCATTGCAGAAGTTCCTGTGAGGAGGGGATCGAGTTTTCAGTGGCTCTTGGGCAGGTGAACTCTCTGACGATAGTGAAGAGTTCCTTAGTTTGGTTGGCGCTGGTCTTGACCCGGTGTGTCAGGGTCTTCTTTTGCGGCTTTGAACTGGCGGTGGCATTTGTTGAGGGCCGCCTTGAAGGTGGCTTGGTTGATGTTGTTCTTGCTGGTACGCCATGTTCTTTCTTGTTGTTTGCATCTGCGCTTTGATGTGCTGAGTTCCAGGGTGTACCAGCTTGCTCTTTAGGTGGATCTGGGCGTTTTGGCTGGTTTGGTGGGAGAGTGCTGTTGAGCCAGGTGTTGAAGTTCTCGCATGACTGGTTCAGGTTGGTGGTGACTGTGGGCTGTGGGATGCTGAGGTCGTCAGTCCATCAGTGCTGGGTGACCTTGATCTAGCTGAGGAAGGGGGTGCTGTGGCGGTTGGGGGTGGTGCAGTGAAGCCTGGCGAGGGTGAAGTGTACGGTGGAGTCATCCGACCAGGTGAGTTCCTGGTGTGGCTGTATTTGAGTCTGTTGCTGGATGTGAATGAATATGGGGTCCAGCGTGTGCCCTGTTTCTTGGTGGGGTTCCTGACCAGCTGCTTGAGGCCGATGTTGTCCAGTCTTTCCAGGAGGTAGATGGAATTGATATCCATTGTATCGTCCATGTGGAAGTTGAGGTCTCATAGGAAGACATAGTGTTCGGATTCACTGGCGAGCGGTGTGATGAATTCCGCGATGGCGTCGCTCAGGCCAGTTCGTGGTCCTGACGGTCTGTAAGTGAGGGTACCTTTGATGCTGTGGAGCTGGAAGTTCTTGTGTTCCATGATCAGCGTGGTTTCGTCATTGGTGATGGTGCAGGTGATCGATTCTTTGTGTACGATGGTGGTGCCACCTTCGTGTCTGTTTGTTCGGTCGTGGTGTTTCATCTTGAAGGTGATGGGTATTGCAGTGGCTCACTTTGCCACTGGATTCAAGCTAGCCTAGCTGATGAGGGGTGTAACCCCGAAACCGGTCCCAGGATGCTTGTTTCTGGTCCAGGGAAGACCTGGCTTGGCAGTTCGGTCTGGACTGTTCCCTTGGGGCACAGGGTCAAGAATGATTTGCATATAGCTGGGTCTGAACTGGGGTGGTGAAGTGAACTAAAGAACGATGATGGATTCAACCCAGATCTGTGACTCGGGTTGAGTGTCTGAAAAGTTTCAGCGCTCTGTCCATCTCCTTGTGTTTGCTTCATTGCAGTGGCGATGTCAGGAGCCGAAGTGGGTGTGAGCCAGGTCTCTGTAATGAAGGTCACGTCAGGGGTGAGGGTGGAGATGGTGTCCCAGACTTCAGTCTCATGTTTGCAGAGCAATCTGGTATTGATCAGGGGGCAGCTGAGATGTTCCAGGGAGGTCTCGGCCAGGGGGGTGGTTGCTGCGACGCAGTTGGTCCAAGGGTGGAGGTGTACCGGCAGCGGATAAAGGTGAAAGGTCCTGCTGTGGAGCGGGGAGATGTGAGGCAGCAATTGTTGCATCTTGGGTCTAGGGCACGGAGGACTGTGGTGGAGTATCAGTGGGAGGGCAGAGGGGCAGAGTTCCCGTCACTGGGCACGGTCCAGGCGCAGACGGGCTTGATTTTGGTGCGCCGGCGGCTCGGCTGCAGCCTCCATAAGTAGTCCCGGGAGGTGGGTGGGCCTGCCACGTAGGTGGGAGGATGGCGATTTGGAAAATAACTGGCGGGAGTGGGAAAAAAACGATGGGAGCAGGCAATGGACAGGATTAGGGGGCTAGAAATGACAACACAAGCACTAGGGGAGATACAAGTAAAATGCACCAAACAGAATCAAATGGGCCAGTTACAGTGAAGACACAAGCACTGGGGGAAATACAAGGAAAAGAGTAACAAGCGCAATGTGCCAATTACAATGGAAGGACAATGTACAGTGAGAGCACAGGTACTGGGGGAAATAGAAGTAAAAATAAAATAAACAAGCGCAATGGGCCATATACCAGTAAGGTAAAGTGCGCCTAGCAGTCAGCGGGACTGTGGGACTGAACCGGCGGCCTTGAGAGCTGTGCACAGGGCAGCAGTCACAAGGAGCTAGGCAGCAGGGGGAGGCGGCACAGAGACCACAAGGTCCAAGACAACCATGTTAGGTGACATATCAACTGATAACCAAAGACCTAGCGAGAAGGAAGAAGCGTTTTAAAACAAGCTCTGGCTTCTCGCTAATTTTCGCAATGAGTTGGCGGAAATTGGTATTCCCTGTTGCTTGGAACTTAAGTTCAAGTCCTGTGGAGTGGGTAGGAGAGATGTGGGGAGGGAGGAACATTCTGGACCCTCTCCTCCTGATGCTCTCTCTGTTATGTTACATGGCATTACTGTTGTTTATATCAGAAGGATGAACTAAGGATAGTTCAATTGGCGGGGAGAAATTCCTGTTTGGCCTTCCCAGAGAAACATGATGAGTGAGAGGTTAGAGTGCACTAGCCATGTTAGGGTAAGCATCAGCTGCCACCTGCAAAATATTGTTGTTGAATGTTAAAGGGCTTAATGCTCCGAATAAGAGACGGAAAACACGGCCCGCACCAGTGGTTACCACCCAAACCTTTTGGAACAACAACCCGCTTTTTAGAATGACAAACATTCTCAACCCGGCTACCTTTAATGGACATTAGGAGGGGCGATCTTGAATGTAACTAAAGCATTGTGTGGTAGCGCATACTCGTTTACAGACAGCACATTCTCCGTTGACATGGCCACTAACTATGCACAGAAATACAGTGTTATTGATGTAGCTACATTGCACACACATGATATCATGTGTGGATATCTGGGTTCTGTGGATATTTATAATTTGTGCATCACCAAATAAAGGGGCATATTTACAAGGGAAGTGGCAGAGTGAGGCGTTAACCTTCCTGGCTTAACGCCTCACTCCGCCACTTCAGAAACGCAGCACCATATTTACAAGAATATGGTGCAGTCCTGCGTTTCCCTCTGTGCTGGCGCTACACTTAGCAGCCTAGCGCCAACGCAGGCACCCTTGCACCATAGTGCAAGGGTGTCTGCTTGCAGGGGAAGATTGTTTATGTACAGGAAGGTCCCCCTTCCTGCACATAAACAATCTTTAAATGCCGTTTTGTAACTTCTATGTGTGCTGCTTAATGCAGCACACATAGCAGTTGCAAAAGGGCATTTTTTAAATGATTGTTTATGTGCAGGAAGGGGGACCTTCCTGTACATAAACAATCATTGGCCGTTTGCTGTTTTTATGTGTGCTGCACAATGCAGCACACATCAAAACAGCAAAAATGAGAAATGAAACATTGCTCCTCATTGCGCCAGGGTAGGACCAGGTTTTCCCTAGTCTTAATTCTGGCGCTGCCTCATATTTACGCCTCCCTTGTAAATAGGGGGCAGAATCAATGGGTGTTGCGGTGGAACGCCCACTGCAACACCCATTGCCCTCCCCTTTCAAGCTAAGCATAGAGTGAAAGGGGGCCTTATTTACAAGGCAGTGTTAAGCCACGTTAAGTGGCTTAACGCTACCTTATAAATAAGGAGAAGTCCCTACCGCCACAGGAACGTCGTTAAAAGTGACGTTACCGTGGCGATAGGGGCTTGTAAATATGCCCCAAAGTGTCTTGATTTGTTTTGAGCCTACTAATATCTCTGTTTCCAGCTCTCATCAGAATTGCAAAAAAATTTGCCTAATGGTTGCGTCCCTTACTGCTCAATGCAGAGTTCATTTACATTTTGTTGTGTATTGTGAAAACATCGTCCAGCCTTTCCTTTCACACTCCATGTACTCCAGAAAGACTGTCACACAATTCACTTTAAAAACTCCTCTCACTTTGCAGTCAGAGAAAGAAAAGTAAACACCAATACCATTAAATAGGCAGCAATTTATCAGAAGACATTGCCGGACATTTGACCTCTGTCTTTGAAGAACCAGCAAATGCGACAAGATAAACGCAGGATTTAAAGGCATCTTTGTTTAATGTGCCATCTTTCCCAAACCACCAAAAATCGGCTTGCGACCCACCAGTTGGTCACGCCCACAGTTTGGGGAACTCTTTGTTAGAAGCCTTGTCCTACCTTGGTGGGCATCAGCTGGAAAGCAGTGCCTGCCACTGCTCCGGCTGACCATTTAGTGCTGCCAGCTGCACTGCCATTCTTTCCAGCACCTCCTAGTGTCGACCTTGCAGCAGTGGTGGCTTTCATCCAAACATTTTCAACGCCTCTCAGCCCTCTCTGACCTATCCCTGTTGTGCCTTCAGGCACCAAGGGACTTGTGGCTTCTTCGACCATGCATCTGTTGGCGGGCCTTTCCCTGGCACCAAGACTTTCAAACCTAGCCTGGCATCGCTTTGGCATCATCTTCTGTTCTTCTGTCACCAATGGCCCCACCACCAGCATCATCATTGAGACTGGCGTGTCAATGGTGCTGTTATAACTCTCAGCTCGGGCCCCCTTTTGAGGCCGTAGAAGGAACTGATGCTTCAGTCGAGAATATTTCTGCCCCGAAGACAGAGATGGAGTTGGATTCACTCTGTTCTTCCTCAGACTCCGAAAAGGGTGCAAGGTATGGTTCCCAGAATCTAGATACTCCCTGTACTTCTGGCTCAGGTACTACCAACAGTTCCTTCTGAGGACTTTCTTAAAAGGTGGTGCCCAGCATGGCAGCAGAGGGCCTAGAATTACCTCGACTTTTGACAAACATTAAAAACATTTTGACAGAAATTATGCAAACTAATCATCTTATGTCAGTAGCCTTGTTGCTTTTTAATGAGACATTGTTGGGTTTGATCATGTCAGTTTGGAATAACCCAGCTCTTGCTCTTATGAAGTGGCTTGTCACTAACCAACTCCAGGTGACCCAACATTTATATCATCTCATCTAACTACAGAAGACATATGGGCGATTACAATGTCGTATGGAAACTGTTCCGAATGAATCGGACTCGTTTCCGAACGAATCGGGTCCTGCGAGTCCGGACGACCGATTACGATGCTTCCCAACATCGTTCGGTCGGACTCGCATTGACTTCAATGGGAGTCTGCGTTCCGAACAGGAGCACAGGCTCCCATTGAAAAAAGGGGTGGGTGGCGAAAACCTTGCACCCTGTGACAGGCACCCCATGGTGCCTGCCACATTATGCATGGTTGGGAAGAGGGGTCCCTTGGGTATGCCCCCGGGCCCCATTCGGATGCCTCCAGGTGAAGGGGTGCCCGCAACGGGCCCCCAAAGACAGATTCAAAAAGCCGTTTCGTGTCGGGCAGACCAAACCGGAACAGCTGTCCGAATTGATCATCGTAATCGCTCGTCCGGAAACCGTGTCTAACCGATTCGGACTGCCCGAACGGTTTCCGGGCCTTGTAATCGGTTGTTGGGAAATGTGTACGATTCATTCAGAAACAAGGGTTCGGAATCGGATTCTGCAATACTGAATCCCATTCAGAGCCCTTCCGTACGACATCGGAATCGGCCCCATAGTCTTACAGGTTCGCAGTTTCTTGGGTGTTGGCACTGGGACTGACAAGGAGTTTTTGTGGGTAGTATTGATGGTGATGAAATTCTTTTCCTCTGGAAGTCTGGTTTTGAAGCCTGTTACTCCATGTTTATGCAGACACTATTACTCCCATGTTCTCTGGGAGCAGATGGTGGTTTCCCTCTTGCCAAAATCATTTGAAAGGCCACCTAGCTGAAGAGGTTAATGATGGTTCTGAGGGTGCTAGACAACGTCTTGGGTCCGGTCTTGACACTGTGTGTTTGATGTCCAGAACACTGGGATCATCCGTGGTTCTTCGTAGCCTTGCTCGGTTGAGCTCCCTGGAGAGAATCCGTCAAATTTGGTGGATGCAACCTTTGATGATTCTCACCTCTTTAATAAGGGGAGCTCTTTATCTGTAGCTGACACTTCCCGAAGGTGCCCGATTGGCGGACCTACCACCTGTGATGAACATACCCTGTGGAATACCCAAACTTTTTGGGACTGCAGCTAAACAGGCATCGACAACATGCTCTTTCTGAGAAGCAGCTGTTCTGTCTCTTCCCATGAAGAGTAGCCTGATCAGAAGCAACAATTATTGTCCCAGACTTCCCAAGATAGGCCATATTGACTGAATCCCTTGGAGGTAGGTTGGAATGGGGATTACATTTGTGACTGCCCTCTGTGCGGAGACTTTTACCAGTACATGCCCACTTGTTGCCCTGTCTCCCTTTGGTCAGATGAAAAAACTGTTGCACCTGAGTTTCGTCCCACTGAAAGGGAGCCTCTCCTTTAAGAAGGACTGCAGTGATCCCTGCAGCTGGATGTATATTTCCTTATGCTCCCTTGCTTTGCAGCAGATAGTTTGATCCTCGGCAGGGGGAAATGTTTTCATCACACAGATAGTATTAGTTTGTCTTGCTGATATTCCCTACTTCCAAGTACTGAAGCTCCTTGCGTATTTCTGATATTATTGTAGGTCATTGAAAGTCCATGTCGATGGTTGAGATCTCAAGGCTCGCTGTCGGAATACATTGCTCACCGGGCATTAAAATTTCTTGAACTGGCTGATCTGCCCTCCTTAGTTCAAATGTTTTGCTTCTTGGTTGGTGACCAGTCACCGTCCTGGGGCTCTTTTTTCAGTGGCTTGGATCGGCAGTTTGGTACTATTCTTGCCTGCGCTGAAGATGTTGCCTAGGTATAGCACGCACCAATGCAGCGCCAAATAGCTCCTTCTGGGCGTTATTTCTATCTTGCTCCACTTACACAATAAAGTTGTGTAGAATTAACCTTCTTGGAGTGTGGGTTGGTCCTCTTACCTGGTTCTGTGACCAGGTAGGTGTGGTGGTGTCATACGATGTTGAGTCCCTTTAGGTAAGATGGGCTCTGCATGTATTGCCAGGCGTACATGCTGCTGAGTCAGTGGTGTAGCTCAGGTGCGCAACTAGACCTGAACTTCGGGGTGTAGTATGGCTGTTAGGGTCATTGTCGACATTGCTAAGTTAGCATGAGCTCTGCTGCCATGATGCTGCTTTTGTGCATGTTACTACATGACTTTATTTTGAAAGAGTCTGTTTGTGCCTTTCACATGAGAACTGTCTGCTTTCTGCGTTCTCTGCCTGTTCCTGGAGTTTAGTCTGAACACACTGTGCAAGGTCGATAAACAATGCCCCTTGTTATTCTGTTCTGGTCAGTCCCTAGCACTTAGACAAAACATGCTACACAGCTGCAGATGCTGCAAACCTGTGCTTTGATATTATGGGATTGCATGTTGGTTTAACACACACTTGGAGAGGGACCTTTCCAGGGAGAAGAGCTCTGCAGTTCCTATGATGTAAAAACGACAGTCTAGGCACTAAGGTTTGGGGTCTGCTGACAAAGCCCAGAGATCTTCCTTTATATAATAAAACGTCTTCTTTCCGAGGGGAGGGTGGTTAGGCCTTATAGTCCTTTAATCCACTGTCTGTATACAATGATTTCCCCTTTCATAGTCTATGGACTTGCTACAATGCTAACTGTTTTAGGTTTATGCGTTTTGCTGCTGGTAGTGGCTCGTATACTGCATTATAGAGCACTATAGTTAAAATAATTTTTTTTAACTATAACAGTGACTCTGTCAATTCTTATTGTGGACAAGTACGAGTGAGTGAGCAAAAGGGTACGTCTTGCTACCGAAATTCCTGAGAGAGTCGGGAGTGTTGTGTTCTGGGTTGTCTAATCATTTGTAGCTTTGTGATTATGTAGGAGAACGAATGAGACACTATAGCCAGTCGGTTCTGGGATTTTGGGTACTGACGCGGTAGGAAGGCTTAGCCCCTACACACCGAGGTCCTGTTTTCCTGCGCATAGTTCTGTGTGTGCAGAATCCCCGCAACATGTGTAGCCTCCTATATTGTGATATTTTATAGGTTTTTCAAGCTTGAATTTTAAAAGGTCTCTCTTTCTTTTTTACCCGTTATTGCGCTGCCGCACATAGGTTGACATTCTCTAGTATTGAATATGGCGGTTGCCATAGCACCTCCTAACCCCGCACCAGTCACGGCGTATTTGGCTCAATATGGAGTCCCTGATGCTGGTGTTGCACTTATTTTTGTTGTTGAAGCGGATGCCGCTCACCGCTTCGAGGTATTTTATTCTTGGGTCACCTTTCCGGCAGTCGATGGAACAGATAAATTGTTTCACGAGTATACTGCCACTGCCCTTCCGCAGAATTATAGACAATATAAATCTCTTGAAGTTCCGCTAACGGCTTGGCAACACACTATTTGGTTTAATGGCGCCCTTCCTCACCCTGTAACTGCGGTCAGTTTAGGCCCCTTGTCAATTGATGGGGCCACATGGCCCGTTTTGGCTGGGTATACCCCGCATCCAAATTATCTTAATGTTCCAGTCGCAGAGCTACATGTATTACACACTTCATTAATACGTATACATAGAGCTGTTATTCAGTTTGTGTCGCGCAACTTCCAGGTGGGACCACCTGGCGTTGCTGCACACCCACCGGGACCTGGTGGCGTAATCATCAGTCCCGTCATGATTAATTCAGTAATGGGCAAGCAACCGCAAAATAAGGACGAACTTCCTTATTGGCTTGCTGAAAAGTTTGGACAACTCGAAGCTGTTTTTCCAAATACCACACCTGTGGAGAAACACAGAATCCTGACAGTGAGTTTACCTAAAGGCCTGGTTCCCGAATTAGCTGATTGTAACACTTGGGGTAAAGTGTTTGCAGCGGTTTATTCGATGTGTTTCGGCACCCCCTCAATGACCGTTCTCCCTTCCGTGATTAAACGTGTTCAAGATGAACATGGGGCCGAAGCGGCCCTGGAGTTGGGGATGTGACTGGTGGGAGTGTTCGATATTGTTTGCGATATGATCCTTGCTAATGTTAAGGGTGATGCAGTAAGCTTGCAGGTGGCGCAACTCTTGGAGGCTGTTGCAGACGCACACAAACAGCGCGAATTGCCAAAGATTATTGCTAAAGCTTATAAAACCTTAAGGCGCAATAGTCTGGGAATTAAGCCTTTTACTCAACCTCAAACTCAAAATCAAATTTAACAGAAAGCCCAACCTGATAAGGAAGGGCGCCCGTTCTTTCCTAAAAAGAACTGGATAAACAAAAAACAGGGGCAGCAACAACAGAAGCAGGGTTCGCGTGCTGGTTCACCGACACCCGAATCTTCTGAGCGTACTTATGATTTGCGCGATCGCGCGAAAATTAAGTCTCCTGATAGATTTCAAGTCCCTAATCAGCGCTCTCCTCGTTCTTTACAGGACCTATCGGACTCTCGAGTTGGTGGAGGGGAGCGTCAGGATCGTGGCAAAGGTGCGACCACTCAATAGGGACAGGATCAACCTTGTCAGTTTGACGTGAAGGCCAAACAAGAGGGACTGCCTCCTTTTGGACCCCCGTATCAAAAGAAGAAAGTTGCTGCTTTAACAGCGAAATATGCCTCAGACGGTGAGGACGCTCCTCCTAGACTGGCGATGGGCAGTGACTCTGCTCGACAGCGCAGTGGAGGTTACCATAGTGCGGAAGGCACTGGGTCCCTGTCTGGAGGCGAGAGCAACTAATACGTTTATTACAGTAGAAACAGAAGATACTCGAGTTGCTCCCCCGGACAGACTCTATGAAATAGTCCTCCAAATTGAGGGTGATATACAGCGTACAATTACAGCAGTTTTCTGGGAAAATCTCACTTCTTCTTATGACATTTTGTTGGCGGAGGCGGATTGGCCTCCACCATTTGTTTTGGCCGCTTCTAGAGGGGAGGACATGATACTTCTGAGTTTTTCACCATACGTCCCTGAGGAACATGCACAGGCTTACGCGGCGGAGTGGGCTTTGGCCCTTGCCCCGGCAGTGTACCGTAATCAAGTGGACTGGGATAAAGATTCACCGGCACACGAGATTCCATTGCGGTCTATGCCACAGCCACAACCGCAATATCCAATCAGACGGGAGGCTAAAGCTCCTGTTTGTGACATTCTGACTCAATTGGAATATCAAGGGGTAATTGAATCCTGTATATCACTGATGAATAATCCTCTTTTTCCGGTATCGAAACCGGACGGTTCATATCGCATTGTATTGGATTATCGAAATTTGAATAGTCATTGTCGTACATTTGCGGTACAGAACACCCACAGCTCTGCGCTAGTGAACAGCATAGTTCGTAAAAAATATAAGAGGACACTGGATATATCCAATGGTTTCTATAGTCACAACTTGGCTCCTGAGAGCCGTGACTTGACAGCATTTACCGCCGTCGGAAATCAGAAAAAATTTACACGCTTGCCTATGGGGTATAAGAACAGCCCCGGGGCTTTTGCTGCACGTGTTGTGTCTTTATTACACAGCATAGACCCTGATGCGTTCTCGTACGTTGATGATATTTATCTGACAGACGACGAGCTGATGCCGCATCTAGTCCGAGTCGACAGAAATATATTATCGTTTGCCGACTATGGATACAAATTTAATTTTGCGAAATCACACATCGCTTGCTTGGCGGTGCTCTTTTTGGGCTACGAGCTCAACAATGAAGGTAGGGGGTTAGCCCCCCACTTTCTGGAGAAATGTACACAATTGCAACCTCCTTCTACACTGAAGAAGTTTCAGTCTTTGCTGGGATTTTTAAATTTCGGGAGAACATACGTTCCCGATTATGCCTAGCGTATGAAACCGCTCTATGCGTTGATACAACCTACATTTACTTCTGCCTCGTGGTTACCGGAACATACCTCTATTCTACGATCTTTGCAGTCTGATCTGCTAGAGTCTAACTTCTTGTTGACACGTGATAATTCTATGAACCTGGTCATACATATTGTACCAGGAACGTTGGGTTTCACGTACCGAACGTTCAACGAACGGGACACAGTACCTATTGCATACAAATCACATCTGTACACAGCAGCGGAAATGCGATTTTCCAATGTTGAAATTTTTTTGACTGCAGTCCAAATGGCGATTCTGAAAGAACGCTCGCTGGCGCAGGGAAAACGCATTCTGATGGTTTCGCCTATCCCTGCTTTAGAAGCAGTGACTAAGGCAAGTGTACCAAACACTAAGGCTTTACATCCCCGTTGGATTCAATGGGCTACTTCTTTGACATCAGCTGATGTCACGTTTATCTTTGATCCTGCTCTCCAAACACAGGAGTTTTTACAGTATGAACATGTTCATCCTCCTCCGTTGTCCTTACTTCCTTTGGATGAGTACAAATGTATCATTTATACCGACGGCTCGGCTCAACCGGCCATCGGGTCCAAACATGCTTATTCCGCGGCTTGCGCTATTGTTGCTGGTTCGATTGTAAATGGTGAATTTAAGTCCTCTATTGTGCATACGCAAGCACTTGGAGACTGTACGGCACAATTGGCTGAGCTGCGTGCTCTTATTCTAGCTCTCGAGTTTGCAGATCCTAATGTGAATACTCTTATTGTGTGCGATTCTTACTACTGTGTCCAGTCTTTTAATGAAAACTTGTCCTTTTGGTCGCAAAATGATTATCGAGACTCTAAGGGCCGCGCAATAAAGCATAAAATGCTATGGGTTCGAGTGGCGGAGCTTAAAACACTTCTGCCACTCACACAGGTTATTCACACTCTTGGCCATCAACATGTGGGAGCACATGCTGTTGGTAATTCTTTGGCTGACGAGGCAGCCAAATCTTCAGTAGCCATGTGTTCAGTTGCAGCAGTTACAAGGTCCAATACTAAGATAGATAATGAGATTCTGGCAGCCATAGCTGTTACGAGGGATGGAACTGCTTACCTGCAGGGCTTCCCGTCTAAATATTCTTATCATTTATCTCCCGAACAAGTTCCTTATACTTCAATTCCATCAATCTGAAAGAAACAGTTAGTTATAGATTACTTACCTTAGAATTACCCCCAGGCGTCAGACTGGATCCGGAAAGTTTTTTTGTCAGCAGTACCCCTGCGCGTCGGATGGTGGCGTCGGTCGACTCTGCGTTCGTCGTCGGCATCGTGGTTGCCGGGATGATGTCACGGTAGCTACTTAGACGCCGCCCTCGTGCGCTGACGTCAGTTCTTTCTTTTCCCGCGCCAGCAAGTGCAGATCCGGAGAGAGCGGTACCTCCAGTCACTTTTTGACTGACTTTTTCTCGACTTTTGTCGACTTCGTTTTTTGAGTCCATTGACTCCTGGTGCATGAGGGATGCCCGGCTTCAAGACTTGCGGTTCCTGTAACCGACTGATGTCGGTGACGGATCAGCACCGCGTGTGCCTCTACTGCCTGGAGCGCGACCATGACCCAATGTCGTGCTCCGACTGCCGGATCATGGCCCCGAAGTCTTTGCGGGAGCGGTCCCGAAAGCTACTCGAGGCCCGGCAGTCGGCTCCACGTCGCTCTAGGTCCCGGTCGTGTAGGAGGTGGAGGGACCGGTCGCGGAGCCACCACCATTCTTCATCCAAGTCTTCGCACTCGGGGTCAGGTAAGTCAAAGCACAAGAAGAAGTCGAAGAAGCATCGTCGCTCTTCGACTTCTCCCCGTCTGACGCGATGAGGGATGCGGGTGGTGCCCCTCCCTCAGCTCTGTGTGCAGAGCCCGAAGAGTCGGCTCCGGGTTTCCCCCCCTTCCCGGGAGCGACCTCTGCCCAGCTTCGTCAGTTTTACGAAGCGATGCACGCCATCTTTGGGCAGCCCGACTCCGCCGGTGCGCCTTTGACTCGGCTGGGGGCCCTGGGCCTTCGACGCTGGCGCTTCGGCCTCAGCTCCGCAGGGTGCCCTTGGATCCAGGCCTGGATCCGGATCGGTGCCGGTCAACCTTGTTACGCCTCCCCCGGCGCCGATTCCACCGGCACCACGTCCGCAGCCGGTGTCGGCTGTGCCCCCAGCCGACGTCGACCCCGGCCTCCACCTCGAGGTAGACACGGAGCCGGACCGGCGTTTACCAATGCCGGGTCCGGCGCCGATGGGTACTTTTGTGCCCCATTTCTACCCTGGCTCTTTGAGACCAGATTGGCAGCCAGAGGAGGGTGAGGAGGACTGGGAGGGGTCTGGGGACCCTTTAACCGACCAGTTAGGTATTGAACCGGACTGGAGAGAGGAACTGGGGGAAGCCAGTGGTCTGGATACCTCCCCAGACCTTGGCATGTTGTCTCCTTCTACCGTGGCTACGGAGGAGGGAACGTCATACGCATTGGTGTTGCGTAGGGTGGCCGAGGCTCTCCACCTCGAGCTACCTACGGTGGCAGTCAGGACTAACCTCCTGACAGAGGTGCTTCAACCGACAGCGAGCTCTTCGGAGCCCCTGCTGCCGTTTAACGAAGCCCTCACGGACATGTTTTTCGGTACCTGGTCCAGGCCCAACACAGGGGCTCCTGTGGACAGGATGATTGCCCGACGCCACCGCCCGGCCCCGGGCGACCCCACTTTCCTCTCCCAACACCCCACCCCTGAGAGCTTGGTGGTCCAAGCCTCCACCTCCGAAGGCGCATTCCCTAACGCACCACCCGATAGGGAATCCAAAAAGCTGGACCACCTTGGGAAGAAGATGTTTTCTTCCTCCAGCTTGGGACTGTGGTCGGTAAACACCGCATGTCTGTTGGGCCGTTACACCCACTCTGTGTGGGATACGGTAGCGCAGGTGCTGCCCCAGTGCCCAGAGGAGGCCCGGGCCGTGCTCTCCTGTGCAGTTGCCGAGGGGAGAGACGCAGCGAAGTTTACCATCCGCTGTGGGCTGGATACCGCCAACTCACTAGGCAGGACGATTTCCACGTCGGTAGCCCTTCGACGCTACGCCTGGTTGAGGTCGACTAGTTTTTCGGAGGATGTCCAATCCACTCTTATGGACATGCCCTTTGATGGCCGTCGCCTTTTCGGCGACAAGGCAGACAACGCGCTGGAGCGCTTTAAAGACTCTTGAGCTACGGCCAGGTCCTTGGGCCTCTCCATCACCCGCCCTGCGCAGTCTGCCTTTCGCCCCTTTTGTGGCTACGGAAGGGGTGCCCGCCACGTCCCGCCCAGGGCCACAGGCCGGCGCAAGCTGTTCAGCCACTGCGCAGCCGGGGACGTGGGAACCAGCGCCGTGGTTCTGGGGGCCAGTGGGCGGGCCAGTCCACCACAGCCCCCTCTGCAGCAGCCTCCAAACCCTCCTAGTCTGACCTTTCAGGGCCACCAAACGCCAGTGGGCGGCAGGATTCGCCATCACCTCCCCCACTGGTGCACCATCACGTCGGACAGGTGGGTTTTGCAGATAGTCCGAAGGGGCTACTCCCTCCCCTTTGAGATTGCCCCTCCATCCATGCCACCTCAGTACCATCGCATGTCGGAGGATCATCTGGCCCTTCTCCGACAGGAAGTTTCGGCACTCTTGGCCAAGGGAGCCATCGAGCGCGTTCCTGTCCCAGAAGTAGGTCGTGGTTGCTATTCCCACTACTTTCTGGTGCCCAAGAAGGACAAAGGCCTGCGTCCTATCTTGGATCTCCGGAACGTCAACCGCTTCCTCCGGAAGGAGAAGTTCAAAATGTTGACGCTCGCTCAGGTCCTGTCTGCCCTCGACCCTGGAGACTGGATGGTAGCGTTGGACTTGCAGGACGCTTACTTTTAAACCCCCATCCTGCCGGCCCACTGGCGCTACCTACGGTTTACGGTAGGCCACGAGCATTTTCAGTTTACTGTGCTCCCCTTTGGCCTTACCAGCGCCCCTCGGGTGTTCACGAAAGTGATGGCGGTGGTCGCAGCTCAACTGCGCAGATCAGGGGTTCCAGTCTTCCCCTATCTCGATGACTGGCTGTTGAAGGTGGGCTCTCCCCAGGCTATTCTCTCTCACCTCCAGACTACGGCCTTCCTCCTGCATTTGCTGGGGTTTTCCATCAACGTGCCGAAGTCACACCTGATTCCCTCTCAGAAGCTCCTCTTCATCGGAGCAGTTCTGGACACGACGCAGTTTCGGGTCTATCCTCCCGAACAGCGAGTTTGGGATATTCGGGCTATGATTCCGATCTTTCAGCCTCTATCCCGGGTTTCGGTCAGGATGACCCTGAGGCTGCTGGGCCTCATGGCCTCCTGCATCCTGCTGGTAGATCATGCCAGGTGGCATATGCGGGCTCTGCAGTGGGACCTGAAGTTCCAGTGGGCGCAGCATCAGGGGAATCTGTCCGATTGCGTCCAGATCTCGGAGGGCACTGCACGACAATTTCAGTGGTGGCTAACAAACCAGGATTGGGTCAACGGCAGATCCTTCTCCCATCCCCAACCAGAACACACAGTGGTGACAGACTCATCCCTTCTGGGATGGGGCGTCCTCATGGGAGAGGCGGAGATCAGAGGCCTCTGGTCTCCGGCGGAGTCCGGGCTCCACATCTTGTTCTGGAGCTTTGGGCGATCCGTCTTGCACTCAAAGCATTCCTCCCCTCTGTCCGGGGAAGAGTAGTGCAGGTGTTCACGGACAACACCACCGCCATGTGGTACTGCATCAAACAGGGCGGGGTGGGGTCGTGGACCCTATGTCAGGAGGCCCTCCGCCTTTGGACATGGCTGGAACATCAGGGCATATCCCTGGTGGTTCAACACCTGGCTGGTTGCCTGAATGCCAGGGCAGACTAACTCAGCTGCAGGTGCATGATGGATCACGAATGGCGTCTTCACTCGGAGGTGGTGCAAGGTCTCTTTCAGCAGTGGGGAGAGCCTTGGTTAGGTCTATTCGCCACCGAAGAGAACACGCAATGTCAGCAGTTCTGCGCGTTGGAATTTCCAAGGCGGCACTCGCTAGGTGACGCTTTTCGTCGTGAGTGGAGTTGCGGTCTTCTATACGCCTTTCCGCCTATACCACTTCTGCCCCGGGTGCTGAAGAAGATCAAGCACGACCGGGCCCAAGTCATTCTTGTGGCTCCGGATTGGGCACGAAAGGTCTGGTATCCCGAGCTGCTCAACATGGCCATCGATCCTCCGATCCGACTGCCTCTTCGGGAGGATCTTCTGTCGTAGCAGCAGGGGACGGTCCTCCACCCGAACCTGTCCAGCCTCCACCTCCTTGCGTGGAGATTGAGCGGCGGCAGCTGACATCATTTGACCTGCCTCCCGAAGTCTGCAATGTTATCTTGGCAGCCAGGCGTCCCTCCACTAAGACGGTATATGCCTGCAGATGGAACAAATTTGTGGCATGGTGCACAGCAAAGGCTGTGGATCCCCTTTCTACCCCTCTTTCTGAGGTTCTCTTGTTCCTCCTTTCTTTGGCCCAGCAGGGCTCTGCTCCCTGCACTCTAAAGGGCTACCTCTCGGCCATTTCAGCCTTCCTTAGGCTTCCTGATCAGCCTTCTCTATTCAAGTCCCCTGTTGTAAATAGATTCCTTAAGGGCATTACTCATATTTTTCTTCCTGTTCCCTTCGTAATGCCCCAGTGGGACTTGAACTTGGTTCTTACATATCTTGTGTGCGCTCCCTTTGAGCCGCTGCATAACTGTCCTCTCAGACTTCTCACTTTGAAAACTGCCTTTCTGGTGGCCATCACCTCTGCACGCAGGGTGAGTGAGCTACAAGCTCTTTCTTCCAAGCCTCCCTTTCTGGCTGTCCATCCGGACAAGGTCGTCCTTAGAACTAGACCTTCCTTTCTTCCCAAGGTGGGTACTTCTTTCCACATTGGCCAAACCATCACTTTGCCCACCTTCTTTCCGCCTCCGCATCCTTCGAAAGAGGAAGAGAGGCTCCACCGTCTGGATCCAAATGTGCGCTTTCCTTCTACTTGGATCGCACCAAACAATTCCGGGTGGACGACCAGCTCTTTGTTGGTTACGTGGGCGCTAAGAAAGGTCGGGCCGTGCACAAACGGACCATCTCCAGGTGGGTCATTCTGTGCATCAAAGCCTGCTATTCTTTGGCTAAGAAGGAGCCTCCAGTGGGGCTGTGCGCCCATTCAACCAGGGCGATGATGGCTATTACTGCTTTGGGACGAGGAGTCCCCCTAAATGACATCTGTCAGGCAGCTACGTGGGCATCGCTGCACACGTTCACCAAACACTACTGCCTGGACAGCCAAGTCCGGAGAGACGGCTTCTTTGGCCCTTCTGTTCTCCAGGACTTTCTGGTGTGAACTTAGTTCGCAGACCCACCTCCAGGGTTGGTATTGCTGGGGTATCTATTCTAAGGTAAGGAATCTATAACTAACTGTTTCTTTCAGATGAACAAGTTACTTACCTTCGGTAACGATATATCTGTAAGAAACATAGGTTAGTTATAGATTCCTTACCGCCCCACCCATCCTCCCTATTCTGCGAACTGACTTCTAGGGTTAAGGATTTCCTTTCAGGGCCATAGTTTTGTGCACCAGTGATCAGTGTCTTGCATGGCTCTGCGCTTCTGGCGTGGAAAGTCGTGTACAGAACTGACGTCAGCGCACGAGGGCGGCGTCTAAGTAGCTACTGCGATGTCATCCCGGCGACCACGACGCCGACGACGAACGAGGAGTCAACCGACGCCACCTTCCGACGCGCAGGGGTACTGCTGACGAAAAAACTTTCCGGATCCAGTCTGACGCCTGGGGATAATTCTAAGGTAAGGAATCTATAACTAACCTATGTTTCTTACAGATATATTGTTACCGAAGGTAAGTAACTTGTTCGTTGGGGATCAGCTGATTCCCAACATGGACCGCAGACTTCCATTGATCATAGCAGCATATGAGGGCATGGCTTCTGCACATGCTGGAGTGTCTGCAACAGTGTCTATTCTGCAACAACGTTATTGGTGGCGTGGTTTGTATAAACAAACTCGTAGTTATGTGCTTTCTTGTGACATTTGTCAACAAATCAACCCTTCTACGGTTTCACGTCCACCACAGACACAACTATGTATATCAAATCAGCCGTTCGGCTGTATATATCTTGATCACTGCGGTCCTTTGACTTCTGATACTGCATATAAATATATTTTTGTTACAGTTGATTCGTGCACTAGATTCCTCTGGGTTTGGCCACAACGCAGTGCTGACGCTCGAAATGTCATTAGAGATTTGCGTGTCTTTGTCGGGATGTTTGCCTGTGGCACCTTTCATTCGGACCAAGGTCCAGCGTTCGCCTCTAAGGTGTACAAGGACGCGATGAAGTCTTTAAGGGTGCTGGTGCAGTTTTCGTCTCCATACAGACCTGAGGGCAATTCTATATTGGAGCGAATGAACGTGACTTAAAGCAATCTTTGACAGCTAGTCTTAGGTACTGGCAGGAACTGGCTGGCCCATTTGTATGGGGTACAACGTGCACTTAATAATCTCCCACGAAGATCTCTGGGTAGGCGCACCCCATACGATACGAAATGCTCTTTGGCATCAAAATGTTTGTGCCCGACCTTGATGGTCTAGACGTGGTGGTGGCGATTGCCACATTTGACGTAGATAACCATTCTACTATGTTACAGGACCTTCAAAAGACCCGTGACAGCTATGCTACTGAACATATACCCTCTTCCACTGACACAGCAATGCTGATTCCTGTCGTCGGCTGGCTTCCTAACATTGGCGATCTGGTACGAGAAAAGTTGGAGAACAAAAAAGAATTTGGTCCTTCTTATCGTGCACCGGTCCCGGTTCTTGGATTGAAGGGTACTCGTACAGTGATACTGCCACCTTTGCCTGGTCGCAAAGACAATCGATACATTTCAATTGACAATGTCAAGCTACACCATCTGGCCGATTCTGAATAGCGTGACTCCGAGTGTTTCCTGTAACGCTATTCCTTTGAATCTGGTAACGTCTGCATCTTCAACTAATTCCCGTGTTGTTGATGGTGAGATGGAAAGTCCGGCTAGTCTTTTGCCTGCTGTGCCCTCATCCACGGTGCTTTCCAACGCCGACGTTGAGTATACTTATCCTGCTGATGAGTTCCATATTGAGGTACCTGACAGTCCTTTACAACATGATGCTGATGCTGCGCTGCCACCGTTGCTGGACGTGGGTGCAAGCGGTTATTTTGAGGACTGTACGAGTTTCTCATATGACTCTTCTTCATCTTCTTCTGTGGCATCTCCACCATCAAAGACAAGTATTTTTTTCTCCTGGTTCAAAAAGACTCCCCTGGTCCCTCCCTGGACCTCAATCTGGTTGGTGCTTATCCTGATTTTTCTTTTTATGTCGATTGGATTTGTGACAGTGTTCTTCTTGCTCATCAATGGTCATTATTTGCCAGAAGGCTCTGCTGTAAAGTTGGTTGATGGTATTCTGGCTCCCCACACATCGTCCCATATCATGAAACGTGATCAAGCCCTTGTGAACATTTCGGCTTTTCTTGCAGACGGCAGCGTTTGGAATAAAGTGGCATTCGAAATTTATGGCCCGACGGAGGTCCTCAAGATACCATACGTGTTTTGCGTCTCCTTAGGAGATGTGGTAACACAGGACGTACATTCTGATGATTGGGATGTACAAGCAGTACATTCATTGTTTTCTGATTTGAAATATTATGCTGCTTTTGATGCTGAGGATTTGTATTTAAATACTGCCAATTATGCTGATGTATTCTGTTATCAACATTATGGCCACCATTTCTTGCACAAGACAAACACGTTAAGACCTACTTTTAATTACACGCAGTGGGAACATTGTCCAACTCCCTTACGGGGTATTTCAAAAACACTTAAAAATAAGTTCACCTATTTCACTGATTACAACGTGTCCAATCCAGACTCCTATTTCTTTAAATTGAAATTGCTGCCCCAATCTAAATTTATTTTGACTCACACGAAATTAATATATTCAAACAGTTTTAGGACTGACCTGGCCTTACAGGGTTATGAGCACTGGAAAAATACCATTGATTTAAAATCGATTTGGGGCTTTAAGATTTGGCAGGTGCAGGGAATCGAGGCTTTACATTGTGCATGTCTGATACCGACACAAATGCTGTTTTTAAGTGACACGGTACAACAAACTACTTGTTTTGGCCTGGCTACTGCCAAAAATGTAAACACTCCTTCTATTCCGTCATTGACTGAATCTGATGATTGGCGTAATTACACCAATTTTACGATAGATGTCCTACAAGCACTGTTTCGAAATGACAGTTTCAATATCTCTGATGTTGACCCTTCAGGATGGTTGTTGTGGCAAACCAATTCTAATGCTTGTCAACTGCGTTTTTATAATGCGACGATGGGTTTCACACAAACTAGTCCTGATCCCCGATACCCACATTCACAGTCGGTCACCACATATTCAGTGGGAAAATTGTGTCAACAGTGGTTAGAACATTCCACTCTGTCATCTGTGAAACAACATCTGTCACTCTTGTCAAGCGACATAAACTTGTCTGATTTTCTCTTGGGTCCTAAATCACCCAGATCAAAAAGATTTATCTATGCAACGTACAATGAATTATGGAAACTTTCTCAAATTGAAGCAGCAACCCGTCTGCGACAAATTGACAAAGCAAATTTGGAAAAAGTTCTTGCAGTAGTAGATAATAGCATAAATACCCTGTCTTCCCGCATTTATACTTTAGATAATATTGTTTCATCTGTTATTGATATTGTTCAAAGTGATGTCTCTGTGGTATATCATGGTCAGAATCAATTACGATCTGTAATGCAATTCGCATGGACGTTACAGACACTCAAAATGGGCAAAGTACCGTGGGATTATTTGAACGCTTCTGCTTTGTTTTTCCGGCAATAATTCCCACTCTCACATTGCTTTCCAACGGCAGTTATCTTATTTTGAAAAACAACGACTGCTGTGGCTTGTGGGCAGGCATCCCGTATATAATAACGGTTTCCCACCGTGTTACTTGTTGTAGCAATGTGCTTTTTCCACCCCACATGAGGCTGTAGATAGATCCCTTTGGCCTTCCATTCCAACTTTGAAAACAGATTTCAATAAATTAAGCAGGCTCAAAGCGCTATTGTTTCAACAAGAAGTGGCTCTCACTTCAGCTAGAGAGACCTTCGAATTGCAGGTGGCTAGAACATCTAGTGAGATTCAGTCACTGCTGAACACGAATCTCCCACTAAATTTTGTAGAACTGATACATAGAATATTTAATGCGTCTGATACAGAAGGCCTTGCTAATTTTTTTAAACTTGTGGGATCTGGCCTTGTGACTTCTTTTCAGACGATTTTTGGAGTAATACCAGCCTTTATACATTCTATTTTTTCCAGCGCCTTCGGAGGCTTTCCCTTAATACTGGCTCTGGTGGCTGGCGTGCTGGTTCTTCTGCTCCTGTTACACAATGGCTGCCCATCTTGTGGTACTGCACAGACCCGGCCAATTGCAACTCTACCGTGACCGAATGCAGCAGCTTTTTGGATGCTTGCCATTAGCAACGCTCAGCGTGAGTTATGGACTAACTTTTCGCTTTGCCTACTTCACTTGCGTGCAATCTGTGTTTTACTGCCAGCGATGCCCTTTGTATTGGGCTTTGGATTTGTGCCTTTCCAATACGTCATGCACTGACCCGGATTATGATCTGTTGATGGTTCCCTTAGTGGCCCATGACCAGGCCTGTCCTCGGGATGGACGCTTGGCGCGTGCGGCTGCGCTGCGGCTGCTCTTGGAGTGCTGGCTGAATGGAATATCTGTGCGGCTGCACAGCACCTCTTGCAACAAAGTTTCATCGAATATCACGCTAGTTGCTCTTGGAGGCATTGGATTATGAGGAACACGTGTGTTCCTTCCAGCTACTTGGTTGGATGGCATCCCTTTTTGCTACAAACAATAGGGATGACCTTTTGGAACGAATTGCATTCTTGGGATCGCGTACTTTGATGAATTTTCTAACTCCAAATTAATCCCGTTCTTCATGAACGACAAATCTTTTTTTTTTTTACTTTTCCAATTTTTTTTTTTTTTTTTGAGCGCTTCTTGACTCTGCTTACCTTTGAACTCTGTTTTGGGTCCTTTCATCTATATGCTATGACCTGGCCAGGGGGAGGGTGTAGTATGGCCGTTAGGGTCATTGTCGACATTGCTAATTTAGCATGAGCTCTGCTGCCATGATGCTGCTTTTGCGCACGTTACTACATGACTTTATTTTGCAAGTCTCTGTTTGTGCCTTTCACATGAGAATTGTCTGCTTTCTGCGTTCTCTGCCTGTTCCTGGAGTTTAGTCTGAACACACTGTGCAAGGTCGATAAACAATGCCCCTTATTATTCTGTACTGGTCAGTCCCTAGCACTTAGACAAAACATGCTACACAGCTGCAGATGCTGGAAACCCGTGCTTTGATATTATGGGATTGCATGTTGGTTTAACACAAACTTGGAGAGGGGCCTTTCCAGGGAGAAGAGCTCTGCAGTTCCTATGATGTAAAAACTACAGTCTAGGCACTAAGATATGGGGTCTGCTGACAAAGCCCAGAGATCTTCCTTTATATAATAAAACTTCTTCTTTCCAAGGGGAGGGTGGTTAAGCCTTATAGTCCTTTAATCCACTGTCTGTATACAATGATTTCCCCTTTCATAGTCTGTGGACTTGCTACAATGCTAACTGTTTTAGGTTTATGAGTTTTGCTGCTGGTAGTGGCTCGTATACTGCATTATAGAGCACTATAGTTAAAATAAACATTTTGAACTATAACAGTGACTCTGTCAATTCTTATTGTGGACAAGTACGAGTGAGTGAGTGAAATGGTTCGTCTTGCTAGCGCAATTCCTTAGAGAGTCGGGAGTGTTGTGTTCTGGGTTATCTAATCATTTGTAGCTTCGTGATTATGTAGGAGAACGAATGAGACACTATAGCTAGTCGGTTCTGGGATTTTGGGTACTGAGGCGGTAGGAAGGCTTAGCCCCTACACACCGAGGTCCTGTTTTCCTGCGCAAAGTTGTGTGTGTGCAGAATCCCCACAACGGGGGGGGCTAACACTCCAAGTCAGGGCTGGCCCTAGCACTGGTCGCACACGGTGCAACAGTCTTTTTTGACGCCACCTCCCCCATTTCCTCCTTCTCCATGAATTCCCTCACTACCACTCACCAACAATGCACCTCATCTCTCTATCGCACTGTAGGAAAGTAGAATCTGCTTTCATGGTCACCCCCTCTTTTTGCTGGTGTCATTCTGTTTTTCTGACTAGTCTGACTGGGATCCTGCTAATCGGGACCCCAGTCTATGTGCTTCCTCCGTACATTGGACATGGTGAGTACTTAGGTACCCCCCAGATTGGCTGCTGATGTACCCTGGTAAGTCCCTAGTATATGGTGCTAAGGTACCCAGGGCATAGATATACCAGGGGGTCCCCCATGGACTGAAGCTTGTATTATGCCACCCATGAGGGACCACTCAAATTGTGACTACAGGCCTGCCATTGCAGCCTGTGTAAGCTGGTGCTAGCACCACTTACGGAAGATATAGGTTTACCTATATCTGAGGTCACTGCAGTTAAAACCTATAAGTCACTCCTAAGGCAGGCCTTTTAATCCTGAAGGCAGAGTGCTCGGTTCAAAGTGTGAGGGTGCCCCTGCATGAGCAGGACACCCCTACAGCCTTCGGAGTCCATTCTCCTGGGTTTAGAGTGCATCAGCCATTACGATACATAGAGTGGCCATGCGTCATTTCGCAATGGCTATCTCTAAACTGGCTGTAATGAACCCTGTTGTGTTTGGTATCAAACATGTTGGAATCATACCCCAACACGGTAAACGGTGTTGGGGGTATGATTCCATGCACTGTAAAGCTCCTCCCGGAGGCCCTCAGTGCTCCCGGTACCAGTCTTCTAGACCCGGACAGCAAGCTATGACTGCTGCCGACCAGAGACATGATTCTGCCCCCCTGCTCCTGAGCCAGGCTCAGACAGGGGAAGGCAGGACAATAGGTTTCCTGTCCTGTCACAAGGAGGTGTAACCACCTCCCAGACAGGATTTAGTCTATTGGGACAGGGTGGGGGTGCTTGCCTGCACCACTGAGACTGCTTGAAGGGCACATTTAATGCCCTCCTTTCATACTCCAGTTCAAACAAGCTCAGGGAGCCATTGGCTCCCGCTCTGGCATGAAACTGGACAAAGGACATGGGTGTATCCTCACCACTGTCCAGCCCCTCCTCTGGGAGGGACCACTGAATCGTCCCAACCCTCTCCTTAGGGTACTTAAGTGCTTACCTGTGGGTGGGTCCCTAGATTCATCGTGGGCAAAGATTTATATCGAACTCTACTTCATCTTCGACTTTCTGGGCACTCTGGACTTTGCGTTGGGAACCGAGGCTGCAAATGGGAAGACTCCTGCTGCTCCTGGTCTCGTCGTTCTGCAAGTCTTCTGCAACGTCTGTGCCCGTGTTCCATACAGGTTCTTCACAGGGCCTGTGGACATCCAAGACACCCGAAGGAATCTCCCTTAGAGTGAAGGAGTTACTCCCCTGCATCTGCAGGCACCACAATGCAGCTGACCGGTCTGCTGATCCTGGGCTGCCATAGACTCCGAAAGGCTCAGCAACACAGGTGGTGGTTCTGCAACTCCCTCGAGGCCTGACCTGTGTTCACAGCAAGTTTGAAGCCAGTATCCCTCATCGGAACCGCTGGAGCAGTACCCCGGTGTACCGCGTTGACTTGCCATTGCCAAGGCTTGTTGACTCTCTCCTCCAGAGATCTTCAGGCTCCAAGAAGCTTGAGCCTCAAGCATCTCCTGCAGCCAAGATCTTTGTCCTCACCGCATGCTCTGCACCGTGGCCCTTCATCACTGGCGAGCTGTTCGAGGTCCACTTGCGACTAATGTGTGTCCGGCCTGTGGGTCCTTTCGAGGGTCTTCTTTGGCTCCAGTGGGCTCCTCTGCTTGCTTGGGTCCTGCTCTGACTTACCTAATCGTGGTGAGTCACTTGGACCTTGCTGGTCCCGACATTGCACCTTTTTTGAATACTGTGCCTGTTGCCGTTGCCAAGGCTTGTTGGTGCACCCGGTGGACACGGACCTTCTGACTCTCGACACCCGACATGGGACAGCTCATAACCGGCTCCTGGTCATCCTCAGCATTGCCTGTTCCGCACAGCTGCAACTTCAAGGGCACTGTTAACTCTCCTGCATCTATCGACATCAGTGGGCATTCGTCTTCCGTGCCTCCTGGTCACTCCTGAGTGGCATAAACTCTGTCCCCTCTGCTTGCAGGATCTTCTCACCTTGAATCCACCTTTGGGTTCCACCGGAGTCTTTCACCTTCTTCGCCAGTGGCATCTCTACTGAAGTCCTCCATTGTGGTCTACGGCGGTTTCCGACGTCACTTCATACCTATGCTCCCGGCTTCCCTGGTGTAGGTATCCTGGTTCCTGGGGTATCCACGGGTGGGGTGACTCTCCAACCTTCCATCTTCCACGGGGTCTCTTCAAGGTCCACTGGGAAGGGTCCTTCTTCTTTAAAACTGCAACCGCGACTTACCCATTGACTTGTATTGAGCACGCGGTTGTGTTCCCACTCTGCACACGACCTCCGTGGGGTTCCTAGATACTCACCTTGGGTGGTTTCTTGGGTCCACGACTCTTCTACGTCCTCTGGGTTCAGTCTCGACTTAGGTCGTGGTTCGCATTCCACTATTTTAGTATATGGTTTGGTCTCCCCCTGGGGACCACTGTGTATTTGTGCTACTTACCTGTTCTATTACTGAAGTATTGTGTGTATTGTGGTTATATCTTCGGGTAGGAGATATTGCAATGTGTTAGTGAGTGATTATAATAAATACCTATTTTTGTAAGTGCACTGTGTGGTTCTTTTTCACTTAACTCACACCATAAGATTACGTACTAGTAAAACAAGCTGCTTTACACTCCTTTTGGACGAAGCCTGAAGGCTGATCTCCACAGCTACCACTTAGAGAGCTTTCTATGGTTGTCTAAGACCACTAAAATCACTATAAGGGTTGTCTGGATTAGTGCAGGGTGCTACACTTACATAAATGAGCACCATATACTAAGCCAGTCTCCTACAAGCACCTGTCTGACAAACATTTCATTTTTTTTAGCACTACTCATAGTTTACTCACACTCTGTTCTGCTATCTGCATGGTACATGTTCTTTGTAGCAGGCACATTAACCCTCTGCGCTGTGTGGGTGGCAGGAGTGCCCATGTGAGTGCACGGTGAGCGATGCAACAGTGTGAGAGTAGGGTAAGAGGAGTGACTGCAGGGTGAGTGAGGTGACCATATGAATTTGGGTGCGGATGTAAGTGCAGAGTGGGACGAATGAAAGCATGGTTAGTGATGGGCTTGTTTGAGTGAGATTGCAGATTGAGCAGTGAGGGGGGACAGGTGAGTGAAGTGTCACACGAGTGCAGGGTGAGTAGTGTGCTCGTGTGCCTTGTTGGGGGAATTGGTGTGGGAACCTATTTTAACCTCTGCTGCTAACTGCTGCCTTATTTGCACATTGCTATTTGAAATTTTAACTGCCTAGCTGTTTTTAAAATTGTTGCCTTAAATTGTGAAATTTTATGGGGAATCTGCCTGGGAATTCTGATTGCACTTAGCTGCTCTTATCTGATCGCTTTCGTTGCACTTTGCACTCAAGCCGCCATTAACCAGGTCAGCGTTCTAGTCGCTGGACCTGCCCGGGCTTCTTAAGAGCCCGATGACGCGACCGCGCCGAAGGCGCGCCTAAGGCAAGCCCGTCTGCGCCCGTCCGCGTCCTGACGGGGCCAGGGGCCAGAACCCATGCCCCTTACCCTCCAGATAAGTACTGTTATAGCACGGAGATGCTTAAACAATTAAATTCACCCCCAGGACTAAACTGTCTTCACTCCATCGCCCCCGGTAGTCCAGACACCAATTGTGTGCACTGTTCATTTAGACTTTGGTTCCCCCCCACCATCGTTCATGCTGCAGCATTGCCTAATAAAGTTTTTAAACTGCTTTTATTAAATTGCAGATCTTTGCCTAAACATTCAGCAGAAGTGTTTATTCTACTTATGGATGAAGACCCTGACGTCTTATTCCTCACTGAGACCTGGCTGAATGTGAGCTCAGAGCCGGATATTGTCCAGGCCCTTCCTCCTGACTACACAATACAGAGGCTAGATAGGGCTACTGGCAAAGGTGGTGGCATTGCTATCATACTGAAAAGTCACCTCATTTTTCGATCCTTTGGGAGTCCCTTACTCGGTTGCGAGAACCTCCATTTTACAATAGGATTTATGCCTACACTCACTCTATCAGGCATTTTAATTTACCGTCCCCCTGGACCCATAGGTCCATTCTGCCAGTCCCTTTCTACAATGGTCCCCAAATTGACTAGCACCGCTGCAAATTTTACTATTCTGGGTGATTTCAATATCCACTTTGATGACCCAATATTGAAAGTTGCATCTGAGTTGACCTTGGACCTAGCTGCTTTTCAGCTCACTCAGAAGGTGCTACATGTAACACACTTAAAAGGGCACCTTTGGATCCAATTTTCTCCAACCTAGAGGAGCTTTCCTGTCTGAAACCTACCCCCATCCCCTGGTCGGATCACTTCCTTATCTCAGTTAACTGGTCCTCCACCCATGCTAACCCTCCATCCCAGCCAACACAAATTAAATCCCGCTGTTGGTCTAAACTTTCTATAGAAAAGTGGGTATCGGCACTAGATACCTCCAAGCCTCTGCCTGACACCAACCCGGTGGTGGCGAATGAGAGATTCAACAGTTGGATTGAGGGGACGTTGGACCAGGTCCTTCCAAAAACAACCATTCAGCCACATAAAGGGCCTAATAGATCGGCCTGGTATAATCCTAAACTGAGAGAATTAAAACAAACATGTAAAAAATTGAAAGAGTCTGGAGAAAGGACTTCTCCATGACCAAGAAAAAGGAATATAGGGAGGCTATTAAAATCTATAAGCTCGAAATTAAAAAAGCTCAGGCCTCTTACTTTGAGGAAAACATTTCTTTAGCAGCCAACTCTCCCCGTGAAACATTCCGAATTGCAAACAAACTACTAAGAGTTCCTTCTCTCCCGATACTTCCTTAACCACGGACCATCACTGCAATAAACTTGCAGAATATTTTTATAATAAAATTCAAACGATATATGAATCCTTTGCTCCACCCAATAGTTTTTCTACCTCCCACTTAGAGGACTCATATACAGGGAGTAAGGAAAACTCTTTAAAAACCTTCCCTCAATGAATTACGAATCAGTACAGACAATTTCTGCACTTGTTAAGAGCGGGTCACCCAGAGACCCTGCTCCACCCAAGATGCTGAATCAGGTGGCAGAATCAGTTGCCCCAGTCATTCTGGATTTGATGAATTCCTCCATAGACGCAGGGGTGGTCCCCCCTTGGAAAAAGCCATGGTCAGGTCCCTGTTGAAGAAACCTAGCCTGGACCCAGACTGTCTGTGCAACTATCGACCTATCTCGCTTCTCCCAGGAACTAGTAAAATACTGGAGAAACATATCAACTTGGCGCTCTCGGCCTATTTTGAATCTAATGGACTTCTTCACCCCTCCCAGACTGGCTTTCGTCCCTGCCAAGGTACTGAAACCGCTTTATTAGCAGTCGTGGAGGAATCCAGAAGGATCCTTGATGCAGGAGGCTCCTCTGCCGTGATCCTTTTGGATCTCAGCGCGGCCTTTGACACGGTCAATCACCTCATTTTGGTTCAACGACTCAGAAACCTTGGTGTGACCGGAGTAGCCTTGACATGGTTGCAATCCTTCTTGGAGGGAAGATCTTTTCAGGTGTTCGAGGGTGAGGCCATTTCTAGATCCTGGCCCCTCCAATGTGGAGTTCCTCAGGGTTCTTCCCTGAGCCCCACACTCTTTAACGCCTACATGTCCCCCTAGCGGAGATTGTTCTCTTCTACGGGGTGCACATTGTGACTTATGCCGATGATACCCAATTAGTTGTTGCACTTAACCATTCAGATAGGGTTTCCACCTCCCTATGTATATGCCTTGAAGAAGTAGCCAGGTGGATGAAAGACTCTTATCTAAAATTGAACGGGGACAAAACCGAACTTATGCTCCTTGGTAACCCCTCTCTTTTCAAGGCAGACACCATGTGGCCAGCATCGATGGGCGTGGCACCTGCTCCTAAGTCTGAAATTAAAAGCCTGGGCGTCTGGCTGGACTCTGATCTTAGCTTTAAAGTCCAGGCCAGAAAGGTGGTGGCCTCTTGCTTTGGCACCTTAAGGATGCTCCGTAAAGTGCTCCCTTTGCTTCCCTTTCAGGCAAGAAAGCTCATGGTCCAGGCACTTATTCTTTCACGCCTGGACTACGGCAATGCCGTATACCTTGGAGCCCCAAGTTCGGTTCTCGCCAAACTGCAAATAGTGCAGAACTGCGCCGCAAGAATCCTCATGGGGACTCAGAACCGGCAGTCGGCCAAACCAGACATGAAGGCTCTCCACTGGCTCCCCATCCGGGAGAGAGTCCATTTTAAGGCCTTATGCATTACCCACAAACTTATAGGAGGAAAGGGACCAGAGAGCATCTCTTCCTTGGTTAAGCCCTATCGAGCCAACAGGCGACTACGATCAGATGACCAAAACCTGGCAGTCGTCCCCCGAATCAAGAGAGTTAGAAGCGGTGGTCGGCTTTTTTCTTACAATGCTGCCAAGCTTTGGAACTCTCTTCCTCTTCAGCTACGTGGGGAACTTAATCATCTTGTCTTCCGCAGACTATTGAAAACTTGGCTCTTCCCTAAATGATTCTGTGAAGCTTCAGTTATCCTCCAGCGCTGGGATGCCTACGGGTAGCTATGCGCTTTATAAATGCTGCTTCATTCATTCATTCATTCACTGCAGGGTGAGGTACAGGGTGAACAGCGCAAGTGCATTGTGAGTGCAGAGTGATCCCTGTGAGTGCAGGGTGAGTGGGTGAATGGTGTGAGTGCATGGTGATCAGTGTGAGTGCATTGTGATCGCTGTGAGTGTAGGGTGAGCGTGAAAGTGAAGGGCAAGTATGAGGAGTGAGTTATCTGAATGTAGGGTGCATTCCCAGACACTTAAAGTAACTCAGCATGTTATTGACGGCAACGTAGGGTTTCAGATATAAGTTAAACTATTGCTATTATGGCATTAATCAGGGATTGAGGGTGGAGGAAATAAATAATGTGCTGATCCTGCAACAAACTTCCAGTCCTATGATTAAGGTTGCCAGCTCATTATTTTGATGTTCCAGACGGTACAAAAATAAGCAGTCACCTAAAGCCGTATTTTCAGCACTTATCTGTGCATACTTCGAACAGTAAATATAGATAGAAAGCACTTTCAATTGTGTTCTAGGGCTGCCTGAATGATCGATGACTGATAATTAAAGGGAACAAAGACAGATAAGTCACATTACAAATGAATACATACTTTTTTATTTATAACCCTATTTAGGGGCCGATTCCGATCTCGGCGGTAGGGCTCCGAATCGGATTCGACTAACCGGATCCGATTCGGAGCCCTATTTCCCGACCGATTCGTACGCTGCGTCCGGGCGAGCGAGTACGATGCATATTCGCCGACCGACTTCGTCCGGGCGTCCCGACCGCTCCGACCGACTTCGATCCCGGGTCGAACCGCACCGACCGACTCCGCACGGACACGACTCGCACCGCACAATGGAGACGTTCCCCGGCCGGGTAAGTACGATGCGCGCCGCTAGCAGTCCGACCGAGCCGCGCACTCCGGCTCGAAAGAGCTGTCGGAGCCGTACTTTGGGGGTCCGTGTCGGACCCCCTGTATGCGTAGCCGCGCGAGTCGCACACAGGGGGACCCATGGGTCCCCTACCTGTGCGTGTACGGCACGAATCGCTTCGCCGCGTACACGCTGTAGGGGCGCCCTTGTCCGCATCGCACCCATTGAGTCAATGGGAGCCTGCGTACGCGTTGTACGACAGGCTCCCATTGACTTCAATGGGAGTCCGACCGACTCGAGTCCGATGGCATACGTGCGCATCGTACTCGTTCGGTCGGGCTGCACGGGTCCGATTCGGTCGGAAATCTTTCCGGGTCCGGCTCGGTCAGAGAGATTTCCGGCCCGAATCGGAATCGGCCCCTTAGTGTAAAGACAAGGGGGCCGATTCCGATCTCGGCCGGTAGCTCACCGAACGGGATTCGCCCGGGAAAAATACGAGCTGTGCGCGTTTTTACCGACCGACTCGAACAGCTATCCGAACGAGCTAGTACGATGCGAATGTACGCGTTGATTCCGACCGACTCGTTTCCGGGTCTAAACCGCTCCGACCGACCCGTAAGGACACGACTCGCACCACGCAATGGAGACGTTACCCGACCGAGCCAGTACGATGCGCGCTTCGAACAGCCCGACCGACTCGTACCGTCCGGCTCCAAAGAGCTGTCGGAGCCGGGACTTCGGGGGTCCGTGTCGGACCCCCCTTCACCCGTAGCCGCACGAGTCGCACACAGGGGGGACCCATGGGTCCCCCCTACACATGCATGTACGGTGTGGGTTGCACCGACGCGTACCCACTGTAGGGGGCGCCCTTGTTCGCGACGTACCCATTCAGTCAATGGGAGCCCGTGTACGCGTTGTACGACCGGCTCCCATTGACTTCTATGGGAATCCGACCGAATCGAGTCCGGCAGCATACGGCCGCATCGTACTCGTCCGGTCGGACTGCAGGAGTCCGGTTCGGTCGGAAATCTCTCTGGGTCCGGCTCGGTCGGAGAGATTTCCGTCCCAGATCGGAATCGGCCCCAAGGTCTTTGCAGGCTCTTTAAACAACACATGGCTGGCATTTTTCTTTTGGCAACCCTACTTTATATTACTTTTCATGAAATGCATTCTCACACTACGGCAGTCAATGTAAAATGCAAATGTAAGGAATAGGCAGAGTAGGGGCCCAGGGGGTACTGGAACCAGAAAAAAGCCAAGCCTCCATAACCAGTTTACAAAGGTATGTAAATATGCAAATGGTCTTTAAAGACCTGTGAAAAACTCGGGTGTGCCAGAGATAAGACTCCAGACACTGCCCAGCCGAGTCCACAGCAGCTCGAGCTGCAGCAGTCCGAGCTGAGACACACAACGGGGGTCTGAAGCCCTTTTAGCCCTATGGGCGTTGCACGCCTGGTGTAGACCCTAAGTTTGCCGCCCAGTACAGATAAGAGCGGGGGGCAGGGGGGGTGGCGGCCGATGGATAACTTGTTCGGGGGGGGCGGCCCACGGACGACTGGTTCGCGGGGGGATGGTGGTAGTCGCCAGACATGACTAGCTCACCTCCGCCATCCCCAAAAACAGTGCTGCCCGGGACGGACCCCCCCCCCCCCCCACCACCACCTACGCCACTGTACTGAGTTTCAGCTACCGGCCTCCGAGGTGTGGATGCTTGCTATGGGATATCTGGTTTCACCCCTCTCCGGACTAATGTTTCATAAATGTTTGCAGGGTTTTTACATCCGACTGTTTCTTCTTCCTGTTATAGACCTAGCTAGGGCCATTTTGATCTTGTCAGTGGGTAGTTTGGTTTTAGACTCTTATAAGTGGAGTTGCCATTTTTATTTCTGGTAGTAATTGGATGGTGTTCCACCTATTTTTGCTCAACTGTATTATTGCGGTTATGTTGACAGTTATGCCCGTTCGTGTTCAGGCTTTCGACACTGAACAGAGTATCATTGCCAAGAATTAGGTTGGTTTTCATTACCTGGTGTTTCTGAGATATGGCTTCTCTTATGGTGTTCAGATCGACATGTGATTATGAGGCCCAATGGGCTGGCCACAAGAGCACGTGCTGGATGGCAGCACATGATTAATTCTTTTACTTGTCGCTCTGAGTTTGGTCTTGCAATGATGATCACCTTTACAGGTCTGCATGGCACTGTTCTTATGTTTCCTCTGACCCTCCCTTTGTGATTATTGCTATGCTTTGTAGGAAATTCTAGAGGTAAGAAATTTGCAGGTAGAAGTGTCTTCCAGAAGAACAAGTTGCTTACCTTTGGTAACGTTTCTGGTGGATACTATATCTACCTGCAGATTCCTCACTGATCCCTCCCTCTTCTAAGGAGTGTTGATGTATATTTAATAAAGATGCAAGGATTTATGCACTGCTCTGCCGTCACTTCTGTCAATCTCATCTTCGCCTTTGAGTGTGCATGAAAAGGACGGGAACTGACAGAGCACAGGGGTGGTGAGATATACAGCTCTCTGACATCTCATCCACAGCGGCACCAGAATTTTTTGAAATTGTATTACTACCTACAAGTGTGGGAGAGCTTTGCAGTCAGAGAAAGAAAAATAAACACCAATCCCATTAAATCTGCAGCAATTTGTCAGAAGACATAGCCGGACATTTGACCTCTGTCTTTGAAGCACCGGTAAATGTGACAAGATAAACGCAGGATTTAAGGGCAGCTTTATTTATCTCGCCATCTTTCCCGACCTACCAAAATCGGCTTGCGACCCACCAGTGGGTCACAACCCACAGTGTGGGGAACACTGTTAGAAGCAATGTCCTACCTTAGTGGGCATCAGCTGGAAATCGGTGCCTGCCACTGCTCCGGCTCACCATTTAGTGCTGCCAGCTGCACTGCCATTCTTCGGTAGATATGTTTTGTGAAATACATTTTTAAGCAATGCCACAAATTTAAAAAAAAAATCTATTTCAAATTTGGAAAAAAAAACCAATCTTTTTAAAGTGCCCAGGGTGGGGAGTAAATTCCTTTTAGTCAAATTAAATATGTAATGTGTTTTTTAATTTTAATATTTCTAAAAAACCTCATGTATAACTGATATAATTTTTGTGTAGCATTAATTTTAAGTAATACCACACATTAAAAAAAATGTACATTTCAAAATTTGATTTGTAGAAACACTCCTATTTAAAAAAACAAAAACATATGTTACTATTTTATAGTATCAGGATATAAGGAGGGGTTTGGGAGTACACGGTGTGGAGTAATTTTCTTTTTCAGGTAAAAATCTAATATGTTTTTTTATTTTATTCTTTTTAGAAAAAAACCTCATCTATAACTCTGATATATATAATTTTGCAGTATTCATTTTTAAGTAGAACCACACCTCAAAAACACTAATGTGTACTTCAAAATTAAAAAGAAAGTCCGAATTTTTTTAAACATATGTCAATTATTATTTTAGGATTGGAGTCTGAGGGGTTTACATCTCAAACCTAATATTATTATAAACGTATGTTTAGGGGCCCAGGGTAAGGAGTAATTTTGTTTTCACCTAAAAATGTAATATGCAATATAATTTTGGTTTTATTATCTTTAGACAAAATACCCATCTATAACTCTGACAGATATACTTTTTTTAAAATTGTATTTATTGAAACATCAATTATAGCACATAGATTGACCAGTACCACAACATATAATTTGATTTTGATACAGTGTTTTTCAGTCGTAGAGCAGCAGTAAGTGCCCAGTCGGCATATCTGGAACAATAGGTTACACATACTAATGCATATCATTGCAGCTACAGTACATTCACAGTGTTGATCCTGTCCTATTACTACTTGGCAGTTTTTGTGCACCTAGTTCAGGGCGCTCGCAGGGTGGCGTCCCTATGCTTGGTGCCCGTACGGATCAATATACATCTTTCTACCCATATTACACTATGTTTAGTTTGTCTCGTCATTCTCCTCTCATGTCTCCTTGCTTACTAGGTATGTTTGGTTGGGGCCCCAGCAGTTTTTTGGTCAGTTTTTCAGAGGGAGTAGCTCATTGAATGCATCCGTTTGTGTGTTACAGTAAAGCATGTCTTTGTGCCAGTCTTCTAACTTTGGGGTGGAGCCTTTCCCCACCTCATAGCCACCCGTTGTTTAGCTAGCAATAGGCCAATAGTAACCAAGTATCAGACAGTTTTCTGGATGCCTAGGTCTTGTCCTAATAATGCCATCTTCGGGTCCGGCTTCAATTCTATGCCCGTTATAGCTCCCAGGTCTTTAAATATGTTACACCAGTATTCATATATTCCTGGGCAGTGCCAGGCTGTATGTATGAACCCTGCTTTTTCTCCGCATCTACAGCACCTCAAATCCTCCCTTAGACCATATCTCAACTGTCGCTCAGGGGTGTAATAGACCCTATGTAAAAATTTAAAATGTATGAGCCTGTGGCGTCCATTTAGGGATATGGTTTTAGTCTTAGCGCAGCAGTATTGCCAGTCCTTGTCACTAATGGGCCCACCTAGGTCTTTCTGTCAATCCAATCTTACCATCAGAATGACTGACTTGCGCGCCTCCTGCGTGCTAGTATAAACTTTTGGGATGAGTTTGAATGGTGTTTCCATCTGTATCATCGTTGAAAGGGCTTCCATAGTTTGGGGCTCTAACATATCCTCCCCTAGAAGTTCTTGCCATGAGTGCCTGGCCCAGTGGTATTGGTATTTAACCCCTTCGCTGCTGGTGCACAGACATAATATCGAGTTTTTATTTTCGAAGTACAAAAATATCGAGTTGGAAATATCGAAGGGACAGAATATCGACATCAAGAATATCGGTGACCAGAATATCGACATGAAGGTAAGAAATATCGTTTTTGTAAATATCGAAGTCAGTAATATCGTTTGTAAAAATATCGTTGTTAATAATATCGATGTTTATATTAGTGTTATGTATTTTAGTATGTATTTTAAATGTATGTGTTCTATATTTTTGGTTAAGTATTGTATTTTTTTTAATATATATATTACATTTTTAGAAGTTATTAATTTTTTTTAAAGTACATTTTGCGTTTTAGTTCCGTAACGGGTTGTGGGATTATAGGGGAATAGGGTGGGAAGTAGTTTAATTATAGTAAATTTAATAATAATTTTTAGAAATTATTAACAATTTTTAATTGAATTTTGCGTTTTTATTCTGTAGCGGGTTGTGGGTTTATAGGGGAATAGGGTGGGAAGTAATTTAATTATAGTAAATTTAATAATAATTTTTAGAAATTATTAATAATTTTTAATTGAATTTGGCGTTTTTATTCTGTAGCGGGTTGTGGGTTTATAGGGGAATAGGGAGGAAAGTAATTTAATTATATTTAATAAATTAATATGTTTTATTAATTCATATTTATATATTTAATATTTTACATTGTTAATTGTGGCAATTAATTTATTATCAATTAGTTATTAATTGGTTGTTAATTATTCTTAATTATTTAGTAAATATCTTAATTGTGTTATTTTAGGAGCGGGTTGTGGGTTTATAGGGGAATAGGGTGGGAAGTAATTTAATTATAATTAATTAATTAATAATTTCTATTAATTAATTACGTTTTTATTTTATATTGTTAATTGTGGTAAATAATTTATTATTAATTAGTTATTAATTGTTTGTTAATTATTAATAATTAATTGGTAAATATGTAAATTGTGTTATTTTTTTAGGAGCGTGTTGTGGGTTTATAGGGGAGTAGGGTGGGAAGTAATTTAATAATAATTAATTTATTTATATTTTTAATTATTTAATATTTGTTTTAAAAATGTATATTGTAAATTGTGGTAAATAATATATTGTTAATTATTGATTAATTGGTTATTAATAATTATTAATTATGTTATTTGTGTGGTTTTTGAAGAGCGGGTTGTGTGTTGATAGGGGAGTAGGCTGGTAAGTAATTTAGGGGCACATTACGATGGCGGGCGGAAGCACCACCGCCGTGCTGGCGGATGCAAAACCACCAGTTACCGCCGGCACGCAGCAGTCCACACGCCCGTCCAATTACGATGCGAAAAGTAGGCCAAACACCGCCGGCAAGCCAGCAACACCGTCCGCCATCAAAGTGCGCCCGTACATGTAGCGGCGCAGCCCAACTGACACACACCGTCCGACGAAACACGTCCCGCCCGGCGCATAAATTACGATGCCGCAAACAAACGGCTCCCACGGCCAAGAGATACCGTACGCCAAACCGAAGCGGTAACACGGATGCCGAGCACGGACAACGAAGAAGCGGCTCCCCGAGCATGAATCCAGCACTGCAGGCACTCCCCATGCTTCTGCTGATGCACCACCAAGGACGCAACGTACCGCGGAGACGCAGGTAGGCACACACACAACAAGTGCACGCAAACAGCGCACACAGTGCAAGGGCGGAAAAGCGGACAACCCCCCACCAGCGCGTGTACACTACACATCCACCATCGCATCCACATATGACACACAGGCCAAATCGTAACATCGCAGAACACATGTGTACACACCACCTGGGACTAGTAACCAACCACCCCGTCACGGCCCAAAAGCGCCGATGACGCCGCCACACATGCGCACAACGCAGAGGCCAACCGCAGCGCCATGCATGCGTCGCACACAGACACAGGGACACAACCAAGCAGCACACACATCAGCCCCACCCCGAACGCACAAGACACGTGACAGCCCGGCCACAGACATGTCCCCAACGCCCAATTCACGGACAACACCCAACGCCACACAACCGACGCACACATGTCAGTGAAGACACGCAACAGCAGGACACACCCCAGTGTAACAAACATGGCGTAGCACACAGCGGCGGCAACACCAACTAGGAGAAGCAGGGCCCCTTCGGGAAGAGGAACGCCAGTACCTCACAGAAACACCCATACCACCCTGCACATATGAACAAGACATATAAAACGGAACACCAAAGAGCCCGGGGACCGACAACAGGTGGCCCAAGAATAACATTCACACACAAGGCCCAACGCAGAGCGGAAAGGCAGCCTGCCGCCCACACAAGGGAGAGCAGACAGCACTGAATGACCTTCCATTCCAACTCCGAAACCACAGCCCTACGACAGAAGCCGGTGAATACAGCCATTGTCCAAGAATAGACCAACACAGGCATGCCGAGGAGACCGACCACAGGGCAGATAGCGCATATCACAGAAGCACACAACGGACGGGGAAGAAAGAAGAAAACACTCCCCCATGTCGGCCACATGCAAGTTAATTGGAAGGAGTCACACAGCACTGACCTTGAACTGTCTGAGAAGCATGTGGGAAGAGGGCCCGTGTCCTCCAAACAAGCCAACAGAACACAAGTCCTGTCTCCCCACGACTACACAGAGCTCACAGCAACCCCGGAGCGTGCACATTGCAGACTGCACACACAGCCGGAGCACGCCACCTCAACGAACCGCTGCGAAATGGCAACCGCAACACACCTACCCAACTACGCCGAACAGCTCAAGCTGTACAAAACCAACCTGTGCCATACATTGGGATGCGATCTCCTGTCCCTGCTGAACGTAAGTTACCGACTGACTTACCGCATCACATTGTTCAGCTGCGTCATGCCCGTCTTCTACTGTCGGAGGTGTCCCTACCAGCATCCCGTCGAGATATACCTCTCCAACCCGGCATGTCTGAAGGCGGACCTGCTACCACTACTCCTCCCTCTGGACGCACACGACAGGGCCTGCTCTGCCTATGGGGGCATGGCGTATGTGGCCAACATCGCACCCGCACTGAAATGGGACCACTGTGCCTCCACACGACGGATCATCGAGAACAGCTACATCGAATGTCACCCAGCATGCCCCATCATGGTCCTCCAAGGGACAACTTACGAACAACACCTTGACAGCCACCATCCGCTACATTGGCTGGCAAACATGTACACCACCAATGACATGGAAGCCCTGCTGGACGGCATCGCATACCTGACAACCTGTAAATACGTCGGACCACAACGCAGGTTCCCCGAGTGACCTATGATGTCCAACCCCGCACCCATGCTTAGCTTCCGCACGGACTGGCCAGTCACCACCACAACAGCCATACCAAACGACCGGCAACTGTAACCACACCATCAACGACATCGCCATGACATCGGATATGACCGGGACATGCACACTGTTCCTCATCACATCCAGGAACACTGCATGCATCGTGGGAGGCAGTGGCATGGGCTCTGTGTATCGCACCCACATGGACGGAACTGCACGAACAACCAGGACACGACATGGATCCAGCGCACATGGACACACACACCGCTCAGTGGACATGAATAGGTCGCCTGGAGTCTGTGGGTGCTGCACCCCTCCCACCCCCGCCCCGGGAATCCCATACCAGGACCTTTGCATGGACGACAAGTGCATACAACAACAACACGACCCCAGTGACTGTGACATGTCCAGTAACCACCACAGTGCAACAACAAGTGGCACGCCGCTGCATGCACGCAAGCACATGCCCTGATGTCAACTCACATGCACGCGTGCATGAGGAACAACCGCAGCAAACCTGTCACATGGAACTGAGATGGACTGTGCCCATGATGCCAAGCGGTCTGGTAGGCTACATGTATACCGTCTGTGTCAAAGTCCGCAGCTCCGCAGCTATACGTAAATGTACATTAGCACAGCCTTGGCCAAGCAGATGTCACTCTGAAGCCCACATCCCACATGCAACAGCCAATCACATGTAACCCCACACCCTATCCCATTTGCAATCATGCTCAGTATATCCTCAACATGTATTCCGCTGCCAGTAGTGTCCACTATACTGCATCACAGAGGACAGAAGACTCAATATAATGTTTGAAACCAAAACTGTCTCCGCTGACTCATTTCACAAGTACGAATGAGAGAGGATGAGAGTATGTGAAGTACACGGCAGTCGTGACATGACCATGTAGTCCACTGGTATTGGATGTCAACGCAAATGAGTAGCACCACTGTGGAAGACACACATGTGTCGTGTGAAGTCGTATGGACGCAGTGCTCAGGTGGGTGGGTGCGACGGGTAGATGCGCACATGCCAAGTTGGAGCACGCCGTGTTGGGAGGGGTCATGAACAGTACACCACCGCTTCCCTGGGCATTGTGAGAGGACACCTGTCGGGGGGAGTGAACACGTGTGTGCACAGCAGCCGGGCACACGTACAAAGCGGTACCAGGCGCACCTCAGCCCACCCTCTGTGGACAAGCTGGATCCTGTTGTGCGCCCGCCATGCCCCTTGACAAGGCACACACAGCCCCAGTCGACCAGGTGTAACCCCAACATAGTCAATCCGCACAGGCGATACAGGGCACGGGATGGCAGTGGAGCATGGTGTGTGAGAGGTCTCCTCGCGCTCCTCCTGGTCATATCACGCAGGCAATAGAACCTCAACGTCTAGCATGGCACAAGTCACATGGAAGTGTAGGGGGACGCACCACAGCACGAGCAGCACTGACGTCACGGGAGGTGGCTCGCACCATCCCATCCATTGCCCATCATACCAACCACGCCACATGCCATTGCGACTAAGTGCAAGCGCGTGCGCCACCACCCCCGAGCCCTCCCCAGAGAGGCCAAAGAGTGAATGTGTGGGCCATCAGCCACAGACGGACGCGGCCTGGCCGCAAGGGCAGCCACAGCCACTGGGTGTCGCAGGTGGCGGATCCGGAAGGCGAAGACTGTGATGCATAGTCCATGCAGGCCGGGTCTCCATTTGGGGCACCACGCAGGTGGACGGCGTCCCGCAACACATCATACCCTGAGACAGCCCACTCGTGCAACTGGACCCACACATACACTCCTTGCCCTCTCTGGTGCGAGCTTGGGGCTGCCTGTGCAAGCGCTAGCCTCGCAGGTGAGCATGCATATTGGGGGAGCGAGGGGAGGACATGAGGGCTGGGGCGAAGATGACTGTATCACTGTCAGTTAGTACAAGGGATGACCCAGATGTGGAAAGGAAGAGACGTGTCCCGTGTGTACTGCAACTAGTCGCCAATCCAACTACCCCCCCATGTCCGGAATGTAAGCCCGCACCTAGGCCCGCCCATCCGCCACATCGAACATACCACCAGCACGACAACCTTCCCATTCGAAACACTGACTGGGGGTGGCGACCAGTGTACAATCATGTGTAGCCTACCCACGCGTACATGTGGGCCCTCCATGATCCATGTCACCTGCGGCAAAGTCATGACATGCGCAATGAGGGAAGTGAGGAGAGCTGCCCGCCCCACGCGCAGAAGGTGCATCAGCTCCACAGACCCAGCAGCGAGTCCAGCAGGGGTCACATGTGCAGGGGCAGCTGTGCCTGGTGTGAAGGCACATGCATATAGACAGCACATCGACCAATGTGTAGTCTGCCCACATCTACAGTCCATCATCATGCGGACATAGGAATTGAACACAGGGCAACACATCTCAGTGGGTGCACCCACCGTGACCAACAATGCGCAATCATCGACGTACCCGCCCTGTGCATGGCCCCCCACCCAACGGAGGCACATCCAGTGCCACCATCCCACACACACAAGCCTTCCACGGAACATGCTGTGTCCAATGGTCAGTACAGAGTCAGCGCCCATCTGGTGGATCCTGAACAGGAGACACATGCACACACATGCCAGCTCCCACTATGTACGACTGCCACCTGGCACGTGCAATGTAACCTCTCACCTGTGACGTGTGACTGCAAGCACACAGCCGTCTTGGCATGGGGCTGTCAATGTGGACACCTGTCAATGTTTCGGGAGGTGTGATCCGTACAGTGCTGTACATAGGGTGCAGTGCTGACACCTACTACTGTCTCATATCCCCTCGTGCCACAGGTCCCACTTGTTTTGGCCGCTCAGCCTGTGCCCACATCGTCGTCGTCGTGTGCCATACTCATCCAGCCGCGGAAGCAGTTCCATGCTCAGCAGACATTCATGTTGCCGTGGCGTTGCCGCTTGACGGATATGCAGTCAGTCCCCATCAGCACGCCCCGCAAGTCATTGGGGCCTAGATCCCCATGTGCATGCACATGGCAGTGGTTTGTATCACTAGCCATTGCCATTGTTGGGAGACCTGTGTAAGTGTATTGTGGCCGTGCCGTCCCAGCTTGACAGCTGGGCTGTGGCTCATGTGCTTGCTCAGTCATGTCAGTGATGTGTATGCGAAATTGCTATGTGTCGTGTTGCTTTGACATGTGTCCTCTGCCATTGTCCCTAGGCGGAGACCGAACATTGACCGCCCATACCAATTGCTGGCAGACATGGAGGATACGGAGGTCATTAGGAAGTTTCGGCTGGACAGGCCAACCCTGCATCGACTGTGTGCCATGTTAGAACCCCATCTCCGTCCCCGCAGGGTGTATCCGACTGCTGTCACCCCCACGGCTAAGGTGATGGCCGCCATGCATTTCTTCGCCACTGGGTCATTCCAGCACACAGTGGGCAGTGGAGGAGGGATGTCCCAGCCCATGTTCAGCAAGGTGCTGAGGGATGTACTGGCAGCCATGATGCTGTACCGGAACAGGTACATCCGCTTCCCCAGGGCTCGTGAATTGGCGGCAGTGAAGGGTGCATTCTATGCCCTTGGCAGAATCCCACACGTCGTTGGAGCCATTGACTGCACACATGTCGGCCTTGTTCCACCACAGGCCACTGAGCACCTGTACCGCAACAGGAAGCACACGCACTCCCTGAATGTGCAAGTGGTGTGCCTTGCGGACATGGTGATCACCCACGTGTGTGCAAAGTTCCCAGGCTCGGCCCATGACGCACACATAATGCGCAACAGCATCTTGCCACGACTGATGTCCAATATGCAACAGGATCGTGCCTGTATTGTCGGTGAGTATGTGGAGTGGTGTAGCGTGCTGGCTGTGCGATGCTGTCCCCTGTCCAGTTGGATTAGCAACGGTTCTCTGTGTCCCTCACACCCAGGTGACTCTGCGTATCCGAATGGGGCATGGCTGCTCAGTCCATTGAGGAATCCTCGCACCCCAGCAGACGATCGCTACAATGAGGCACATGGGAGGACCAGACGTGTGGTCGAGCGTACCTTTGGCCTCCTCAAGTCCAGGTTCAGGTGCCTGGACCGCACCGGGGGTGCGCTGGCGTACTCCCCACAGAAGGTGTGCCGGATAGTGGTGGCGTGCTGCATGCTGCACAATCTGGCCATTCGGAAGCAGATCCCCCTCATCGTGGATGACGGAGATCAACCAGGGCCCCAGCCCGCAGACCAGGACAGCTCGAGTGAGGAGGACAGCGGAGAGGAGGAAGCTGGTAATGTGCGGCAGCAGCTCATCACCCGCTACTTCACTTGACGGTGAGTGTCCATGTACGACGGCTGATGTGGCTGTATCTGTGCAGGTGTGTGTGTGCTGTGTCAGGGTGGCCGTTTGTTCACTGCGTGCTGTGTGTCAACGCTCCATGGCCAGGGTAGTATGCCACTGTTGGTGGCTGTGGCATTGTGCCCTATAGCTCTGTGCGATGTGTGTACATTGCTTGTAGTTGTTGACATGTACTGTGTGATGGGTGTGTGACACACTCATTGAATGTGCTCCTGTTCTGTCTCCCACCCCTAGGTCCCTACAGGCCCTCCGGATTCAAATGCCATGCCACGCATCAGGTGCCTTTCCGCCCAAGGTGGCCGTTGTATTCCGTACAAATAAGACACAGGGCACAAACAGCAGTTAGTGAAAAAGGTGCATTTATTACAAACTGTGACATGTGATTGTGTGTAAGGTGATGACAAAAGTGGTGCGTGCAGTGACAATGAGCTGTCGGTCATGGCTGCGTGATGATCAGGGTGTACCCACTGGTTCTATGTCCATAGTCCAACACACACATGCCATCCAGATGGCTGTGTGGAGTGGGATCGTAGTCCAAGTCAGTGCAGTGGCTGGTCAAGGAAGGCTGGCGGAAGGCTGGCTGGCTGCCTCACTTGCGTCTGGAGCGTGCGAAGTCCTCCCGGGAGATCTGTTTCCTCTTCGGACGGCCCCTTCCACGTTTGCGAGGGGGGGTGCCTGCTTGCGACATGCTGGTGGTTGAGGTGTGATCACTGGCTGTGGACGCAGGGGAACTGGACACTGCTGCTCCACCCTGCGCCCCGGCAGGTGGTGGCGGAGGGGGAGCTGCTGTCCCTGGCTGTGACCTCACCGCCACCACCAGCTGTCCCATGAGGTCCACGATTTGGCCCATACGGGCGTCCATGGACCTCAGCACCCCCAGCACCTCACGCGTGTCTGAAGCAGACCGGACCCATTGTCCTTGGGCCTCTTCATAGGCCCCAAGGACTCTGGCCATGTGAGGCAGGGCATGGCTCCCAGGGGAGGCTGGCGTTTCCCTGACCCTGCTCCTCCTACCAGTCCTGCTGCCACCGGCCTGCCCACTAGCCACATTGCTCACCACGGTCCTCGCTGTGGCTCCCAGGGTGGATCCAGTCGTCCGGGCCACCACCTGCGCTGGGGCTGGTGCCAGCGAAGACGTGGCGGTGGTGGCGGCGGTGGTGGTCGGTGCGGCGATGGTGGCGGTTGCGGCAGTGGTAGTGGCCACAATGACCGTGGGTGTGGCCGCAACGACAGTGGCAGCAGGGGGCTGTGAATGTTCAGCAGCCCTGGATGATGGGTTGGTGGGTAGGAGGGGTCCTGGGGAGCGGCTGGGCCCTGCCACACCAGATGGGCCTGCTTGGTTGTCCGTGTCCGAAGAGGAGGACAGATCCTCCAGATCCGTGTGTCCTCGTTGGGGGCTTGTAGGCTGGCTGTGCTGGCTGCTGGCTCCATCCCCAGCATCCAGCAGTTCGTCACCTGTGGAGAGAATGAGATTTGTTATTGTGTTGCACCTGGCGAAGTATGTATTTGTCGTCTGACATTGACAGTTCGTGCAATCTCGTACATGGGTTTCCCGGAGGCGTGTGTGTGGCTGTAGCATCTGTAGTTGTGTGTGCTTGGCAATGGGACTGTGTGCTGTGCACATGTGGCATGGGACGGATTGGCCATGCCGATGGGTGTGTTGCTGTGCCCCTACTTATAGTGACTCTGGTGTATGCGGGATCCTGGCCCATCCTGGGTCTGGTTTGTACTTTGCTTTTGGGGTTCAAATGGAACGCTCAGGAACGCATATGGCAACATGGGGGCCATGCCCCAGATTCGCATTTGGGAGGGGATATGCTTTTGGGGTTCAAATGGAACGCTTAGGAACGCATATGGCAACATGGGGGCCATGCCCCAGATTCGCATTTGGGATGGAATATGCTTTTGGGGTTCAAATGGAACGCTTAGGAACGCATATGGCAACATGGGGGCCATGCCCCAGATTCGCATTTGGGAGGGGATATGCTTTTGGGGTTCAAATGGAACGCTTAGGAACGCATATGGCAACATGGGGGCCATGCCCCAGATTCGCATTTGGGATGGAATATGCTTTTGGGGTTCAAATGGAACGCTTAGGAACGCATATGGCAACATGGGGGCCATGCCCCAGATTCGCATTTGGGAGGGGATATGCTTTTGGGGTTCAAATGGAACGCTTAGGAACGCATATGGCAACATGGGGGCCATGCCCCAGATTCGCATTTGGGAGGGGATATGCTTTTGGGGTACATGCTGTGAGCCATGGGTGCCGAACGTGACATGTGTTGTGGCAGCATGACAGTGCATGGTTTGAGGTGTGTGCATGCTTGACATGGCCTGCATATTTGCTGTCTGTTGTGATTACTGGACATGGCATTGGACGCATCGTTATGAGTGAGTGATAGTTGTGTGCCAGCCAACGTATTGCAGTTGTCCCATCTCCTTGGTGTGCGTGCTGCCCTGTGCCATGTGCATCACTGCAGTGCTCGGGGGGGTGTGGCCCATGTTGTGTGTTGTTGCTCACAGTGTGGCGTGCGCTTCATTGACTTCTGGCACATGGTTGGTCATGGGCATGTGTCTTAGCGTGACTGCTGTATGTGTGGCAGCTGTGCGGATGACATGCCTTTCATGAGACTGGGGCTGACGGATGGGATGGATGGTATGTTGTATGTGCATGGTGTGTCTGTGAGTTTGATGGGTTCAGTGGTGTTCGTGTGCATTTATGTTGTTCCGCTCTGTTGCGTCTAGTGTTGTTTGTCTTACATAGGCGTAGTTGTGGGGTGTGTTGTTGACAGGCAGTAGGGGCTACATGGACAGGACTTCAATGGTGTTTCGGTTGTGTGTGATGAGTTGCACAGTGGCTGCCGTGTGGGACTATATTCAGTGTGGCTTGTGCATGCAGACGTGGCTCCTTGGGTGTTGCTATGTCTGTGATGGGTCATGTGGGGTGTGAGTCTGTTGTTCATGTCCGTGTGCACATTGTTCACTTGTTCGTGACGGTGGGCGGTGCTGCGTGTTCGTCTGCTACGTGACATGTCCCATGTGTTGGTCGTGTTATGGTCCTCATGCCTCCAGTAATCCAGCCCTGTCCAGTTTCCCACCTGCAAGTTGTTCGTGCGTGCACTGTACTGGATGCCACATGGCTCTAAGCGGGGGGTGCTCCATGTTGCAGGTCTGTGGGGGTGGGGGGTGTTGTGGGTCGTGGGGTGGCTGGACACCCACTGACACCGATTGCTGTGGACCGTGATGTCTGCCTTTCGGCTGTCGTTGTGCACTGCGGTGGCTGACACGTGGCTGTGGGGTGTGGGGGATGCTCCTCCTTGCTGTGCTGTGGGACTGGGGCCTGGTGTGTGTTGTACTTGGGCTGTCCACTGTCCCACCCACTGCACTTTGTGTTCCTGCCACTTACCTGTTACTTGTCGGTTAGTGCAGCTGTGGCGGACACATGGGTGTGGTGGGTGCTCGTTGTGGCGCTTCTGGCATATTTGGGGACCTGTTGGTGGTTACGTGGCTGGCTTAGTGTACACATGTCCCCACGCATCTTACAGTTGTTCGGTTTGGGCTGTGTGTGGTAGTGTCTGTTGCATGTGTGTGTGATGTGTTGTGTATTGTGTGCTGGACATGGGGGTGTTTGTCCCTGGGAGCTGTGGCATGGTGGTAGTGCATGTGAGTACATAGCGGTGTGCTGGTATACATTAGTTTGTACTTACCAGCCTCCACTCCCCTGTTAATCCGGCGAGGATCTCCGGATGGATTACGACTCGCACCTTCTCCTCCCACGCTTTGAAGGTCTTAAAGAGCGCGGGATTCCCTCCGCCAGTGACGGCAGCCAGCTCTCTGTTTTTGCCCTCCTTCTTCTTGACCAGGCTCTTTACGTCATTCCAACGTTTGTTAATCTCGACTCTGTTCCTGGGCAGGGTCCCGACTGCATTGACCTGGTCTACGATCCGGTTCCACATTCTGTTTCTGGTGGCTAGTGGTGTGTGCTGGACCATGTTCCCATAGATTTGTGGGTACACCTTGATGATCTCGTCGACCATGACCGTCAGCTCCATGGGCGTGAACTTGGGCATTCTTTGTGGTGCCATGATGTTTGTGGTGCTGGTGCGGTGTGTGTTGTGTAATGTGCAGGGGGTTTGTGGTGCCGGTGTTTGGTGGTGGTGGTGGTGGTGGTGGTGGTGGTGGTGTTGGTGGTGGTGGTGGTGGTGGTAGTGATGTGTGCGTTTCTGTGGTGTGCTGCTGTCCTTGCTGTGTCACTGTGTCCTCTCCTCTCCTCTCTGGTTTGCAATGTAGCAAGGGGTTGTGGTCTGTGGGAGTGCTGCTTTTGTACTCACCTATGTGGGTGTGTCCTCATGGTCTGTTGTTTTCAGGTGTGTTGTGTCTGGGGTTCTGGCCTTTGTATTTTTTGTTTGTCCGGGGGGTGTTTTCGGGATGTGTACTGTGCTTGTGTATTTGTGCGTGCCTTGCTGTGTGGACTTGTTGGCCATGTTGTGTGCTATTGGTTTTGTGTGCGGATGGTTTCTGTGCAGGTACGTTGGCGCCATGGCTTCTGCCGTGTCGATTCTCATCGGCGTTGTTTGCGCTGGCGGGCGGTATATTTGTTGTTTTTCCGCGCTCATGTCGGTGCGATCGTAATTTCACGTGCGGTGTGTCGGCCGTGAGGGCGGGCGGTTTTGTGTTGTCGTGCGTGTTTCCGTCCGTGGCGGGCGGTTTGACTCCGACTCGGACGTTGGCGGGCGGTATTTTGTGTGCTTTTTCCGCCGATGGCGGTTTTCGGTTTGTGTAATTGTAATGGCGTGGTCGGTGTTCAGGCGGTGTGTGCGGGCGGATTTTTGCCGCTTCCATGCCTGGCGGATGTATTTACGCCGGGTATCGTAATGGGCCCCTTAATTTCTATATTTTAATTTTTTTATTATAAAATGTATTTTAAATTGATTTATACTGTTGTGTGAATTAAATTATTATTCATTGTTTTTAAATTGTATGTTAATTTTAAATAATTAATTATTAATTAATTATGTTAATAGTGTTATGTTTTACAACATTGGTGGTGTTATTTATAGGGGAATATGGTGGGAGGTAAATTTCTTTAAATTAATTAATTGTTTGTTAATTATTTTTAATTATTTTACTGGAGTGGGAATAGTAAATTATTCCTCTCCTCTATCCAACACTTTCCCTACTGTTGCACTCTCTGGAGTGGGAATAGTAATTTTTACCCCTACGCTATCCAACACTTTCCCTACTGTTGCACTCTCTGGCGGCGGAATAGTAATTTTAACCCCTACGCTATCCAACACTTTCCCTACTGTTGCACTCTCTGGAGTGGGAATAGTAATTTTAACCCCTACGCTATCCAACACTTTCCCAACTGTTGCACTCACTGGAGTGGGAATAGTAATTTTTACCCCTCCGCTATCCAACACTTTCCCTACTGTTGCACTCTCTGGAGTGGGAATAGTAATTTTAACCCCTACGCTTTCCAACACTTTCCCTACTGTTGCACTCACTGGAGTGGGAATAGTAATTTTTACCCCTACGCTATCCAACACTTTCCCTAATGTTGCACTTTCTGGAGTGGGAATAGTAATTTTAACCCTTACGCTATTCAACACTTTCCCTACTGTTGCACTCTCTGGAGTGGGAATAGTAATTTTTACCTCTACGCTATCCAACACTTTCCCTACTGTTGCACTCACTGGATTTGGAATAGTAATTTTTACCCCTACGCTATCCAACACTTTCCCTACTGTTGCACTCACTGGAGAGGGAATAGTAATTTTTACTCCTCCGCTATCCAATATTTTCTATACTGTTTCAGTTAATGTAGTGTAAAATGTATTTTAAAAAGATTAAAAATATTTTAATTTATTATATATATATTTTATTTTTATGTTATTGGTGTATGTGTATATATATATGTATTTATAATTTTTAATGTTTCTAACAATGTATAATTTAATAAAATAATTATTTATTAATATTAAGTAAATATATATATTAAATTTTATATATATGTATGTTTATTTTTTTTACATTATATGTAATACTTTTATTTTTAACATTTTCTAATAATTCAAACTATTTTTTTTAAATTATATATATTATTTCCTTTATTATACATTATTTTTTAAACATAAAAAAAAACCGATATTTTTAACAACGATATTTTAGACAACGATATTTTTTTGGGGATATTTTTGTACTTACCATTATGTAGGTAGGACTTCGATATTCTGGACATCGATATTTTTGTACCTCGATATTTTCGAAGTCAATCAGTGATCCTGCGCTGCTAGGCCTCCCCCCCCCCCCCCCCTGTGCTAAGCCTTTTTTTGGCTATTTGGGGTAGTTCACGCTTAAGCCCCTGTAACCTTTTGACCACATAAGGTATCCACGCCAAATTTGTGTCCTTTTCTTCCAACATCATGGGGATTCTAAAGGTACCCAGGATTTGTGGATTCCCCTGGAGGGGACCCAGAAATTAGCCAAAATACAGCTACATTTTGTTTTTTGTGAAAAATGGGAAAAAAGTGCTGCAAATGAAAGCGTCTGGTTTTTTCCCTGCAAATGGTATCAACAAAGGGTTTGTGGTGCTGAAATCACCATTTCTCCAGCTTTCAGGGACTGACAGACTTTTGTCAGAAAGCCAACATTTTGTACACAGTTTTGGCATTTTACTGAGACATAGCCTATTTTTGCTATTTTTTATGCTTTCAACCTTCTTACAGTTAATGGTAGAAATGGGTATGAAAGCAATAATGGATCCTGGAAAGCTATACATTTTAGAAAAGTAGGCAAAATTCTGAGTTCAGCAAGGGGTCATTTGTGTAGATCCTTCAAGGTTTCTTTATAGAAACTAACAGTTGAAAATAGGAAAAATTGAAAATGAGTTGGAAAAAAACAGCTATTTGTGCCAACGTTTTCACCTGTAACTTCTTCTAATTATGACAGATGTTTGAAAGCAATATACCGTTACATCTGCTGGACCTTTCTGGTTGTGGGGATATATAGAACTTGTAGGTTCACCAAGAACCCGATGAACCCAGAGCCAATAACTGAGCAGCGTCTTGCAATGTTTTTTTATTATGTACCGGGTATATAGCAATTAATTTGGGAAAATATATACAGTGAAAAATCGGGATGAAAGACACCTATGTATTTCTGAAATTGGAACAAAATATAGAGTTTCGAACCAGTAGCTATTTGCACATTTCCGAAATTGTGAGCACCCATACTAGCATGAGAATTATAGGACATTTTTCAAAGTGACTTCTTTTTTACACATTGTCTTTCATTTGGAAGGCAGAAATGCATCGAAAGTCAATAGGTAATAACAGTTGCTCTACAATTCTGTGTTACCCTAAGTCTCCCGATAAAAATGGTACCTCACTTGTATGGGTAGGCCTAGTGCCAGCGACAGGAAACGCCCATGACACAACGTGGACACACTTTATTTTTACAGTGAAAACGAACCCTTTTTTTGCAAAGTACCTAGCTGTAGATTTTGAACTCTAGCTCTGCCGGCACCTAGGGAAACCTAACAAACCCATACATTTTTGAAAACTAGACACCCAGGGGAATCCAGTATGGGGTGACTTGTCTGGCTCTCACCAGGTTCTGTTACCCAAAATCCCTTGCAAACCTCAAACTTTGTAAAAAAAACACATTTTCCTCACATTTCCGTGGTGGAAAGTTCTGGAATCTGCATGGATCCACAAAATTCCACCCACCCCGCATTCCCCAAAGTCTTCCAAGAAAAATGGTACCTCACTTGTGTGGGTAGGCCTAGTGCCCGCGACAGGAAACGGCCCAAAACGCAACGTGGACACACCACATTTCCACAGTGAAAACAGACCCTTTTTTGCAAAGTGCCTAGCTGTAGATTTTGAACCCTAGCTCTGCCGGCACCCAGGGAAACCTAGCAAACCTATACATTTTTACAAAGCAGAGACCCGGGGGAGTCCAGCGAGGTATGGCTTGCGTGGGTCCCCCAACGTTTTCCTACCCAGAATCCCCTGCAAACCTCAAATTTAGCTGAAAAAATCACTTTTTTCTAAAATTTCTGTGTGGGAAAGTTCTGGAATCTGCGTGGATCCACAAATGTCCTACCACCCAGGGTTCCCCCAGGTCTCCCGATAAAAATTGTACCTCACTCGCGTGGGTGGGTCAAGTACCTGCGACAGGCAAGGGCCCAAATTGTATTGAGGAGACATCAAAATGACCTATCACAAAACAATCTGGTTTTGCAAGGGGGGGTCACCTGGGTTTTCGGCCCCGGGCTCGGCGGCCATCTTGGGAAACTACCAAACCCACACATTTCTGAAAACTAGACAACCGGGGGAGTCCAGTGAGGTATGGCTTGCGTGGATCCCCCAATGTTTTCCTACCCGGAATCCCCTGCAAACCTCAAATTTAGCTGAAAAAAACACATTTTCCACATATTTGTGCGTTGAACCACTGTGCCGGCACAAATGTCCTACCCCACAGCGTTCCCCTCAGTCTCCCGAGTAAAGTGATACCTCACTTGTGTGGGTATCCAATGCAGAATTGGCTAAAAATTTATTTTTTTAAAAATGTAGCGCTTAGAATTCTCGGTGCTATACCCTTAATCCCTATGTTTTGGGCTCTTCCCAGTCACAGGCCTTTGGCCCACCCACACAAGTGAGGTATCATTTTACTCGGGAGAACAAGGGGAACGCTGGGTGGTAGGACATTTGTGCCGGCACGGTGATCCCACGCAAAAATGTAAGGAACAGGTGATTTTTTTCAGCTAAAGTTGAGGTTTGCAGGGGATTCTGGGTAGGGAAACGTTGGGGGATCCATGCAAGCCATACCTCATTGGACTCCCCAGGGTGTCTAGTTTTCAGAAATGTGTGGGTTTGGTAGGTTTCCCTAGATGGCGGCGAGCCCGGGGCCAAAAAAACAGGTGCCCCCACCCCCAAAACCAGGTAGTTTTGTTATAGGTAATTTTGAAGTCTCCAAAGTACGATTTGGGCCATTTCCTGTTGCATCCCACTATGCCTACCCACACAAGTGAGGTACAATTTTTATCGGGAGACCTGGGGGAACGCTATGTGGTAGGAAATTTGTGTCTGCCCAGTGATCCTACAACCTTCCCACACAAATGTGTGAAAAATTAGATTTTTTTCAGCAAAATTTGAGGTTTGCAGGGGATTCTGGGTAGGGAAACGTTGGGGGTGCCACGCAAGCCATACCTTCTTGGACTCCCCCGGGTGTCTAGTTTTCAGAAATGTGTGGGTTTGGTAGGTTTCCCTAGATGGCCGCCGAGCCCGGGGCCAAAACCCAGGGGACCCCCCTTGCAAAACCAGGTTGTTTTGTGATAGGTAATTTTGATGTCACCTCAATAGGTTTTGGGCCCTTGCCTGTCGCGGATACTTGACCCACCCACGCGAGTGAGGTACCATTTTTATCGGGAGACCTGGGGGGAATGCTAGGTGGTAGGAATACTGTGGTTTTTCTGACACCAGAATATTATGACACAGTAATGCAAGGAAAATGCGTGACTATAGACCCATTTTGAGCTTTGCATGGCATTGTGAGTAAAAAACTTGTTGGGATCCATGAGAGGCACACCACCCAGCACTCCCCATTTTTTTTTAAACTTTACAGAAATATCTAAAGTTGGTAAATTTTCCCTAGAGACAGACTACACCTTAGCACAGAAAGACAGATGAGACAAATATGACTGCCTATCCATCTGTTCCTCAAGTACACACACATACTGGTTGGATTTGGCACGAGGGTGAGTGAAAGGTTCAAAATGTATATTTTATTAACAAGAGATTATACAAAAAGGAAATGCACTGTTAAGTAAAAGGTTAAAAACCTGAACCAATGACTCACAGCTCGTGAGCTGTAAAGCCACGACAAGGCACCAACCTCTTTATAGGCCATTTGTAGGAAAGGGGGTTTCTGTTGCAGTAACCTCCCCACTTTTTGCCTGATAACTGATGCACTTTTCCTTGGTGTGCCCTGGGTCCCTGCCAATCAGGTACCCAGGGCCTGTGTTCCTTCCCTAAAAACTGTACTAAAGCCAAAACCCAATTGGCATCTCTGGCCACAGGTAAGCCCCTGGTAAATGGTACCCTAGGTACCCAGGGCACTGTGACCAGAGAAGGCCCCTAAGGGCTGCAGCACTTATTGTGCCACCCTTAGAGGCCCTGTACCCTGACACACACACCCTGCCTTTGCAGGCTGAGTGTCTTGGTGCAGAACTAAACAGAGAGTCGACATGGCACACATCCCTGTGTGCCATGCCCACAAACACACTGCCCTGGCATACCTCAGTCACCCCTCCAGCTGGGTGCACTATGCCAGTGGTGTGGGCACAGGTGCATGAGCCCTGTGCCCCTACAGTACCCAGGGCCATTCCTGGGCACTGTAAGTGCAGTGATGCCATTAAGAGTATATGGTGCTGGGAGGTTGTCATTACGAACTCCACAGCACCATAATGGCTACACTGAAGACTGAGAAGTTTGGTATCAAACTTCTCAGCACATTAAACCCACACTGATGCCAGTGTGGGATTTAATGTAAAATGCACGACAGAGGGCAACTTAGAGTTGCCCCATGAACCTAACCTACAATCCACGTCTTGTCTGAGGGGCTGCCCCGGCTGCCACACAGCAGACATGTTGCTGGACCCCTGGGTGGAGAGCCATCCGCTCTCCTGGGCCTGCAACAATGCACATCCTGGGCGAGGTGCTAGGTCTCCTCCCCCAGGATGGGCAGGGGAAGCTTCAAAGGCATGCCGCCTTTGTGAGCTTCTCCAGGCCACTTGCTGTACTCAGCAACTGGCCCCCACCGGTTCTGACCCCCTCTCTGGCGGGAAGACTGGCGGGAAACCCCAAGGGAGGAAAGGGGATGTGCCAGCCTCTACCAACCCCACCCCTCAGGTGGGGGAGGCGAGGTGAAGCACAACTCCGGGCTCTCGCCATCTTGAAGATGGGGAGCCCTGCCCAATCAGGACTAGGCTACTGCCCCCCTCCCACAGGAGAGGGGCAGGATAGGGGGTGTACCCACCCCAGGGAAGGGACCCATTGGTCCCTGCCCTTTACCTGCCTGTAACGCCCCTAAATTTAGTATTTAGGAGCACCCTGAACCTTCCTTCCTCAGATCCAGCAACAAGAAGAAGAAGAAGGACGAGAAGCCGTGCAGAGCTAACAAGAGGACGACGCCCACTGACTTGGCCCCAGCCCTACAGGCCTGTCTCCCCTCGAACCTGCTCCTGCAAAACCCCGGCGTGTCCAGCGGCCAGCAACCTCAAAAACCCCAGAGGACCTGCCTGCCTTCACTTTCCAAGCTGTTTCTCCCGTGAACACCGGACGTGTTTGACCTGCAGCTTCTGGTGCCAGCCAGGAACCGCAAATCCCGCACACTCTGCACCCGCCGAATCCGGCCCGAGCTCGAGTGGGCAAATACCCAGAGGAGGTCCCCCGGCGATCCTGACCCGAGATCCGGCGACCCCTGACCTGCCTCAAGCCTCCTGACGACGCCTGCAGCCTCAATCCAGAGGACCCCCTACCGCGACCAGAGCGGGTAAGAAAATCCGACGGCCCAAGGCACCCCTGCACCCGATGCCCCACTGCCTTGTGTGCCCCAACCAACGGTGCCTAACCAACCCTCTACATCCCAACTTACCCCTCGAAGTGGTGGTTGCTCCTGGAGGGTCCTCGTCCCCGAGCCTGCAGTGTTTCTTTGTCCCGGAGAATCTCCATTGAAATCAACAGGGCACCCGACCTCAAAACAGCACCCTGCACCCGGCCGCCCTAGTGCCGCTGAGGGTGCCCCTTTGGTGCTAACTTGGTCCCCAACGTGCCCTGAGCTTAACCCTAGGAGCTTTGCTCCCACAACCCCGTGGCCTGCTTGCCAGCAGCCACCAACCGGAGTCCCCCTATCCTCCATAGGATAACATTGGGCCTCAACACTCTGCACCCGGCCGCCCTAGTGCCACTGAGGGTGCAACAACAGTGCTTCACTGACCCTGGGAAACCCCTGAGTCTAACCCCAGAACCCTAACTCAAAAGACCGATTACTTACCTCGAAACCGATAACTCGTTTTTCCTCATAGGATAACATTGACACTTTTTCTCCCAAAAAGTTTCTAAGTGTCGACTTTTGAAAACTAAGAATATTCTTTAAGAATCGTACAAACTACAAAAACGTAATTACTTACCTGTTTTAAGTAAATGTCCCAGTGCTGAATCTAGGAGTCCAGCACTGGATTACAAAAGTAACTAAAAAGTAACTTACCTGTGAATTGAATTTCCTTCCATAGGATAACATTGCCTGGTTTTTGCTGAAAAAGTTTCTAAGTGTCGATTTTGCAAACTTACAAATATTCGTTAAAAATCGCCTGTATAACAAAAACACATTCTTTCAACTGTTTACAGGAGATGCACCAGTGCTGGATCCAGGATCCAACACTGAGTTAGAAAAAGTAACAATAACCCCACTTACCTGCTAAGTGAATTTCCTCCCATAGGATAACATTGGTGATTCTATGTGAAAAAGTTTCTAAGTGTCAACTTTTAAAATACAATAATATTCCTTAAAAATCACAACTGTAACCAAAACGTTTTTACTCAACTGTTTACAGGAGATGTCCCAGGACTGAATCTAGGATCCAGTCCTGTGGTAAGAAAAGTAATCCAAAAAGTAATCTATTGCATTTAACTAGAAATTCCCATTGAGCTCAATGTATTATTGTGTTTGAAATTGTGTTGCCTATTGCAACAACTGTAACTATTGTATTCAAAAGTCTATTGCCTATTTGAAAAGTATTTAACTAAAGTCACTCATTCTGAGAAAGTATATTTTGATACCTATTGTTGGTTCTAAAATAAAACAACTATATATTTTGATACAAAACCATTGGCCTAGAGTTCAGTTCTTGAGTGTGTGAGACCATTTGCTGACTGAGTGTGTACAACAAATGCTTTACATTATCCTCTGATACTGCCTTACTGCTCGACCAAGCTACCACTTTAGAGAGTAAGGTTATATCTAACTGTAGCCTCTGCCAAACCTCTGGGGACTGTGGACTCTGTGCACACTGTACCTATTTGGGAACAGTATATACAGAGCCACTTTCTTACACCATTCACACACCTTTCATACTTGACACACACTTTCACACCACCAGCTGCGGCCACAGCACATTACAACACTCACATCCACAGACAATGTGGAGACAATGTACACCCTGGCAGAGAGAGACAGAAAAGACAAATATTACTTCAAAATGAACAATTCCTTAAGTACTCACACATACTGGTTGGATTTGGCATGAGGTTGAGTGAAGGTTCAGAGCGTAAAATTCTATTAACAAGAGATTTCACATAAAGGAAATGCACTGTTAAGTAAAAGGTTAAAAACCTGAACCAATGACTCACAGCTCGTGAGCTGTAAAGCCACGGCAAGGCACCAACCTCTTTACAGGCCATTCACACACCTTTCATACGTGACACACAAGACCATTCACACCGCCAGCCGCGGGCCCAGCACATTACAACATTCACATCAACAGACAGCGCCATTCAAGGGCCCATCACTTTCATACGCCCACATGACTGACACAGCAATCACACCGGCTGGTGGTTGACATAGTGTCTGCAGTGGCGTTTGACTAGCAGAGTGTGTAATGACCAGCAGCAAGTCACTACTCACACACTGCCAGCCAAATGCCAGCCCACGCACACTGCCAGCCAAGCACCATCCCACCCACACTGCCAGCCAAGCGCCAGCCCACGCACACCGCCAGCCAAGCGCCAGCCCACGCACACCGCCAGGCAAGCACCAGCCCACGCACACCGCCAGCCAAGCACCAGCCCATCCAAACCGCCAGCCCACGCATACTGCCAGCCAAGCACCAGCCCACCCACACCGCCAGCCAAGCGCCAGCCCATGCACACTGCCAGCCAAGCACCAACCCACGCACACTGCCAGCCCACGCACACCGCCAGCCAAGCACCAGCCCACCCACACCGCCAGCCCGCGCATACCGCCAGCCAAGCGCCAGCCCACACACACTGCCAGCCCATGCATACCGCCAGCCAAGCGCCAGCCCACACACACTGCCAGCCAAGCGCCAGCCCACGCACACCGCCAGCCAAGCGCCAGTCCACGCACACCGCCAGCTAAGCGCCAGTCCACGCACACCGCCAGCCAAGCGCCAGTCCGGGCACACGTCATTAATTTTTTTTAACAAGAAAGAAAACACAAACCAATTGCAACTAGATACAAAACTATAACTACAAAAACAACAGCAGTAACTAAAGACATCATTCTAATGCCAACCGTGAAACTGAACAACAACTATATGAAACCATACAGACCAGGCAGTACACTATTAGACTCACGGTTGCTCTCAAACTCTTTTGAGCGTGATACAATCTGAAACATGTGGGCACACACAGCCCAGGATTAGAAGGACAATCAGCACAGTGCATACGACTCTCCTTCCGCATACCTCTTCGCAAGCAGACTCTACATCTCTTACAGGGATTGTTTTTTTTGGGCGTGGGAGGAATTAAATCTGGAAAGTGGCGATCTTTCAATCTAGCCACATCCTCCACCACTCCAACTCTAGGAACACTTGCCTGTTCCACTACAACAAGGCTGCCTATCACAGACTCCTGAAATTGAACAAAAGTCATCTTTGACGCAGGAGAACACTCCTTGAACACAACAAAAGCATTAAAAGTTGCTAAATTGAAGAGATGGATGGCCAACTTCTTATACCAAATGTAAGTCTTACGAACAGCAGTGTAAGGTTCCAAACTCTGATCTACTCTATCGACACCACCCATGTGCTTATTGTAGTCTACAATGCACACAGGTTTGTGCACTTCAGCAACCTGACCTCAACAGTCACAGGTGAAGTACTCTCATCATGGATGGTAGTCAGCATGTACACATCCCTCCTGTACACAAATTTCACAGCTAGCAGTTCCTGCACTGTTCCCTCTGAAGCTTTTTGCAAACAAGCTCTTTTGGGTAACCTTTACGGTTAGAGCGGATTGTGCCACAAGCAAAAGTGTCCACTTTGAACAATTCCTTAAACAATTGCAGAGCAGTGTAGAAGTTATCAAGGTACAAATGGTGACCTCTGTTAAACAGTCCTCTAGCAAGATCCCACACAATTTTCTCTGAAACTCCAAAAGTGGACAGACAACCAGGGGGGGTCAATAGTGGAATCCCTACCAGTGTATACCCGGAAATTATAGACATATCCTGTCCTACTCTCAGACAACATATACATATTAATTCCATAACGTGCCCTCTTGCTAGGAATGTACTGCCTAAAAACCAAACAGCCCTTGAACAGGACCAAAGACTCATCAACAGCTATTTCTTTCCCTGGAGTATAGATCTCTGAAAATCGATCTACAAAGTGATCAAGAACAGGCCGAATCTTAGAAAATACGGTCACAGTCGGGTGATCTCGTGGCAATGCCAAAGCATTAGCAACAAAATGCAGCATCCGAAGCAAAAGTAAATACCGATCACGACTCATAATTGCAGGAAATATGGCCGTTGCCATCAAGGGACTGGTAGACCAATATGAAGCCAGGTACGGCTTCCTTATCAAGCCCATCAAAAAAGTCAAACCCAAAAACTTCTTCATCTCATCCAGATTTGTGGGAGTCCACCGGGTAGCTCGAGAGCGGGGCCTAAGTCTGGCACTGTTGTCCCTCAAAAACTGTTCAGGATACAAATTAGTCTGCTCAACAATCTCAGCCAAAAATACATCATCCATAAACAACTGAAAAAACTGTATAGACAAAATATTTTCACAATCCACTCTACACCCTGCATCACCACTAAAGGCAGGCAACACCGGCTACACCATGTTTGGATAAACCCAGAGTCCAGCACTTCCAGTAGGAAGCCTTGCAGCCTCAGGCTGCAATCCCGATGTCTCTTGCTGCACCAGCAACACATCAGTGTCCTCCTCTAAAACAGGCACTTCATCCGCACTGAGAGTAGCTTCATCTGAACTGAGAGTAGCTTCATCATCAGATGATTCCTCGTGGACAGAAAACTCACTGCCAGAATCTTGCACTCCCTCCTCTCCCTCAGACGCACTGTCACTCTCATAATCCTGCTCAGAGGAAGATTCAAAAAGCATACCAACCACCTGCTGAGCAGTAATTCTACGGCTAGCCATAATCCTTGCTAATAAAGGTAACTTGTCAAACAAGTCAACAACAACAAACACTTTGTAAAATAAGTAATAAACAAAATGTGGCTTTATCACAAAGACTATATACTCCAAAACTATACCTCTCACTTGCCAGAAGCAGCTAGACTCACCACCACCTACTCTGCACAGACACAGTAAGGACCAACAAAATCCCACTAAAAAAGAAAAAGAAAAAAGAAAAAAAAATTACACATAAGACAATGCAAAACACATCGCAAAGAATTTCATGCGCAAAATACTAACTAAATATGCTGCCATTATGACACCACTTACAAAAAAATTCATTCATGCATGACAATAATACTCATTTGGAGTAAACACAACAAAAATGTTTTTCTTACCAAATAAATGCAACTACACAAAACTGCAGAACAAACACTGCCGAAACCGCAAACAAGAATCAAAAGCTTTGCACTAGAATAAAAAGGAGAAAAAAACATTACAATCACTTATGCAAATAATGCACCAGTCCACACACAATCCACCAGCCAAGCTAAGGGGTAGGTGGTCCTAAAAGTATAAATAAAATATTCACCCCCGTAAAAGGGGAGCAACCCTTGTCCAAGAGGCCACTCCCCAACACCAAAATTTAAATAACCCTGGTGTCTAGTGGCTTCTGCCCCCCTTGGGGACAGATGGGCCTAAAAACATACTGCTGATCTGCCACCCAAAGAGGGCAGAAATGGCCACAATCATCCTCCCATAAAGGGAAGCGACCCTTGTCCAAGGGGCCGCACCCCAACATCAAAAACAATTAATCCCTGGTGGCCTAGTGGCCATACAAAAAGAAAATCAGCTGATCTGCCCCCCACGGGGCAGAAATGGCCAAATGGGAGCGACCCTTGCCCAAGGGGCCACTCCCCACAAACAAATCCCTGGTGGTCTAGTGGGCCCGAATTTTAAAAAAATGGCGAGATCTGCCCCCCTGGGGGCAGACACAACCAAAAACATTGCCCCCAAAGGGGAGCGACCCTTGCCCAAGGGGCCACTCCCCACAAATAAATCCCTGGTGGTCTAGTGGGCCCGATTTTAAAATAAATGGCAAGATCTGCCCCCCTGGGGGGCAGACACAGCCAAAAACATTGCCCCCAAAGGGGAGTGACCATTGCCCAAGGGTCCACTCCCCACAAATAAATCCCTGGTGGTCTAGTGGGGCCGATTTTTTTTTTAAATGGCGAGGTCTGCCCCCTGGGGGGCAGACACAAACAAAAACATTGCCCCCAAAGGGGAGCGACCCTTGCCCAAGGGGCCACTCCCCACAAATAAATCCTGGTGGTCTAGTGGGCTCGATTTTAAAATAAACGGCAAGATCTGCCCCCCTGGGGGGAGACACAGCCAAAAACATTGCCCCCAAAGAGGAGTGACACTTGCCCAAGGGGCCACTCCCCACAAATAAATTCCTGGTGGTCTAGTGGGCCCGCTTTTTTAAAAAAATGGCTAGATCTGCCCCCCGGGGGGCAGACACAGCCACAAACATTGCCCCCAAAGGGGAGCGAACCTTGCCCAAGGAGCCACTCCCCACAAATTAATCCCTGGTGGTCTAGTGTGCCAGTTTAAAAAAACAAATGGCGAGATCTGCCCCCCGGGGGGCAGACACAGCCAAAAAACATTGCCCCCAAAAGGGGAGCGACCCTTGCCTAAGGGGCCGCTCCCCGCAAACAGTTAATCACATTTCCAATTTAAAAAAAAAAAAAAATCCCTGGTGTCTAGTGGGCATTCCTGCTGCACGATCACACGATCGTGCAGCAGGAATGCTCAAAAGAGGCATCAGGGGAAAGGAAAACCCTTTCCTTTTCCCCGATGCCTCTTTTGTTTAAATGCCCCCATCCCCTGAGGAGAAACTCACCTCCTCTCCTTCAGACGCACTGGAAGCAAATGGCTTGCAGTGCATCCGGTATCCTCTAATGACGACAGCGCGCCTCGCGCGCTGACGTCATTAGATGACGTGTAGGGGGTGTGGGGGGGGGCAGGGGAAAGGCTTCCCCTGCCTTCCCCGGTGGGGGAAACTTGAAGGGCGGCCCACGGGGGGAGCGCCAGCGCTTCCCCGTGGGCGGGTGCTAGGACGGCCGGGAGCCGTCCGACGCACACGCCCACCGTGACGTTGGACGGCTCCCGGCCGTCCGACGCACGGAAAGGGTTAACTATTGCTGTCATGTGGGGGTGTTTTTCCTGTATCGTTTCCCAGCTAATTACCTCCCCGTCAGTGAAAAAGTCTCCTAGCGTGGTTATCCCTGGGGTCCGCAGTGCCTGCCTTGCCCCTCCTTCTTGTCCCATCGGAAACCACAAGCACCATTGTAGTGGGGTATGTAGAGAGCATAGTAGTGCGCCTACTTGCATGTTCAGCAACGCGTGCCATGCCTGTGTTGTGGTCGCAAGGGAGTCCAATTCACTGCGTCGTCTAGATGGGGTGCGGAAAAGAGTTTGCGGCAAAGAGATTGGAGCTGCTGCATTTCTCTCTAAATATAGGTCTGGTGTGTCTCGTGGGCAATGGATCCAATAGTGCGCATGTGTGCTCTGTAGTACATTTCCAAGTCAGGTGTATTAAGGCCTCCCAACTTGTAAGGCAGTGTGAGTGAATCCCAGCACACTCTGGGCTGTTTTCCTGCCCAGACTAACTTGATCAGCAGTGTGTGGAGGTGGTGGAATACAGTGCTTGTTAATGAGATTGGGATGTTTTGAAATGGGAACAAAAATCTGGGCAGCACCACCATCTTCATTATAGCAATGCGTCCTATCAATGATAATGGGAGTGTAATCCACCTGTCCACATCGTCCGTGAGTTTCTGTATGGCTACCCCATAGTTTTCATGCAGTACTACCGAGGAGTCAGCATGTATTCGTATGCCCAAATAGCGCACCAAATCTGTTGTCCATTGTAGAGGGTGGCTGGAGTGAGGGGGAAGAGGATTGATTTGTCCCAATTAATTTTTAGGCCAGAGTGGGTCCCAAATCGCACCACCTCTCTGAGCATCGGGGCAGGGTTACTGTCAGGGTTGCGAATGTATAGCACTATATCATCAGCATACGCTGATAGAACGAGTCTGTATCCTGGGAAGCGCAGTCCCCTATGACTATGGTACTTGCGCAGCGCGCAGACTAGTGGCTCCGACACAAACGCATATAACAGTGGCAATAGTGGGCACCCCTGTCTGGTGCCCCTGGAAATCGTGAAGGTGTCAGAGACCATATTTCCCACCTGCACACGGGCCACCGGTCTTGTGTATGATAAGATTAACCTGACAAAGAAGTCCCCCACCCCAATTTTTCGGAGCACCGCAAACATGAACCTCCATTCCACTAAGTCAAACACCTTCTCGGCGTCTAAGAATACAGCCGCCACTCTAACCTCCGGGTCCACCCATTGCAGGACCCCAAACAGTGTACACAAGTTATGAGTTAGGTTGCAGCCCGGGACGAACCCTGCCTGCTCTGGGAGCACTATACCCGGCAGTATCGGTGCTAATCTGTTAGCCAGTATTTTTGCATAAATTTTGGCGTCAACATTAAGCATGGACAGCGGTCTGTATGATGAGCAGTTAACAGGTGTCCTGCCCGGTTTCAGTATTGCTACTGCCATAGCCTCTCTCAGTGTGGAAGGCATTATTCCGGTTTCAGCTATCTCTTCATATTGTGTTTTTAGATGTAGTGCCAATAGCTCCAAAAAAGATTGTAAAAAGATACCGTTAGACCATCGGGCCGGTGCTTTTTCAGCTGGCATACTCTTCAGAGCCGCCACTATCTCGGATAATTGCAGGGGTGCCATTAAGTGTCTCTATGTTCAGCAGCCAGACAGGGTATTTTGATGTTGGCTAAATAGTCAACTAATTCGCCTTCGTTTGAATGTGATTGAGAGCTATATAATGTTTTATAGTAACCGTGGAACCGTTTTGCAAATTCTTCTGGAGTGCATATGGTTCGCCCCTCGTCGTCTAATATGTCTGTGATCTCGTCTGACATTCTCGGGGTCTAAGTATGCCTGCCAAAACCGCCCCGCCCTATCCTTCTCGCCATAAGCGTGTGCAGTAGCGTATTTCCCCATATGCTTAAGCTCGTCATTGGCTATCTCTTGAAATTCTGCCAGCTTCTGTTTTATGTCAGCTCTTATTTGGGGCTCACCCTCTTTCTGTTGAACACCCTCCATAGCAGCGATCTCCTTTTCCAGAGTATCCAACCTTCCTCTAATGGCTCGCAAGACCCCCGCATGTTTGAAGATCCCACACCATCGCAAATGAGGTGACCGACCCCACATTATGCTTAAAAAATTCTTCTATTGCCTGTTGCAGCTCAGCCTTGAAGGCCTGATTTAGCAGGGAGTATGGTGGGAATCGCCATGTGAAGGCCGGGATTCTGGGTGCTTGATGTGTGAATGTAAGCTGTACTGGGGAATGATCTGAGTATGTTCTGGGGAGAGGGAGACAAACCGTCAACCGCGCACGTAATCTCATAGAGATTAGCCAGTAGTCTATGCGGGTGTGCGTGTCATATGCTGCGGAATAGTGCATGTATGCCGGCAGGTCCGGAGATCGATGTCTCCATATATCTGTGAGTCGTCCTCTGTGCATCATGTCTAGGATTGCACCTGCCGATGCTGAGGAGTGTCTGAGGGGGGCCCTTGGACCTGACAATATTGGCGTTAAGTATACAATTGAAATCCCCACCCCAAACCTGCGGAATGCCCGCCCACTGGTGCGCTTTTGCCTCAACTAGTTTATAGAACTGGGGTCGTCATAGTTTGGTCCATAAACCCCAATCAGCAGAAACGTCAAATCCTCCTTACGACATTTAGCTATAGTGTACCTGCCACCCGGATCCTTATATAACCCTGACGAGTGCACCCCGGATTGTCTGCCCACCCAGACCAGAACACCTCTGGGTTGTGATGTGTAATTGGCGGCATAACATTGCCCCTGCATCTTGCGATATCCTAATTCTGCCTTATCTTGTTGTAAGTGGGTTTCCTGCAGAATTGCGATATCTATTTTATGTCTTTTAAGGTATGCTATTACTTTCTGGATCTTTCTATTATCGTTGAGGCCTCTAACATTCCAAGTAATCAGTCTCAGTTTCTGTACATGCCCTGCACCTGCTTCCTCTGGGTCTACATTTGTAATAATTCCTCGTGTACCTCTGTGCTGCCAAGGTGTCCGGTCATTATTCTAGTCATTTTTCCCCTTTTTTGGACCAGAATAACAGTCCCATCTCCCCTTATCTCACCCACACTGTGCACATTCCCGGCTGTCATAGCACTCAGTATTCCCACCCACCCCCTTCCTTAGAAGTACCCAAACATAACAACATTACATACAACTTCGCTTTTAGTGGAGCACACTTGGGAGCAGATGTTCCCAACCCTTGCTCCCATGACCCGCCCCTCCATCCAAAGAAGTATAAGCTGCATCATATTCAGTGCTTCAGTGCATTATACATAAGCCTTGTTGGGTGAGCAGGGCATTTATGGTGCACATGTATGGCTACACCGGTTCTGCGGCTATGTCTAATTGTTCCCGACTAGGGGGCCGATTCCGATTCGGGCCGGAAAACGTACCGACCGACTCGGTACGGGAATTTAGTCCGACCGACACGTACCGGCGCTGCCCGATCCGCGTAGTACGATGCAATGCATGTGAATCACGACCGACTCGTACGGAACACAAGCCGAACGACCGAACCGCACGGAAAACAGCTATCCGGCCGGGAAACCAAGCGAATCGAACCGACCGACACGCACCAGGAATGAACCCGACAGAAACGTACCCGCGAACACCTCAATAACTGTCCCCCAGAATGAGGATGGGAGGGCCACCCTCTCCATCTTCCCTCCCGTGCCCCTTGAGACGTCTTTATCAATAATGAAGGGCCTTAAATCCGGCTCTCCCGTGGATCCGTGCCCTGCCAAATTTCTGGCTTCAATGGCAGAGGTTCTGAACACCACTGTGAATAGCGTTTTGAACGTGTCTCTTCTCAGCGGTCAAGTCCCAGTAAGTTGGAAAGCGCAAAAATTATCCCCTTATTGAAAAAATCTACGGCCGATCCCATGGTCTTAACTAACTATAGACCAATCTCCTTACTGTCCTTCTTCGCAAAGACAATTGAGAAATATGTTCACTTGGTGATCAGCGACTTTGCTGAAGCCAATAATCTTTTCCACCCAAGTCAGTCCGGTTTAGGCAGAACCTTAGCACAGAGACGGCCTTGCTGGAGGTCTCTGATTCCATCAAGGAGACCCTGGATAAAGGCGGCAAAGCTGTCCTGGTACTTCTAGACCTCTCTGCGGCTTTCGACACCGTGCTCCATGGTCTCCTCCTGCAGAGGTTACGGGAATGTGGACTTGAAGGCACGGTGTTGAAGTGGTTCTCTTCCTTTTGGAGGATAGAAATCAAGAGGTCTGGTCGCCCCCGTTTTCTGCCAGGGTGCCGCCCTTGAAGGTCGGCGTGCCACAGGGATCTATCTTGAGCCCTGTAATTTTCAATTTGTACATGGCTCCCTGGCTACCCTGGCGGAAGCAGGGAGGCTATGATTATAACCTATGCCGACGACACGCAACTGCTGTTCACTTGCAAGAAGGGGAGGAGTTTAACAGTGAAAAGATTAATAAATGTCTGAGAGAAATCTTTGCTTGGTTCAGACATAACCATCTCAAATGTAATCCGGAAAAGTCGGAAATTATTTTCTTTGGCACACCCCTCTGGACGCCTGGAAGCAATGGTGGCCCACGGATATGCTCCCCCAGTCAGCAGTTAAGATCGTAAAAAATCTGGGAGTGAAAATGGACGCCACTTTATCTATGATACCTCAAGTACAGTCGGTAGCGGGTACGTGCTTCGAGGTTTTTGAAAATGCTCCGTAGGTTTCTTTTTCTATTACCGACCTCTCACAGAAAGACGGTCGTTCAGGCCCTTGTCACCTCCAGATTGGACTATGCCAACGTGCTCTATCTGGGCCTTCCAGAGTCTATACTCACTAGACTGCAAGTCAGTGCAGAACGCGGCAGCCAGAGCAGTCCTGAGACTTGGACCTAGAGACCGGATCTCCCACCATCTGAAGAATCTGCATTGGCTGCCTGTCCGATGCAGAGTACTCTTTAAAGCACTGGTCCTTGCTTTTAAAGCTCTGCATGGCATGGGGGCACATTATATCCGCAGAAGAGTCTCATACTACGTACCCGGCCGATCCCTTAGATCAGCACATCAACATCTAATTGTCATCCCCAAGTGTCTCAGAGCCCGCCGTGGTGGTCGCTCGTTCCAAGTGCAAGTGGCTAGATTCTGGAACAAGCTACCTCTATCGCTGAGACAAGCCACAAGTATAATGGCATTCAGGAAACAACTGAAAACCTGGCTGTTCCAGCATGCAGTTTGATGGCCTTCCGCCTCGGGACCGATGTTTCACCCCTGGCCTCTGTATCTTTCTATCTTAGCGCGGGGATACTCTGTTGAGTAGCTGTGCGCTTTATAAATCCATTTTTAACATAACATAACATAACACCGACCCGCGCAGTACGATGCAATGCGTGGAAAACCAGACCGAGTCGCACGGAGCTGAAGCCGTACGACCGACACGCATACAAAACCGGGCCGAAGCAACCCAATACCCCGCGACCGACGCGTACGCCGCACATAAAACACAGCAGAAACACAGCTTGAAAGACTCGGAGAAGCTCGCACGAGACAATTGCAGCGTCCGACTCGGTCAGAAGAACGTCTCCTATATGCCCAGAAACTACAAAGGAAAAAATACAAAAAAAAGGGCCAAACAAGCAATGACAAAGTCAAAAGATGTGGGAGAGGATCGTCGACAGGGTGAACGCACAATCACCATGTTTGCGCACAAAGGAAGACATCCAGAACAGGTGGTATGATGTGCGCAGGAGGGTCAAGGCCCTATTCAAGAAGGATTACGCCTTGAGCCATCGCACCGGTAGTGGCCCTCCTGCCAAACCAGTATACCTCAGGCCCTGGGAGGAGAAGGTGCGGGCCATCCTACCACCAGAGAGCGTACATGGACTATCAAACATCCCAGAGCCTGGTGAGTACAAAACCAATATACCCAATATCGTGTGACAATACACACACATCACTGTCAAGGGGATAGTCAAACCATGCACCCTTAGCAAAGCCACAGTAACCAAAACATAATCATCCCAAGATGTGTATGTTAGTTACACAAACACAATACCTGCCATCCCATAGTGATATGTAACTGTGTCATGACGTACAAACCCAACAACAAATAGAGCAAGGCAGTGGCACAAATCTAACCAACAAACACTGTCAGACATTTTACCACCACTAGAACACCACCTCACAGGAAAGCTTACTGAAAGGAAGGAATTCTGTGTATGCTGGTGAAGTCAGTGTAGCCAACAGCATGATGGGAGTTGTAGTCACAGATATTGGTCACCCTCACAATTGGCCCATCAACACCACTCTGAACCATGCTCACATCACAGGGAGTGGAAAAGAACTGACAAGATGGCTGACACTGGGTACTGCTGTGGGGAGCACAAGGCCCTGCTGGGAACTGTGCACCAACCAACAGCAGGACACCACTGACTGACATCCTGAAAGCCAACTTGCACTCCCTGCAATGGAAGCACGTTCCATGGTGGGATATCTGGCTGGGTGGGAAGGAGGACTGACAGCACTGACCATAGTTACCAGCAGCTTTTCTCACACACACCCTTAACACAAACTCCACACAACTCACCTGGGAGAATGCATTGCCTCACACTCTAATTAAATATCCCACAAAGAACCACCACCCTGGGTTATGCTGTGTGAAGCACAGGGACACTTCTGGGACTTGTAGCCAAACTAACGCCAGGACAACACTGTCAGCCATCCTGTCAGCACAGGCACACTACCCCACAGGGAAGCAGAGTCAAAAGGAAGGAAGTATGGGCATGCTGGGAAGCAGGGTGTAGGCAATAGCAAGATGGAAGTGGTAGTCACAGCTCAACATCCCCCACCCACATGGCCCAGCAAGCTCACACTGAAGCATGCACACCTCACAGGGAGTGAAAAGCCACTTTAAAGATGTCTGACACTGGTGCACTGTTGTGGGGAGCACAAGGCCCTGCTGGGAACTGGGCACCAACAAACAACAGGACACCACTGTCAGCCATCTTGCCATTGCTGTCACATTCACACACAGTGAAGTCCACTCAAAAGGAAGGAAGTATGGGCATGCTGGGAAGGGGGGTGTAGGCAATAGCAAGATGGGAGTGGTAGTCACAGCTCAACATCCCCCACCCACATGGCCCAGCAAGCTCACACTGAAGCATGCACACCTCACAGGGAGTGAAAAGCCACTTCAAAGATGTCTGACACTGGTGCACTGTTGTGGGGAGCACAAGGCCCTGCTGGGAACTGGGCACCAACAAACAACAGGACACCACTGTCAGCCATCTTGCCATTGCTGTCACACTCACACACAGTGAAGTCCACTCAAAAGGAAGGAAGTATGAGCATGCTGGGAAGGGGGGTGTAGGCAATAGCAAGATGGGAGTGGTAGTCACAGCTCAACATCCCCCACCCACATGGCCCAGCAAGCTCACACTGAAGCATGCATACCTCACAGGGAGTGAAAAGCCACTTCCAAGATGTCTGACACTGGTGCTCTGTTGTGGGGAGCACAAGGCCCTGCTGGGAACTGGGCACCAACAAACAACAGGACACCACTGTCAGCCATCTTGCCATTGCTGTCACACTCACACACAGTGAAGTCCACTCAAAAGGAAGGAAGTATGGGCATGCTGGGAAGGGGGGTGTAAGCAATAGCAAGATGGGAGTGGTAGTCACAGCTCAACATCCCCCACCCACATGGCCCAGCAAGCTCACACTGAAGCATGCACACCTCACAGGGAGTGAAAAGCCACTTCAAAGATGTCTGACACTGGTGCACTGTTGTAGGGAGCACAAGGCCCTGCTGGGAACTGGGCACCAACCAACAGCAGGACACCACTGACTGATATCCTGCGAGTCAACCTGCACCCACTGCAAGGGTGGCATGCTTCATGGTGGGATAACTGGGCTGGAGGGAGAAGGATGTCCGGATGTCAACCAAATGCCAGCATTGGTGGCCATGCACACACCTCAACATTCACATTGAAATGCTTCATGTTGGCAGGACAAGGTGCTACACCAATATCAACCTCTGACTGTGACAACTTAGGACAATGCAATGTACAGGCCCGCATCCAGAGGTACAGTCACAACTGTCAGGTGTTTGAACCATTGATGCCTGTAGAAACATAACATACATTGTGTGTCTCTTCCAAAAACAGGTGATGATGGGGACACAGCAGCAGACGATGAGGAGTCCCTGTCCCAGGCTCCGGGGGACCCTGAGCTCTCTGGTGTGGAACAGCCTCTGCCCTCCTCGGATGGCGAAGACCTACCTGGCCCCTCCGGTGTGAGTCATCATGCAGCACCAGCAGGACCACCATCTGCACCCCCTGCACCCACTCCTCCAACAACTGCCAACACACAGACCACCCCCGCCGACACGGACAAACCAAGGACCACCAATGACAACAGCACAGGGACCCCGGCCCCCTGGGAAGCAACGGACAACAACCCCAGTACCAACCCCCAAGGGGGCCTAGGGTCACCTGTGCGTGCCACCGCAGGTCCCGCACGTGTGGCCAGGGGTGGTGGGAGGGGTGGTAGGCAGAGGTCGCTGTTTGCAGAGGAGTCTGGACTGCATGATGACCCACAACTGGTACGCATTGCTGATGCGTACCAGAATAGCACCGGAGAGGTCAGCCAGGTAGTGGGGATCCTCAAGGACATTCAACAGCAGCAGGCTGCCCATCATGCCCGCTTGGACTCCCACATGTCTCGTGTGGAGACACACATGTCCCGTGTGGAGACACACATGTCTGGCATGGAGTCCAAGTGGGACACATTGCAAGAACTGACAGCGGTGCATAGGGACATATTGACATGCCTCCGCCAGATTAGCACCAACATGGCCACACCTCCCTGTGTGCCCACAACATCTGGTGCCGCAACAACTGCAACTGCCACAGGGAGGGAGGATGACTCTGGCGGAGAGTCCTCTGCACCGCAGCAGCCTGCACGTGAGGGTCCCCCCCAAAGAAGAGGGGTCGTCCGAGGAAGGAGAACTGAGAGGCCGATGGCCATGTACATCCCCCAGGAACCCAACACCTGTTCTGGAAATCCACCTATGTGTGCAAACTGTTCACCCTGTCGAATGCAACCCAACTCTCCCACATGACATGGGGAGTTTAAGTTGGACCAATGTATCAGATGACTGTGGACTTTACTCAGGACATTTCTGCTACCAACACTTCCAACTCATCTGGGAACTTTGGATTCCAATCCCAATGTACAGCACCCACCATCCTGTGCACTATCCTCACACATGTATGTAAATAAACTCACTAATACACCATACGTGCCTCTGTTGTGATTACAACGTTGTTTCTGTCATGGAGATGATGATCTGCTAAATGACACTGTGCATGCTAACTGCTACAGCAAGTTCAACACCGTCATGCGAGTCATGGCGACGTGACACATATGAGGGAGACACACCACTAGGGCTACACAACACATACACACCAGGGCCATCTGACTCATCGCCTACACTGATGTTGCCAGGAAATACAGTGGAATGCACAGACACCACACCTATTCACAGTCTGTGTTAACTAGCCCACAGGTGAAGTAAGCTAATGTCAGTCAGATGTGTGACCACAGACAACGCACATCCCAAAGTGAAGCACAGGTTTATTACACATTTGCAACATGTTGTTTCCACTACAGATGCAAGGTAATCCCACGTGGCAGTGGCCACACAGTCAACAATTGTAGAAGAAATAAAGTCCAGGGGTGTCGGGCACATCACCTGTAGAGAAACGACTGCTTCCACCCTGGAAGTTGAATCATGGTGTCGGGGGATCCGAGTGGACCAAACAACTATGAAAGCACCCTGTGAAGGACAGACATGACACACAGTCAAAAGCACTGAAGAACAGGACAGAACTGCAATACTCAAGCCCAATACATGTCACAAGATACCTACACAAAACCAAGTTAGCATGTCAACACTGTTTGGGAGTACAGACTACCTGTAAGGACACATCGCTGCACGCATACAGTCAAGTAGCACATGGCCACACTCAAACAGCAACAGAGCACCACCAACACATATCATGCAAACTCAAATCATTGACATGACAACTCTGGATACTCACATTCAGCTGAAGAAGTTGGTGATGAGCTGTGTGCGGACATCACCCTCATCATCATCATCATCACTGGCATCGTGGCCCAGGCCAGGATCCTCCACAGGTGGCGGATGTTGGTCATCGTCATCCAGGATGAGAGGCAACTCCTTCCGCACTGCCAGGTTGTGTAGCATGCAGCACACGATGACAATCTTGCACACCTTTGCTGGGGCATATGGGAGGGCCCCATCTGTCTTGTCCAGGCAGCGAAAGCGGCTCTTCAGGAGACCAAATGTCCGCTCGATCACTCTCCTGGTCCGACCATGTGCCTCATTGTAGCGCATCTGGGCTGGTGTCACAGGGTTCCTGAGGGGTGTCAGCAACCACGGCATGTTGGGGTATCCGGAGTCACCTACATACAGACAATTGCACATTAGCTGAGTTGGGTAAAGAGGGTGGAATACAACATTGCAGAACACACACAATGGTAAAAAGTCAGCACACACCGACAAGCCAGGCACGCTGGTTCTGCATCTGTGACATCATCCTCGGGATGCGACTACTCCTCATCACGTAGGCATCGTGTGCAGAACCGGGGAAACGTGCACACACATGTGAAATGGTCATATCTGCAAGACATACCACCAGAGCATTGATAGAATGGTAATGTTTCCTGTTCCTGTATGCCTGCTCATGTGCCTGTGGTGGTACCAAAGCCACATGTGTCCCATCAATGGAGCCAATGACATGTGGCATCCTCCCCAGGGCATAGAAGTCACTCTTGACGTCAGTGAGTTGTTGACGTTTAGGGAAATAGATGTACTGGTTCAGGTATCTCAACATTGCCTCCAAAACATCGCGTAGCACACGGCTGAACATGGTCTGTGACATCCCACCAGCAGACGCCACAGTGTGTTGAAAGGTACCGGTGGCAAAGAAGTGTAGGGCTGCCATCACCTTCACCTTGGGGGTCAGCGCTGTAGGGTATGTCCGGCCAGGTTGCAAATGTGGGGCCAACTGCACCGTCAATTCCTCAATCAGCGGCCTGTTGAAGCGGTACCGTCGGATGCAGTCACGTTGAACCATGGTTGCATGGTCAGGGAATGGTCTATGGACAGCTGGTGCCCTGCAGTGCATAGGTGAACAAAGAAACATTGTCAGTCACCCCACATATGTGGCATTGACCATACTCAATATCACATGATACATCATTACAAGACACAAGTATATGATGTGTGTGCCGTTCTGTATGGACATATATGGCACCTACATGGCCAACATCTAACATCACAGTGCAACATGTGTTGACAACAAGTTCCAGGTCGTGCAATGGGAAATCATTAGGCTGTGTCACAGTACCCATGTAGTGCTGTCACGTTCCAAACACACACCACAGTGACAAGTGAGGACAGATGTGCCACAGGCATCACAGCTCATTGACAGGTAGATTCCCAGGGACCCTGTATTGCCACATGGACATTGGCATGACATGGCGTATCATGTACACGTCAGCAATACAACCATGACTCCCACAGGTAGTGGCCCCTGTTGCCTCTGCCGGACAGACATGGACGTCTGTGACACACACACGCACAACATCAAAGTAGATGCACAAACAACGTGGATGTGGAGACTGTCTCCCATTGTGCACATTGAATCAGAGACATCTGAAACACAACATGCACACAGACTGTGGAGGGCCATCACTATTGTGGCAATGGGTCACCCTGTGACGTACATACCTTCCCACATGGGACTCAGGGTGTATGTGACATGACATACACATACACAACCTGGAAATGTGACCATGCCACATGCCCTGAACTGAACAGTTGCACATCACAGTGGTCATGTGCACAACACACAAAGGATTCTGTCCCCATGAACACGTGCAAGGCCTGGGAGTGGCTGCCCCCAAGTGCCACAAAAAAAACACAGGTTGACCCCCATACACACACAGGTAATGCAGCCTTACATGCCTTAGGATACAGTGTGGACAGGCTGTGGTGTTGTAGGTGTGCCCCTGAGTCCCTGGCAAGTAATTGTGGCTGGCATACGTTCACCAGTGACAGCCATGGTGACATATGCGAGTTATTTGTACAGGGACGCGTTGTACAGCAATGGACCGATCGGTGCGCACGCATTGGCCATTGCATATGATGTGAAGGGGTACGCGTTGTACAGCAGTGGACCGATCGGTGCGCACGCATTGGCCATTGCATATGATGTGAAGGGGTACGCGTTGTACAGCAATGGACCGATCGGTGCGCACGCATTGGCCATTGCATATGATATGAAGGGTACGCGTTGTACAGCAGTGGACCGATCCGGTGCGCACGCATTGGCCATTGCATATGATGTGAACAGAAATACGCGTTGTACAGCAATGGACCGATCGGTGCGCACGCATTGGCCATTGCATATGATGTGAACAGAAATACGCGTTGTACAGCAATGGACCGATCGGTGCGCACGCATTGGCTATGGCCTGGCATGGCAACGGACGCGCTTTCGAACCATTAACGAGTCTGATGCAGTGAATTCAGTTGGCCACCCACAACAATGTTGCAAATTCATGGGTGTCATGAAGTTGAACTTTTGAAGGATGCTGTGGGCGTGTATAAGTGGTGCAATTCCATGGATTGGCCAGATTCAGAAGATGCAAACGACTTGGACCTATCACTTTGGACACATGAGACAGTATCTGCCTCTGCAGCACACATATAATGCTGGCTGTTCCCCTGAGAGCTCACTTGCCTGCACTACATGCTCCAGGACGACATCTGCCACCACCACTGCTGCTGTATATGCATCCTCTGGCTACTGCAATGGCACGTACTGTGGAGAGAGCCCCAGCCTTCAGCACTGAGGAGAACCAGGCCCTGCTGGACAGCCTCCTTCCACAGTACAGCAAGCTGTATGGGAAACCAGGGGAGCAGGTGAGTGTGCTGTCCACTGCCTTACTAAATGTGCATGTTGTCTGACTAGCAAGACTTACAGTGTGCACGCCACTGGCAAGCATGCTCACTGAGTAGTTGTCACCCCCCAAAGTGTGTAGTTACATGCACTGAACAGGTATAGTGCAGTAACAGTGCATTCCAACAAGGTTTGACTTCCCAGGCAATGATACCATGTGGTAACTGCTGGCAAACTGTTCATAGCCATCGTTGCACTGCCTGTGTACATCATGTGCCCTGTGATTGAGACATGTATATCCAAATGTGTGATGCACGGATATGTTGCATGTGTAGTAATGGCCTTTTCACTTTGTCATCCTCACAGGTTGATGCCCACCAGAAGCAGGAAATCTGGCTGACCATCGCCCGGGCAGTAAGATCCGTGGGGGTCTACAAGCGCCGGATCCGCAACTGCCAGAAGATGTGGCAGGACCTTTGGGGCTGGACCCGGAGGATCGCAAGGGTCCAGCTGAAGCTGTCGCCTCCTCGCAGGAGGCGGACACCGGACCCTGACCCCCACATGCTCAGGATCCTGGCGGTGGTCTTCCCTGACCTGGATGGGCAGCTGAAGGCCAGACAGCAGCAAGGAGGGGTGAGTCCATGACTGCACTGTGAACTTTGTCTGACATGCTATGTGCCCTCCTCTGGCCTGGTTAAACTTCCACAGTACATCAGTCTTGTGGTCCAGGACCCATGTCCCTCAATTGTGACATGCCCACTCCTCATCTGATACCCAGGTGTGGCCCTTACAGTCAGGAAATTGTGTCACTTGGGTACTGTGTCCTTGCATTTTGCTTAGCTCAAGGTGGGGGACAGCATTTGTTCCCGTAGCTTTGTGGTGGGCTTCATGGGTGGGTCAATTGCTTACACAATGCCTGAGTTCTGACATGTAATCTGCGTGTAGCTTTGATATGTGGTCCAATTGCTGATCTGACTCACCACATGTGCCTGGGGTATTTGGCACATACCCCATGCTGCGGGTGGGAACAATGTTTGGGCCTCAGGAGTATGTATATCAAGTGTGTCACACATACTTAGCCACCTGCCTACTGTCCAGGGCTCATCCCTCTTTCACGTGGAGCAGGACAGTCATGCCTACTCCAGGCCATACAATACACTCTGTACTCCCACTCCCGTGTATCAGCTGACACGTTGTGCTCAGTGAAATGTTCCCTCAGGTGTCTGCCTCTGTGTCATTGTGCTGTGGGTTCGTTGTCAGGACTACTGGGGTGTTTATCGGTTAGGGCTGTCAGAAATCAAGCCACCTGTCTAGTGCTAGGGGTAGGATTATGAGGACGCACGTAAAAAAGAACAGTAAGAAGTCTGGAATTTAGAGATGACCCCTTACTCCACGAGAGGCAATCGGGAAGAGGACATTTTGCTACGCTCCCTAGGGCACGTAAAACAACGTAACCAGAAGAAGCCGACGCTTGGCTTACTGCTATGCTCCCGTGATCCCTGGCGTCCGTGGCTGCTCTTTGAAATCGGAATCCGACTTCGTGTCAAGATTGTAAGACCTGTCCCCACCTGGAGCCGTGAGTTATTGTGCTAACACTCGCGCTCCCAGCCCTGCGAGCCCTTGTCTTTTTGTCCCGTCCTTTCCCTCCCTGTCTTGATCCCGCTACACTCTGGTGCAGCATACCCTTCGTTTTTGTGCAGTAGAGCTCAGCGGTTCACGCACCTTCGTGAACTCCTCTCCCGCCCCAGTGTTCCCTTCTGTGGTTAGAGGTCTTTGGTCTGGTTAAATTATGTACCGTTGTGCATTTGGTTGAGCTCACAGACCTTCCTGCTACGCTCCTCTTCCAAGCAAACTCCCTCACTCCTATTTTTTGTATTGGACACCTGACTTGGAGATTTCTTAACTCGTGTCATTTATCGGTCAGTTTCAATTGGACTTCAACTTTATTAAACTGACAGGAATTACTTTAAGTTCAATTGGAGAAGCTTTTATTTGGACTGGCGTTGTTATGGATGTTTTGCTTTAATTGTGACAGCGCACTAATAAGGAGTGACGACAACTCCTTCCTTAAAGAACCCTTGATTTCGCCTGGTACACTTGCTGGCTGGTAAGTGGGTGTACTCTTGTTTCTTGACTTGTTTACGTGCATTCTCATAAAATACATTAATACCTTATATGCCATCATAATCTGCTTTATATTTATCTTGCAGCTCCTTGAGTCTGTTGACGATCCTCCGGGGGTGTCCTGTACCACCTAGAGGGGAAGAGTGGGGTTCACTCTGTATTAATTCTCCTCACCTTTTGGGGGCAGTAGTCTGTGACGGGCGTGTATATTCATTCCGCTAGACTCTGCCTTCGGGGGTGTGGGGACGTTATCTTCGCTCCTGTGGAACTCCTGACACACTCACCAAACCAACAAGGGTGTGACGTAACAGAAAGCCAAGCCCAAGAATTGTGTTCCACCCGAGCGAAGATGAACTTTGAGGGCGATAGGTCTCCCTTAGACGCTGACTTAAGTAGTCCCTCGATGGCAGACCTTACAGCAGCATTAGTAGACCTCCAGACAGAAGTGGGGAGATTAAGATCTGAGAACCAACGCCTCCATGCAGAAGTAGATCAGATGAAGGCCCAGAATCCTTTAGATAGTAGAAACCCAGGAACCACTCCCAAGAGTAGGAAGAGTTATATCCAGCCTGCCCGTTTCGCAGTACCATCCCATAGTATTGGGGCTTCCACGAAAGAAGAAGGTACCATTCCTCCGGAACATTTCACGGTACATACCCCTAGTCCGGTCCCCTTAGCAATGCCTGAAAGGTTCAACGGTGATAGCTCCAAGTATAGTATTTTTATGAATCAGTGTCACCTACAATTTTTATGTAAAGCTGCTGCCTTCCCGGATGATGCAGCCAAGGTGGCCTTTGTCATTTCTTATCTAGCTGGTAACGCAGCAGATTGGGCTGTACCTCTAGTAGAGAACAATGATCCCCTGTTGTATGATTTTTCTCAGTTCCAAAATAAGATGCGAAGTCTATTCTCCAAACACACCTTCATGCAAGCCAGTGACAATGCTCTCTTAAGCTTAAAACAAGGGCCTAGAGATCTACTTTCATACATTACCAGCTTCAATAGATTAGTAGCCGAAACACATTGGCCAGAAGAAAAGAGAACATCTCTTTTTTATAGGGGTCTGGGGGACGAGCTTAAAGATCTGCTATCCCAAATAGTGGATCCTCCAGAAGACTGCCCTGCATTTATCGACTTAGTGGTCAAATTGGATCATAGACTAAGCGAGAGAAAGGGAGAGAAGAATCGGGGTGTTCCTTCTAGACTTCTGGTGGTACGCTCTGAGAAAAAAGAGATCAAAGACAACAAAGACACATGTGAACCTATGCAGATTGGGGGAATAAGAGGACCTCTATCAACAGAAGAAAAAGACAAGAGGAGAAAAAATAATCTTTGTCTTTATTGCGGGAAGGGAGGTCACTATACGAGAGAGTGCCTGGTAAAGCCTCGTGTGTCTACGAAGAGCTATGCCAACAGCGGATCTGGGGCTGCCTTGTCGGGAAACTAGATCACTTGGAGAAATACGAGGCCCGTTCTTCAAGTGTTATGAATACTAAGGTCTCCAAAACCAGGGCAATTAGCGACTCTCCTCTACCCAAACATTTCACCTTATCCGTCACATTGGTTATCTCATTACAAAACAGAAAACATCTGTCAATCCTCCTAGATTCCGGTGCCACAGGGAACTTCCTTGACATCCAACTGGCTCAGGCACTAGGAATACAATTCGTGCAGAAAGCTCGACCTGAACCGGTGCGAGCAGTCGACGGTACAGAACTGTCCTCAGGGTTAATCACATATCAAACACCTCCTTTGATTATGGTTTGTAGTAATGGGCACTCGGAATCACTTGCCTTTGACCTCATTGATACACCTACCTTCGGTGCAATATTAGGCGTACCTTGGTTGCAAAAACATAACCCGCTCATTGATTGGGTGTCTCGGACAGTGACTTTGAGATCCCAACAATGCATACTACATTGTTATAAGGACACGAGTGAATGGATCCAACCAGTATGTTGTGCCTTGAACACGACGACCGACGCGCCTCACCTTCCTTCCTGCTATTACGACTTTATGGAAGTATTTGATGAAGCAAAGGCCACAGCACTCCCGCCTCATCGCAGCTATGATTGCCGGATTGACCTTAGCCCGGGAGCCGAATTACCGGTTAGTCGTGTGTATGCACTGACCGCACCTGAAACTGAATATTTAAGAAAATATTTGGACGAGATGTTGGCAAAAGGATTTATTAGACACTCCAGCTCTCCGGTCTCCTCGCCTCTATTCTTCATTCCCAAGAGAGAAGGTGGATTACGCGCTTGCCTGGATTATCGCGCTCTTAATAAAGTGACTGTGAAGAACAAATATCCCCTTCCTCTCATTTCTGTACTACTGGATCAAGTACGAGGAGCGAAAATATTCACCAAGATTGACCTGAGAGGAGCTTATCATCTGATCAGAGTTAAAGAAGGAGATGAATGGAAAACGGCGTTTCGCACTAAATTCGGTCTCTTCGAATACTGCGTGATGCCGTTCGGCCTTTGCAATGCCCCTGCAGCATTTCAGTTCTTTGTGAATGAAATACTCCGTGAATACCTGGATATTTTCGTCATTGTGTATATAGACGATATTTTGATATACTCCAAAACTGAACAGGAACATGTGGGGCATGTAAAGAAAATACTACAGAAACTGAAAGAGAACCACTTGTTTGCTAAGCTAGACAAAAGCTTCTTTCATACCACCCAGGTAGACTTTCTTGGTTTTGTAATCACTCCACAAGGAGTTCATATGGATCCGAAGAAGATAAAGACGATAGTGAACTGGCCTAGTCCCAATACCGTAAAAGAAGTACAATCTTTTATTGGATTCGCAAACTTTTATCGACGGTTTATAGATCATTTTTCTGATCTATTGGCACCCATCACCAAACTCCTCCGCAAGGGTGTACCATTTGTTTGGTCTGAAGAAGCTGAACGATCGTTCACAACACTGAAAGAAAGATTCACCTCAGCGCCTATCATCAAACACGCTGACAACACCCTACCTTTCTTTGTAGAAGCTGATGCGTCGCAACACGCCGTGGGAGGGGTTTTATCCCAAAGAGATCCGGAAACTGGAAGAATACATCCCGTGGCTTACTTCTCGAAAACCCTGTTACCAGCAGAACAGAATTATACTATTGGAGAACGGGAACTACTGGCAATCAAGCTGGCATTCCAAGAGTGGAGGCATTTCTTGTTGGGTTCTCCTCATCTCATCACCATTTACTCCGACCACAGAAACCTACAATTTTTTAGATCTGCTCGAGCCCTCACCCCCGACAAATGAGATGGGTCTCGTTTTTTAGCGAGTACGATTTTCTGATCACTTATCGGCCTGGACCCCAACATGGCAAAGCACATGCCTTATCTAGATTAGGTTCTGATACAACGGCTGGTCCTGATATTCCTCCTCCTATAATACCCAGCGATAAAATCATTGGATTAGGGGATGTCAGAAGCACTCCAGCGGAGACATTCTTGAATAAACTGATGGATGCCTGTACAACTATTCCTATATCCCAGTGGAAACAGAATCCTGCGAATCATGTTAATCAGGGGTTATATTATCATGAAAACAAATTATACGTACCTACTCCTTTGTTGCAGCTTCAAGTCATGAAATGGTGCCATAACAGTGCTCTGGCTGGACATCCAGGAGGTGATAAAACACTACAGACCTGCCTTAGATGGTTTTGGTGGGAGGGGATGAGTAAAGAGGTAACCGCCTTTGTCAAGGCTTGCACTGTTTGTGCGAGACAAAAATCTCTACATAGTCCTCCTGCCGGTTTACTAAGACCCACGTCTATTCCCCCTGCACCCTGGCATTCAATCAGCATGGACTTTATTACAGATCTCCCTCGCAGTCAAGGGCACAACACAATATTCGTTGTAGTAGACATGCTGTCAAAGATGGCCCATTTCATCCCTTTGAAAAAACTACCCACGTCTAGCGAACTAGTACAGGTGTTCCTTAACCATATAGTGCGCTTACACGGACTTCCTTCTATTATAATTTCTGACAGAGGTTCGCAGTTCGTGTCGAGATTCTGGAAAGGAATGTGTACTGCTTTAGGGATCGATCATAGATTGTCCACCTCATACCACCCTCAGACTGATGGGCAAACAGAGCGTACCAACCAAACATTAGAACAGTACTTGCGTTGTCTCCTAACCACCATAACCAGTGAATGGGTGCAAGCGCTTCCTTTAGCTGAGTTTGCATATAACAACACTACACACTCCTCTGCTGGTTTCTCACCCTTTTACTTTTCTAATGCACATCACCCTCGTTTTCTTCCTTGTACATTACCTCCTGTACTGAACGATATCCCTGCAGTTAAAGATCACCATAAATCTCTTCTGGCCACATGTGAAGTCGCAAAAAAAGAATTGCAAAGAGCCAAAGAAGCCATGAAAGAACAGGCGGATAAACATCGTAGCCTGGAACCCAATTATGTGACAGGAGAAAAAGTCTGGTTATCAACCAGAAACCTACGCTTAGAGGGCCCTAGAAAGTTACAGCCTCGCTTTATAGGACCATATACAGTGCAGAAAGTACTAACACCCGTCACCATAAAATTAGAACTTCCCCCTGAAATGAAGATTCACCCCGTGTTCCATAGCTCCTTGATAAAAAAGTACACTCCCCCCCTAGAACCAGAAGCACCCCCTCCTCCTGTACTGGTGAATGGGGAAAGAGAATATGAAGTAAACCGTATCGTAGATTCTCGAAGATACAGGGAAAGCTACAGTATCTCATTGACTGGGTAGGATACTCCCCTGAGGATCGGTCCTGGGAACCTGCTGATCATGTTCATGCCCCTTTCTTAGTGCGCAGGTTTCATGCCCTTCATCCTTCCAAACCTCGCCCTGTAGTTAGACCTTTGGGTGGGAGAACTGTCAGAAATCAAGCCACCTGTCTAGTGCTAGGGGTAGGATTATGAGGACGTACGTAAAAAAGAACAGTAAGAAGTCTGGAATTTAGAGATGACCCCTTACTCCACGAGAGGCAATCGGGAAGAGGACATTTTGCTACGGTCCCTAGGGCACGTAAAACAACGTAACCAGAAGAAGCCGACGCTTGGCTTACTGCTATGCTCCCGTGATCCCTGGCGTCCGTGGCTGCTCTTTGAAATCGGAATCCGACTTCGTGTCAAGATTGTAAGACCTGTCCCCACCTGGAGCCGTGAGTTATTTGTGCTAACACTCGCGCTCCCAGCCCTGCGAGCCCTTGTCTTTTTGTCCCGTCCTTTCCCTCCCTGTCTTGATCCCGCTACACTCTGGTGCAGCATACCCTTCGTTTTTGTGCAGTAGAGCTCAGCGGTTCACGCACCTTCGTGAACTCCTCTCCCGCCCCAGTGTTCCCTTCTGTGGTTAGAGGTCTTTGGTCTGGTTAAATTATGTACCGTTGTGCATTTGGTTGAGCTCACAGACCTTCCTGCTACGCTCCTCTTCCAAGCAAACTCCCTCACTCCTATTTTTTGTATTGGACACCTGACTTGGAGATTTCTTAACTCGTGTCATTTATCGGTCAGTTTCAATTGGACTTCAACTTTATTAAACTGACAGGAGTTACTTTAAGTTCAATTGGAGAAGCTTTTATTTGGACTGGCGTTGTTATGGATGTTTTGCTTTAATTGTGACAGCGCACTAATAAGGAGTGACGACAACTCCTTCCTTAAAGAACCCTTGATTTCGCCTGGTACACTTGTTGGCTGGTAAGTGGGTGTACTCTTGTTTCTTGACTTGTTTACGTGCATTCTCATAAAATACATTAATACCTTATATGCCATCATAATCTGCTTTATATTTATCTTGCAGCTCCTTGAGTCTGTTGACGATCCTCCGGGGGTGTCCTGTACCACCTAGAGGGGAAGAGTGGGGTTCACTCTGTATTAATTCTCCTCACCTTTTGGGGGCAGTAGTCTGTGACGGGCGTGTATAGTCATTCCGCTAGACTCTGCCTTCGGGGGGTGTGGGGACGTTATCTTCGCTCCTGTGGAACTCCTGACACACTCACCAAACCAACAAGGGTGTGACGCAACAAGGGCTCAGCATGCCACCTGAGATGTGACCATAGGAGACGATACTTGTGTGACATATAGGTGTTTGATCACTTGACTGTGCAGACTGGGGTATGCGACTGTGAAGTTCAGGCAGCTGTTTCTCATTCACAGCAGACTGTGAAGTGCTCAGGTTCAGAGGCTTGTGTATCATGTCTCCCATATGTCCAATTGGTATGACGTGGACAAATAAGAGTTCAGATGATGTGGTTTTGGGGGATGGACATGTGCACTTGTCAGCTACAGAACTTGCATTCCCCATGACCTAGGATTGTGACACAGTGCAGACTGTTGTTGGCTGGCTGCCCTGCCCATGTGACTGGAGACAGTGATGTATGACTTTGCAGGCATGCCTGTGCCATGGCATTGAACTCCCTAAGAGTGATCCTGCAGGTGAGTGACATGTGCTACATGCACCCCATTGTGGCATTGACTATCAGGACATGGGTGCATCATGGTGTCTGGTGCTGGTATGCATCACATGCATTTCTAATTAGACTCTGGCCATCCCTTTATCCGGACACCTGTACTGACTCAGTGGCAAGAGATGTGATGTGTGCATGTTCACATACTTCACCGTGTTCTCTGCAATGTACAACTACTGTGTAGGTGGTCCATGTGTCCACACTGGGGTATTACCATCCGACAGGCACCAGACAGATGGGTGCAAGGCCAGGAGGGATGTGAGTGCCATGGTTGACCATCAGACTGACAATTGGCTTCTCCTAATCTGTTTGAGCACTTTTGGCAAGGTTCAACTAAGGATGCAAGGGCTTGCTCTGTAATGTGCTGTACTTACTGTGGTGTGTGCGGTCAGTGCAGGTGACTGATGTTTGTCTGTTTCCCTAATTGTTTGCAGATACATCCACGGCCACAGGAGGGGACAGCTCCACGAACCAGGAGGAGCTGCAGAGCCAGACTGGGTCAGCAGCCGATGAATGGTCGGAGGGACCCAGTGGCACGGAGGGCGAGGTGAGCCACACCGAGGAGTCCTCAGCACCATCCACCTCAGCTGAGGACCACAGCAGCTCGGGGGATGACTCCCTTGTGGAGGCGGGTGTCAGAAGCCACCACACCCCAGTTAGTATGGCTGTCCCCGCCACCACCACCACCACCACCACCACGCCCTCCCATCGGCTCCCATTCCAGAGGTCCGTGGAGGCTCCCGTGTTCGGGAGCGTGTCTCCTTCATGCCAGGCACCGCACCCCCTGCCCCTGTGTCCCCTGCTGCCCTGAGTGAGGATTCTGTGTACTTACTTCGCCAGCTCCATGTAGGGCAGACAGCAATGCTGAGTGTCCTCCATGCACACACCACTCTGTTGACACAGCTGGTGTCGTTCATGGAGGGCATCTCATCTGGCACGTCTGCCCTACAGAGGAGCAATAAGTCCATGGACTCCTCCCTGACGGCAGCAGTGTCCCTCCTCCAACAGTCCCTCACCCCTCCTACCTCTGCCCCATCCACACTTCCTGGCACCCTACCTGTCCCAAGCACATGCACACCTGCACAATCACCCAAACACACAGACACGAGCAGCACAGGAACACCCAAAACAAAGACAAAACGTGCATGCAAGCATCCTCAGGGGACTTATACCACACCCACAGGGGATGGGGAACAGACACACAGGCATCCACAGTCACTCCGCAGTCCTCCGATACCTCTCCCTCCAAGGCCCCTTCCCTTGCCTCACCTGCAACCCCACCTACAAAGCAGCTCTTCCTCTGTGACCTCGGCCTCTTCCCCTCCGATCCAGCTGATCCAGCATACAGGGGGAAGAGGAAGTCCACCCACACAGAGGGGAGTGCCCCTCGCCCCCGGACACCCTCCCCCAGGCACAGACAAACAGAGGCCCCCACCCGCAAGTCCCCCCGGACCCGGAAGAGCAAGACCCCGCCACCGCCCTGCAGCTCAAGCACACAGTCTCCTTCCTCCATCCCTCAGGCCCACACTACACAGGTTCCCCCACCACACCCTGCCCCAGGTTCCCCCACCCACAGATACACCATCCCCAAAATGACCCGGCCTTCTCCCCCTGCCACTTGCTCTTCCGGCCCCACACCCCCCGCTGCGCATGTTTGTGCCACTGGTGTGGAGGACGTGTCCTCCCCCTCTGTCCTGCCCACCTTACCTGAACCCCATTCTACTCCCCTTGAGATTGGCACTGCAGTGGAGTCCACTACCAACCCGTCTGACTTGGGCACTGCAGTGGGGAACCTGTCCACGCCATCTGCCCAGCCCACTGCAGTCGTGCCGGCACCCACACCATCTGACTCATGCCCCCCAGTTGTGCCGGCACACACCATGTCAGACACCTCCACTGCAGTTGTCAGTGACTCTCCAGCACCCACCACCCCTTCCCTGCCTCCTTCTGGTGAGCCCTGATCCTGTCCCTGCGGTGCCTGGCCTGCCCCCCCGTATGCCCCTCCGAGGGAATGTCCCTGGTCCTTAGCAGTGCAGGCAAGCAAAGGGTGACATCTGCCACTGTCACCCTGTTCGGACTTTATTAATGGACTGGCCATTGGCCTTTGTGTTTTTTCTGGACTTCCAGGTTTACAGCCACATATGCTGAATAAAGCTACTTTCTGTTCTCTAGTGGTTTTGCTTCCGATGTACATGATGTTGATGATGCTAACCATGCCCTTGCTGCAGTGATGGTGATTTTTGATATCAGGAAAATGAAGTGTTACTGTGCAGGACCCCATGTGGTCCAGGGGAATGTGTCCTATCCTGGTGTATATCCATGTCATCCTTTGCAGCAATATGAGGGTGTCATGTTTTCAATATTTGGCAATGGGATTTCCTACTTTTATTTGCAATATCACATCTGTGGCTTACACCCCTGCACATCTGTTGTGCTTGCCATTGTTCACTTTGTCTGTTTCCCTGACCGTGTGACCATCTCCACTGGACATGCAAGTTTGGGCATCAATGGGGAAGGACTCATCTGTGTTATCAGTGCAACTTGCTATACATGTGTGTTGGATCTGTGCAGATGATTTCGGTGACACTCCCATGACCAGGCTGATGTGACGGGAGCCTTCATTTTGTGCTAATTGTTGACTGAGTGACCAAGTGTTCTGCTGACATGATAGAGCCCTGCAGAGACAACGTATGGCACAGCTTTCCTTACACTGGAGTGGAGTTCCCTCATGGCAGTGTGTAATTCCGTGACATTGCCTGAGCCCAAGGTGTGTGTTGTGTGAGCATGTCTGTGTGTGTTCACTTCCATTTTGCTACATAGGCTGGGATCCCTAGTGAGGTTCCTGTTTGTGATGCTTGCTGAGTTGACCTATGTTCCCCCCAAATCTTCGCGCGGGGTTCTCTGGGATGTGGGTGCATGGCACATTACTGGTCATCAGGGTGTCATCCATAGGTGTGTTTGCTGTCAGGGCTGAGTTTGTGGGCAAACGCAGATGAGACACAGTCAGGATTCCCGTTGGCACTTGTTGGTTACACAAGTCATGTAATATCCAGTTTGTGGTAGCTTTCAGTGATTGTGACACGTTGTGTGTGTGACTGCTGCCACTCCTCAGGGTCAGAGCTGCAATGTTGGAAGTTGTCTATGTGTGTTCTTTGTGGGTGACCTTGGCTTCTTAATTGGGGTGTGACTGTGGCCGGGATCCCATTGATTGATGTGGATTTGACGTCATGCCCATGTACGGCGTACTGTGCAGTGTGTCAGACATTCACGAGTCTTGTTGACTGGCCATGTGTGATGGGTTTCTGCACCTTAGTTCCCACCACCACCCCTGGGATTGTCATGGGTGCATGTGCAATGTCACCAGTCCATGTGAGCTTCACTGCTGCACATTGGTGGAGATCAAGGTGTGTGGTGTTGAGTGTGTGCAAATGAGAGTTGTTGCACGGCTAGACCCCTACCTCCATATTGGCCTTGGCTGACAGGCCGTGCTGATTGATTTGTGCTTGTGTAGGTGTGATGGTAGTTTGTTGCTCAGGACACATGACTGTGGTTTACAGTGTGAACGACATCTACCTTTGTCATCACAGTGGGATTATCATGCAGGCCAGTGTCACCACAATGTGGGGTCCCTGGGGGTAGTGCTGTGGTGGGTCTGTCTCTTGCTGTGTTAGTTGCTGTTCCTACAAGCTTGTGTGACATGTGTAATTTGGGCTCCCTCTCATCTAACAATGCCTGATTGCCCACATAGGGGAATCAGATCCATGAGTTACTTTTGTGTGGCACTGTATACACATCTGTGTAATTGGGATTCAGGCCTCCTCATGTGTTGTGTGGTTGCCTGGGGACACTGGCACACACCCCCATCACCTGTTGTGTTTGATATGCAGTGTGAGGCTGCCTGTTTGTGTTTGTGCATCTGCCCCACTGCATTGGCATCTCTTTAGTGTGCCATTGGCTGTATGTTGTTTGGTGGGTTTCCCCTGCTGTCCCTGGGACTCCTAGGTCATCAGTCAGCACAATGATCATGGTTTGTATGTCCCATTGCTGCCACTGGTATGGTATTTGTTCACCTCACATCTACAGTCTCCACAGGATATCTACATTTGTGTGTCCATTGGTGCAGATATGTGGGTCTGCATTATGATGGTCACCTCTGTCATTGTGTAATTGAAGAATGTTGACAATGTCAGCCCCCATGGGTGATGTTTGTCTGCACATGGCCAAAGGTATGTCTTATTTGCACTGCACTGTTTGCCTCACCCAATCTATGTTGCTATGGGACACAAGCACTACTTTGCCACTGATGTGTTTGTTGTTCTGTGACCAGGAATCATCCATGCTGTTTGGCATTTGCAGCTTTTTCCATGACAACACTTACATTTTGGTCACTGTGATGATGGGGGTTAGACCCCATTGCCACAATGTTCAAAATGTGCTTCAGCTATGGACCCCACACTTACCTTTTGGTCACTGTGATGATGGGGGTTAGACCCCATTGCCACAATGTTCAAAATGTGCTTCAGCTATGGACCCCACACTTACCTTTTGGTCACTGTGATGATGGGGGGTTATACCCCATTGCCACAATGTTCAAAATGTGCTTCAGCTATGGACCCCACACTTACCTTTTGGTCACTGTGATGATGGGGGTTAGACCCCATTGCCACAATGTTCAAAATGTGCTCCAGCTATGGACCCCACACTTACCTTTTGGTCACTGTGATGATGGGGGTTTGGACCCCATTGCCACAATGTTCAAAATGTGCTTCAGCTATGGACCCCACACTTACATTTTGGTTACTGTGATGATGGGGGTTTAGACCCCATTGCCACAGTGGTCATGGTCTGCTTGCATTGTGGAGGCCACACACATTTATGTGTGACACATGTGATAGGGGGTCACGTTGTATGTTCAATGTCATGTTCAGTGTTGTAGGCATTTGACACAGTCTACACACGCTTGTCATGGTGTTGGGGGGATGTGTTTTTCTGACATTCCTTATGTTGGAGTATGCTGGTTGTGTCATGCATTACCCGTCCTATGAGTAGGGGTGGTGTTGGTGGTAGGCATCCATCCCCCTATGAATGGGGATGGTAGTAGTGACAGGCATCCAGGTCCCCATGGGTAGGGGTGGTGGTAGTGGTAGGCATCCAGCCCCCCATGGGTGGGGTGGTGGTAGTGGTAGGCATCCAGCCCCCTATGAGTGGGGATGGTAGTAGTGGTAGGCATCCAGCCCCCCATGAGTAGGGGTGGTGGTAGTGGTAGGCATCCAGCCCCCCATGAGTAGGGTGGTGGTAGTGGTAGGCATCCAGCCCCCCATGAGTAGGGGTGGTGGTAGTGGTAGGCATCCAGCCCCCCATGAGTAGGGGTGGTGGTAGGCATCCAGCCCCCTATGAGTGGGGATGGTAGTAGTGGTAGGCATCCAGCCCCCCATGAGTAGGGTGGTGGTAGTGGTAGGCATCCATCCCCCTATGAGTGGGGATGGTAGTAGTGACAGGCATCCAGCCCCCCATGAGTAGGGGTGGTGGTAGTGATAAGCATCCAGCACCCCATGGGTGGGGTGGTGGTAGTGGTAGGCATCCAGCCCCCCATGAGTAGGGGTGGTGGTAGTGATAGGCATCCAGCCCCCCATGAGTAGGGGTGGTGGTAGTGGTAGGCATCCAGCCCCCCATGAGTAGGGGTGGTGGTAGTGGTAGGCATCCAGCCCCCTATGAGTGGGGATGGTAGTAGTGGTAGGCATCCAGCCCCCCATGAGTAGGGTGGTGGTAGTGGTAGGCATCCAGCCCCCCATGAGTAGGGTGGTGGTAGTGGTAGGCATCCAGCCCCCCATGAGTAGGGGTGGTGTTGGTGGTAGGCATCCATCCCCCTATGAGTGGGGATGGTAGTAGTGACAGGCATCCAGCCCCCCATGGGTAGGGGTGGTGGTAGTGGTAGGCATCCAGCCCCCATGGGTGGGGTGGTGGTAGTGGTAGGCATCCAGCCCCCTATGAGTGGGGATGGTAGTAGTGGTAGGCATCCAGCCCCCCATGAGTAGGGGTGGTGTTGGTGGTAGGCATCCATCCCCCTATGAGTGGGGATGGTAGTAGTGGTAGGCATCCAGCCCCCCATGGGTGGGGTGGTGGTAGTGGTAGGCATCCAGCCCCCTATGAGTGGGGATGGTAGTAGTGGTAGGCATCCAGCACCCCATGGGTGGGGTGGTGGTAGTGGTAGGCATCCAGCCCCCCATGAGTAGGGTGGTGGTAGTGGTAGGCATCCAGCCCCCCATGAGTAGGGGTGGTGTTGGTGGTAGGCATCCATCCCCCTATGAGTGGGGATGGTAGTAGTGACAGGCATCCAGCCCCCCATGGGTAGGGGTGGTGGTAGTGGTAGGCATCCAGCCCCCCATGGGTGGGGTGGTGGTAGTGGTAGGCATCCAGCCCCCTATGAGTGGGGATGGTAGTAGTGGTAGGCATCCAGCCCCCCATGAGTAGGGGTGGTGGTAGTGATAGGCATCCAGCCCCCCATGAGTAGGGGTGGTGGTAGTGGTAGGCATCCAGCCCCCCATGAGTAGGGGTGGTGGTAGTGGTAGGCCTCCAGCCCCCTATGAGTGGGGATGGTAGTAGTGGTAGGCATCCAGCCCCCCATGAGTAGGGTGGTGGTAGTGGTAGGCATCCATCCCCCTATGAGTGGGGATGGTAGTAGTGACAGGTATCCAGCCCCCCATGGGTAGGGGTGGTGGTAGTGGTAGGCATCCAGCCCCCCATGAGTAGGGGTGGTGGTAGTGGTAGGCATCCAGCCCCCTATGAGTGGGGATGGTAGTAGTGGTAGGCATCCAGCCCCCCATGAGTAGGGTGGTGGTAGTGGTAGGCATCCAGCCCCCCATGAGTAGGGGTGGTGGTAGTGGTAGGCATCCAGCCCCCTATGAGTGGGGATGGTAGTAGTGGTAGGCATCCAGCCCCCCATGAGTTGGGTGGTGGTAGTGGTAGGCATCCAGCCCCCCATGGGTAGGGGTGGTGGTAGTGGTAGGCATCCATCCCCCTATGAGTGGGGATGGTAGTAGTGACAGGCATCCAGCCCCCCATGGGTAGGGGTGGTGGTAGTGGTAGGCATCCAGCCCCCCATGAGTAGGGGTGGTGGTAGTGGTAGGCATCCATCCCCCCATGAGTAGGGGTGATGTTGGTGGTAGGCATCCAGCCCCCCATGAGTAGGGGTGGTGTTGGTGGTAGGCATCCATCCCCCTATGAGTGGGGATGGTAGTAGTGACAGGCATCCAGCCCCCAATGGGTAGGGGTGGTGGTAGTGGTAGGCATCCAGCACCCATGAGTAGGGGTGGTGGTAGTGGTAGGCATCCAGCCCCCCATGAGTAGGGGTGGTGGTAGTGGTAGGCATCCAGCCCCTATGGTTCTGCTGTTGCTAGTGTAAGTCATTTCTGCATCCCTATGTGTGTGTGTTATATGTCGGGTACGTGTCGTTTGTTTGTGTAGTGGGTGTTTAACTTACCGTCTGCGCTGTACGCGTCCGTACCTGTTCCGGTAATAGATGTAGAGTATTGGTAGGACCTGCGCGATGGGATTCATTGTTGGTTCGTCTCGTTCGGGTATCTCGTTGCTTCGACTCGTACTCGTGGCTGGCTTGTTCGTCTCGTAGCCGTGGATCGTCTTGTGGCGCGAATCGGAGCTTATGTGCGGCTCTCCCGGATGCTCTGACGTGCAGGACGTAGCGACGGGTTCGGCGCGTACGGAAGGCGCATCGTACTGGTCCGGCCGGAAGGTGCTGTATTTTTGCTTCCGTGCGACTCGATTCTGCGTTTACGGATCCGGCTCGGGCGGGGAACAGGAGCTGGAATGGGTAAGTACGGCTGGGTCGGGATCTGGGCAGTTATGCGCATCGTACTTGCTCGTTCGAACGCATGTTCGAATCGGTCGGGAAACACGCGTTCGGCTTGGTTTTTTTCCGGACGAATGATGTTAGGTGCGCTTCCGGCCGAGATCGGAATCGGCCCCTAGGTCGCCACCTGAGCTTCAACATCTATTATTGGAACAGTCTTACCATTCTAGCGTTCTTCATTGGTGGATGACCACCCTTACACAGTTCCATAGTTGCCTACATTTACTTTTCTGTTCTTCAGTGTCCTGAGCCTCTCCGCCGCTGTTCTGGGAGGCCCGAGGGGAGCCCCGTCCACCCCCAGCATGCTCCACCTGCTTTATGTACTGCATTGCAGACTTGGGGTCCGCGAAGTTGTGTATCCTGCCCTCCGATTTAATCCTTAGCTTCGAGGGGTATTGCATGCTGTACTCCACCTTTAGCTCGCGGAGCCTCTTCTTGACAGGGAGGAATAGCCAACGCGCCTCCTGGACCTGTTGAGTAAAGTCAGGAAACAGGGATATTTCGTACCCCTCCAAGCGCAGCGTGCCCAGCTCCCGAGACTTGCACAGGGCCGCATCACGGTCTCTATAGTTTAGTAGTCTGGCTATGATTGGTCTCAGTGCTGCCCCCGGTACTGGACGTGGCACCAGAGAGCGGTGCGCCCTCTCAACCATGAATATTGTAGAGAAGGTGTCTCTGCCTAGTAACTCTGCCAATATGCGCTCCACATACTGTTCCATGTTGCTGATAGTGGTTGATTCTGCTATGCCAAGAATTCTGATGTTGTTCCTCTGTGATCATGCTTCCAGATCCTCTGCTTTGGCTTGGAGCGCTTTTAAAGTCTTGTCCATGGCTTTGTGTCCCCCAATTTCCTTTTGTAGGGCATCCTCTGCACACAAGACTCTCTGTTCTACTGTGTCCAGTCTATCATTGTGCTTATCTAATCGTTCGGACATTCTGTCCATGCGAAAGGTGAGGGTGTCTATTTTACTATCGATTTTCGATAGGCTTTGTTGCATGGCGAGCAGGATGTGTTTGAGGTCTGTGTCTGCCGCTTCCTCATGGTCTTCTGGTGGTGTGTCAGTCGCTGGTGTGTTTGTTTCATGGGACCTGGGAGTCTTGCACTATTTGAATTGTAGCTTTGGCTGTAATTTATCAGGCTTGCCCATTTTGCAGACGTTTGCGAGCCCTTGCCGTCAAGCGCTGCTTGGTTGACTCTACGCTTGTGTCTTGGCTCGCTGCGTGTCTGGAAGTACTAGTGCCCAGTTTGTGTTGCCAGTGTTCCTTCGGGTTAGTAGGTGTGCACGGTACTCAGAGAACTGGTTCTTCCAAATGTGTCGCCTACCTGGCAAGCCAGCCTGATCCACACTGGGACTCAACTGCTGTGCACCATTCTCCTCCAACGAATTAGTCCGCCCTGTGCTTGTTATCGCAAACTGGCACAGGTCCTAATCGTCTGCAGTTTGTTTCGCTCTATATTGGACTTTTGTTTAGTTCTACTGGGGGGAGTCTGCTGGTATTGTGTCCCGACTACCGTGCTGTGCATCAGAATGTCACAGTATCACCACGGCACTGCTTCCAGCTTGATCTATTCACTGTGTTCCCCAAGGAAGGCCCCCAGCGTTAGCCTCTCACCAGCTCGCTAGCTTATTCAGTCCCGAGGCAAAGTCCCTGCACTGTATTTGTGATTGGCGCCTCCGGAGATCAGGTGTTCTTGACTGTTCCAGGCCCAAAGCAGCAAACTCGTCAAGTCCTGGTCCCCGCACTCCACTTCGTTCTGATTCCAGCTTCGGTTATTGCAGGGGGGGGTGCACTGAACCTCGGCCACGACCGGCTTCACTGCTCAGTGTGCCCGCTGTCTTCACACCACTGCGCTGTGACGGGCCCGCCGTAATCCGCACCGCCCCACCGGACCGCTTCGTGTGGCAGCCCGAGCAATGCACACCTCACCTGCCCGGTAGCCATGGTCCTAATGCTGGGTTGTTAGGCTGCGGCTTTCATCTGGTATGTGCTGGGACTTCCCGGTGACCGCAACAAGTGCCGCACTGGGCCAGTCTCAACATGGGGCGCTCACTGTTGTTCGGGTCTGGCATGAGTCTCAAGGGGCTGTGCGCGTTGAGGAAGCCACAGTGCTCACTTCTCTCAGCCTCGCCCCTCCCTCGCCCAGTTGCACCGGTCTTGCGTCGCCTTTCCGGGACACAGCGGGCGGGCACTCACGCAACCCCGCTGTCCACCAAGCGCTGCTGCCTGCAGGCCTCCGCGCCACTCAGTCGCCGTGCCTCTATGTGTGCTGATTTTTCCGGGCTCACTTTGTTCCTGGCGTTTGGCTATACTTATTTCCACTTCCCTAGTGCTTTTTACAGACGTGAAGCCCAAGGATTATGCAGGATTGGAGTGGCGGTCTCTGGAGCGTTTCTAACTGGCCGCCATCTCGGAGTCAGGCAAGCTCCGCCCCAACTCTGAGAGATATACTTTTTGTAGTATTAATGTTTATGTAGTGCTAAACATCAAAACAAAATTGTATTTCAAATTTTAAAAAACAATCCTATTTTTTAAAAACATATGTTACTAATTATTTTAGGATTAAGATGTAAGGGGCTTACATCCCAAACCTAATATAATTATTAACATATGTTTAGGGCCCCAAGGAGAGGAATAATTTTCTTTTGGGTTAAAAAGTTAAATATGTCATCTTTTGAATTTTATTTATTTTAAATCCCAAATCTTTGCCATGGAGCCCATAGTTGAATATATGACTAGGGTGTAGCTGAATTAGCAGAGGGACTGTTAGGGTTATAGTTTTTACCCTTGTTGCATGGTCTGAGTGCATACCATACCTTGATTACCCTGAAGAAGACCCTATACCTTTTTAGGCTAAAATAGTGGTCGAAACATGTTGGTAATGGAAAGATCTCAGGTCAGGTGCTTAATTGCAATTCACCAGTTGACCGACATCCTTTTAGCATTTTTAAACATACCAGAGGTACTCACCGAATAAAAAAATATTTTGAGTATACCTCTAGATATATTTTAAACGCCTTTTTTCTTGCCCACAATAAACACGACCAAGTGTTTTGTCCTGATCATAGATGTATAAGAACTCCCAGGGGCAGACTAGCTTCCTTTGGTTGAGTCCGCCGAGGTGGCATTGTTCCTACCCCGGTGTCGTCAAATGATGAAGCATGCCTCGATAAGTCGAGGGTGAGACGACCTCTCAAAAATCTTTTGATGACCCACATTCTGGCAAAAGCCCCAAAAAAGCCCAAGTTTGTGTTGACTTGTATACCCTCAAGTGACCTTGTTAGTGTTGTGTAGCTCCAGGAGGAGACACTTAAGGTTGGACCTCCTTTACTCTCCCTATAGGGATACATAAAGATTTTCCCTAACCTCTTCTGCTGCAGAGGCAGAGTGGTTAAGATCTAAGGTATGTTCAGTATGTATCCTCAGAATATCCGCTCTGCGTCTGCAATGAGTAGAGAAATAATTTGTACATCTTCTTGCTATATGCTGCTTTGTTTCCTGTTTGTAATACGTTCAATAGTGTTTGTGTTGCTTTCTATGTAAAAAAATTAGTATTGTGAACATGTTCGTTTTTTTTTTTTAAATGTATTTTTATGGGGTGGTGGGTTCTTTTAATACTCACGAAGAATATTGTTGATTAAATACCTGTGTAATTTAAGGAAAAACTTAATTTTGTAAGCTGTTAGTATCTGATAGAGACTTCTAGCCGCAGATACATTACCTTATAATTTCCCAGGCGTCAGACTGGATCTGAAAGATTTTTCGTGAGCAGTACCCCTGCGTGCTGGTAGGTGGCATCGTTCGGCTCTGCTTGTGTCGTCCATGCCGGAAGTGATGTCCGTGGCACCTATAAAGGCACTACCCAGGCGCACTGGCATCAGTTCTTTTCTTTCTGCGCCAGCCTGCGCTGATCCATAGAAGAGCTACCCCTTCAGTCACTGTTTGACTGGATTTTTTTGACTTTTTGTTGACTGTTTTGAGGTTTTTAATTCCTGGTGTGGCAGGGATGTTCCCCAGGAAAGCCGGCTTGAAGTCCTGCAGAGCTTGTCATCGACCGATGTTGGTGATGGACCCGCATCTTGAATGCTTGTAGTGTCTCGAGTGCAACCACGACCCGAAGTTGTGCTCCAATTGTCCCGCCATGAATCCTAAAGCTTTGTGGGAGCAGTTCTTCAAGTTCATGGCGGCTCGGTGTGTGACGCCGCGACACTCGAGATCCCTGTTGAGGGAAAGGTCCCGGGAGCAGTTGTGGAGTCCGAAACCCTCCTCCCACTCTAAATCCTCAGAACATTCGGGTAAGTCTCGGCACAAGAAGAAGTCGAAGAGGTCTTTGACTTCTCCTCGTCCATCAGCCGACGAGAGAGCATCAAACATTCAAGGCCTAGCTCTACGGTAGAGCCATGCTTCCTCAATTTTACAGGAGGCGGAGGGACCCCTGCCAACTGAAGGTGTTTTATGAGGCCATGTGCCTCATATTTGAATGGCCCGACCCCTCCTGCATGCCTTCGTGCCCGTGGGGTCGGAAAGGGTCCCATCTGGTTCCACGCCGGCGGCTCTAGCCCTGGCTCCGTTCGGACCCCCAGGATCCGTTCCTGGGTCTGGACTGGCACTGGTCATACCATCTTGACCTTCCCCGATGTCAGTCATGATGCTGACGCTTCCGGCACCGGCGCAATCCCCATTGTGATCCCCGACTCCAATACAGAGAAGAAGGGGCATCGCCCGCCGCTGTATCTGGCCCCAACAGGAGCCTTGCCTCCTAGATCAGAGCCTGAGCCCTATTCTCTTGGGTTAGGACTCGGGGAGGAATGGGAGGGGGTCGCTGGACTCTGAGGAATACCAGCCATATGAAGAAAACCCTAACATGAACCGGTGTGAAGAACTGGGTGAAGCTGCAGACTGGATACTTCTCAAGATACTGGTATGCTTTCTCCCCCTACCATGGCTATGGAGGAGAGAGCTTCTTATGCAATGGTTGTGCGGAGGGAGTCTGAGGTCCTAGACCTTCAGTTGCCCTCAGTGGCAGTCAAGACTAATGTCTTGAAAGAGGTGCTGCAACCGGGAGTCCTTCCCTCAGAACTGCTACTCCTGTTCAACGACGCCCTCACTGACGTCCGTTTGGGGTCTGGCCCAAATTCAACACAGGGGCTCTTCTGAATAGGAGGATCACCTGTTGCCACTGCCCCACTCCAGGGGACCCAAACTTCCTCACCCAACACCCTTACCCAGAGAACTTGGTGGTCCAAGCCTCGACATCCCAAGGCGCATTCCCTACCGCTCCCCCTGGTAGGGAATCCAAGAGGCTGGACTCTTTGGGGAAGTAGATGTTTTCTTTTGGCAACCTGGCATTGCGGTCCATGAACACTGCATGCCTTTTGGGCCGTTCTAACGTCCTGTGGGACACGGTTGCGCAGGTGGTGCCAACTTTCATGGAGGAGGCCCGGGCTGTACTGTCTCAGGCTGTTGCCGATGGGAAAGATGCAGCGAAGTCCACTATTAGTTATGGACTTGACACAACCGACTTACTGGGCATAGAGGTTTTGTCGACGGTGGCCTGGAGTTGCCACGCCTGGTTGAGGACAACTGGCTTTTCGGGGGATGTCCAATCCTCTTTTATGGACATGCCCTTTGATGGCACTCGTCTCTTAGGAGACAAGGCAGATTTGGCGCTGGAGCACTTCAAGGACAGTCGGGCTACGGCCAAGTCATTGGGTCTTTCTATGACCCCACGTCACCCTCAATCTGCCTTTTGATCCTTTCGTGGCTACGTAAGGGGCTTCCAGCTGTGCTAATTCCATCCCAGACACCAAGCTGTGCATGCTCCCCAGCCTTGGCGTGGCCGATGGTGCAGTAGTCACAGGCCTCGTGGATCAGGCAGCCAGTGGTCTGGTCAGTCCACCACCCGCCGACAGCTGCAGCCTCCAAACCCTCCTAATTTGCCCCATTACCAGCTTGGGCATCCAATTGGCTGCAGGATTCGCCATCACCTGCTCCACTGGCAGACCCTAACATCAAACAGGTGGGTTTTGCAAACTGTCTGAAGGGGCTGCTCCCTCCCCTTCGTGACAACCCCTCCCTCCATGCCACCATCTCACGACTGGCTGATGGAATATCATCTATCCCTTCTCCACAAGAAAGTCATGGCTCTCTTGGCCAAGGGAGCCATAGAGAGGGGGGCAGTGCCAGAAGTGGGCTGTGGTTGCTATTCCTGCTATTTTCTGGTCCCCAAAAAGAACAGAGGCCTTCGTCCTATTCTCGATCTGTGGGCCCTCAACTACCTTCTCAAAAAGGAGAAATTCAAAATGCTTATGTTAGCTCATGTCCTGTCTACCCTGGGCTCCGGAGACTGGATGGTAATGTTGGACTTGCAGGACGCCTATTCCCACATTCCAGACCTGCCTTCCCACTGGCGTTACCTGCGGTTTCAAGGTGTGTCACGTGCACTTTCAGTTCACCGTGCTCCCTTTTGGTCTTACCTGCGCCCCTCGGATGTTAACCAAGGTGATGGCGGTAATTGCAGCTCCTCTGCGTAGATCAGGGGTGCCAGTCTTCCCCTATCTCGACGACTAGCTGTTAAAGGCGTGCTTGCCCCAGGCTGTTGTCTCCCACATCCAGACTACGGCAAACCTCCTGCACTCGCCGGGGTTCACTATCAACATGCCCAAGTCACACTTTACTCCCTCTGACGCTCCTGGTCATTGGAGCTGTTCTGGACACAGTGCAGTATCAGGGTTATCCTACCGAGTGGTGAGTCCAGGATATTTAGGCTATTATACTGATTTTCAACCTCTATTCTATATTTTGGTGAGGCAGACCCTGAGGCTGTTGGGACTCAAGGTCTCCTGCATCCTGCTAGTAACTCATGCCCGATGGCATATGCAGGCTTTGCAGTGGGAGCTGAAGTTTCAATGGGCACAGCATCAGGGGAACCTCCTTTCCAACATGGTCCAGATCTCGGAGGGAACTCCAAAAGGTCTGCAGTGGTGGCTAACAAACCACGATTGGGAAAGAGGCAGACCCCTCTCCCCTCCCCAACCAGATCTCACAGAAGTGACAGATGCCTCACTCCAGGGATGAGGCGGCCATCTAGGAGAGGTGGAGATCAGAGCACTCTGGTCTCCACATGATACCTGGTGGTGTGTGAGGCCAGTCCATACATTTTTTTGAGATGTCCAACACCACCTGAACCATGGGCACAAATGTGCGCTAACCTTCACTAAGGATCAGACATTGAGCCAGGGTAGCTTCTCGTTGTGTTATACATGTTGGTTGGAGGCCAGCTTACCCTGTTTTCCCCGTAGCCTCCTGTTCCCTCCCCTTTTGACAAAGAAAGGGTGTCTGTGTGCGTCTCTCAACACTCAACTCCATGCCTTGAGTTGCCACCCCACAGCACTCAAAAACAAGATTGAGGGAAAGAGGATACAGTGATGCTATCCTGGAAACAGAAAGGTCCAGAGCCAGGGGCGGCTCCTCCACGTGGGCGGAGGAGCGTCGCCCCACTGCTTTCTCGCAGTGCGAGAAGCAGAAACATAAAATTGTATTTTAAATACCATTTTATGTTTCTGCTTCTCGCACTGCGAGAAAGCAGGGTTTGGTTGGGGGCGGGAGGGTGGGCGTTCCTGCTCCAGGCAGGGGAGGCGTGGCTAGCCCACTGTTGTGGGTGCTGACTGTTTGGTCGGCCCCAGGGCCGACCAAACCAGTCATGCACACTCTGCATTTTATCTATGTAGGCTGCATGCAGCCTACATAGAGAAAATGGCCTCCCCATAGACGCTTGTGGGGTCGGCGTCCTAGCCAATCACAATGCTGCCATTGCAGCGTTGTGATTGGCTTAGGGGAGGGGAGGGAGGCTGCCTGCTTCCTGTATCGAGAGGAGATGCAACGCGGCGCGACGCGGAACTGGAGGAGATGGTCAGTTTGATTTTTTTTTTTTATAATTAAATTAACCCCCCTCTCCCCGTGCGAACCCCCCACCCGCGAGTCATGCTGGCCGCGACTGTGCTGATGTGCACAGGGCGGATGTGCGAGCTGCGTAGTATTCGAGACCGCTCATGTTCATAGGGTGGATATCTGAGACCACTGATGTTCACAGGGTGGGTGGGTGTCCAAGCTCCGTGGTGACACAGACTGGTGATGTCCATGGGGAGGATGTCCAAGCTCATTGGTGTCCAAACAGTGTCCTGGACAGTCTGCGACGATCTGAGTCAAGTCCGACTCAATAGTGAATTTATGGCGGTGGTTCACGGTGGGGCCAACCTGCACTCATTTTTTAGGACCGGGCCGTGCTGGTGAGCGAAAGCACGATGCAGAGAATACACAGAACTCAGGCCAACTAATTTGATTTAATTTGCTTCCAAACTTTCCACCTCTGAGCTCTTAGATGCACCAGAGCAGTGTCAGGCTTCTGTGTCAGGGTGTGCCCTTAAACCTGTCTCTCTCCTGCTGCTGACCTACACAAGACCCTCTCCACACTTTTGTTCTGGCCCGAAAGTGAATAAACCCTGCCTGTTTCCTTCCAAGTATATTTCAATTGTGCGTTTTATGATACTCGACGCACTAGGTCTGAATGACGGGTGATGTCCATGGTGCGGATATCCGTGCTTGTTGTCCGAGACCGTGATGTACAAGCCCGGGGATGACTGTTCTCCGTGGGTCCAAGCACTGAGCCTGGCCGCTGGGGACAGATGAAGGTCTCGGCTCGGGGCTTATCACAGCGCTATCGATGGACACCCTGAGCGAGCAGCAGGCTGTCACCTATGACCCTGGAGGACAATAGCATTTCTCTCAATTGCAGTACAGGGAGAAAGAAAGACGAACACACACACTCACACCCTATGTTGTTCGATTAATAGAGCCCCGTTATGTCTTCATATGTACCCCTTATACTTCTATTTTGTTGTCTCTATACACCAAAGCCAGCACACACTGCCAGTTTCCCTGTCCTCCATTTAGCCTCTCCAGGCATCACAGTACACAAGTTCACACAATCGCCCCACCACTTTCAAATGTCACCAGCCGCGACTGTCCAGAGCTAACACACATTCAAGGGCTGAATTACTGTTTAAGAAACCTTCAGAGCAGCCAAAGAATGATAGTGAGTGTAGATTTGTTACTACATGCAACGAGCATCAGAATACAGTTAGACAATCCCTATTAAAACACTGGCATACTCTACAACAAGATCCAATAGTTCGACAAGAAATTAGCCCTAAACCCTCCAATACTTATAGAAAGCCACAATCTATCAGCGATATCTTAGTAAGGAACCAGTTTAGTTCTGAAGGCAGTTGGTTGAGACCCAAGAAAGGTTTTAAGAAATGCAGCAAATGCAAAGCCTGCTCCCATGGGGTAAACATCACAGAATTCAGAACTGAGATTGTAGAAAAAATAAAGATTCGAAAATCATTGGACTGTAAATCTGATTACGTAGCATATATACTTGGATGCCCCTGCCTCAAAAGCTATATACGCAGTACAAAACACCAGGTTCATAAGTGCATTTTGCAGCATATACGCGGGGTAAAGAATGAAGATGACACTTACCCAGTAGCAAGACATTTCATGGACTTTCATAGAAGCAATCCTTACTTCCTGACTCAGGGGCCGATTCCGATTCGGGCCGGAAATCTCTCCGACCGAGCCGGACCCGGAGAGATTACCGACCGAATCGGACCCGTGCAGCCCGACCGAACGAGTACGATGCGCACGTATGCCATCGGACTCGATTCGGTCGGACTCCCATTGAAGTCAATGGGAGCCTGTCGTACAACGCGTACGCGGGCTCCCATTGACTCAATGGGTGCGAGGCGGACAAGGGCGCCCCCTACAGCATGTACACGGCGAAGCGACTCGCGCCGTACACGCACAGGTAGGGGGGACCCATGGGTCCCCCCTGTGTGCGACTCGCGCGGCTACGCGTACAGGTGGGTCCGACACGGACCCCCAAAGTACGGCTCCGACTGCTCTTTGGAGCCGAAGTGCGCGGCTCGGTCGGACTGATCGCGGCGCGCATCGTACTTACCCGGCCGGGGAACGTCTCCATTGCGCGGTGCGAGTCGAGTCCGAGCGAGTCGGTCGGTGCGGTTAGACCCGGGAACGAGACGGTCGGAGCGGTCGGGACGCCCGGACGAGTCGGTCGGCGATTTCGCATCGTACTCGCTCGCCCGGACGCGCGTACGAATCGGTCGGGAAATAGGGCTCCGAATCGGATCCGGTTAAGCCGAATCAGATTCGGAGCCCTACCGGCCGAGATCGGAATCGGCCCCTCAGTGTGCTGGACCAGGTAGAGAAATCTGCATGTGGAGGGGACAGAGAGAAATCACCTAGGCAACTAGAGTGTAGATACATCCTGAAAATAGGGACCATGGAACCCATTGGTTTGAACACCGATGAAGAAATGTACACATGTTTATGACAATAACTATACAGTCTTAGCCTCAGTAATTAAATTCTGTATTTTAATGATGCACGTTAATAGTGCTTTCTTAAGCAAGTTTGTAATCAATATTGATTGTAGTATTTTTCACCTACAGGCACGAATCCGACACTGCAAATTGATGTGACCGAGATCCATGTGGAATGCAGAAGAGCTAAGATATCATTCATTTTTTTCATTTTTTTCCAAAGTTATGAGCTTGATCAATTATTGCCCAATGAGGCATGGCTTGAGTAGGACTTTAAATGTGTCGATTTCTGTAAAAATGTGCTCGTTTTGACAAAAAAGTGTGCTAGTTTTGACATAGTTATATAGGGAATTCGGGTCACAGGAGATGTAATGTTATCTTAGATTTAATATGCATATGTACATAATTATTTAGTATTTTTCATGCTTTGATTCAATCTTATTTGACTTTCATTGTTATATTTTTAAGTGTGACTTTTCATTCCGATAAAAATTTGAGACAATTAGTACTTGGCCCACTGGGCACTGTGGCATTAGTCAGCAACAGTTACGGTTACAGAGAAGAGATTAAACGCATTAGCAAACTATGCACGAGATGTATGGACTGAAACATTCCAACATGGCCGCCATAGATTTATAGAATTATTTGTCCATTTTCAGTGTCGAAGAGTCGGTGTAAATAGGAAGTACTTTTTGTGTGCAGGCCCTGTACATGCTTCGATCTGCCGTGCTGAATAAATAATGCAACACTAATTGGAGTGCCGTTCTGTGATTTACTGTTTGCAGAAGTACTTTGGATTTATGCATGCACGGGCGCCTAATGAGCACCCCTCATGATTAGGCTGCACGCCAATTTTACGCACTTACTGGAGGATATGTATATATCTATATGCTTTTTTGAACAAAATGCAGTCGTATAAAATCGCCTTAGTTCAAACGGAACCATGAAATATGGAAATCAGCTCACAGTTCCCTGTGAAATATGGATTTCCTCATAATGACAGCCTTAAAAAAAGCCCCACAACTGAGCTTTACCACTTTTGGGGCTACTGGGAATAATGTGGTACCTAAATTATGTGGGACATTCTCCAGCAGTATTTAATACATTTGCACTAGGAACAATATTTTTGGTGAAATCTAAATCTGTCAACTGTGCAAATTATGTATTTTTTCTTTGTTTGTTTGTCCTCATATCACCAAAACTACGGCAATCTCGGGGGACATTGTGGAGCTGGCCTCACACCTGATGCACCAGCAATGGCCCAGCCACACCAAGCTGGGCAAGAGCACTCATCTCGCTTTGGTGCTATCATAGGACTGTTCAGCTTTCAGATTCTGGCATACCACTCCACCTCAGAAAGTCAGCCCAAATGGAATCTGCCCAACCTAGGATACACCCCAAGTCCATCCTACAAGTCCAATACAGGACCTTATGCCAGTACTCCAGGGGGGAAGCTGTCAGATCTAACCAATGTGTACATAGCTCCCTTCTAGCAAGGAGCACTAAATAAGAGTAGGCCCCTCTGTGCCCTACCCAGGAGTCTGAGTGAGACTGTATCTTTTCCCAACAACACAAGACTTAGCTTGATTCAGACACCCAGAATATCAGCTGTAATATTAGTCGCACTGTTCCAGAACCCGCTAATTGAGGGACAGGTGGCAAACATATGTTCATCGTTTGCTTCGGTATGGCCGCATCTTTTGCATTTTGGAATCGGAGTCCGTACAAATCTTGCTATCCTTTGGGGTCCAATATAGTCTTAGCTGGTTAGACTGTGGAATACAACAATTTCAAAGATGTTTGCCACAAATGTGGAAGCCCAGATTCTAGGATTGTCCCCTCCCAGACCCCATACAGTGCCCCCAAGATTTCATGCTTCGCTTCCAAGAGCTTCCAGTACCATATGGAAACCTCCTTGCCAATAGGCCACACATCTTCCAGGAATGATTAAATTTCCCAGGCACCACCAATCTCCTGATTAGCCCTCGCGTACCAAGAGGAGAGTTGCACAAATTTGAATCTAAAAAGCCCCCCGTCTTCGCCTTAAGTATTTCCCATGGTAAAAGCCCTTGCACTATAAAGAGATCCCCCCCCCAGCTTGTTATCCCGGCCTTCCTCAAGGGAAAACTCACCCCATACAACAAGCACTCTGGGGTGCCTGGGAAATCCCAAACCGGGGAGAAATCAGAGTAGTAGGTTATACCCACGAACTTACTAACTCTGTACCAAAGGCTAAGTGCAGCCCTTAAAACTTTCAACCGAACTTTCTTAAAAAACTTTGGGGCCCCAAACTCGTATAGAAAACCCATGGGCCCTGTCTTCATGGTCATTTCTGATAGAATCCCTCCACAAGTTGAGCTGTCCAGTGTCCCAAGAAACATCCTACAGTTCTTAAATTGAAAAGCCACACAATAAAGATTTAAGGGCCCGATTACAAGTTTGGCGGTCCATTGGACTGCCAAACCTGTGGTGGCGGTCCACTGGGCGTATTACGACTACGGCGGTGGGACCGCTGCTACCGCCAGGATTATTGATTCCGTGGCGGTGGCGCAGCGTTCAGAGGACATAATATGCTGCTGCACCACCAAGAAAATTATGAGTTTTTTCACCGCCACAGTTTTCATGGCAGTGAGCCCACCATGAAAACTGTGGTGGTGAGGAAACTAAGGGGGCCCTACAGGGCCCCCTAGTGCCTCAGGCCCATGGGGATGTATGAAGGGTGGCACATGGTGTGCCCCCTCTCTTCATGCATGCCCAGTTCCTGCACTGCATCCAAAGCACCGCCTGCCAGACCCGGAGAAAACTCCTAATCTGGCGGGCAGTGTCAGTACGGCTTTGGCGGTGTGGCAGCCGGACGCTGGCGGGCTGCCCACTGTCACACTGCTAAAGTCCTAATTAGGCCCTTAGTCCGGTAGTGCCACTCCCCCTTTCTTCAGCCTCATCCTCCATTATTTCCAAGATAGTCTGGCTCCGCTAGTAGCCCAGATAAACTTTATTTTCCCCTGTATTTTTTCTATGTCTTTTTTAGAAAACGTGAGTGGTATACAATTAAAAAGGTAGGTCAATTTAGGGAAGATCGACATTTTAATCGGGTTCACCCGGCCATAAATAGTCAGTGGCAACTTTCTCTACTTAATCAGGAGAAGATTGATCTCCTTTGTCACTCGCCCTAAATTATGGGCCAGGACCACCCTCAGTGAGTGAACTATTGAAATGCCCAAATATTTAAGCTCAGTCACCTCCCTCTCCCAGTTGGTAATATTCCAGGACATAATCGCCGATTTAGGGCCCGATTTCGATGTCGGACAGACTTCGGTACTGGGGCCGAACGACCTCCTGTCGGCGGTCCCATCCCAGCAATTAGGATGCGACCGAACACTGTTCGGTCGCACTCCTATTCTTTACAGTGGAAGCATGCATTCCCACCAGAATGCATGCTCTCATTGTAAAGAGAAGAGGTGCAGTTCATCCCTGCACCCCATGGCAGGCACCTCAAGGTGCCTGCCATGGGGTGCAGGGATAAAAAGGGGGGCACCATAGGTGCCCCCTTGGCCTCCAACCGGAGGCCGTGCACCCATGGGGGCCCTGCTGGGGGCCCCCAAAGTCGACTTCCGACAGCCTTTCTGTGTCGGAAAGGCCGGCACAGAAAGGCTGTCGGAATCCGACATTGTAATCCCTCGGGCAGAAAGAGCTGCCCTTGGGATTACTGGAGGCTTTCCGAATGGCAGACGAGCTCTCCGAGGCCATCGGAAGCCATTCGGAAATCCCGTTTGGATTCCTTTCTGACCGACTCCATCCAAATGGGTTGGTCAGAAATGAATCCGAACAGCTGGGTAGGAGCCGTTTACCACGGCATCGTAATCGGCCATTTAGTGGCATTCATGGAATAGCCTGACAATGCCCCAAACTCCTCCAATCATTTTTCTACCCTCTGGATGGTCTGACGAGGGTCAGATGTATAAATTATGAGATCGTCGGCTTACAGTGCTATCTTGTTCCTAAATTGCTGCAAGGAAAAGCGAATTACCTGAGGATCTCTTCAGAGTAGCTGAGCAAACGGTTCGATATAAATATCAAACAGAAGAGGGGAGAGAGGACACCCCTGCCTCGTACCCCGGGTAATCCCAAAACTCCCCATCAAAGCTCCATTAAATAAAATTTGAGCTGATGAGTTTCATTATATTCTCTGGAGGGTCAAGATGAAACATGAACTGAAGCTAAATACTGCCAAGCCCTCCCATAGATATTTCAGCAACCTCGGTCGAAGGCCTTGGCAGCATCTATTGTGTTGATGGCCAGCGGGATCGAACGGGCAGTGGCCAGATCGATGCAACCGATTAGTTGCAGGGTAAGTTCATGGATCTGGCGCTTAGGGACAAACCCCTTCTGGTCAGTGGGATTAACTGGGGAACTAATTTTTCCAGCCTGCCATCCAGAATGCTGCCAAAAACCTTGTAATTGGAATTTAAGAGAGAAATCTGGAAGTACCAGTCCGCTTTCTTGGGATCTTTCGCAGGTTTCAGTATCGGCATTAACGTAGCTTTCTTTCCTGACTGCAGGATCTGGGCGTTCTCTAAATAGATGGAATTAAACAATTTCCCCCAAATTGGCACTAGCTCCTCCTTCAGTGTCTTATATAGCTCCGAGGGGATGGCATCTGACCCTGCTGCCTTCCCGTTCTTGGCCCAATTCAAATGCTCCCAAATTTCAGCCTCCATGATCTGTACTTCAAGGGAATCCTTCCCCTCCTCCATGAGCCCCCGGAGATCCCTGTCCCGCAGCCATCCCCTGAGAGTACCTAGGTCCTGACTATTCTCCTCAGTGTATCATGCTCAAAAAAGGGAGACCGCGTGCACCTGCATCTCCCCTGCATTTTTAGAGATGTCCCCCTGCGAGTTGATGATTAAGTCCTTAATATTATTTCTAGACCTTTCTGATCTCTCTTTCCAGGCCAGGAGTGCTCCAGATCTCTCTCCATACTCAGAGATTCATTCTTTTGGCCTGCCACTTTTCCTTACAGGTCTTTTCCAACTTAAGCTTGAAGTTTAACTGAGCTTCTTCTAACCTCTTCCACGCTTGATCCCTGCTATGGGAGGAACTTTGCACCTGCAGGATGGCCTCTAATGTCCCAATTTCCTGTTCCAGGGTTATATACTTCGCTTTCTCTAGTCTCTTCTTGGCATACGCCTGACTTCGCAAAACCCTGTGTATAAAGGCTTTAAATGTGTCCCAGACTACAGCAGGAGAGGTAGACCCAATACTCAAGATGGCTGCTTTCACTGTATAGCAAACATTTTTTACTTTGATCTTCCTGTTTTTTGGGTGATTCGGGTTCCTTTTAAATGGGTCCCTATGCACTCGCTGAATCTCCAGTTCAAGATTGATGTCTGGCCTGCCTTTAAGCACGGTGTTTTGCAGTAATGCAATAATGAAGGACTTCATATCAACTCCTTCCTCCAATTCCGGGACATTTAGAATCCTGAGGTTATTTCTCCTGGAGTGGTTCTCGATCCTTTCCAAATCCTCCCTTAGACCTTGATTTTGTTAGATCAACAGAGGAATTCCACTTGCATTCTTCTGTATGTCGTGCTTGACCAAAACCACCTCCTCCTCCTCCAATACTTTGGTCCATGCAGTCTCTTCGTCCAATTTTTGATTTAAGGCTAGGCAGGAGGCGTGGATCCCGGATTGGTTAGCCTCAGAAACCTCGAATCTGCTCTTAATCTCGGCCCTTAGACTCAGTAATATGGTGGCTGGCGATGACTCCTCGAAGACTTCTATTGCCTCAGCCCCATCTAAACTGCCCATTTCACCAGAAGACTCCTAGGGGACAGCATTATCCAACGATGGTCTCTGGGACAACTCGCCTACCTGTTCGAGGACCTCTGAGGGGGCTAGCACCTCAAAGCTGTTTCTAGTAGGTATCTGTATAGAATACTGAATAACTTCGTTTATACCTGAACCCGCTGCTGCGACCGGTGTATCTGTACTATATGCACAGATCCCTTTAGTGCCTAGATTTGGGCTGTTGCAGCCATAACTCTGAAGAAAGAATTAAGGGACGGAGTCACTTTAATCTGAGCAGCAGGTATTTTTCTACCCCTGGATCCAGGTGACTTATTAGGTTGCCCAGCGGCTTTCCCAAGCTTCAGTTTTGGCCCCCCAAGGCCCCCCAGCAGTCCTGCTATAGGGTTTAACAGTGATCTCAGGAACCACCAAGGAGGAATCTTCAGCGGGATGTACCCCAGGAATGTTGTAGGTATGAGTGCGGAGCGCGCACCTTGACTTTCCACCCGGCCTGTAGCCATATGGTCAGGGACTACCGACAATCCCCCTCCCTGTCTTGCGCACTACCACAGTTAAACAATTAAAGCAATTGGACATGAGAGGAGTTTTCTTTGGAAGGCGGGGTCTCGCGACCCCCGGCCGTATTTATTAAAACATGAAAACAAATTAAAATTTGAAATAAACAATATTTACACAAGCATTTTTATGCAGACAATTAGACATTAGATTACAATCAATGTAGACAGGTATCAATGGCTAACCTTAACAAATGTCTAATACAGCGTGTTTCCTAACCGAATCTAACATCATACTTATTACTTTTCTGCATATCCTAGTTTTGGGCCTACGGCAAGGTCGCTAACCGGTGTCAAATCCTTATTAACCAGCTACGCCCTCACGTATGAGTGCGCATGCGCAGAGGGCCCGTTTACCGAGAGGGTACTTCCCCCCCTCCCGGTTACCCCTGTACGCTCCATGAACTCCATTACGCAAAAGGGGGGGCCCTTGCACTCTGCGCCGTTTAATGACGTGCACGTGCGGGGTGGCTAACCAGCCCAAAGAAAGCGTGACTCCCCCCTCCCCCGCACCCATCCAACCAAGCGGATGTCCCGCCCCTGGAGTTCTGGGAGAGACCACTTGCCCCTCCCCCTGGGCGACCCCATTCAAGAATGGTGACGCCCCCTAAGGACCTTAAATTGACTGCTCACCGATCATGACCTTACCGCCTGACCAAGGACTATCAATAAATACGACAATTATGTTACCTACAAACGGGAAAAAAGGCCTAAGGACAAAGTTTACACCAAACCTCACTGTGCTACCATAACTTGATACTACAGCCTGTAAACGGGAAAAAAGGCCTAAGGAAAAAACTCACACCAACTCACAACTACAGTGAACGAACCTAAAATTGATACAATCAACACACAAACACAAGAGTCTGCTTCAGGGGCTGGTGGGTGGGAAAGATTATTTTGCGCCTTGACGAGGCGCGGGGCAAGCCTGGGGAATGCGGGAACAAGAGGGCGCCTCCCGCGCTCCCCCGGCCTTTTAACCCCTCTGGGGGCAGACCAGTTGCAACTGGTCCGCCCACTCTGGCTCCCCCCCTTTGACCCGGAAGCAATTAGATTGCTTCCGGGTCAATGCAGGAGCCAGCACCAATCGGCGGTGGGGCGCGCCCGCCGCGTCATCAAGACGCGGCGGAGGGGCACGCCCCACCACCGAGAGTGCAGGGGGAGGAGGGGGCCGGCGCCCCGCCATACGTGCGGGGGGGCCGAGCGGCCCCCCCTTTCCTTATGGTCAGGGACTACCGACAATCCCCCTCCCTGTCTTGCGCACTACCACAGTTAAACAATTAAAGCAATTGGACATGAGAGGAGTTTTCTTTGGAAGGCGGGGGGTCTCGCGACCCCCCGGCCGTATTTATTAAAACATGAAAACAAATTAAAATTTGAAATAAACAATATTTACACAAGCATTTTTATGCAGAAAATTAGACATTAGATTACAATCAATGTAGACAGGTATCAATGGCTAACCTTAACAAATGTCTAATACAGCGTGTTTCCTAACCGAATCTAACATCATACTTATTACTTTTCTGCATATCCTAGTTTTGGGAATACGGCAAGGTCGCTAACCGGTGTCAAATCCTTATTAACCAGCTACGCCCTCACGTATGAGTGCGCATGCGCAGAGGGCCCGTTTACCGAGAGGGTACTTCCCCCCCTCCCGGTTACCCCCGTACGCTCCATGTACTCCATTACCCAAAAGGGGGGGCCCTTGCACTCTGCGCCGTTTAATGACGTCATCGTGCACGTGCGGGATGGCTAACCAGCCCAAAGAAAGCGTGACTCCCCCCTCCCCCGCACCCATCCAACCAAGCGGATGTCCCGCCCCTGGAGTTCTGTGAGAGACCACTTGCCCCTCCCCCTGGGCGACCCCATTCAAGAATGGTGACGCCCCCTAAGGACCTTAAATTGACTGCTCACCGAACATGACCTTACCGCCACAGGCCAGCATAGTTGACCGACTATCTGGCCCCCCCTTACCCTCCTCTTCCGAAAGGTCATGCCTACTTAGAACCTCCCATCCATGCCAAAATGTTCTCCAGGAAAAGTTGGTTACCTGCCCCAGTCAGATGGACCCCGTCTTGCAAGAAGAACTGTTCCCCCCAGATACACCCATGTGGTATATTCTGTAGTTGAGGTGACCGAAATAATTTCTCTATCTTGTTGTTGATCCTCTTTACCGAGTGATTCAGCGCCCTGACCGAGTCTCCCCCCCTCCATTGGAGCCTAGGAATCATCTGAGACCACACTATGGTGCAGCCTTGGCATGTTTTAGCTAGCCAGTTTACTTCCGAAATTATCTCCTCCACCAGGACCCTCCTGCCCAGTTTCACCAGATCGTTGCCCCCCAGGTGTAGGATAACTACTGCGGGTGGCGGGGTGTGTCTATTGAGCAACTCTGTAAAGAACCCCCTAAACTGACTGAGGCATAGGCCCCCCCTACCATGAAAGGAAACTTTGAAACCTCCTTGTTCCGCCCTCTGTCTATAGCTACCTGAAAAGAAAACAGATTTAACGCGCTTCACAAATGAGTGACCAACCACCCATACCACTTGTGTCTCCTTCCTCCGTTCCTGTGTCCGTCGTGCTGAAGGTACTTGCTGTTGGTGACCCGGCAACAGTTTCCGCCCTGCGTGACAGGCTCGAGAAACTGAAATATAAGCAAACAACAAGACAGGCATCAGCGTAACTTACTTGTCACCTCACAGCATGTGCATCCGCACATAACGATTGTAACAGTTGGAAGACCATCTCCCAATCCTTTTCACGCTGCTCGCATGCAACCCTCTAGCAGCCGCCTCGGTGGCCGCACCTATCCTGAAGGAATGCGTCCCAAAATCCTTTGGATTGAATCCAGCCCTGTCCATTGTCATTGACAGTACTCGTTGGAATTGGAACCTGGTCAGTGGGGTACCGTCTGCATGCATTAACAATGCTCCCTCCTTCGCGCCCGCTCGCTGTTTGATAAAGGCTTCTACGTGGAACACTGGGCAGCAACGATTAGCCCGTGCCCGATGGAGTACCAGCCCGTCCCCCCGGGCCTCCTGGTCAGTTTTTGATTTACGTATGGTAATCAACAGCACATCGCCCAATATTTTTGTGTGTTCCATTCGGAGACCCCCCAGCATGTCCTGCTTGCTGCTAGCCACCAGTTCCCCTACCCGCAATGCCCCATAAAAGGCCAAAGTGAAGGCGGCTCTGAACAAGAGTACTTCCCCATACGAACTGCAGGTGTCTGACAAGGCATTCAATAATGATGCCAGCCGTTCTAAACCTATCGGTTGCCTGGAATCTGCGGCGGTTGCTTGCAGGCGCCGCCACCCCTTTAGTGCCTTCCGCACGATGAAACTATTCGCTGGATCTCTGGCCCCCCCCGAGTTGTGCCATGAAAGACACGGCCGCCCTGTGTCTGCTAGCTGTTGCTGCTGAGCGCCCCTCCTTATGTAATGCATCTAGGTACTTAGCGAAATTCTCCTCATGCTCCCATTTCTCTGCCCAGTCCCGTCCCAAAAAGGAGCAATAAGACAAAAACGCCCCTTCGTAAGCTGTCCTGGTCCTGGGCGCTAGGCTAGCTGCCACGAGGTTCTGTAGCTGGGGGCACCAATTTGCCAGAGTGTTGCTGGGAAGTGTGCAGGCGTCGCCTCCGCGGATGGTAGGTGTTCCCTGAATACCTGCATCTTAAAGCGAGAGAGTGCATCGGCAGCGTTATTCAACACCCCTGGGACATGTTTGGCCCTAAACTGTACATTGAGTTTCATGCAAACCAACACAATCTCCTTAAGTAGGCGGAGTATAAACTTACATCGTGCCGCCTGCTGGTTGATACATTCGACTACCGTCATGTTATCTGACCAGAAGATTACAGATCGATTACACAACTGATCAGGCCAAACTGTTAATGCAACCCATATTGGAAATAGCTCCAAGAAACCGATATTAGTAGTCAGGCCGCTCGCATCCCACCAAACCGGCCACCGTTGGGCCACCCACTTGTTTCCCAGTATGGCACCAAACCCCACACTGCCTGCCGCATCCGTCCATAGACCTAACTCTGCCGACGTAGTAGGGGGACCGCACCACATCACTCTGCCGTTGAAGCCCTCCAGAAATGCGATCCAAATACGCATGTCCTGGCGGACCTCAGCCAGCAATCTAGTGTGATGGTGTTTCTCTCGCAGGCCCGTCATGGCCTGCGAGATTGAGCGGGAGAAGGGGCGTGCCATGGGTATGACTCTTAATGCGAAATTCAGCTGGCCCACAATCTGTTGTAGCTGCTGGAGCGTCACTCTATCTTTGACCAAACCTTGCTGGAGAGCTGCTCTAAATTTCGTGATTTTGTCTTTGGGTAACCTGAAACAACCCTCCACTGAGTCCAATTCTATGCCTAAGAATTCCAATGTGGTTGCAGGACCCACCGTCTTTCCGGGTGCCAGCGGGACCCCAAAAGCCCGCAAGAGCACGCAAAATTCCTGCAATGCCCACCCACACTCCTGTGAGCCCGCCGACCCCAGAAAGAGAAAGTCATCCAGGTAATGCATGACATGGAGGTGCCCTGACGTTTGCCTAAAAGCCCATTCCAGAAAGGAACTAAATTTCTCAAAATAGGCGCATGAAACCGAACAACCCATGGGCATACACATATCCATATAGAATTTGTTTTGAAAAGAGAAACCTTGCAGATGCTGATCTAGGGGATGCACTGGCAGTAGCCGAAAAGCCGATTCAATGTCCGACTTGGCCATCAAGGCTCCCGGTCCGAGAGCCCTCAACATATCCACTGCTTGGTCAAAAGACGCATACTTAACACTACAAATGTCTTCATTTATGGCGTTGTTTAATGATGCGCCCCTGGGTGCTGATAGGTTATGAATGAGCCTGTACTCGCCCTCCTCCTTTTTGGGGACTACGCCGAGGGGCGAGCAAACAAAATTCGGTACAGGGATGTCATTCAACGGCCCCGCTATCCTACCCAGGCGCAGCTCTTTAGCTATTTTTGCTGCCACCACATCTGGGTTGTGCTTAACTGAAAGTTGATTCCTACATTCTGGTGTTCCGGTATATCCCACCGCTGGGATCCTAAAGCCCTGCCAAAATCCTTCCTGTAACATCGCCGCCGAGGCATGGTCAGGGTACCTGTTCAGCCAAGGAGTCATAGCCAGAACGTCAATGGGTGAATGAGCTACCAGACGGCCTCCTCCCCTAATCCTGCTTCTTTCTTCCCCTGTTTCCCGAGGCGTTACCTTTATTGCGGCAGACTGGTTCTGGGTGGGAAGGATGGTTACAAATGGAACATGCGTGCCTGAACTTGCAAGTGCCCTGTGTCCTGGTGCATGTACGCTTGTTAAAATCCCAGCACACCCCTTTTCGCCCACCACTGCTCCCTGTCTTAGTGGCTGAGGTGACCGAAAGGGCTGCTGATGATTGGAGTGGTAGCTTTTGCTCCAGCTTGGCCCCGCACTCCCTGCCGTAAACTGGCCATACCATGAAATTGAATCCACTCTATCCCATGATAATGCGTGGTCAAACTCCTTAGCCTTCCTGAAAGTAGTGTCGTACTCCTTCCACCCATCCCCTCCATATTTATCGCTGAAAGTTGTGATCCTACTCTGGTAACAAGCCATTTCGGCCTGCAAATTCAGGAAACGCTCGGCTGTAATTGCCATAAACACAGAAAAGGCTCTAATCCAGTTGATCAATGTCTCCTCCACCCTGAATCTCGCCATTTCACCCCGCCATTCGCTAGGCAACATCCAGTCTTTCTGTTTCCTAGCATACTCCATTTCCCTGTTATCAACTAGCAAGGAAAACATATTGACATATTTTCCGCCCAGATCAAATCCTTCACTTCTTGTGTCACATGTTGAGCCAGATTTTCCCTCCTGGAGGGTATTGTCCCTTCCCCCAGCACTGGTAATGCCACCTCCTTACCACTTTCTGCGGGTCGCGTTGGTTCAACAATCTTGTCTTTTCCAGAGTCGCTGCCCGAACATGTTGCTTGTGGAGTAATGGGCGCGCTTGGCCCCCCCCCCCGCCACCCTGCGCAATCATGATCTTTGCTACCATTTTCTGGGCCTCCGCCGAGGGGTCCTCTCCCACCTCCCTGGCACCCACTGAAGAAGGTAACATCCCACCTATCCCTAGCCAAGGCAGTACAGCCGCTATCTGCGCTGCCAGCTCTGGAGGTACCCGACCAACCACTGGGGGTGCTGTAACTGGCATGGGGGATCCCGAGCCGGGTACCGGAATCGGCACCGGTACCACCGGGACTACCGCTGGGACCACCTGAGGCACTAGCTGGCGCCGGTGAGGCCGGAGCCGGTGTCACCGGTAGATTTGTCGGGATTATGGGAGCGGGCATAGGAGCCACCGGCGGTCCAAGCCCTCCCTCAGGGACCACCCCAGAAGGCCCCCCCTCTTCGTGTGGCTTGGGGACCCGACCGCTACCCTTCTTGGCCCTGACCCGCTTGGGCAACGCATCCAAATCCCCCCTGGGCTGCGGGGGCACAATTATTCGCTTGGGTCTCCCCGATGGCCCAACCTGTTCGTCGAACCTTTGTCTGAGCTCTGCCACGCTCTTGCCTATCTGGTCCACCTTCCCCATCTCCTGTCCATAGCTGTCATCTTGCGCATCATGCCCTCCAGCATATGCTCCATGCGGGAGCGCCTAGCGCCACGTCCACTAGTCATCCCTGCAACAGGTAAACCACCTGCACTTACCCCCTACACTGAAAGCCCTGCTGTGTCTCTGCGCCCACTAGGGCCTGCCTGGTGTTTACCTGTCCCGAGTTGGAGGTACACAGACTGGCCGTAAGCACCACGCAACTGTGACCGCGACACACCAGCTAACCTGGGTGTTGGGCGAGCGCACTCTAGCCCGGCGGCCCAACAGAAGCAGTGAAATGCAGGCCTGCCTGTGTCCCCGGATCGCGTCGTCCACCGCGCCACTCTCCTTTGGCTCAGTCGCGTTAATGAGATCCTAGGGTGAAAAGTAAATTAGGGTATAGCACTGCCAAATCTCTCAAAAGGCCCCTTTTTTTATGTGCGCAGCCGGTCCCAACACCTCCAAGTAGAATACCTTGGCCACCCCGACTTGCGCTTATTAGCAGATCACCCCTCACTAAAACAGTGCCACCACCACCTCACATCTCATATTTATCACAATTAAAACGCTCGCCTGCAATTATTTGCCCAAAATTGCCTATCTGCCCCTGCGGTCTCCCATCCGTGTGCTGACCCTGCCCACCCTGCTTCGCCCTCTGTTAGAACCTGTGTCTCTGTAGCTCTGAGAACCGGGGGCCTGCTGCAGTCAAAGGCAGAGTCTGAGCGGGAAGGGGGATGAGGCAGCAGGGAGCACGATCCAACCAGATTCCAAGGAAGCGCGTAGATCGCTCTCCTTGTCCGCCTCGCTGGGCTCCTGTCGTTTCGCCTTCAGAGCGACCGTGGCCACAGCTCTCGACCCTTCCTCGATTTAACACCCGCCGATCCGGTCCCACGCGCCGATCCTTCCGTGATGCTAACCAGCCCCAAGACAGCGCCCGGATCGCTCACCAAACCTGCAAAACAAAGGAAAAGATTATTCTGCGCCTTGACGAGGCGCGGGGCAAGCCTGGGGAATGCGGGAACAAGAGGGCGCCTCCCGCGCTCCCCCGGCCTTTTAACCCCTCTGGGGGAAGACCAGTTGCAACTGGTCCGCCCACTCTGGCTCCCCCTTTGACCCGGAAGCAATTAGATTGCTTCCGGGTCAATGCTGAGAGCCAGCACCAATCGGCGGTGGGCGCGCCCGCCGCGTCATCAAGACGCGGCGGAGGGGCACGCCCCACCACCGAGAGTGCAGGGGGGAGGAGGGGGCCGGCGCCCCGCCATAAGTGCGGGGGGGCCGAGCGGCCCCCCCTTTCCTCTCTTATCTATAGACACAGGGTGCTGCCGATGCTGATGCTGTTGGGGTTGGTTTCTACGCCTCACTGCCGTCCCTGCTACCTCACCCCTCCTCAGCCTCACTCTTGCTGCAACTTGTCTCTCCAGCTCAGCCTGCTTCCCCGGGCTTATGCTGACTCTTCCCCTCGGGACCCGAGAGAGGGCCATCCCACCACGCTGGATCTCCCAAGTGGCTAGCAGCTCCCAGCAGGTAATTGCAATGCAAGGCGCCAGAAAGGATGTAGGGGGCACCCCTAATATCAGGGGAGGTGAAGGCAGGCCAAAACAAAACAAGCAAGATGGACCTCAGCAAATGCAGGGACAAAAGAGAGCCGGGAGGCCGTGGTCGCACACCATGACCAAAACAAACTTTCCTTCTGCTGGGAAACCACCGGGAGCCCGCTGCCTAACTTGCAGCCCTCCTATGTTTCGGTAAACACAGCCGCTCAACAGGTGAGGCGAGCCTTCCCTCTGCCATTACTGGCATGGCCGGGGGACGGGTGGCCAGGGGGGCAGATGCTGCGGCTAAAGCAGACTTCCCTTCCCCGGGAGCCCTTGGCCGTCTAGAGCACAGCTGCAATGCTCCTCCGCCACGGAATCCAACTGTGTAAATTATGTCAATTATGTGGTACATACATAATTATGCGGTACATGATGCAGCAGCCATAGAAGTGAGTAAATCCACCCACGCTGTTAGCCATTGTTTTATCAACATGTGCAAGAAAGTCACACAACCCTAATAATTCTAATTCCAATCAGTGCCCATTGATAGCTGTGCTTCTAAGAAAAAAACGCTTTTTCAAGCTACTTCGGAATATACATGTAATATAAAAAATACATAATGGGTAACGTAAAATGGTGCTTCTTGGAGTTCTGGCGTAATTTACAAATCACTCTGCCTTTCGCTGCATGCGTACATTGCCCAAATATTGACTCTCTTTATGCTGACCTGTACGTAGATGCTCTCTATCAGGCTAGAAAAGCTATTTTTTTGATGTGTTAGGGGATGTTTGCAGTGTTTATTTATTTATTTTATTTATTTATTTAGGAGTTTTATATAGCGCTGGCCAGACCCGAAGGTATCGGAGCGCTTTACAACATTTATAGTAGAGACATCGTATATTCATTAGAGCAATAATATACAACATTGACTCATGACGAATTTAGTTCAGGGAGGGCCTTTTTGATAAAGTGTCAGTGTGCTGCGATGGGCATGATTCCGCGTTTGCCGGCAGCTATCCCTTCGGAAGAGATCGGTTGAGGAAGAGGTCTTTGAGCAGGCTTTTGAATTTTGAGAAGGAGGGGGTAGTCCTGATGTGTACTGGGATGGAGTCCCAGATTTTGGGTGCATTTCCTGAGAAGGATCTGGATAACGTTTTTTGCTTGCGTGTTTTCGGAGGAATGAGGAGTAGAGTGTTGGAACTCCTGAGGTTCCTTGTCTGACCTGCCTTCTTGAGTTTGGAGGCTAGGTTGGCGGGTTTCCCCGTGTGCAGAGCTTTGTGCGTGAGACAAGCAGTTCGGAAGTTGGCACGCATTGATTGGTAGCCATTTTAGCTCTCTGAGAGCGGGCGAGATGTGTTCAAATTTCTTTACTCCTGTGACCATTCTGGCTGCTGCATTTAGAGTTGATCTGAGGGGAGCTAAGTGAGATTTTGCTGTTCCTGTGAGGGTTGCGCTCCCGTAGTCCAGTCTGGACAGCACCAGGGATTGAGTGGCTTGTTTGAGGTCGTTGGGGGGGATGAAGGTTTTTATTTTCTTGAGTAGTTTGAGGTTGAAGAAAGCGCTCTTTGCGTTGTTCTTGATGTGTTTGACCATGTCTAGGTTTGGGTCCAGAGTGATTCCCAGTGATTTTACGGAGTCGGCTAGGGTGAGATTGCAGTTGAGAGCGTCAATGGCTTTTAGCCATTCTGTGAGTTGGGGTGTCTGTTCCTTGTTGGAGATGAGGAGGATTTCCGTCTTGTCTTGGTTGAGTTTCAGGTGGTTGAGGGATAGCCAGTGTTGAACTTCTCTTAGAGTCTTGTTTAATCTCTGAATGTCACCAATGGAAGAGATTTCGAGATAGATCTGGGTATCGTCCGCATAGAGGTGGAAGGGGATGTTGGCTTTTTTGAGTATTGTGGTGAGGGGTTCCATGTAGATGTTGAATAGTTGTGGGGAGAGAACTGAGCCTTGGGGGACACCCCTGCTTATAGGTTGTAGGTCAGATGTGACGTTTTTGATTTTTATTCTTTGAGTGCGGTTCTGCAGGAAGGAGGTGAACCACTGCGAGACCGCCTCGTCCACTCCGACCCTTTCCTGAAGTACCTTAATGAGTAGTTTGTGGTCAACCGTGTCGAATGCTGCCGATAAGTCCAGTAGTATGAGTAGACCGCATCGGTCCGTATCAAGTGATTTGTGAACATCATCTATGACATTCAGGATCACTGTCTCTGTGCTGCAGCCTTTTCTGAAGCCCGACTGGTGGGCGTCTAGAAGATTATTCCTGTCCATGTGCTGAGTGAGTTGAAGGAGAACACATCTTTCAATGATTTTAGCTAGGAATGGGAGATTGGAGACGGGTCTGAAGTTGTTGAGATCGTTTAGGTCAGCGCCCGGCTTTTTTAGTAGTGGCGTGACTTGGCCGATTTTGAGACAATCAGGCATGACTCCAGTTCTCAGGGAGCTGTTGATGATCTTGGTCCAGAGCGGAGCTAGGTTGAGTTTGAGCTTTTTGGCCAGGTGGGCAGGAATGGGATCCGAGAAGTGAGATGAGGGTTTGGAACTGGTAATCATTTCGATGATCTCAGCTTCAGAGACGGGGTTGAAGGATTTCCAGTAGTTTGGGGGGGTGTTTGGGTGTGATATCTTCACTCCCTGGGAGCGCGTTTGTGTTGGGGGGTCTGTGGTGAGCGGCCAGGGAGATCTCAATCTTGGTGATTTTATCATTGAAGAAATTGGCAAAGTTCTCACAAAGGTCTTTGGAGGCCTGAACTGAGGATGATGGGGGTTTGGAAGTTTGTTGCCTGATGAGGTTGAAGAGTTCTTTGGGCCCATTTTTTGCATTTACTAGAGCATCACAGAAGAAGGAAGTTTTTTAATATTTGATGTGTTTATTGTAGTTCCTGCGTTCAGATTTGAGCTGATCGAGGAGGATTGTGGACGGGTTGTTCCTCCAGAGTCTTTCTGTAGCTCTTAGTTGTCTTCTTTCGGAGTTTAGATCTGTGTTGAACCAAGATCTCGATGGAATGTTCCTGACTCTCTTCTGTTTCAGGGGAGCTAATTGGTCAAGTATGGATGTCATTGTTGAATTGTAGTATGTGGTGAGTTCAGTTGAGGAGAGGTCGCCTGTGGTGATGGGGAGGAATGAACTTGTCTTTTCTCCTAGGTCGGTAAGGGGAATCTGTCTTAGATTTCTCATCCAGTGGGTGTCTTCCTGTGTACGAGGTCGGCGTTTGATCGTTTGGTTGATGTGGAATAGAATGATATGGTGGTCTGACCAGTCTACCGGCAGGATATGGTCAATAGTGATTATGTCTGCTTGAGCTATAATGGCATCTAGGATTGAGCCGTCATGGGTTTGCTCTGTGCAGTGTTGGATGAGGTTGTTGTTATGTAGAAGTTCGTTTAAGGATTGGATCAGCGGGTTGTTTTCTTCATTCCAGTGTAGGTTCAGGTCACCTAGTATTATGTTATTGGAGTCTAGGAGAGAGCAGTGTGTTATCAAATCGTAAAGGTGTTCACCGAATGAGGTGGAGTTGCCTGGCGGGTGGTAGAGGAGATGACAGTATAGTGTTTTGTTGGCACTCGTCTTAATAGTGACGGTTAGATATTCAAATGTGTTGTATTTGAAGGAGTCAGTTTCCGTTATGGAGATGCTGTTCTTGTGAATGATTGCAATACCCCCGCCTCGCTGGTTTTTTCTGTCTTTATTGATGATTAGGAAGCCCGGGGGAACAAGCATGTCCATGATTGGGGGCGAGAACTCATTCAGCCAGGTTTCAGTGACGAACGTGATGTCAATGTCATGGGTAAGGATGGTTTCTGCCAGTGCTGTTGCATGTTTGGAAGCCGATCTGCAGTTTGTGAACAGGCAGTTGGTCGACCCCTTGTTGTTGAGTTTTTTCGTTATGAGGGCCATGGGGATATTGGTGAGAAAGGCTGGGGTTCTTGGCGATCTGGGTGGGGAGTGGTCCCTTCTAAATCCAGTGATAACCTGGATCATGGAGCAGGGGGTGGTAGTAGAGGAAGTGTGATAAGAGTTGGCAAGGTCAATTGCCTCTCTCATGGACATTGCGGCTCTGGTTCTTTTGGGTCTTTGAGGCTGGTTCAGGAGGGGGGTTGTGTTCCAGCTGTGCCATTGAGCCTTGGGAGGCCTTGAGTGTTTGGTGATGGTAGCTTTGGGTGTGGGTTGTGTGCGTTGGGTAGGCTCCCGGTTTGCGGTGAGGGTCATTAGGATTTTGTTGAGGCCCAGAATTACAATCTCAAGCTGGTTTTCCAGTATAGTGAGTCTCTGAGTCGTCTCCCTCGAGGAGGAGGTGGGGGGTGGGTTCAGGATGTCCTGGAGGTAGTCCAGGGAGGGAGGGAGTTTGTCATTGGGAGTTAGGCCTATGGTGTTAGTGCTGCCTGTGTTGTCTTTGTTTGTCGGTCTAGACATGTGGTGTGGGTAGTCGCGTCGTGGTTCACACGTCCGCTTCTTGCGAGCCGGTGGAGGGAGGGCGTTCGGAGTCATTGACTGGGGGTCAGTTTCGTTAGTTGTTTGTCGGGAGTAGTGTTTTGAGGAGGGGGGGAAGTGGCGGTCAGAAGGGGGTTGGAGAGACCCAGTGGAGACGTTTCTCTGATTGGTTCTGGGCGAGAGGTATGAGAGGTGCGCGTCGTGGGGGGGTAGGAAGGGGAGAGGGTGGAGTGAGTCTTGTTATTGTTTTGTGAGTTCTCCAGGGGGGTCAGTCGGTCAGAGGAAGGGGGGTAGTTCGGGAGGGGGTAGCGTGATTGAGAGAGGGCGTTGCGTAGCGAGGGGAAGAGGGAGTCAAATGCATCTAGGTTGTCATTGTTGGCTTGAATAAGGACTGTACCGTTGGTGTAGATGGTCGCAGAGGTGTTGCCACTACGCGTAGGGCAGTTTGGGGTTGCGATCGTCAGTTTGTGGCTGTAGGGAGTGCTAGTAGTTTTGGTATGGAAAATGAAATCCATTTTCAGCTGGCCTTTGGATGTGCAGTGGTATGAGTCAACGAATAGTGTCTCCGGGTGTTGTCTGATCAGTCTGTGTTTGATGTTTCTTTTCGCTTTTATAGAGAGATTCGGGGGAAAAATGATAGAAAAGGAGTTGGGGCCATGTGGTTTCAGGCAATTTGGTGTCGAGGCGTTGAGGGAAGTTAGAGTAGCAGGAGTCATTTTGGTCTCGGTTGGAAAGGTAGGTAGCTACCTAGATCTCTACCCAGTCTGTTGGTCCTGTTTGCGAACTACCTCTCAGATCCTCCTGTCTTCCAGGATAATATCTTGTCTAGGGCCACCATGCAAGAGGTGATGGACCTACACTTGAGAATTAAGTTAAAAGTCCCGTAGCACTTAGCCTGTACTATCACCCAAAGAGTTCCTATTGGATTTCTGCCTTGTCGGTGAGAGTACTTTGGTAGGAAGAACCTATTGGGGTTTCTGTTATTTCGAACTGCCTCGGGGCATGTAGAGGCAGGGCCCAGGCAGCCACCAAACTGCCCAATGCTAAGTGTCTTCTTGACTTAGGACCCTATGTTGTTACAACTACCGATACAAAGATGTTCCTTCTTTGTCATTGATATTTTTGTCTTGGTTTGTATGGGTATTATGATGCAATACCCTCTGGGCCATTCTGTGAGATGAATCCTGACTAAATGGAAGATTGCTGCAGGCAATAGCACTTGAAAGTAGAGATTCCTGTCATTTACTGTGTAGCCTATTTAAGAGCAGTAATTGAAAGCATTAGTTGTTCCCCCATCTCAGAGATATTCATTGCTCCCCTCCTACTGCTCTAGAGTGAGGTTCCATTGAGACTCGCTGAGCCTCCATCTTAGGGTCAGGTATCCTCGCTAGGGAAAGCACGTTGGGGGTATCTGACCTCGGGGAGCCACCATCTTAGGGTCAGGCGTCTGGTTTTGGGCGTCTCACCATAGCTGGGTCCAGCGCTTCCGAGGTGGGGACAGTGCAATCCAAGGTCTCATTAATGGAACACATTCACTATAACCATCTGTAGTGTGCTTGTTTCTCCTCAGTATCTTGATTCCCTTCAGAATGTACTGTATGTTGTTTCCCTTCAGAATGTAGCTCCCTGTTTCTAGGATACCTCCTCTGGAATGTAGAACTCTATTTCTAAAAGAATGTAAGCAACTTGCCAGTTGGCAGTTGCAGGACTTGTATGCTGGATGGGGTTTTGTTCACCTCTTGCTGAATAAACTTTTACTGCGTTCTACTACATGCTGCCCGTCCTTCCTTTTACATTTGGCGACCACTGGAAGTGATCCACGTGTAGAACAATTACCCCAACACATGGAGCCTACCTTCAAATACTCCGGACCAAGTGCAGCGATTCCTTCCCCGGCTGGTTCCACTCCGATTTCGACAAGATCGTGGCGATGTCTTCTTCTTCGCTTTGCTATTGCTTCTGAAGCCGTCTTTGTCCTGTGCGAGAGATCGGCAGTTTTGCTCTTTGCCCAACGATGTGCAGCACTTGCTTCCCTGTCTGTGTCCTTTCCGATTTCGACAGGATTGTGGCGCAGTAACATTCCCCTGCGCTTTGGTTTGTTGGGAAAGGCTGGGCACGTGTGCTCATGTAAGTACTTTTATTTGTTTTGGGAAGTTCCTGCACGAGCGCCTGGATGTGCGCGAGTCAACGCACATTTCTCTGCTTGTTACAGGAGTGTATTACGTTGAGCGAGGCAGCGTGCGCGAGCCAACGCGCTTGACCCTTTGGAACAGCCTCCACTTACGTGTGACGCTGTGCGAGCTTACGCATAAAACGCTTCTGTCTTCGGTTGAGTGAAGCGCATCACTTGGATTCACTCAATTTTGGGGGCCATTTTAGTTTGGTACAACTTCGCTGATGTGCTCAGCTTTCATTGTTTCTTAAGCGCATCATCCGAGTTTGGGCCAACCTCGCTGATGCGCACAGCTTTCATTATTGTTTAAGCGCATCATCTGTCCTGGGCCAACTTTGCTGATGCGCACAGCTTATTTCACTAAATTCTACATCGCTGATGCGCACAGCTGTTAGAGTAAGCTGTCAGAGTAACAAATTGAACACACGCAGCTTTATTGACTTCTGTGTTCTCATTCACACTTCTCAAAACAACGCTACTGTGCACACGCTGATGCACACAGCCTTCAAGAGACAATTTCGTCCATTTGATAAATAATGTTTATTCTTGTTTGCAACTTCATATGACATTCAAGTTATATGCTAACCCTAGGTTTCTAATTCTAATTAGTAATTATTATATATATTTTTTAAATACCAGTCCATGTTGTGTTATATTTGCATTTAGAAAATAATATGTTTCTTCAATGCTAAAATAATTTTACCCTTTAAAAAAAAAAATGCAGAATGTTCCTGCTCCTACTTTCTTTTTATCATCTCGTGGTGAGCCTAATTTACCATGGTTGAAATGGAAAAAATGTTTTTAACCATTATGCCCGTGTTTGCGGGACTTCACTTAGCGCAGAAAGGAAAACTTCTTTGTTAATGCATTGTTTGGGAGCAGAAGGCCAAGAAGTTTATGAGCATCTTCCTGACCTTCCTGATAACGAATCCTCTACTTTTAATGAGTTTGAAATCGCTATTAAAAAGTTGGATTTGCACTACTTACCGAAAGTGAGCACAGTACTTGAGAGGTATCACTTTGGTAGACGTATGCAGAAAAGAGAAGAATCTGTTGAACAGTATATTACGGAGCTTCGTAAGTTAGCTTCAACGTGCAACTTTGGGGCATCACTAGAAGAGCGTCTCCGAGATCAGATGATGTTGGGTTGTAGTATCGACAAAGCAAGAGATAGCTTGTGGCAAAAGGACAATCACTCTTTGCATGAGGTTGTCACTATTGCAAAAACTTACGAACATTCAAAGGTATGCCTAGAAACTATACAAAAAAATGCTCCAACTGATAAAGACCAGAGTTCTGTAATGAAGGTGGATAAAGACAAAGAAAAGAATAACAAATATGATGGAGTAAAAGGCAAAATCTTAAACAAGTCTGAGTTTCAACACAGCACCTCAAAGAACTTCCAGGGTAGAACTGAGTTTCAACCTAGTACCTCAAAGAATGTCCAGGGTAGATGTTTCAGGTGTGGTCATCCAGGCCACATGGCAAATTTCAAAGACTGCCCTGGATGGAAAGCTTCTTGCACCACTTGCGGTCGAAAAGGACATTTTACTAGATGTTGTAGGTCAAGTAGAGTTCAAAAGAATGTTAGAGAAGTAAATTTATTTGAGGAAGATATAGAAGAGGTTAACATCTGTCAAGTTAAGGGATCTGGAGGTGAAGGTCCTACGGATGTGGTATTAATTAATGATGCACCAGTGAAAATGCTATTCGATTCAGGAGCAAAAGTAACTTTGATTCCAAAGAAATTCTTTGATCAATATCTTTTAAAGAAAGTCACATTAATGAAACCAGATATAAGACCAAGAGGATATGGGGGTGAAATTATTGACCTCTTAGGATGTTTTTGGGGTACAATTGATTATAAAGGCAGAATTGTTCCTGGCAAAGTTTGTTTCCATGAAGGGTGATTCCTTAATAAGCTGGTTTCACCAACGAGACTTACATGTGTTTCTTGATCCAAATGAAAGCCCCTCTGTGTATTTAAAAGATTTACCATCCGTTAGTCAAGTGGAAAGAGGGTGCAAACCCTGGGTCAATCAGTTTCCTGAAGTTTAAAAAAAAAATCTGGGTTGTCTTAAAAATTACCTGCACCATATTAAGATTAAACCTGGTTCTGTTCCGAAAGTAGCTAAAGTTCAGGGTGTTCCACTTGCAGTGAAAGACAGTATGAATATAGAACTAGACAAACTGAAAGACAATGGTATTATAGAGGAGGTGGAGGCAACAGAATGGCTTTCTCCCATTGTTATGGTTCGCAAAGGCCAATGGGGAGGCCAGGCTTTGTGTGGACCTAAGAGAGCTCAATAAAGCAGTGGTAGTGGATCACTATCCACTACCTAACATCAGTGAGATGTTGTGCTCTCTTGGGGGAGCGAAGCATTTTTCATCTCTTGATTTGACCTCGGCTTACCATCAGGTAAAATTACACCCATCTTCTCAAGATTTAACGGCCTTTGTCACCCCCTTTGGCACATTTAAATTCTTAAGAATGCCTTTTGGCCTCATCTCTGCGGCCTCAGTGTTCCAGAGAGTTATGGAACACATTCTCGAGGATGTTGAAGGAGTCAAAATTTACCAGGATGATGTTCTGGTGTTCGGTGCGGACTCCAAAGAACATGATCAGAGGTTGAGTTTGGTTTTGAGAAAGATGTGCGATGCTGGGTTGACTCTACGTGCGGACAAATGTAAATTCGATGTAGCTGAAATCGAATATTTTGGTCATCAAGTGTCTGCAAATGGTATTAAGCCCAAATCTGCTTTGGTTGAGAAATCAGGAGGGGTCGAGAAGGTTGTCTTATTTATGTCCAGACCCTTAAGAGGGGCGGAATGCAACTATTCTGTCGTGGAAAGGGAGGCGCTGGCCATCTATTGGGCCATTCGCAAGTTGCGGAAGTTTCTTTGGGGGAGTATGTTTGAGGTCTTAACGGATCATAAACCTTTGAAGGAACTCTTTGAAAAAAAGGAATTGATTTTGTCTCACATCGTATTAGAAAGTGGGTTGTTGCATTGCAGGAGTTTAATTTTGTGGTCTCCTATTTGCCAGGTGCCAGCAATATTCTGGCCGATTGCTTGTCTAGGTTAGGTAGTGCGGATGAAGAATCAGTTGTGTGTGATTGCTTTGGTGGTGATGAGTTTGAAGAAGGTGTGGATGTTTGTCTCATTAGTGATGGTATTGTCTCTGAGGATGAATGGAAAGGAACTTTAGCGAAAGATGAAGTTTTAAAAAAGGTCATGACTATGGTTTTGGAGGGGTGGTATGAAAAGAAAGATTGTGATCAAGAATTGAAGGGTTATTGGCAGGTCAAAGATGAGCTCACAGTGGTGGATGGTATTCTTTTGAGGGGCAGCAGACTGATTCCTTCCCACGATTTATGGGATAGGTTGTTGAAATGTGCACATGCCAGTCACATGGGAATTGTCAAGATGAAAGAGAGATTGAGAGGAGCATACTGGTGGCCAGGCATGGATGTCTGGATTGAAAGGGAAGTTAGAAATTGTCAGGATTGTGTGACTTGTGATAAAGTTTTGAAATGTAGAACGCAACCTATGGTGCTGAGAGAAGAATCGGATGGTCCTTGGTCAGATGTGGCCATTGATATTTTGGGGCCAATCAAAATAAAATCTCGTGACCGATACGTTCTGGTTTGTATGGATATGTACTCACGTTGGCCAGAGATTAAAGTTGTAAGCTCTATTGAATCTTCTGTGGTCATTGAGTTTTTGGAATGTCTTTTTGAAAGGGAAGGCTTTCCCCATTCTTTACTTTCTGATAACGGGGTGCAATTTACCTCAGCTGTTGTGGAGGAATTTTTATCCTCTAGAGCAGAGGTCTTCAAACTTTTGTAGGTTGAGCCCCCCCAGCTGAATTATTTTAGATGTTGGGCCCCCCCACCACCTGACAGAAATTTCTGGAATCTGGTACACTACATAATCGACCGCCACGCGCATATCCCGGGCCATATCCAGCAAATAATGTTCAACACAATAAGAGTGTTTAGTAAACTGCAGGTTTGTGAGTGGGTGTGGTGAAATGACAGAGGCTTATTACACAGCTCAAAACTCAATTTTCCAAGATAAAATGTGCGCAAATTGTTTTTACTAGGATGCTTTGTTTTACACATGACATAGATTGATAATAACACCACCAACATAAATGTGACGGGTGTGCCTGTTTTTCGCCACAGAGACAGTCAATCTGTGGATGGATTTTTGCTACTGCCATCCTCAGGTTGTGCTCCACATCCAGTCTTGAACGGTACTTAGTCTTTAATACCGCAAGTGCTGAGAACCCGATCTCACATAAATAGGACGAGCTGAAAGGCAAGAAAGTTTTGATAGCAGTTTCTCTCAAAGCTGAATATTCTGCAGACATTTTCAGCCAAAACAGGGACTTGTAAGGGAGACAGTGTTGTCAGATTTTTCAAGCACTCCCTAGCTCAGAGCTGGTACACGAGAAACAAATCTTCTCTAGAAATCATTAACAAACGTTTTAGGCAGCATTATAATGGGATAATTGCCCACCAACCAGTTATGGATCCGGAGACAAAGGTGAAAGTCCACAGAGAGGGCGCTGAACGAACACTTAATTGAGAATTCCTTAGTGGTACGATAAGTTGCTTGCCTGAAGCAGTGGGGGTTTAGGACACGTCAGGCTTATGTTTAAAAAAAATAGAACTGATAATAAATTAATGATGTCTATTTTACTTCAGAGCAATGTTGTCTGACAGACTTTGTGGTGGCAGGGACATGTTAAGGATTTTGGGTGCCCTGGGCCAAAACTATTTTGGGGGCCCCTGTTCACTATAGCTTTGAGTTTAAATGATTTACTTTCAGCTTCTCCATACCCTCTTTAGCCAGGCTACTAATGGTGCCCAGGCACTGTGGTCGAAATTCTAAAAGCGTTTACATCTAATATTCAGAGATAGTGATGTGTTTTCACTGTTTTAACAAAGCAGCAGCCCACTAATTTTACAGCTAATAATATCTGTGATATCCTCTAATTTCTCATATGTGAGGACATGCTCGGATCTAAAATAAACTTTTTTATGGTTGTTGCATGAAACAAACACATTTCTCTGCAAATAGTAATAGACTCCTCACATCAATCACATTAAAAGAAATAAAACAAAACAGTATTCACAAGAATCTGTTTAGGAATTATTCCAGGCCATCAGGGCAAAAACAGAGCTGTCTCTATCAAGGGGCCCCCTGGAAGGCTGGATTGCAGTGCATGTAAATGTGTCCTTTTGTAATTTAGGACGAAAACCTTGATGGGGCACGACATGCCCATACTTGTGTACAGGGGCGCAACTAGACCCGAACTTCGGGTGGGGGCTAACACTCCCAGCCAGGGCAGGCCCTAGCACTTGTCGCACACAGTGCAACAGTCTTTTTTGGCGCCCCCTCCCCCATTTCCTCCTTCTCCATGAATTTCCTCGCTACCACTCACCAACGATGCACCTCATCTCTCTATAGCACCTTTCTGGCAAACATTTCATTTTTTATAGCGCTACTCATTGTTTACTCACACTCAGTTCAGTCATCTGCATGGTACACATTCTTTGTAGCAGGCACATTAAACCTCTGCACTGTGTGGGTGGCAGGAGTGCCTATGTGAGTGCACGGTGAGCCATGTGACAGTGTGAGAGTAGGGTAAGAGGAGTGACTGCAGGGTGAGTGAGGTGACCATATGAATTTGGGTGCGGATGTAAGTGCAGAGTGGGGCGAATGAATGTATGATTAGTGGTGGGCTTATTTGAGTGAGATTGCAGATTGAGCAGTGAGGGGGACAGGTGAGTGAAGTGTCACATGAGTGCAGGTTGAGTAGTGTGCTCATGTGACTGCAGGGTGAGGTACAGGGTGAACAGCGCAAGTGCATTGTGAGTGCAGAGTGATCACTGTGAGTGCAGGGTAAGTGGGTGAATGGTGTGAGTGCATCGGAATCAGTGTGAGTGCATTGTGATCGCTGTGAGTGCAGGGTGAGCGTGAAAGTGAAGGGCGAGAATGAGGAACGAGTTGTCTGAATGCAAGGTGCATTCTCAGACACTTGAAGTAACTCAGCATGTTATTGACGGCAGCATAAGGTTTCAGATATGTTAAACTATTGCTATTATGGCAGTAACCAGGGATCAGGGTGGAGGAAATAAATAATGTGCTGATCCTGCAACAAACTTCCAGTTTTATGATTAGGGTTGCCAGCTCATTATTTTGATGTCCCAGGCGGTACAAAAATAAGCAGTCACCTAAAGCTGTATTGTCAGCACTTGTCTGTGCATACTTCGAACAGCAAATATAAATAGAAAGTACTTTTAATTGTGTTGTAGGGCTGCCTGAACAATACATGACTGATAATAAAAGGGAACAAAGACAGAAAAGTCACATTACATATGAATACATACTTCTTTATTTATAACCATATTTAGTGTCAAGACAAGCAATTTGCAGGCTGTTTAAACAACACATGGCTGGCTGGCATTTTGCGCGCCTTCCTGTGTAATTTTAAAATAAACTTGGTCTCCTTTCTGGGAAGAGCTAACCCTCCAAGCAGGGGGTTAATTCATAGAGCTGAAATGCTCCAGCTGCAGTGGGAGGCAGGACGTCTCCTCTGCTTAAACTGAAAGTAAACGAAAAGACAGTCATTTAAGCTGTAGTGGGAGGCAAGGATCGAATGTGAAGGAACAGGACGGTCTGTTCGTTTGCTTTCGATTTTAGCAGAGGAGACTTCCTGCCTCTCACTCCAGCTGAAGCATTTCAGCTCTATGAATTAACCCCCTCCTGGGAGGGTTAACATGACAAAAGCATGGGCACATCGTGCCCCATCGATTTCCCCTCCCTCCCCCCTCCAACTATACCGGAGTTCTCCAAGAAGACTTGCGACGCAGGGAACAAAGGTAAGATTAGAGTGGAGTGCGCGCCCCCCCTGAGTTGGTGTCGCGCCCCCCCAGGGGGGCCCGCCCCACAGATTGAAGAACTCTGCTCTAGAGGCATCAAACACAAGAAAGCCGCTCTCTATCATCCAGAGAGTAATGGGGTTGTCGAGAGATTTGTAAAAGTATTGAAGGAGACTTTGCAACAGGCTGTAGCAACAGGTGCTGATTGGGAGGTTGCCATGAGGAAGAAAGTGAGAGAGTACAGGTTTACCCCGCACTCTTCTACAGGTGTGTCTCCCTTCCGCTTGTTTAAGAAAAGGGTGGCAAATACAGAGGTGTGTCTCTCTTGGGTCTGTTCTAAGAGATTGTTGGTCAATAAAGATGCAGAATGTGTGGAGGGTTGGAGAGATAGAGAGAGAATGATTAAGGAGAAGAGAAAACCGTGGTATGATGAGAGAAGAGCGGTCAAGAATACTGTTGTTTCTGTGGGTGATTGGGTGAAGATAAAATCTCCTCGCTTAGGCAAATCTGGTTCAAAGTTCAGTGTGCCTTTTAAAGTGATAAAGGTTTTTAGAAACGCCATCCGGACAAGTGACCATAGGATATGGAACTTAAATAGAGTGGCTAAATGTCAGGTCGCTAAATGTAAACCCGCTGTTGTGCCTGGGGGCTCAGATGTGATTTCACAAAAGAAAATTGTTAGACTTCGCAGGCTTATGCCCTGCTAGATATCAAAATTATGTCAAAACTTTTTGTTTCTTTCTTTCTCTCCTTTGGCTTTGTTCTCTTTATTTAGTTTTTCCTTTCTTGTTTTGGGTGTTATTGTGGGGGAGGTGATGTAGTGTGCTTGTTTCTCCTCAGTATCTTGTTTCCCTTCAGAATGTACTGTATGTTGTTTCCCTTCAGAATGTAGCTCCCTGTTTCTAGGATACCTCCTCTGGAATGTAGAACTCAATTTCTAAAAGAATGTAAGCAACTTGCCAGTTGGCAGTTGCAGGACTTGTATGCTGGATGGGGTTTTGTTCACCTCTTGCTGAATAAACTTTTACTGCGTTCTACTACATGCTGCCCTTCCTTCCTTTTACACCATCCCCACCAATGCTTATAACTGCAGTCAGGACAAAGTGAAAAAGCATCTATATATGCACTTCTCCCAACCAGGAAATCCCTTAAGATGATGCAGTTTCCAGAGCTTCTCCCTCTTACTGTGGCTGAAGACTGAAAGATGAACTATTTAGCAAGTATACACTTATCCAAACAGCCAGAAAGGCATTGCAGAACAGCTCCATTAAGCCCACTGTCAGAGAGTTGCTAGATAAATACTGCTCCACTGTCTACTAGAATAGCCAATAGTTCAGTCACATGACTGTATTCCTTGGCAATGGGATAGTCCCAATGAGGGAATACAATAACTTAAAACAGGTCTCTCACTTTGGGGCCTCCCTTTTATATATGTAATAGTTATTAGTTTTAATAAAGTGCCACATTGCTGAGCGCAGGTTTAGAGCAAAGACAGTTGAAATGGTGAAAAGACTTCAGAGATGTATGCCCAGGAAAGTGTAGTTAGGACTCAATCTAATTGTGAAAGTAAAAAAAAAACTAGTCGAAAGTCATCATGTTACAGCATCATAAGAGGCCATTAACAAAAAGCCGGCTTAAAAAGTTCTGCTTTCAGGACTTTTATGTAGCAGTTAGTTGAGGTAGGCCTTCAAGTCAGAGTTCAGAGCGTTACAGAGTCTGGGGCTTTGAAGACCGTGATCTGCCTCCAAGTCTCCGACATATGTAGGTACGGTGGTGAATCAGGTAAAGGCTGGATGATCATAGGTTTATGGCCAATGGGGAATGGTGAATCAACTTTTACATGTAACGGCCTTTTTTCAGTAAACTTTATGGATGTTCCAAAGAGTTTTAATGTAGATCCTCAACTTCACTAGAATCCTGCAGAGGTGTGGAATTCTTATAGCCCGATGCCCAGGAAATATTGTTTGGGATCAAGGACAAGTTTTCATGTTTATTTTATCCTCTTGACAAGTAGACCCAACCCCTCTCTAGCACAAACTCTTTGGCTGTCAGTTTACAGTACCACATTATGGATCAGGGAAGGACATTGTTTGCAGATAAGGTAATATTTGTGTCCATAGGTTAATGCTGTTGTGACCTGTATTTATAGTTCATTAATGCACAGCCTTTATTATTAGGGTGAGCGCTCTAAGGAAATATTGTAAGCTCGGACTGCATTGACAGTGGATCCAGTATAAAAATTTGGACACGTTTGCAAAGTTTAACATTATGAGGTTATGTAAAATGCTCCCACAATGTTCTCTGATCTGATGCAAATATTTGCAGAAGCTTGAAAGCAAGATTGATGATTCTTTGCTTTCAAAATAAAACGTTCACAAAAAATGCACCTAGGGGAAAAAAAGGTTTAGCAAAACTACTGTAAAATTTTAGGTACCATTTGAAGCAGCATTTAATAAAATGTGTTGATGCATGCTAGTATTTCAAAAAAATATTCATAAGGAAAATCAGTGTGACCAGTTTCAACAAGATTAGGACAAATGTGAAAATAATCAAGCACTGGCAAAGCCAATAGTTCTGATATTGATGGACAGCCTTTTGGTTTTGTCAATGCGTGTCTTGCTTTGGCATGCTTTTTGTAAACCTTTAATGTTGTGGGAGCTGCTGGACCCCCACAATTATAACAAACATTGGCAAAAAGCAAAAATATTGTTTGGTCTCAAAAAGCATACTGTGATAGTAGTTCCTGACACTGAACAAAAACTACTTTGTGTGCCGATATGCTCCTTGTGAAAGAGCAGAATGCTGTCACTCACAGTGAATCCAGCCAATAGACAGATAGAGAAAGAATATTAATAAAAACAAAAGGTCTTGGTTAATGCCAGACCTAATTAGAAGCCCAAATCTTGAACAAATTCACAAAAGTGCAACCATGTTATATGTAATTGCATTAATGCAGATATACCACTTTCGTGAATTCACAAAAATTTACAGAACTAGAACAGGAAATTCTACTTTTTGAAAATAGTTGTGAAATGTATTTTAGCACAAGCATTTTAGCACGGGAGTAAATTTCCAACCTTTCTCAGTTTGGAAAAAGAATAGAGAAAAGCTGCTGAAAACCCATAAAACATGGAAGTGGAAATGCACAATTTAAGCTCCACCCCTATGTGTTACGGAAGAACGATACTTACATGCATCAGCACAATATATCTACACTGTGCCTTAACCCTATTAATGTAATGTAAAAAAAATGTAGTCATTCACACAGGGGTATGCTCTAATATTTTCATTATCATGTTACAGACTGTAGTTCTCGTGCACATTTACACTTGTGCATTTCGAGTTAAACTGCTTTTACTGTAATTTCATTCTTATGTATTCATTATTGTTTTGCATTTATTCTACAATCTTAGGTGCACCTATAATCTTTGAAATGTACACTGACTGTCTTACTAAGTTAGATTAACCAAAGGCCTTAAGCATTTGGCCCATAACGTTTAACCTTCAGGGTGAAAGTTTTGCTTGCACTGCAATGCTCTTTCTTTGCAGGTGCGTTCACATGATCTCATAATCAGTTAAAGGCATAGTGTTTATTAGAGATGGTGAGCTCTGGGGGGAGAACTTCTGGCAAGAATGAGAGACATTAACGAGCTAGGAGAAGACTCCTTCCTATTCATGCCATATCAGGAGCAGGGAACCATCCAAGGTCATTCTGATGTTCAAACCGTGGGATGGGAAAATGTAGTGAAGTTGCCAATTTCTACAGTGAGAAGGTGGAAAACTACTGGAGTTGATGACGTGGAATTCGCAAATGTTCTGTGGGTTTAATTGGTGTTCACACTGTTAGTCTTTAGGGCAGATTTTCTTGGACTTTGAGGGGTACAGACCTCTCTGCTTTTATTTTCTTTGTGAGGCTTTATGCTATGCATTGCCTTGATTTGGAGAACTTCTACTGAAGTCTCCACTATGCTGACACTTTCCGCTGTCCCTGATTTAACTAGGTTTCCCCAGTTTTCCCAACTTTAGTTTAAGACTGGTTTAGGTGACTTAGGATTTACTTCATGCATAGACAGGAGCATCGAAACCTGTACATGGATCATAAAATCCTATTTCTTATTTTCTGTATTCCGCAACTGAATTTCTTGCACAGAGTTCAAGGGTTGAAAACACTGCTTGTTTATCACAATCTATGGTGATGAGGTGATCTTCTCCGACTTTAGTCACTGTGTTCTCAGTTCCTTGCTAAAGCCGGCTGCAGGTCTTTTATTAGGTGGTTATTTTCCACATAACCTTTGAAATAAGGTGCCTATTGATAAATATGCATCTGGTACTAATGTTGTAAAGAACCAGATGAGGGGGGAGCAATTGCTAAATATTTTTACCATTATAACACGTTGTTAGTGGCAGGTTACTGATATGCCCTCTTTTGAGTGAGGTGATGAAATCTAATTATTACAAATTTTAAGACCTTCTGGAATTCATACCAAAATTAATGTATTTAATTTTGCTAACAATACAAGATGTTGCACTTTTAGTGCTAAAAGTGTCAAGAAAGTTGCAGCTTAAGGAAATAACTGCTAATTCTTGTGTTATGGGGCTCGACAATATCTCTTGCACTGTGCGTGTTTATTTTGATTTATTGTCTAATAAACTTCCTTGAACTGTATTTTATCCTCTGCATATTCATGAAGTTACCTTTCTTTAGAATTCTGCTTTGGTGAGGCATATTAGTGACAGGTCAGTAATTTTCTGAGTTTTTAGCGTTAGCCCAATGTTTCTTCTAGATAGTGGTAGGTACAGCTTGTTTCATTGAGACAGATTATAGAATGTTGCGGACACAAGCACCACATGGTGCTTGACTGAGCACTGCAGTCTGGTGTTATTAAATTATGGATCAATGCTAGGGCCGAAGTGCCCAGAGTATAGGATCACTGAGTTGAAGCTCAATGTGTCTAGGTTGTCAGTAACATCCAAAGCTGGTTTTGATTCAGAGCAGTCTATAACCAGCTAAAACGCTTATTAATAGCATTATTTAATAGTAGGTTTAATTCTTAGTCAATCAATCAATCAATCAATCAGGGTTTTATATAGCGTGGCTACTCGCCCGTAAGGGTCTCAAGTTGCAAATCAAAAATCTATAAAAGGGCAATATTTCGTTTAGAATGGTCAATGATTTAACTAAAATGTTAATAGATTCATGGAAGATAGAGTAGTGTGATGGGTGTTGTTTGAAAATTCAACTATTATACAAAACACTTGAGGTTTTTTCAGAGTTACTCAAATATAAGTAGTACAAACATTCAGACGCCCATCCCTAAAACAAATGGAAACCTCGAGTTATACCTTGTCCTTTGCAAGTAGTCAAGTTTTGTTTGTAACTTTTCTTTGTTCTTGTTCTGCCTTTCCGTTGCCAAAAACGACTCAAACATCTGAATGCACATAAACGGAACTGCGTTGTGTGACCTTTTCCGACCTGAACATGCAGAAAATTTAAATCTCAAACTACATTTCTATGTTGTAAATTGGAAATGGAGGAAGCTGGCTCAGTATATTGTATACCACTAGGTAGTTATACCTTACAGAGCATGGAAATTCCCTCAGAAGTGTACAGGGCTCAATGAAAACCCAAGAGTCACCCAAAAAAACTCAAACCCCTTGTATGATGGTAGGCTAAATGAAGACAGAAGATCATTGAGATCAATTGAAAGACAATGGAGAGCCGCCCCATCCGCTGCCCACTTCAAATTACTAAGAAGCACCAGAAACTCCTATTATAGAAAGATTAGACGCTCAAAAGGTGACTTCATTTGCAAACAATTAGACCAAGCTAAGAATCGCCCCAAAAAACTATTTGAAATAATCAAAGCTCAATCTAAGGGTGTCTCCCACTCCCCCCAAGCCAATCCTGAAACTCTCCCCAATTGCGAGGAACTTGCCTCCTTTTTCACAACAAAGACTGAAAACTTAAAGACAGTCCTACTTTTAACGATCTGTTATCCCTTACCGACTCACACACAATCTCCTCAATGACCACACCAGGGACCCCACTGTGCTCTGCAAAGCTCGACCTCACGAACAACGCCTCCTGGACCACCTTCAACTTCTACAGCGAAGAAACTATCCTAAACATGCTCACTGGTTTGAATCCCTCCAACCATTTCACAGACCCTCTCCCAGCATCCCACTTAAAGACCTTCATTCCACTGCTAGTGCCCCTATGGACTAAGATTATAAATACCTCTCTTCTGCAAGGAACCATCCCAGACATCCTCAAAGCTGGTCAGGTATCCCCCATCCTAAAGAAAGCATCAGCGGACCCATCAGACCTGAATAACTACCGCCCAATATCCAACATCTCGACCCTGGCCAAACTACTCGAAAAATGTGTCCACATGCAGCTTAGTAACCACATAGACCACTTCAACCTGCTCGACCAATTCCAATCAGGCTTTCGATCAGGGCACAGCACCGAATCAGCCATGACCCACATAATAGATGACGCATTACAAATACTGGATCAAAACAAAGCCTGTTTGTTAATCCTACTTGACTTATCCTCAGCCTTCGATACAGTCAAACACGACAACCTACTTGACCTCTTGAAACATAGAATGGGACTATCTGGAACGGTGTTAAACTGGTTCACTTCCTTCCTCCAAAATAGAACACAAAGATTCAAGATCAAGCAATCTTTATCTAACCCCACCCCAGTTACTCTGGGAGTACCCCAGGGATCTTCCCTCTCCCCAACACTCTTCAATTTGTTTATGGAACCACTCACTGAGCTTCTCAACACCGCAAATATCCAATATCACATGTACGCCAACGACACACAACTCTACATTAAGGTCCACTCCCTTGAAGACATCAAGTCCCTTAACTCAACGCTCCATAAAACACAGACCTTGCTGGCAATGAACCATTTAAAACTAAACACACTAAAAACAGAATTCCTCTTAATCGCTCCTCCGAACCAAACAACCATCATCCGCGAGTGGATGAAGCACCTAACTGCACTCGACGGTCAACCTCTCATCATTGATTCCGCTAAATCTCAAGGAATAACCCTGGATAATAAGCTAAATATGCAGAAGCACATCAGCGCTGCAACTAAAGGAGCAAATTTTCAGATGAACACCCTGAGAAAATTGAAACCCTTCATACCCGTAAATGACTTTAAACAAGCAGTTCAAACCCTAGTAATTCCCAGAGTTGACTATGGGAGTGTCGCTCTCTGTGGCCTTCCCAAATCAACGACCGCTCCGCTAAGAGCCTCAATCAATACAGCCGCTAGACTCATCACAGGCACCAAAAGAAACTGCTGCATTTCCCCTGACCTTCGTGCCCTCAACTGGTTACCTTTTGAGGCCAGAATCCACCTAAAAATCGCCTGTATGACACATAAGGCATTGCATCACAAAACCCCGAGATACCTAGCGGAGAAACTAGTACTATCAGGGGGTAACAGATCTACCAGGAGTTCCGATAATCTTCTACTTAAACCACAACGGTTCTCCAAGAAAAAAACATACAATCGTACCTTCTCAGGAATGGCTCCCAGGATTTGGAACGCCTTACCCCCTGAAACGAGACTCAATCCGTCCGCTGCCTTTTTAAAAAAAGAAGTGAAATCGATTCTCCTGTCCAAATTCACTTGAACTCTTTTTTATATACTCTTGTAGATATGTGTTTATCTCTAATAGTTACCAGTACAGTATTCACATAATTCATTGTATTTTATGTATATGTCATTCACGTATATTTGCCCTGTAAAGCACTCTGATACCCGCAAGGGTCTTGTTCGTACAAAACCGTCTAAATAAAGATGCTCTATTAGTGGTAGTGCGGTCGAGCAGCCTTAAACCTAGCACAGAGGAGTGTAAGACATTTATTGCACACACATGACCAATAACTGACACACAAATCAAAAACGAGATCCACACCAATTTAAAAAAATTAAGCTTTGTTTGTGTTCTATTTTAAGACCAAGATCTTCGCAATAAGGTAAGTATGTTTTTATATAAAAATACTTTGCACTTTCAAAAGTCAACACTACAATTTCTGAGCAGTTCAACGTTACCCCACAGAAGAAAACAATAACGCAGTTCCACAAGTAAGTATGCAACTTACAGTTCTAGTCTTCTGGACCAAAGGTCAGCAAGGGGCAAGGGTCAGATGAGTACCAAAACTGCACCACCAGCGGCACAGGGGCGGTGGGTGCAGAGGTCAAAATCGGAGTTCGGCCCAATGCTTTCAATGGGGACTGGGGGTGCTTGAAGCCACACTGCTTGCAGGTAGGTAAATCGGTTGCAGGGGCCAAGCTTTGGGGGTTAGCGCAAGCATAGGTGGGGCCACAAAGCAGTACCAAAAATACACCACCAGAGGCACAGGGTCAGCCGGGTGCAGGGTGCAAATTCAGCGTTGGGTGCCCAATGCTTTTCAATGGAGAACTTGCTTCGCACAAACAGGCTGCAGACATCGCACCGGAGGTTGCAGGAGGGAGATCAACGACAGCAGAGGTAAATAGAGATATAGGGGGTGATAGGGTTACCGTCGCTTCAGCTCACCAAGGCCCAGAGTCTTCAGGTGCAGGGGTGCCTTTAGACACCGGAGTCTTCTTACAGGAGCCGTTCGCGGTCAGGGGGAGCCTCTAGATTCCGGCTGCAGGCGTCGTAGTGAAGTCCAGGAGGGGTCAGCCAGCGCTGGACTTGTGGTCTGTCGGGTGCAGAGTGGTCAGGACTCACGGTTCCAGCTGGCACCGGGGTCCTTGGTGTTGGGTTCTTTTTTTTTTTTTGTGTCAAAAACCTTTATTGGTAAGTTCAAAACACATACAGGACACTGCATATTATGGAAAGGAAATGCATGAGCATGAGAGTGTACCAGGAAGCACACCATCTGAACAGTGGTACAATGCAATTTTATCCTGTTAGAGCCTACCAAAGTGCTCCAATGGGCACGCTCTAGTCCATGGGGTCCAACCTGACCTCTGTCCTTCAATGCTCGGCCTGGTCCAATATAGTCGCATGGAACAGAAGGGATGCAGCTAAGCATCCAGTAAAAAGGAGGAATAAGGGGAAAGGGAAGGGGGGGAATGGGGGGAACCTCTCTGGCCATGTCGAAATGGCAAAAGAAAAAGCTGTTGGGGCGCAGGTGGTGAGGGGGAACCCCTCCCCGTTGGACGCCCACTGTATCGTATTCTCGCCTACCCCTCTACTGCAGGGCCTGGAGCTTGGTCGCTACGCTGTTCTTGCAAAAACCTTCGCTGGGGTTCCCATATATCCAGGGGTCGCGCTCGCGTGGGCATCAGGTCCCAATACTCAGACAACTGTGTATGGCAAAACGCTGCATCCGATAGCCAGTCATCTCTCCGCGGCCTACGCTTACGGCCCCAGCAGATCGCCATGTGCCTCTTCGCCAACAGCAACAACATAGCAGCGAGTCGTCTGATGCTCTTAGGTAAAGATTTAACATAGCCCAACAGGGCAAATAACGGGGTGTGCTCCACCCTATACTCCAGCATTTCATCCAGGAATCGAACACACACAACCCAGAAGTTCGCAACCTCACGGCACTCCCATGCGAGCAGCATGAATGAGGCCTCAGACATTCCACAACGCACACAACACGCTTCCGCGCTTAGCCCCGCCTTACACATCCATACCGGGGTTCTATAGAGTCTGTGGAGAAACTTGAAATGGACTAATCGAAGTCTGTAGTTGGGCGACAGGTCCCTAGATTGCGCGCAGCAGTAGGCCCACACTCCTTCCTCAAACGGCGTACCCAGGCACTCTTCCCAACCAGCCTGAGCCAGGGGCACAAGCACAGGGTAATCTCGCTGCATACCAGTGTACAGACGCGTTATGAGTTTACGAGGTGAGGGGTTTGATAAAAATGCTTCCAAAACCTGAAACGTGGGTGGAGCTAGCGGGAATGAGGCAAACTTCGGCCTCATGGCCGCACGGAGCTGGAAATAAGTCATCCTGTCCAGGAGTCCCGTATGCTCCTCACCCAGAGCGGCGTCTAGGTCTATGAAAACCCCGTCAGGGAATGCCCGACCCAGCGTGTGCACCTGCAAGTTGCGCAACCGCCGGCAGACCCCTGCCTCCTCCTCAAAGGGCAGTTCCGGGTGGCCCGTAAGCGGCACTGAGGGCGCAAATAGGGTGTCTAGACCCGCTCGTCGGCGGAGCGTCTGCCATGCCCATACCGTGCTGCCGACCGTGTCTATCCCGGCCCGCGGGCGGCTCTGCGAGCGAAACATCACCATAGGCAGCGGAGTCGGGTCCGCCAGGTCAAACTCGGGGGCCGTATGCGCCAGGAATGGCGTCGGAAAAACCCTGTGGAATGCGAATTGCGCCTGGGCGCAGGAATGATATAATTCCATGTCTGGCGCTCCCAAACCCCCTTGCTCGAACGGGAGCGTGAGAGTTTCCCAGGAGACCCGCGGCTGTCCTCCCGCCCATACCAAGGAGATCAAATTGAAGCGAAGACGCTTCTTGAATGCGACCGTGAGGGGGAGAGGGAGATTAACAAAGGTATAAAGGAACTTGGGCAATACTACCATCTTGGCAATGGTGAGTCGCCCCGTGAGCGAGAGAGGTAGTGCCCTCCAGCGGGGAAGCCAGTCTTCAAACCAGTCCATGAGTCTACCATAGTTATAGCTCCACAGTTCCGCCTGGTCCCTACTAATCCAGATTCCCAAATATTTTACAGGGGAGTCCGCCCATTTGAGAGGAAATTCTGACTGGAACGCAGCAGTTGCTGCAGTGAGTGGGAAGATGATAGATTTCCCCCAGTTTATGGTAACACCCGAGAGGCCACCAAATCGAATGATCTCCCGTATAAGGGGATCAAGATTGTCCGCGGGATGCTGGACATAGAGGGTCAAATCTTCCGCACACATGGATTTGAGGATCACCCGGGGCGTGAAATCAAGGCCTCTCCGCGCGTGAAGCTGTCGCAACCGGGCCGCCAGCGGCTCCATCGCGATCGCGAAGAGAAGGGGCGACAGCGGGCACCCCTGTCTGGTGCCCTGGGCGATCCGAAACGGGGGGAGACGACTCCATTGATTCGCAGTGGAGCCGAAGGGGAGGTATATAGCAACGCAATTCTTTTGAGGAACGCAGGGCTCAGGCCGATTCGGGGAAGCAACGAGAAGAGATAATGCCACTCCAGTGTGTCGAACGCTTTGGTGGCGTCGAGGAACACTGCTGCCGCAGGGAGGGCAGGATCAATCCCTTGCATCACGGCAAAGAGGGTGCGTAGGTGTGGGCAGTACTCCTACCCGGGACGAAGCCGCATTGATCCGGCCGAAGAATCGTGGGAAGTAAGGGTAGCAGACGCGAGGCGAGAAGCTTTGCAAGAATTTTATTATCAACGTAAATCATGGAGAGAGGCCGGTAGGAATCACACAATAATGGATCTTTATCCGGCTTAAGTATGGTCACGAGGAGCGCCTCCCGAAGGGAGGGAGGGAGGACGCCCGTCTCTAATGAGTCTTCGTACATGTTAAGCAGATGGGGCGCGAGCAGCGGCGCAAACTCCTTATAAAAGGCTGGGGTGAGTCCATCCAGCCCCGGGGCTTTGTCCCCCGGCATAGCACAAATTACTCCAATTACCTCCTCTACGGAGAAGGGTTCGTCCAAGTACCTGCGATGAGACACACTGTGTCGATGTGGCTTTCATCACTGAAACGTGGGGAGATGACTCCTCAGACCCTGACTTGGCTCTGGCTGTTCCCGCCGGGTACACTCTGTTTAGACAGGATCGTATAGGCAAAAGAGGGGGTGGATTGGCTATCCTCTTTAGAAATATATGGAAAGGGACTTTTATTTTTCAAAAAAATAGTCCCATTTTGGAGTCTTTACTGTTAAAAATTTTGATTGATAACCATCATACCTTTAACAGCATGCTATGCTATAGACCCCCGGGATCCCGGGCAGATTTTCTGAAGGATATAGGCAGCTCCCTTGATGTAATCTCTCAATCACCGGATTTTACGCTCTTGGGTGATTTCAACTTTCATCTTCAGGATCCACTAGATAAGGAGGCTGTGCAATTCATTGATATAGCTAATAGTATGGGCCTCATTCAGCAGGTAACTGGTAGCACACACTCAGGGGGGCCATTTGCTTGATGGAGTATTCTCGAATAATAAGTGTCTACAATGTCTTCCATCTCTGCCACTGGTCTGGTCGGACCATAAAGCTGTTATGTTCTCCTTTCCGGTTCAAAATCTCCAGACAAAGAAATTGTTAAACAGGCAGCGGAAAAAGTCAGGCCATGGAACAAGCTGGCTTTGAATATCTTTGAAACTGCTTTGGCTCAGAATCCACCACAACCTCTAGAGGATCCCAATGCCGCTGTTGCCGCATTTGAGGAATGGCTTTGTCACTCAATAGATGTAGCACTACCAATTAAATGTATATCCAGCCATAGGGCTAAACCTTCTGAACCCTGGTATTCAGAACAGCTCAGACTACAAAAACAAAAATGCCGCCGTCTGGAAAGAAAATGGAGACTCTCGGATGAGCTGGAAGATAAAACGCTATATAAATCGGCCTTGCTGGAATATAAAAAACTTGTTTGTAAGGAGAAAACCAGATATTTTACCACGGCCATTCTTACAGCGAAAAAATCTTCAAAAGAACTTTTTTCGACTGTTAAAAAGTTAGCCAAATGCTCTGAGGTGGTAGCCTCTCCCAAAAATCAGGCATTTTGTAATACGGTTGCTACTTTTTTCCAAGAGAAGGTTAAAGCAGTCTATAATGGATTCATTAGAGCTAGGGATTCAGGAAAGATACATTCTCCGGAGGCCTCAGCTGATCTGAGGGTTGACAGTTCTGTCCTTGGTGCTCTGGGTGAACATAGGGATACTCCTGAACTTTCTGTGTTCCCCTCATTAACTTTAGATGAGACAACAGATTTGTTACGATCTACTAAATCGGGCTCTCCGCTGGATTTGTGTCCCCCAAAAATTTTTCAACTGTTACCTGAGCTGTTTGCTTTTTATTTGACCCCGATTTTCAATCAAATCTTTGCTTCTGGCATCTTTCCGGATAGCTGGAAACTGGCGCCTGTGCTCCCTCTTTTGAAAAAGCCTAATTTGGATGGGGCGGAGCCTAACAATTACCGCCCGATTTCCAGGCTGCCGTTCCCAGCAAAATTAGTGGAAAAGGCGATGAATGGTATTCTGTCAGAGTATGTTGAGAGGCATGGCTTCCTGGATGATACCCAGTTCGGTTTTCGCAAACATCATAGTACCGAACTAGCCCTAATTACATCTTCAGAACTGATTAGGCAAACGGTCGATGCGGGCGGCAATGCAGCACTCGTGCTGCTCGACCTCTCCGCTGCATTCGACACGGTGAACCATCAGAAGTTGCTGGAAGTTCTGGAGGGGATTGGTATCAAAGGGAAAGCTTTTTCCCTACTGAAATCTTTTTTGTTTGGTAGGGAGCAGTTTGTGGCCTTGGATGATTTTAGATCACCCAACTTTACTTTGCCTTGTGGGGTGCCACAGGGGTCGGCTTTGAGTCCGACCCTTTTTAATATCTATGTGGCACCACTGGCTAGGCTGATTAAGTCCCTGGGCTTTTCGGCCATCTCCTATGCCGATGATACGCAGATTATCGTCTCAGTGACCGGCTCTCCCACTGATACTATGGCACAATTTCATACTTGCCTTCGTCAGGTTGGTGATTGGATGGCTACCAACTGTTTAAAACTTAATACGAGTAAAACAGAGGTTTTACTCTTTGGTGCCCATACCAGTTTCTGGTCATCTGAGCTTTGGCCTTTGGAGTTGGGTCCCTTGCCTTTGCCTGTAGCCAAGGTGAAAAACCTGGGAGTTACATTTGACCCTAAACTCTTGTTTGAGAGTCATGTCAATCAGGTCACTTCCCATGCTTTTTACACGTTAAAGCTCTTGAGAAAGATTTTACCATTCATTCCAGCGAGCTACGTAAACTCGTGGTCTCTGCACTTGTTCTATCTAGAGCGGATTATTGTAATGGCCTCTTTATCAATCTGCGGAAAAAATGTTTGGCTAAATTGCAGGTGGTACAGAATGCTGCAGCGCGGCATTTGCTTGATATCCCAAGACATAAATCTGTGTCTAGGGTTCTGAAAGACCTACACTGGCTACCAGTTGAAAAGCGAATAAAGTTTAAGACTTTGTGTATTGTCTTTCGGGCTGTGCACAATACTGGACCTGGATTTTTAAAACAGAATTTACACCCTTATATTCCAGTCCGTCATCTGCGCTCTTTGTATGCTCATGACTTGATTGTTCCCAGGGCAAAAAAATGCTCCTGGGGTGGAAGAAGTTTTCTGGTAGGTTCAACAAAACTTTGGAACTCTCTACCTATAAAGTTGAAACAGGAAGGTCGTTTGTTGACTTTTAGGAAAATGTTGAAGACATGGTTGTTCAGTCTTTAGTGTGCCTGCGACCCCCATAGTCCATCCTTGTTTATTGAGCAAGCGCCTTGACACCTTCGGGTGATTGTTTTGCGCTTTATAAATTTCCTTTTCATTTCATTTCATTTCATTTCATGAGCATTGGTGTTGGGTTCTTGGGGACAGCACCGCTGTCCTCTGGAGTTCTGGCCTTTGTCAAAGTTCAGGCAGTCTTCCTTGGGTTTCTGGAAGTCGCTGGCTGCAGGACAGGCAGGACAGGCATTGTCTTCTCGCAGGATCTTTGACAGGCTGGTAGGGCTGGTGCCAAGTCAGTAGTCGTCTTCAGGCTTCACTGCACGGCGTCTTCTTTCTTAAGTCGCAGGTAATTAGGTTCAAGGTCTCAGGGAGCCTCATAAATACTAGATTTATGGGAAGTTTTAAGGGAGTAATAGGTAGGGCCAATGGGCACCTCACTTGGGGTGACTACACCCTCTTTCATGCCACCCTCCTCCTGTGGGAGGGGGCATAGTTCTAGCCCTGAATGGAAGAGTCCCCATATCTTCAAGATGGAGGGGGTTGGAAAGTGTGCTGAACCTCGCCTCCTCCACCTGAGTGGTAGAGTTGGCAAATGTGGGCACACCTCCTAGTCTTTCTAAGTTTTCCAATGGTTTTCCCACTGAAAGTGGGAGTTAAAACCGGAGGCTGCCATCTACTGCTAGCAGTAGAGGCTGGGGGTGGCATCACAAATGTGGCAGGCCTTTGAAGCTTCCCCTTCGAGCACTGTGCCCATCTTGGGGGATGAGGTGTGACACCTCCGCCCAGGATGTGCATTGTTTCTGGTCCCAGAGAACAGAGGCTCTCCACCCAGGGGTCCAGAAACATATCTGTGTGTGGCAGACTGCCTAAAGCCAGTCAGTGACCACACCAGGGTAGGTAGGTTTTCAGGGGGCACCTCTGAGGTGCCCTCCTGGGTACATGGTTTAATAAATCTCACACTGGCATCCGTGGGGATTTATTACAAAGAGTTGTTTGATACCAAACTCTCCTGGTTTCAGTGAAGGCATCATGGTGCTGGGGAACTCGAGTTGTCAAATTTCCAGCCCATGTACTCCTTATAGCTTCCTTGGCACTTACAATATTTAAGAATTGACTTAAGTATTGTAGGAGCATGTCTACTCATGCTGATATGCCCTCACTTGTGGTATAGTGCACCCCACCTTAGGGCTGTAAGGCCTGCTAGAGAGGTGACTAACCTATACCTTCAGGCAGTGTTCGCTGGCGTGGCACGCAGGCAGGCTGTCATGTCGACTTTGTTGTTTTTCGCCTCACAGGGGCATGCAGCTGCAAGGGCAGTGGCATAGGCCTAGTGAGGGGCTCACAGGGGACCCTCTTCAGCTTCCAGGCCCTAGGTGCACAGGGCACCACTTACTAGGCACTTGCAGGGGCAGACGTGCAAATTGTGGATATGTTTTAGGGAAAGAATACTGGTACTGGGAACCTGGACAGCAGGGACCCAGCACTCTACAGCAAAGTTGCATCAAAAGCCATGCAAAAAGTCCGACAGAACCCCATTTTCTCACAGGAAACGTATTTTTTTTCCCTCAAGACATTTTTATTAGTTTTACAACTTACAAGTGATCATCATGTGGGAAAGCGCCTCCAAGTTTTTTCAGGGGTAGTAAGCGCTTTATACGGATGCACAGGGCTTTAAGTGGGACGAAAAAAACTGGGAGAGGGGGGTCTCTAAAAGGGGTGTGGCAAACTGCTAAAGGGGTATGGCCTGCACAATTAGGGGCATATCCAAAAAAGAAATTGTGTGCTGTACATAAACCCCTCGTGTTTATTTTAATAGCCTGTAATATTACTCTATGTGTAATAAATGAGGCCAAAAATAGAGGGTACACTGATTTGGGTTCACTAATAAAATTGTCATCAGAGCGGGGTAAGAATGTTGGTCAGTGCATGTTTAAAAACTCTTTTAATACATGCCTCTCAATACAGTGATATAATGTGATGCACTAAAGTAAAACGCTACTCCGTGTTTAGGAAAACACACTTTTTTAATTTTTGAAGACACTTTACATGATATTTGTTGCACAATTTACATTAACATTCTAATCCTGACCCCATCAGGCACTGAGTACACATCGTCCCTGTAGGACACAAATAAATGCAGGCACAAGGCAAGGGTGGTCCTAATGGAGCTTATCCAGCTGTAGTGCTTTAAATCATATTTGCTTAACATCTTGCATAATTGCTATAAATAGCCAGGAGCGGCTGGTGACCTTTCAAAGTGATGGGGTGAGCGAAGTGCCCCACCACCTCCAAAAAACACAAAAACACATTTTCCATCTCTACAAAAGCCCATAGTAAAAAAAAAGAGAAAACCCTTCCTCAAAAGCCCAAATAAAAACTACCACTCCCTCTGAAGTAAAGCATTACACCTTATATTAATTAAAAAGAAATTGTACTTACCCCGGGCTCTGCGTCCTCACTGTCCTTCCGAAGCCTGTGGAATGAAGAACACCCTAACCAATCCAGACGCTGCTCTCATGCTGCATGAGAGCAGCACCAGGATTGGATGGAGCGGGTTGGCCTAAAGCTCCTTCAGGCCCTAGAAGCCTGTGCTTGGTCTCCACCCAGCTGTCTGACGGCTGGGTGGAGAGCTTCAAAGTGCACGTCACTTTGGCCAGCCCAAGACCGCTGGCCAAAGTGACATGCACACTTTGAAGTGCGTGGCCACCACTACTCCAGTCCTCCTGCTGCCACTATACAGCAGAGGGCAGTCAGGACACACCCTCCTGGCTCGGAGGGAGGCTGGCGCCTGCGGTGCACCTTGGTTAAAAAAAAAAAATGGCAATGAAATCATTTCATTACATTTTATTTTTAACACCATGAGGCTCGCAGCGGGCTGGGTCGGCGACGCTTCCCCAACCTCATGAAGAACTTGCAGCTGTAAATAGCACTGGTGCATCAGTGTGCTGTGTTGAAGGCAAGCCTCCATCTCATTGATGAGTGTGCGGTGTGACACGTGACACACTTCAAGCTTACCTGTTCACCTTTGAGGAGTGGCAGAACCAGTCAAGGAATGAATGAATGCACAGCACACATTGACAATGAATGCCTACAGGCATTTCTCCCCTCAATGCCACATAAATTAATATATGACATAAGCGAAACATACCGAATCCAGGCTCATGTCTTACATCATTTGTTTTCTTTAATGTAAAACTGACGCAGTTTGACATTCACATTAGCACGTCTCTTGCGGGGCTCCGCATCAGACTGGAGGCTAACCTGCTACCACATTTATGTACTGCCTTGTTTGACCCCGGAATTGATCTCGTCCAGTACCAAGACAGATAAATGCATCCATGCCAGAATCCTGCACCTGAACATCTAAAGGTGATCCGGCAATTTCAGGCGGTGAGGTGGAGAACAAGGTGCAACAAACTGGGAAAATGCACGGTCTTGAAATCATTATTTCGAAATAAGTCTGTCCCCATCAAGTTCCACCCGTGACATGGATGATTACTTTTTGCCAACACCTCATCCAGCAGCCAAGATAAGGTATGTAGCAAGAAAGGTCGGATCCACAGGACATCGAGCTGGGCAGCTGCAGTAGGCTCCAAAGTGACTCTAGCCACATGGCTCCAATCGAGCAGGGAGAGGAGGGATGGCGGGCTCAGGGTGCCATTAAAAAACATCCCGGGCACTCCTTTTCCAGTTACATTTCATTTGCCCATTTTGTGAGGGGGTGGATGTGCGACTGGCTGAAGTGTTACTACGTGTGACTCGTATAGCATGAGTCACGTTTGCAGGTCTGCCCACCAGTTGGCAATGCCAAGGCATAAAAAGGCAGTGCATAGTGCCATTATAGGCAACACTCCCCACCCACTGCCAAAGCATGCATGACGAATAAATAAATACACAACACAACTTTTGTTTGGGAAAATATTGCTGCAGGTTTATTCCATACAAAAGTATGCAATATGGTGGGTTATCTTATGGGCGATCCAAGGGCAGGCAGCGGTAACTAACCTATGCTGCCCTGCCCGCCTGATGAGCCAACTTGCACTGTGGCGAACCCAATCAGTGCTACGCATTATAGAGTGATCCCCTTCCCAGGATCACGTGACCCATTGGACCATCTTACTCACGCCCCTTTCAGGGCGGAGCATTGCAAGGCAAGCCCCCGGTTGTTCAGGCTTACAACCGCCCTCAGGACTAGCGGGGCGCCGACGATTTTCTTCCAGGGACCTGCCATGAGGACTCCTGGGATTTGGCACTGGCACCCCTATTGTGCTCCTGAAGAGGTACCCTTCAGCCTCCAGATCGCCCTGTAACTCCGCCTGCAACACAAAAGAAAACATTACAAAGTTCCACCTACTCAGCTCACCAGCCACACGCCGGGTAAGCGGTAGGGCGGGAGACGGCCTGTCCGGCGCAAAGAGGGCGCCAGAAAGGCAGGGGGAGGTATAAGTACCCTCCCCCGACCCTCTAAGCGCCGGAAGTGACGCGTCTAGCGCGCCGTGCAGAGGGACTCCTCCTCGAGTCCCACAACTAGAGGGGTGATGATTGTGCCTAATTGGCACTAAGGGGGCCGCCCTTTTAGGGTGGCCCACTGCATGGGCCGCGGGCAGTCGCTTAGTGCCATTATAGGCAACACTCCCCACCCACTGCCAAAGCATGCATGACGAATAAATAAATACACAACACAACTTTTGTTTGGGAAAATATTGCTGCAGGTTTATTCCATACAAAAGTATGCAATATGGTGTGTTATCTTACGGGCAATCCAAGGGCAGGCAGCGGTAACTAACCTATGCTGCCCGGCCCGCCTGATGAGCCAACTTGCACTGTGGCGAACCCAATCAGTGCTACGCATTATAGAGTGATCCCCTTCCCAGGATCACGCGACCCATTGGACCATCTTACTCATGCCCCTTTCAGGGCGGAGCGTTGCAAGGCAAGCCCCCGGTTGTTCAGGCTTACAACCGCCCTCAGGACTAGCGGGGCGCCGACAATTTTTTTCCAGGGACCTGCCATGAGGACTCCTGGGATTTGGCACTGGCACCCCTATTGTGCTCCTGAAGAGGTACCCTTCTGTACCCTTCAGCCTCCAGATCGCCCTGTAACTCCGCCACAGCTCTGGGGGCGGCCCCCGTCGCCTACAGAGCCCCCCACCAATGCTGCTACTTTCCTCACCTGCAACCCGCTATTTCCAGGGCCTCCTTCATGTCCAGTAAGAACAGATCCATGCCCACCTGTGACAATTGCACCGCATCTTTGTCAAAATAACCTTTGGTGTTCGCCTGTATTAGCCCATGCCTGATGAAGCCAAAGCCCCTTTGTTCTGTGCACTTGCGCATCGCGCTGTTTATCCTTCTCTGGGAATGTTCAACTGCCTCACAAGACCCGTAGGAATGTGATGGCCTCCCAGGAGGGAGCTCTACTCTTAACCACAGCTATGTTACCCTTCAAGCTAATGTAGGCTCCAACCTCCTGCAACCTGTAGTTGCAATCCTTCTAGCACTTTATGTACCTAACACCTGTTTCCCCAATTTATGGAACAGCAGCACACTTGTTAGCTGACCGCTTCCACAACCAGCCTATCTAATATGGCTATCAGGGCGGGGAATTTTATGCATAACTGAAGCCTCCCGTACTGAATGAGTAATACAATAATGGGGTAACCCGAAAGGCCACTGGACCCGGGTAGTTTATGGTACAAAAGAGTAATGTCACAGTGGACTGCATTTACATGTTATGCCAAACAAAGGAAAACATTATTACTTTAAATTAATTAAACGCCACCATTTGAATCATTCACCAAAAATGGTTATGATTTTATTACATCACAGAGTTGCATAATAGCCCGAATATAAATGACATGTATCAATATGAAGCATTTAATTCAAGTCTGGTGACAAGAGGGAAAAGTGCAAGGAAAAGGGGAGTGTTTGTGGAAGTGAAGTGAAAAGGGAAGGTGGTGTGCATATGTGACATCATTGATCCATATATACAACCTAACCAACCAGATGTCTGGCAATTACAAATTTGAAAAACATAACACAAAGTATCCGATGCAGATAATGAATCTCTGTCATCAGTGTCTGAACACAAGAAAGAAACAACGTCAACGTTTCGACCCCTAACATAAACAGCTGGTTTGATGCCTTGTGAGTGGGGTCTTCCTCAGGACGGGGATAAGAGTTAAGAGTGAGCACCAGAAGAAAGTACAAACAGCTGGGCCTCGCGGGCTCTCAGATAGGTCCACAATTCTTCAATAATTCAAGTGAGACGTCGAGGTTGTTCAGTAACCTCTGACTGTGGGCTGCTGCATCATCGACTAACAAACAGCTAACAGTCAACGTACTGAATGGGCAGTGTGTGCTCTGGAATTGTCAGCAATGGTGCTCCAAACCTATATTTCTAGACCTATTGGAGCCACGGCACACATTATGGCATAACCCACTGACGCAACCCACCTGGCTGAATTGCAGCTGCGAGATTTTGATCTTATCACCATGCTCTTGTGATTACCGGTGCACATCTTCTATAGGTCTTGCCCCCACTCTATTTATGCCGATTCCTGCAATGTACCCTTCTGCCCCTGTATTGGCGAGTAAAATACCGGCGACATTGCAAATCCCACTGCCTTCACATTCTCGGGCAGTCCGGTGTGGGGGAGAAGGGATCTTTAGCGTTAGGTTCTGCTACATACATGGCCTCCTAGCCTGCAAGCACCCTCGTCTGACAGCAGTCTATCTGCTGTGTCGCCCGTTCAATGTCCGCACCCTGGCGCAAGACGTCCGTTCTATACTTCTGTTAAAGTATCACCTCGAGTGAGGCTGGAGTGAACGGTTGTATGTTGTGCGTCTGACAGTAAGTACATTGGTGTGCTCTGGCTGATGTAATGAGGGACTCACCCGGTTGCCACTTGCAATTATACACTGCCCGCCTTAATCGATTAAGTAGCTAACTTATCTCTCTTCCCCTTGCAATTATCCTGCATCGGTCAAGGGAACCTTCCTACGCACAACATTCCTAACATGGACATACTTCTAAAGAGAATGGCTCTAACAACCATAAGACCAGGGGTACACCTACGTTAAACCTATTTACTGGTTGTTGCCACCTAATACCCTTCTGGCTAGTGATACGGAACCCTCTACCCGTATAAGCTGACAGTCTTGCGTTGCCATCACACCACTTGTGCCCCTGTGGTCCATGGGATGCTCTCTAACCCTTGTTACCTCCGCACTAATGTCAGGCACCCCTTGACGTTTCGCCCACAGGGGACCCGGTAGGAGGAGCGTGAGGGTCTAGATACATCTCCCTTATCGCACTAGCCTGTCGCTCTTTGAGGGCACTATCAACCCGGTATAGCAGTAAGGCCGCGAGAACAAGCGTTCTTCTTTACCCATCAACAAGTGCAGCTACCAGTACCAGCTAACCCTCGCAATACAAGTCTGATAATATGGTGGCCGCACATGAAGCCATTCTGCCCCATCAAGAATCCAAGCTTTGCGAACAGGAACGAACCGCTGACTGACTTCTGGGTCGCGCCATTACCTAGAATTCCTCCGAATTCCGCACGTTGTGAAGACTGCTTCATTTCACACTAGGAAATCTTCTGACATAAGCACTCCGCCGTCTATTTGCCTGTATGGGAACAAGGTTGTTAGCTTCAGCGCTCTCCCATATCGCTCATCGATATAAAGTGAGGGTCAGCAAACCATTCCTTTCACCTATCCAGATCACAGGTCAAAACCCCTGCTGCGAGCAAGACTCTACCCTACTCGCCGGGCCCTCCTGATCACCGCAGATGTGTACTGCTCTATCCGTACCGTGGCAGCATTCAATCCCTGAGAGACTGAAGACAGTGTGATCACCCGTGGAGGCGCAAACATAGGAGTGTCGGGTCAACAGGATAAACTTAACCGCACTCACCCACTCTCAGCAATATGGACACGCGGTATGCGGCCTGGAGTATGCTGGGACGGAGAAGGGCCTATCCATATGACTGTCTCTCCTCCTTGCTTGCCACGTTCCTAACTTACACATGTGGGTGAACAGATAACGCTGCAAAATACCAAACGGAACCAGGTGCTACCTTGCTTGCCTCATACATGGGGGAATAAGGTAGACACACTGATGAGCTCACCCACGGAGGACCCAGAAAAGCCCACAAGTGAGGAGAGACAGCACAACCTCCCCCTAGCACGCCAAATCATGCAGGTGACCGAACCCTCGATTGTGAACACTCGGCATCTCGGGCAGACCTGGCCATGGGGGCGCTGGCCTAGCTCTCGGTCATAAAGTTCAAACAACTCTGTTAACTCTAAAATGGGTGCTGGGACAGGGGGATTATGTGTCTACCTGACCCATCGAGAAAACTTTCGGTACGCGAGGCCCCATGCTGCCTCACCGCACTGAAAGGAAACCTGCCGCTCCCTCTGCTCGTGGTAGGGCCGGAACAAGGACCCCATCCGAGTGGGTGTTGCAAGGATGGGAGCACTATTTGGGTCAGGGCACACAATATAAAGGCAACCCACTGGAGTGTGGAGTAAAGATGACCATGTCGTCTCTGGTGGGGGCTTGAACCCTCGCCTTCGAAAGACCCTTGATGCCAATGCCAATGCCGGCCTTAGGGCGTTAGCTCCCACCCTAGCAAGGTCAACCCCAATTGCAGCGCTCAAACCCACCCGGATCATACTGGTTTGCACAGTCAGGTTAGCCTAGGTGAGTGTTCTCTTGATGTCCTGTATGGGGCCTATTTCACACTTAAAGAAATGCCAACTCTCTTGAAGGACAATGCTGCTCGATTGAACTGCCGGCTAATCATGTTACTCACGCCTGCATATACTAGGCTCAGAACAGGGAACACTTGCTCTATAACCCTTGGATTCTAGCCTGGCATTCCTAATGTCTAGCTATACCAATCGATAATGGCTTTACTTGGTCAAGTGACCCAAAAGACACATCACCCGCTGTTACAAAGGTGGGGATGCTAACCTGCCCCCAAACTCTGCGGAAACAACAGCATGTGCAAACGTGCGACAGACATATGAAAAGCTTGCCACCAACAAACCATCCCCAGCACCAGGGGCCGTGCCGCCATTCCTTGGCCTGTATACTAACCGAGTGCAGGGTTATTAATGGTATCGCAGGACCCATCTCTCGGCGCCTGCTTGCAACACTATCCACTGCAACCCCTAATCAGTAAGCCACTGCAGGGTAGCATGCAAAGCTGAGCCCACGCCGAATTCGCCTGCCAATGCGAGCGGACCAAACATTCCTCGCTCCCTACGCCATCGGGACTGTCGATGGGCATGCCCAGCAGGTGTGACCACTCACCTGGGCGCCGGTTGTCTCACACAAGGCCTGGGATACCTCAGTTTCGGTCCTCGTGCAGCACGGTGCACCCGAGGCAACCTCCTGGATGCGTGGTAATGCATTATGGGCGTGGCTGACCTATCCGCTGGCTTTTTGTGCTAAGCTTAGTGTGCCGCCAGCTGCTATTACACGGCTTCTGTCCTTTCCCCCGATATATACTACAAAGCCACGCTACACCTACACCCGCCAATACTATAGGCTTTGACAATGCTTGACAGTTGTATAAGGTAACTTAAGCCACAATTTCGGCATCGTTGCATCGCATGTTGAAATTGCTCCCATTCTAAAATGGTGGGACTGTCCCCTCTGTGTTGAACATTGGATTCGCTGTCTCACTACTAATCAAAGCAGTAAGCAACACCACGAGTCAAATGAAATCAACCGTACCACCCTGTGAAGCGGGTAAAAAGTGTGTAAAACCCCGCCATAGCCAAACGAAACCCCTAGAAACAGTTTTTCCGGGAAATTGTAGAGACGTATTGGTTACCAGACAACTTGTCCCTTCTATCTGAAACTAGATGGTCATTACCCGATGCCAAGCGACTTAACAAGAGCCGTATCAAATGTAACGCTTCCACGTGGTGCAAGGGCAATTGCTACAAGAAGGAACAACAATTAAGGTGCTTTCTTAACATGGCTTCGCATAGTCTGCAGTCATGTAGCCTTGGGTGGTAGAGAGCTATACCTGAGCACCAGTTAAATTGCATCTTCAGCGTGATGCGATTAAGTGCCTGCCCAGAAACATGATCCAGATAAACAAGTAAAAGTTCCGGTAATCCGCCACTCCCTGCCCCTCTGTGGCCAAAGCGGGAAATGAAACCTCTGGAACTGCAGCCATGAAGGCTAATGAGATGAGAGAACACTGCCGATGCAACTCCTCGCGAGTTATCGCTCGTAAAGACTGCAGTCATGAGACAAACCACACATTTTATGGGTACCAGAGTATGTTGAAAAGGACCCCGTAGTAGCTTCTCGAATGCTTGTAAGCCTATGATGCATAAGGATGCTTTGATTACCCCTGGAATTGCACACATTTATCAATGGCCCCAAGATTTTCTGATAGCCACCCACCGGTTAACAAATCAATGTGTTTGCAAGGAAACACAGCCCCTTATTAAATTGGCGCCCGCCAAGTACAAATTTCTTTTTATTCTTCTCAACCTGTGAAAGCAACTAACACCAACCCTGCTAATACCCCGGTTAGCATAATTTGACGATCTATATGGTGCACAGATGAGTACCATGCCACCCTATCGTTCGTCCGCTTGGGTGCTTAGCCATACACACATAATGGCAGCTATTATCTCCGCACACCCACTTGTTCATCCAAGTGAATTCCTCCTTGTAACCAAAACAACTTGTCATGCCGGTGAGGGTCGCTGCTTCAAATTGCCAACACTCTGCTCTAGGCTTTTGCGTCAAGTTTAATTTGTGCAGGTCCTGTACATGTGCAATTTTTTCGCAAACTTCAAGTGATTGTGTGTCTATCCGAACCCCCTGACCGGGCTTGCACCAACGCTCCCCGTGCACTGGGCCCAGTCACCCCACGCATTCTCTCCGGGACAAGACACCACCCGCAATGCCTGTCCCCGTAGGTGCAATCCTTGTTGCTGCGCAACGCCAGGCAAACCTCACTGATCAATCATGCTAAGCATCTACCATCCGATGTGAGCAGCTGCTTAAAGGCCGCATCACACTGAGTTTGTCCGCTTGAGCGCTTGGAAGCCATCCACACATCCAAGGAGGTCATTCTTTCCGCACACTCCCACTGTTCTTTCAAAGTGATATTACTATTTGTCAGGCAACGCAAATTGCCCTTGTTGCTGCCTACAGCCACGGGAGCACTCTACTGCTTTGCCCGAAAACGAACCACACCATCGGACCACCAGACCTCAAATACCTCTTACACCCGGCCGAGAGCTCCGGGCGCGCCTCTCTCCTGGCCGTACACTCGCTCGGGATGCCCTGGCTGAGTATTGGTACCTTTGAAAACATCCGAGGGGTTGTGACCCTGCCCGCGCACCAACCGAGTACAAAAACGCCACTGCATCGAAAGGTTCGGGGGACGCTGCCTAATAACCGGGACACGTATCAAAAACCAGTTCTCGGCTGATGTCGGGGGGGGGCACTGATGACAGAGCAGCTACAGGGTCGCGCCTTGCCGCCAAGACCCCTCCCCCTGTGAGCTAGAAGGCGAGGGCACCGTGACAAGGTTATCTCGCCCCCATTAGGCGTGGCTGAGAACATCTGCCTATGGCCCCGACGGTGTTGCCGGCCCCCGTCGAGTAAACAGGGGGGGGGAGGGGTGGAGCCGGCCTAAGCCCGCATGCGCTATGGCAACCATGGCACCACAACGCCTCACCAGCTCAGAATGCGCCCTAGGCGCCAGGACCCCGACAACTCAGATCCAACTCTGTTCTACAGCTCCAAATACCCAACACGAGAGGCGCAAGCACACTGCAATGTTCAGCCCCGTCTCCGGTAGAAATCAAGAAAGGCACTCAGAGACCTACACTGGTGTGCCAGTTCTCCGGCAGCTGCTGTTGGGCTGCTGGATCAATGGTGCACTAGCCACGCCATGGCCGGTCATTCAGGAGTCGTGATGAGAGAAGTTCCGCCCGCTCCTTCGCCCAGCCTGGCTCATATGCCTGGCCCACATCCTCTCCTTAAAATACCAGTTGGTGCCTGGGCCCCCGACCGAGCTGCAAGCCACCCAACAAACTTCCACTGTCTCTACCTGCTCCCGGCTGTTTGTGCAAGCTGTATCGTTCCCTCCGGCCCCAGTGTCTGCCCCCACACGAGGGAAACATGCAGATTAACCAAAGGCACGAAGGGCATGAACAATCAGGCCAACAGGGCACCGCCCGGGGCAAAACATATGCCCCCTAGGGCCCATAATCAGCGCCGTCTACCCCGCAAATCGAAATCCCTCAATTAAAATACACCGAGAACGGCATCCTGGCTACCTCACCCGGGCACTATCCTAATCATGTTTCTTATTACAGTCGTAGCGATAAAGTTTTGATTATGAAAGAGCCTTTGAAGCTATTTGCGGAAATACCTCAGCTGAAATGCTACTCCGTGAAACTCAATGTCCTTCCATGCCAACAAATCAATCTCACTTTACAATTCCTTGCCGTCTAGCGGCCATACGGCAGGGCAAAGGAAGCATATAGAAATGTATACAACAAAGAGCAAAAGAAAATCGGCACACAAGAAACTGGTATAACATCTTTTGGTGATCGTTATACACGTATCTCAGTTGTCGTCAAACAACATGATTCACCTGTAGCATTTGCCTGCCTCCTGCTGGGCATTCAAATTAATTTATTTGAATTTCCGTTTCATTTAGGCGAAGGCCCATACTGGGGGATCCCGGAGGAGCCACTGATCACATAATTAGTCACACAACAGCCATAGACTAATTCAGTCACCGAGTGTTCGAAGAGTTGCCTGCTCTAGTCCTACATTCTTTAATACAGCCGACGAAGGGACACAGGCCCGGCCCCGCAACCCAAGGCAGCGGCGCTGGTTACCACCAACCAGGCTGCCCGGGACAGCAGCTCTTTCTCTCCGCCCATCGGCCTCGGTCTAACCTGTGACCGCCTCGTGCCCAGGTTAGACGTGCCCTGAACCACGATGGGAGCCTGCGCACCCGACAGACTGCGGGCCACCGACTCGCGCTCAATTGTTCCCCCTGGACACAAAATTGGAGGCCATGCAGCAGGACCCAAATAGGAGGACCGCGGCCAGCGGCAACATCACGCCCGCGAGGCACACAAAACTCACCTCAATACAACGACGATCAGACGGAACGCAACAACGACCAAGCCAGCTGACATCGTGTCCAGCAGGGGAACAAGAGACGACCTCCCAAGACGGCGTGTCCGGCGCAAAGAGGGCGCCAGAAAGGCAGGGGGAGGTATAAGTACCCTCCCCCGACCCTTTAAGCGCCGGCAGTGACGCGTCTAGCGCGCCATGCAGAGGGACTCCTCCCCGAGTCCCACAACTAGAGGGATGATGGTTGTGCCTAATTGGCACTAAGGGGGCCGCCCTTTTAGGGTGGCCCACTGTGTGGGCCGCGGGCAGCCGCATAACAATCAGAGCCCGATAGGGACCAGTTTCAATGCCCCCTTTTTAATACTGCCAGTGCTGAGCACCGGCTGGACCCGGCCCGCTTAAAGCCCTGCGTATTCAGTGACAATACAACCATGCCAGATTCGTAAATCAGTGTCATCATCTCTGCGATACCCACCAGGAACTCTTCCTCACCACCCCGATGGGATATACATATAGTTTCCAACTTCCAGACACCTACGTATTAAAATATTTTTGAAGGGTGGCGGTGCTGCTTACATCAGCATCACAATCTCCTAGTGTTGTTGTAGATCGGTGACGGGTAACTCAATGTAGCATTTTCTTAAGGGGTGTACTCAGGTTAGGTGCTTCAGGCTACCTCTCCTTCTCTTGAGCAGTGAACAAGGAACTAACTGAAAAACCAACAAGAAACGTGTTTATTAGAGGCTAAATTTACAGCAGAAGAGCGTCCAACTCAACTAGTACGTTTACGGCGACGTGGTGTGGTCGACCCACCACTGCCACTGGCCCCGACTTGCGCTGCACTCAAGGGGGAGATTTTACGACAGTCTTTACCTGTCGTTTTCCGGCAGTGTGGCAGTTTACGACATTCGTCAGGCTCTGCCTCTCTTCCGGCAGCGTGACAGTCCTAGCAGGCTCAGCTGACGCACTGTTGGTTTCAGTGTCCGGGTGACCTTAAACCATACCCTTTTCAGTTCCCGAGGGGCGCTGCTTTCACCATGAGTGTCTATGACCTGTTTAGGGGCTTCTTCGGAGTTCCGGGAAGGAGGTAAGAGGTTATGCACTCTCCCACCATACAACACTACTAATAGCAAGTGACGCGCCCTGGTCCAGTGCTCCTGCTTTTAACGCTCACACCTGACCTACCCACATACAAAGAGTGGGTGGTTAACTTATAACCAACTACAGGCTTCAGAAGGAGCACTGCTGGCCACACTAGAGCCACATGTAAGGGGTTCCACCCCCAAACACACCAAGAGAGGCAGTAACACCTGACGCAGAGTCTCGCGCACAGACTGCATCGGCTCAAAGGTGTGAACTGGCAAAAATGACTTCCGAAGTGAGGGGGGAACTGCTCCACCCGAGGGTGGGAGAAGCCACTGTTCACGACACCCACCTACAATAGCTGGAACGACCTCGTCTCCTGTCACAGAGGAAGTCGTTAACTGCCACTCTACATGAAGTTGTGCTGGGGGCGGTGGTAACTAATGAAAGGTCTGACTTCCCTGCACAATAACTAAAGGTGACTCAGCCACTATGCTTTCTCTCGAGCTACAAACGTATATATTTTAAGACAGCACATACTTTAATAATCCAATCACATTTGGTTATTGGTTTAAATCCTACACTATAAAAAGTCACTTAGCATATTGTAATTGCATTTATATAGCGCTTACTATTCCTGACGAGGTGTTGATGTGCTTTTCGGTGGGTAGTAGGCTACTCTGGAACCCAAAGTATTAGTGGTGGAGTAGTATAGGGAAATATAAGTTGTTAATTTGAGTTGTGGACATGTGAGTCTGTTAGTTTGATTGAATACGATAGAGGAGGGAAGAGTCTAGATAGTGTTATTTGGGAGATCATATTAAATGAGGTTTGGGATGGATAGAGGAGAGAAGACTATAGAAAGGGTTATTAGGAAGATCATAGTAGTAAAATGAGGGTTGGGGTTGATCAAAGAGGGAAAAGTCTAGAAAGGGTTATATGGAAGATCATAGCAGTAGACTGGGGTTTGGGGTGAGTCAAGGAGGAATAGAGGAGGGAAGAGTCAAGAAAGGATCTTTGGGAGATCATAGTAGTAAAATGAGGTTTGGGATGCGTTAGAGAGTGGAGGTAGAGGATATATTGAGCGAGGTATAGGATGAGACATAGCGTAGTGCATTGGAGGGAGTTGAAGGTTTTTTCTTTCTTCAATAGGAGTAAAGTAATAAAAATGTAGATACAGAACTACATAGAAAGGGTATAAATGAAAATAATAAAGAGATATAAAATTGTCTTGCATAAAGTTCCATATTTGCAAGTATGGATAGGAAGCCATTCAGACTTTCGGGTGTTGGGCATAAAAGCAAATTAATTTTGTGTGTGTGTATGTATGTATGTATATATATATATATATATATATATATATATATATATATATACACACACAGACATTTTGTTTTCCTCTATGTTTCAATAGTGAAGCACTTATAGATACAGTTAAGATCATATTTATATTTTATGATAGATAAATAAAATTGAGACCCATAATTCTCTAATCCAATAACTTGTATAAAACTGATGCTGTGGCCTATATACATGTTAAGCATAAAATAATGTATAAATATATATATTTTTAACCATAAGTAATGTATACATTTTTAAGCAGAGTTAAAGAATATATATATAATTTTAAACCATAAGTAGTAAACATTTTTGTACAAAAATGCACATATTTAAATACATACATATAATCAAATTATACATATTTACATGTACAGGCATATGTTGTACATTTCTGTTTGAGTGTGGTGGTCATGTAGGAAAGAGCCAGCTCTTGAGTAGTCTTCTGAAGATATGTCACTTACCCGTCGCTCTTATGTTTGGTAATTAATTCCTTAATTTCGCTGCTTGAACAAAGAAAGATGTACCACCCATGTTTTTTTTCCTTATATGTTTGGGTTTTGAGGCGAGGTGCCAATCTTGAGCAGAGGTTCCTTTGTTGTATGTGTTAGAATTGGGGGTCTCTAGTTGGCACAGGTAGGTACTTGTGACAAATAGGGACCCTCGCCTCTAGTCAGGGTAAAGGGGTACACTCCTAAAATAACCCCTGCTCACCCCCTTGGTAGCTTGGCACGAGCAGACAGGCTTATCTCAGAGGCAGTGTGTAAAGCATTTGTGAACACATACAGTAATCTAGTGACACACTACAGATGGACACCACACAAGGTTTATATCAAAAATAAGTATTCTTTATATAGTTTTAACACAAGACCATAAACGACAAAAATCCACAATACTGTACTTAAAATGGTAGTTTTAGCTTAGTTCAGTTCAGTTCTTAAGATGCGACACTTTAAGTCAATGTACCTTACGATGCGGGACGCTTCCACAACAAGCAATGTTGCAGCGATGGAAATGCGACAAAGTTCTGGTGCAAAGAAATAAAGACGTCAAGTTCTTCTTGATGCGGCACGCTTCTCCGAGGTTGCGAGAAGTCTCGATTCGATGCGTCAACTGCAGCGGCGACACCCTTGTTCAGCGATGCGACGGCAACAGCTTTGGCGGCGACCCTCTTCTCCGACGTTGCGAGACGCTTCCGCTCGATGCGACAACTGCAGCGGCGACACCCTTGTTTCGTGATGCGACGGCAGCAGCTCCAACGGCGGCACGCTTCTCCGTGGATGCGAGGCGCTTCTCTTGATGCGGTGCAATGCGACAGCTACAGCGGCGACACCCTCCTTCGGAGTTGCGACGGCAGCGGCTGCGACGGCGACACGCTTCTTCCTCGATGCGAGACTCTCCTCTTGATGCGGTGCAATGCGACAGCTACAGCGGCGACACCCTCCTTCGGAGTTGCGACGGCAGCAGCAGCGACGGCGACACGCTTCCTCTTCGTTGCGGGACGCTTCTCTCGATGCGGTGCAATACGACAGCTACAGCGGCGACACCCTCCTTCGGAGTTGCGACGGCAGCAGCAGCGACGGCGACACGCTTCTTCCTCTTGAGTCGCGCTTCCAGCTCCTTGCGACACGCAGTCCCTTCAGAAGGCCCAAAACAGCAGCAGGCACTTCCAAAGGATTCTTGGGGAGCTGGTGGTTGAAGTCTGTTGTCCCTGAGACTTCAGCAGGAGGCAAGCTCTTTTCTCAAGCCCTTGGAGATACTTTACAAGTTGAATAAAAGTGCACACAAAGTCCTTTCTCCTTCCTTTGGCAGTCAGGCAACCACTGCAGGCAGATCCCTCTAGCTTAGGGATAGTCTTCTCCTCAGTTCCTTCTTGGTTCCGCTCCTCAGCAAAGGTTTCTTCTTGTTTTCCCAAAGTGATCTAATTCCCTAGGGGTCTGGGTCCCCTTTTATACACAGTTTTCCTTTGTTCTCTGAAGGCAGAGAGGCCTCTGCCTAGTCAAAACCAGTTCTGGTCAGTCCTGGAGCACTTTGTTTTTCTGACTCCTTCTTTCCTTTCAGAATGTGGGGCAGGGTGCTCAGCCGCCCGGCAGGAGGTGGAGCCAGCATTGTGGAAGGCAGGCACAGCCCTATTCAGACCCAGGTGCAACTCCTCCCTCCACTCTGGATGCAGATCTTTCTATTCAGCCCTGCGCTGGCTCACCCTGTCTCCTGTAGCCACCCCCAGCCCCTGTCACTCAATCTCCAGACAAGGAATACACAACCTAGCAGAGGCAGGCTTGGAAGTTTAGGCAAGAAAATACCCACTTTCTAAAAGTGGTATTTTCAAACACAGAATGTTAAAACCAACTTCACTAAAAGATGTATTTTATCATTCTGAGTTCAGGCATACTAAATTCGTTTTTCTACCATGTTCCCTGGGTCAGTTCTGACTATAAGGTGTAATAGTCAGTCTGCCCTTTCTGGCCTATGGGGAGCAGGTAGCCTTGCAATAGTGAAAAACGAAAATGGCTGTAATTCACTATTAGGACATGCCACACACACCAGGGCATGTCCTACCTTGTACTTACAATGCACCCTGCCCTAGGGCCTACTTTAGGGGTGACCAACATGCAGTAAAGGGAAGGTTTAGGGACTGGTAAGTGGGTGTACTCACCAAGTCGACATGGCAGCCCTAGGCTGCACACAGGCTCTGCAATGGCAGGCCTGAGGCACATTTTACAAGCCGCTTCTGTGGGTGGCACAACCAGTGCTGCAAGCCCACCAGCGGCATTGGAGTTACAAGCCCTGGGCACACTCAGTGCACTGTACTAGGGACTGACAAGTAAACCAATCATCCAATCATGGAGTCACTAATACATAACACAATTTATAATGGGGAGAGCATATGCACTTTAGCACTGATCAGCAGTGGTAAAGTGCCTAGAGTCATAAAACAGCCAACAACAGGTCAGAAAAAATATAGGAGGAAGGCAAAAAGTTTAGGGATGACCCTGCAAAAAGGGCCAAGTCCAACAGTATGCATTTGGTGATTTTATTCCTGAGAAAAAGTGGTCCTGTTCCATGTATTGCTTTGTGGGTGATACAAAGTAGCTTGAATGTGGACCTTCTGGCAACGGGTAACCAATGTAGGGCCCTTGTTGCAGGGATTCTGCCCAAAAACAGAACTATGCGTAGGATTATGGGACCTTAGTGTATAGGGACTGAGTCATCCTACCACCTTAGTACCCATGTGCCCAGGACTGACTAGCTATAGTGTCTCACTTGCTCTCCTACTCACTCACATAGAAACAAATGATTAGATACCCCAAAAAACAACACTCCCAGATCTCTCAGGAATCGTGGTAGCAAGACACTCTTGTATTGGTCCACAATAAGATCTGACAGAGACATAAACAAGTTTAAAATATTTATTTTAACTAATGTGCTCTAAGATGCAGTATATGTGCCACAACAAGCAGAAAAATGCATAATACAAATACAGTCAGCATAGCAGTTAGTCCATAAATCATGAAAGGAGATGTAATTGTGAAAAGACAATATAGCCTAACCTCCCTCCCCTTGCATAGAAATAGTATTATTATATATGGAAGATCTCTGGGCTTTGTCAGCAGACCCAATACCTTAGCCTATAGAAAGTAGATCTACATCATAGGTGTTGTCTCGCTCTTCTCCCTGGAAAGGTCCCTCTCCAAGTGTGTGCTACCTATTCGTGTATGCCAATAAAACCAAAGTACGTTGTCCCAAACAACAGCTGCATCGGTATGTTTTGTTTAAGGGCTAAGGCCTGGCCAGAACAAAATAAGGGGCATTGTTGTTCGACCTTGCTCACAATGTTCAGTCAAAATCCCAGGAACCTGCTGAGTATGAACACGGCGATGAGTTCTCATGTGAAAACAGCCATAGAAATTATTGCAAAAATAAAGTCACGTAGTAACGTGCACAAAGCAGCGGGCAAGCTGCAGCGTGCTCATGCTAACTTAGAGAAGACGACAATGTCCCCATGGGCCATGTGACACCCTCCCCTTGATCAGGTTGTTGGCTCCGGGCTAAAACAAAAATCAGAGGTAAGCAGAGGCAAAGCGTCCCGGTGGTAGGCCAAAGTGCCCTTTAAATCCCAATTAGAATATTTTAGGGACTCGAAAAATTGTTAAAAATAAAAAGCAGCCAACTGGGTACCAAAAACTATATCCATTCACAGCGAATCTTCAGAGCCAAAAATGTTGCGGCAAAAGTGGAATGCCATAAACTCCAGTGGGTTGTCTGAACCTTCCATAGTAAAAAGATATGCCAGCCAATTAAGTAAGTCGAACGAGCACACATGCTCCTCATATCCAGAGGCCGTTAGGAGCATATCAGGACAACCTGTGTTAACTTCGATGAAACTCTGATCCAAGAGGCGCTGTGCACGAGCACAGGTACTCAAGTCTGCTGTTGGTCCAAGGAGAGCATTGTACGCGAGGCGCCTACCCACGGAACAGTCCTGGTCATGGGCCATCAACGGACCCATCAACAGTTCATAATCCAGGGCAGCGTGTGACGTATTGGAGACGCAGACATCCAGGGCCCATTGAAAAGGGCACTGGAGGCAGTAGAACACAGGTTGCACGCGGGTAAAGTAGGCATAACGGAAGGTCAGCCAATAGTCGATGTTAAGAGCTTCTAATGGCATCAAACAAAAAAGCTGCCGCATCCGATCACGCTACAGCTGCAACTGGACCCGGCTTGGCAGCACCACAGGTCGAGCAGCCATTGCGGAGCAGCAGTAGAAGTACAAGTATGCCGCAAATCAACAGAAGCAATAGGGGAAACCCTCCGAAGGCGCTGGAAAAAATAGAATGAATAAAAGCTGGGATTATTCCCAAAAATAGTCTGAAAGGAGGTGACAAGGCCGGATCCCACAAGTTTAAAAAAGTGGGCAAGGCCCTCTGTATCAGACGTATTAAATATTTGGTGAATTCTCCAAAATGGAGTGGGAGATTCGTGTTTAGCAGTGACTTAATCTCACTCGTGGTTCTCGCCACCTGCAATTCGAAGGTCTTACGATCTGATGTGAGAGCCACTTCTTGTTGAAACAATAGCGCTTTGAGTCTGCTTAGCTTATTGAAATCTGTTTTCAAAGTTGAAATGGAAGGCCACAGCGAACTAACTACAGTCCCGTGCGGGGGTGGAAAGAGAACATTGCTGCAACATGTAACGCGTTGTGAAACTGTAACTATATACGGGATGCCTGCCCGTAAGCCGCAGCTGTTGTGGTTATTTAGGATAAGATAACTGCCGTTAGAAAGCAAAGTCAGTGCGGGAATAATAGCTGGGACCGGGGTCCCCTTTAAAAAACAAGCCAGATTCGGGGCCAAAACGTTGCAGACACCTTGAAGTTTCACTTGTTTACAGACCAGGGAGTGTTCTACCGTAGAATCACAATCCTCCCCTGTAAGGAAAACCTCCTTCTCTGCTCGTCGACACTGAAATGTGTAGGGCAAGGACCATAATTCATGAATATAGCTACTTCCAAGGGGTTCATATCTACCAACCAGATAGTGTTTCATGCAGGCCGTAAACTGGAAGAGTGAGATAGGCAATGAAATAACCCCATGTATTAACCACACAGCTGAATCTGTTTCTGCCACAGAAAATGGTAACTGTACTAGTTTTTCAATATGAAACATCGTATATGTTGCGTCTTTCATTGACATCAATTTCTGTTTATCTGTCAAATTAAATGGTAAAAACAGTGAGGAAGCATTCAGGTAATCCCATGGTACTTTCCCACTTTTGAGTGTTTGCAATGTCCAACCGAATTGCATAGCAGATCGTAACTGATTTTGACCATGATACAAAACAGACACCTCATTTTGAACAATGTCAATTACAGATGATACAATATTATCCAAAGTATATGTACGAGAAGACAGTGTATTAATGCTGTTATCGACCACTGCAAGAACTTTTCCCAAATTATCTTGGTCAATTTGACGTAGGGGCACCGCAGCTTCCATCTGCAATAGCTTCCAAAATTCATTATATGCTGCATAAACAAAACGTTTTGCTCGAGGGGACTTTGGACCCAAAAGAAATTTAGCAAGATCGATGTCACCTGATAAAAGGGAAGGATGTTGTTTAACAGATGACAGTGTGGAATGTTCCAACCATTGTTGACATAATTTACCAACAGAATATGTGATAACTCTATGAGAACGTGGAAAACGAGGATCAGGTCTCCTCTGTGTAAACCCTTTTGTGGTATTCAAAAAGCGCAATTGACATGCATTTGAGCTCGTTGGCCACAACAACCAACCCAGAGGGTCAATATTGGAAGAGTTTAATGTCCAGTTCTGAAACATGACAGTTAATTAATTAAGTGTGTAGTTGGTATGTGTATGCCATGTGTCATAAGCAGCCAATAACAGAATGGAGGGAGTATTTAAATTTTTAGCTGTGGCTAAACCAAAACAAGTAGTTTGCTGTACCGTCCGATTTAAAATTTGAGCCGAGATGGTATCAAACACGTGCGTTGCAATGATTCAGTGCCCTGCACTTGCCACTCTTTGGTACCTCCAAATAGATTTTAAATCAACCGTGTTCCTCCAGTAATCATAACCTTTCATAGACAAATCTGTTATGAAGGACGAGGAATAGACCAATTTAGTGTGGGTCAGCATAAATTTGGTGCGGGTGGGCATCTTCAATTTATAGAAATAGGACGCAGGGTCTGAGAGATTGTAACCAGTAAAGTACATAAATTTACTCATTTGGGTCTTTGAGGTCCCCTGTAACTGGGTTGGGCAATGTTCCCACTGGGTATAATTAAAATGTGGTCTCTGAGTATTGGTTTTGTGTAAAAAATGCTGGCCATAATGTTGGTAACACAATAAATCGGCATAATTTGCAGAATTTAAATGCAAATCTTCAGTGTCAAAAGCAGTGTAATATTTCAAATCAGAAAACAATGAACAAACAGCGTTAACATCCCAGTCATCGGAGTGTATTCCAGGCAAAACCACATCTCCTAAAGAAACGCGGAATACGTATGGAATTTGCAAAGTTTCAGTTGGGCCATGGATATCGAATGGTACTTTATCCCAAACGATACCATCAACAATTGGGAAGGCTGAAATATTTACTAGGGCTTGATCTCTTTTCATTTTATGAGATGAAGTGTGAGGGGCCAGAACTCCGTTAACCAAGTCTACAGCAGAGCGTTCAGGTAAGTAATGGCCATTAATCAACAGGAAAAACACAGTCACAAACCCAATCCACATGAAGAGACACACCATCCAGACATATGTCCAGGGCGGGCCCAGGTAAGTCCTTTTGAACCAGGAGATGAAAACCCAAATACGTGTAGGGGGCTCTGCCACAGACGATGACAACGAAGATGCATCAGAAGAAAAGCTATCACGGTCCATTTAGTAACCACTGGACCATAGCTGTAACAATGGGGGTGTTCTGCATTTGAAGGTGAATGAATTGTACTTTCAGGAATGCCAATTATAATTTCAACTGGTGGGGAAGCATACTCGATATCCTCGGTCGTAGATGTAGAAGGCAAAACGGGCAACTAATCAATTGAAGATTCCATCTCCCCTCCATTTGTTGGGTAGTTGTTGGGGAAAGAGAAGCCATTGGATTCAGTGAAACATCCCGACGCGGAATGCTTGTAGGGTTACTATTCAGTATCGGCATATGGTGTAGCTTGACATGCTCAATTGAAATGTAACGATTCTCCTTAAGACCAGGTAGTGGAGGCAGAATCACAGTACGAGTGCCCTTCAACCCAAGGACTCTGACCGGTGCATGGGTAGGATGGACCAAATTCCTTTTTGTTCTCTACCTTCTCTCGGACCAGATCTCCAACTTTAGGAAGCCAGCCAGAAACCGGAATCGGCACCGCTTCATCTACAAAAGAGGGCAAATGAGCTGTCGACAGCGAGTCGCGGGCCTTTTGTAGATCCTTTAACATAGCCTGGGCTTTAAAAATCATTAAATTTTTACTAGACCTGCAGGTCTAGTAACCTAAAAAATGTACTCGACCTAACTGAAATGCACTTGACCTCAGTTTCTGGAAGCGGAGCAAATGTGACAAGTTAACAAGATTTAAGGGCATATTTATTGCTCATTCACTTTGTGAGCAATAAAGATGCCTTTAAATCTTGCTATCTTGTCACATTTGCTCTACTTTCAGAGACAGAGGTCAAATGCCAGTCTTCCTTCCTAGTAGGACCTAAAAATAGCTCGCCCTAAATGAATCTGGCTCGCAAATGCGGGCGAGTGGATTTTTTGAGCTCCGAACATAGCACAATGATTATCTACGTCAAACGTTGCGGCAGCCGCCACAACGTATAGACCATCAAGGTCTGGCACAAACATTTTAATGCAAAGAGTAACTCGTATGGGGTCCGCCCACCAGAGATCTTCGAGGGAGATTATTAAGTGCACGTTTGACTCCATAAAGATGAGTCAGCCAGCCCCCATCAGTACCTAGAACCCTAGCTGTCAAAGATTGCTTTAAGTCACGGTTCATCTGCTCCATAACAGAATTGCCCTCAGGCCGATATATAGACGAGAATTGCACCTGCACCCCCAGAGAGACTTCATCGCATCCCGGTAAGCCTTAGAAGCAAAAGCCAGACCTTGGTCGGAATGGAAGGTGCCACAGGCAAATGTCCCTACAAAGACACGCAAATCTTTTATAACAGTTCGAGCGTCAGCACTACATTGTGGCTAAACCCAAAGGAATCTAGTGCATGAATCCACTGCAACCAAGAGATACTTAAAAGCATTATCAGAGGTTAAAGGGCCGCAGTGATCAAGATAAATGCATCCAAATGGTTGATTTGAAATGTAGAGTTGAGTATGGGGTGGACGTGAAACAGTTGAAGGTTTAATCTGTTGACAAATGTCACAGGAAAGAACATATTTACGTGCCTGCTGGTACAAACCACGCCACCAAAAACGTTGTTGCAAAATAGTTGATGTCACGCGGGCATGTGCCGAAGCCACGCCTTCATGGGCAGCCACTATCAAAGAAAGTCTTCAGTCCTCGTTGGGAATAGTTACAAATGGAATTTGATCAGACGTTAAATGATAGGTATAACGAGAAGGGAAACATTGAGAAAACTGTGTTCCCTCCTTCGTAGCGGCAACAGCTGCTAAAATATCATCAATTTTCGTCATAGACCTAGTAATTGCTGCTACTGAGCATGTGGCTACTGCAGATTTGGCTGCCTCATCAGCCAGCGAATTACCAACAGCGTGTGCTCCCACACGTTGATGGCCCAATGTATGGATAACATGTGTGAGTGGTAAACGTTCCTTAAGAGCGGCCACTCAGACCCAAAGCGTTTTATGCTTATTTGCGCTGCCTTTGGAATCACGAAAATCGTTTTGTGTCCAGAAGCACAAATTGTCATTGAAGGATTGTACACAGTAAAATGAATCTACAAGTGTAGGGACATCTGGATCAGCAAACGCGAGAGCCAAAACCAAAGCACGTAGCTCGGCCAATTGAGCCGTGCAATCCCCCAGGGATTGTGTGTGCCCCAAGGAGGATTTGAAATCACCATCTACTATTGTGCTTGCCGCTATCGCACAGGCTGCTGAATAAGCATGTTTAGAACCAATAACTGGCTGCGCAGACCCATCAGTGTAAATAATGCATTTGTATTGATCAAGAGGGAGCAATGATAAAGGAGGAGGATAAACGTGTTTATATTGTAAAAACTCCTGTGTTTGCAAGGAAGGTTCAAAGATAAAGTTGACATCAGCCGACGTCCAAGAACTAGCCCATTGAATCCAACGGGGATGCAAGGCTTTAGAATTTGGTACACTAGCCTTCGTGACTGCTTCTAAATCAGGCACCGGCGAAACCATGAAAATGCGTTTGCCCTGAGCTAGAGAGCGTTCTTTCAGAGTCGCCATCTGAACTGCTGGTAAAATCTTTTCTGTAGAAGAGAAATGCATCTCAGCTGGAGTATACAAATGCGATTTATAAGCAATGGGGACGGTGTCTCCTTCATTGAAAGTCACATAAGTGAATCCTAATGCGCCTGGTACAATCCGTATGACCAAATTAGCTGTATTATCTCTCATTAACAAGAATTGAGTCGCAAGCAGATCAGACTGCAAAGACCTAAGTACAGCTGTATGTTCCGGAAGCCAACTGGAAGACGAAAAAGAGGGTTATATCAACGCATATAGCAGGTTGATACGCTGGGCATAATCAGGAATGTAAGTTCTGCCAAAATTCAAGAAACCTAGAAAAGACTGCAATTTTTTAAGGGTAGAAGGAGGCTGTAATTGAGCACATTTTTCTAAAAAAGTAGGGGGCCAACCACCTACCTTCATTATTGAGTTCATAACCAAGGAAAAGAACTGCCAAAAAGGCAATGTGTGATTTCACAAAATTAAATTTGTAGCCTAATTTCTCAAAATGTGTGACGATGCGATCCACGCAAATAAGATGCTGATTCATATCATCCGTCAAATAAATGTCATCGACGTACGAAAAGGCATCACGGTCAATCTCATGTAAAATAGAAACAATGCGTGCCACAAACACGCTTGGGCTATTCTTATATCCCATAGGCAATCTCGCATAGTGTCTCTGTTTTGCCTTAGGCACTGAATGCGGTCAAATCACGGCTTTCAGGAGCCAAAGAATGGCTGTAAAGCCGTTGGAAACATCTAAAGTGGTTTTATACTTCTTTCGAACAATGTTATTCACAAACGCAGAGCTATGCGTGTTCTGAACTGCAAAGGTACGAACATGACTGTTCAAATGTCTGTAGTCTAAAACTATACGATATGAACCGTCCGGTTTCAATATCTGAAAAGGAGGATTATTCATCGACGAAACACAGGGTTCAATCACACCCTGATATTCCAATTGTGTCAAAATGTCACTTACGAACGCTTTAGCGTCACGTTTAATTGGATACTGCAGTTGCGGCTGTGGTGTAGAACGCAAAGGAATCACATGAACTGGGGAATCCATGTCCCAACTTGCCTGATTTACGATACAACGCTGGAGCCAGGGATAATGCCCACTCCGAAGCATAAGCAAGTTTCTCCTCATCAGGGCCCCCCTAAAGAAGAAACCTAAAAAAGAGGAGACCTCCACCAACTGCATGCTCATAAACTGCAGATCTGCCACCAAACATGCAACTGAGCTGGCAGAAACAATCCTCACACACGACATAGACATTACGTTACGTTCATCACCGAGACATGGTTAAATGATCTCTCTTACCCAATCATAGATAAGCTGGTACCACCCGGCTTCACAATCATTAATAAAGACAGAAAGGACCAACGAGGAGGGGGCACAGCAATCATTCACAAGAACAACATCTCCATAACGGAAACCGACTCCTTCAACTACAACTCCTTCGAATGCCTAACTGCCAACATTAAGACAAGTAACAAAACACACTACTTTGTCATCTACTCTACCATCCACCAGGCAACACCAACACATTCGGCGAACACCTATCTGACTTGATTGCCAATTGCTCACTCCGAGACGCAAACAACCTGATTCTGGGGGACCTCAACCTGCACTGGAACGAAGAAAACAACTCGCTAATCCAAACCCTGAAGGATCTCCTCCACACCAACAACCTCACTCAACACTGCTCAGAGGAAACTCACAATAGAGGAGCAATCCTAGATTATTGCCCAAAGAGACATAGTCACGATAGACCGCATCCTGCCTGTTGACTGGTCCGACCACCACATCATCTTATTCCACATCAACCAAACGTTCCAAGAGCAATCCCTCACGCCTAACCCCCACAAATGGGTGAGAAATTTAACTCCGATTCCCGTGGCCGACCTAGAAGAAAAGGTAAGCTCTCTCCTTCACATCCACACAGAGGATCTCTCCACAGCAGAACTCGCCTCTCTCTACAGCACAAACATGACTTCCATTCTAGACCAACTAGCCCCCTTGAAACTAAAAAGAGTCGGGAACATCCCATCCAGATCCTTGTTCAACACAGACATCAATGATGAAAGGAGACAACTTAGAGCTGCAGAAAGACTCTGGTGGAACAACCCTTCCAAAATCCTCCACGACCAACTCAAATCCGTTTGTGCGAAGTACAAAAACCACATTAAGAACGAAAAATCTGCATTCTTCTGCAACGCTCTGAACAACGCAAATAACAGGCCCAAAGAACTCTTCAACCTCATTAGGCAGCAAACTTCCAAGCCCCCTGCATCCTCAGGACAGGCCTCCAAAGAGCGATGCGACAACTTTGCCAACTTCTTCAGTGACAAAATCACCAAGATCGAGCTTTCACTGGATAACAACCTCTGTCCCCCCTCACAAGATCCCTCTTCCAGGGACAGAAGAACCCATACCCAAACTCCCCCCTAAACCCTGGAAATCCTTCAACCCCATCCCGGAAGAGGAGATGGTCAAACTAATTTCTTCCGCCAAACCTTCTTCTCACGTCCTCGATCCTATACCCGTCCAAATGGCCCAAAAACTTAAACTCTGCCTAGCCCCGCTCTGGAGCAAAATCATAAACCGCTCTCTAAGAACTGGAGACTTTCCAGACTGCCTGAAAGTCGGCCAAGTCACACCATTACTAAACAAGCATTGGCATAGCCAATAGGTCTCGCCTTTGGGACCTTATAAGTGTTTAGTTATCCAACACAATATCCTTGGTGCAACAACATCAACTGTTGCATGGCTAAACACTTATAAGGTCCCAAAGGCGAGACCTATTGGCTATGCCAATGCTTGTTTCAGCTTTGGGGCCTACTTCTTGCGTTTTGGCTGGAAGTTTGCAAGTTTCAGACTAGTTTAGGTGGACGGTTCAATCATAGACTCATTTCCTTTAGTTGTTTCTAAGATTTGCTGTGTTCAGACATTTGATGCCAGCTGAGTGTATTTTTTTCTCACCCTCTGTGAATTGGGGCAGGTGGTGTTGCCCTTTTGAAGTTTAGCTGTTTGTGTCTTTATGGTTCTTTTTAGAGTTGATTGCTGCTTTTCTGATCTTAATACTGCACGTTCTGCATAGCAGGAAGCATTATTCCAAAGATGTGGCCTGGGGTGCAATGAATGCACTGAAACACTTGCTTTGCAGTGTAAAGAGGCATGACATATATAGACGATAGCTCTCTAAAAGTGTATATCTGTTTACAATTAACAACTTAGGTGCCCCAATCTATGTCTACACGTTCTGCTGTGAAGTACCTGCAATCCTCACTACTGATGGAAGCATTTTCACTTGGGTAAATGATTTCTTCCTCTGCTTAGTACCTATTTATTAATCAAACATCTTCGTTAAAAAAAAAAATGTACAAAAACAAGTGTTGGAACACTGCCTTGAGAGGTTCTGAAAAAAACACAGGGTGGTGAAACATTAGAGAGAAAAAAGACACTTTCAGAGTAGGAGGAAGCGAACTGTTCATCACGCGGCAACGCATTGCGACTAACCCCGCACAGCTAAAATTTGGAATTGGGAGTAATCTCTCTTACTTCAGCAAGTAACCAGAATGTCTTTATTTTCTCTCCTTAGAGGCGATGCAATCTCAAGTCTGGCAAGCCTGAATTGGCACTTCCCGCTTTAATGTCGACAATCCCACCCCCAATGAAGCAACTCCTCTGGCCTTTGGTAGCGGACATGGTCTCTTTCCGAGGTCCGCTCTAATGCACTAACCAGGTCAGAGGTCCAACAACTGCTTAATCTGAGGCCTTCAGATAAATTTACAACATTAACAACGGGAGCTGTGGTCGAACCAACACAGGAGTAGCTTAAGCCTCCCACCCACCCCAGAGGGAAACAATTGCAGTATGTCGGTATGTCAGCAGATGATTGGTGGGAAACACTGAAACTGAATACTGCATGATGCAATATGAAGAGATGCTTCAATGCTGACTTGAAATAAGCATGGTATCAATTTGGGGCTATCAGATAATACCACTGACTTCCTCTTTTGGTCCCCTGGCACTGACAATTCTACCCCTGGTCTTGTGGGCCAGGATACGAGGATCCTGTGAGCCTTCTGAAGTCCCCTGTCCTTGCCCATCTCCCTCCCTCAGCCCCAAATCAAAGCCTGAGGAATGTATCAGGGAGAGATTAGGGGGCAACTCTCCGATGTCTTTGGGGATCAAAGGATTTGTCATGTCACTTCCACTACTCCTTTTCACTTTGGCGAATCGAAGTTGATGGAGGGAAGTAGGTTCTCTAAAAATATCTAATGCAGCAGCAGGTCCTCGGTCTGTGGTGTGTGGAAATCAAACACAGCACTTTAATGTGATCATGTGATAAGGAACACATGGATGTCACACACACTTCAGTACTGTCCATCAGTCAGAATGCCGAGACAGACGGTGCGGCCAGTGCAGTGTGTCTCCTCACTCACTCTCTTTATGATTGCTTGCGGATGCTGAGAAAAAGGTTTGAATACATCTCTCTCTCACTTCTGAGGTGTGCGTGTGCTGCTTAGGTTTTTGCCACAGAGTTAGCTTAATTCCATATATAATATTGCCGTGAGGCTTCAGTCCTGTGTCCGTGCACTCTGTCCATGCCACAAAAGCACGACTGACCAAGAGATTACATGAGAAATTTCAATGGGGTACATGAATAAGTGTCTCAGATACTCAGGGATACCTATCTCACTCACGACAGTGGGTTCCTCAAGCCAGGTGAGAAGAACCATATAGAGATTTATAAAGTGGGATCGGGAACTCCACCCCCTGTCCCTCATATATCTCAAGCACAGAACTTATTCACAGATATAGAGCAGACACACAACAGCGTGAATGAGTAAAACACGTTGTGCCCCTTGTACCTTATATGTCTACTTGGAGCATGGAACGTGGCTTCTTTTACACCAGATTTAAAGGGCTTTCTTTAGAGAAACTATTGCTTCTAAGAGCGCAGACAGAACCCACCACTGCCGGGTGTACTCAACGAAGCACTTGAGTGACACCATCCCTTCTGCATCCCATCCATTCCGACCCTTCGTGTCTTGGGCATCACTAAGAGGAAACGTCACGTGTCCTGAAATGCACTTTCTTTAAATATGCAAACGTGGGTGATAGTTGGAGCCTACATAGTCCTCGACTGGCAGATCTGTGCAGAGTTGTTCTTTAAGCGTATTTTGCTGCCCAGAACTATGAGTAATTGTTGTACTTTGTATGTCTTGCACTTTACACGTGACAACGAAAATGAGTGCACTTTCTGTGTCAACAGTAATGTACAACAATTTATACGTCTTTCCACCTGAACAGCAATCAGAGCAATTGCGGGGATGTGCACACCAACTGGGAGCCTTAACAACTCCTCCCTGCCACTTCCGAGGGTGTCTCCACTCTCAATAATGGAAACTTTCCCATAGCGCCGTGTAGTGCATGCGCGCATTCTCACAGTGCTCTTAACCAGGGCTGCTTCCCAGCTCAGTGGTAAGTCATTCATCGAGCTGAAGCTTCTGATAGCAGGAATCGACCATGCTGCATTTTCCAGCCCGATTTACTTGCCCTCGGGGATAAAAGTGCAGTATTTTTCCTCAAGCTCAAAATGGGGGAAAAAGAGGGCGGTCAGAGGAAACTGTACGGCAAAGAGTCGTCAGGGAAAAGGGCACGAGGTTTGCTGGGTTTTAGGCGGTCTGCCCCTGTGTTTAAAGTATAAATGGGATGAAAGGCGTGTCTCCAAAACAAGTCGATATAAAAAACTCCATGTAAGTTTTATCTATTTTTACATAAATTTTTAACATGGTTGTCGTTAATCGATTTTACATAACTGATCGTTTCAAAATGTACAGGAGAGAGAGGGAGATGAGGTAGGGCGCAGGAGGTGAGCCCGCGAGTGGTGCACGCGCCCTTGGGAGAGCAGTCTGCTTATTTTCAAGCACTTCACTCGTGCTTGTGGCGTGCCGCTGCTCGCTCCCGCAAGGTGGATGCCGCCACAAGCACGAGCGTGTGCTTGAAAATGAGCAGAGCGACGGCTAAAGGCCCTCCTAAGCAGCGCATGCGCGCTGCGTAGGCGAGACCTAAAAAACCAGGCCTGGACACCAATGATCTGAACAACTTCAGACCCGTCTCCAACCTCCCTCTCATATCCAAAATCCTAGAAAGGTGCGTCCTACTACAACTGACTCAACACTTGGACAACATCAACCTTCTAGACCCCCACCAATCAGGTTTCAGAAAAGGCTGCTGTTGTATTCCTCTTAGGGTGTCCGTATATAGGTTTTCCTGTATCATGTCCTTATATAGGCACAATTCATCATGCCCTTATATAGGCATAAAATCCCAGTCCTTATTTAGGCATTAAACCGTGCACTCCAAATACAGGCATGGTCTCCGACATCTGTCCACCCTAACGTCACAACAAGTTCTTGAAGAACAGACCCTTAGGCTTCGGGTGTTTCCCTAGCACAGGACTATTGATTTCTTCAAGGACTCATCTTATTATGCATGAACCGTTATACCTTAAGGGTTCATTCATGACGTCTTCCGCTGTCCGATTCACGTCAATGCTAACATTCTGACGTACCTCTCAGGTATAAATATACCTTCCCTAGCCCTTGTAAATCAGAGGAGACCTCGACTTCAGAGGAGCCCGTATCCCGGCCTGACGCACTGAGAAGACGCTGTCATCCCTGCACGCAGAGAGTCCAGCTTCCAGTGATCTAACTTCCTCGCGGGGTGTTGGAGTCCGAGTCTGGCAAGAGATTCCCACCTCTCTCATTCTTAAGGTATGGAGATGACTAGAACCTAGAGGGACTCTTGGCATACTAGGCATACTAGGCTTAGTAAGGAATACTTCACCTACTTCATACCTCTCCCAAACACCTAGGTTAGGTACACTGGGGTAGAACTAGCTTAGAGACCCATCGTATGAGTACTCGTATTTTTAGCTCATGTTATTTATGTATGTGACTATACGCTAAAAGATAATGCTAGCGCAGTATTATTTATTTCTACTGCTTACGCTGTACATTATTTATCTTGCATACTGTCTTGTGATCGTAACAGCACATATCACCTACACGAGAAACAAGACTGTTCAATAAATCCTTTTATTGAAACGCCCGTCTATTCTTTCTGTGTAACTTTGAGGAAAACTAAGCATGCACGATTGAGCTGAGTGAAACGGTTATCTATTGTTTCCACGACTCTGGGACACGTTCTGATTCTAAAGGGAAACAAAGTTGTCATGTTTTGCGGCTGCCAGAAACTACTCCTTCTTGCTATCCAAGGAGTTTCTAGTGGCCTCTGAGCTAGCTGGCACAAGTAATTAAGTTTAATATACTCGATAGGGACATACCGACCGTAGTCCTATGTCAAGCCTATAGGGTATATTATTCCAATGCGCAGAGCCTATTAGGAAATAGGAGCTACACTGCATGGCGCCCAACGGTTTGGTAAGGCGGTAATTTAACGCTAGATACGGAGTAACTCAGCTGTGCTTTTTCTCTCAGAGACCCCTACCCATATACTCCAAAAGACGTCTGGAGTGGGCAGGGTTAAGTATCCGCCACAGCAAAATAGGGAAGCACCCTATACATTAGCTGTTTGGTTTGCTCAACGTTGAAGGATACAGTGTTCCAAAATATTGTACACCTTATCTTTTTGTTTCCTTGAAACTTGTTCTACATTTTTCAGAAAACAAAAATGTCCACCAACGGGGACAATAACACCGAAACCGGTGGAGCTGCGGCTGACCCAGTCGTAACAGCTTTTAACTTTACAGGTTTAAATGAAACCGAGGAGGGTGTTATAGACATCCATCCAAACTTAAGAAGAGCCATCACTCTAAAACTTATAAAACAAGGCCTACCACCGCGAGGCGGTAGAGCAGTTTTCGTGATAGAGGCACACGAATCCTTTCAGACAGAGGTATTCTATTCATGGATAGTATTCCCAGAATCAAATCCAGTAACAAAACTGTTTCACTTCTACAAGGAAGATGATCCACCAGAGGAATATATTCCTTTCGAGGATATTGAAATTCCATTAACATACCAGGAGCATCAGCTCTGGTTTAAAAGCGCCCTAAAACATCACAGAAACATTACCAGGCTCGGTCCCCTAGGGAGACCAGGAGCAACATGGCCGATTCTAGCCGGCTACACACCTCATCCTGAACTGGATATAATGTCAGATGAGGAATTACTTACTCAACTACAAGAGTTAATAAAAATCTACAGACAATTGGTCCAATATGTCATGCAGACTTTCACAGTCCAACCACCATTAACAATTCCAAATCAGACCCCTCATCCGGGGACTACACAAAAAATTACACCACAGACTCTCTACTCAGTCATGGGTAAAATGCCCACAAAACGTGAGCAAATTCCATTCTGGATAGCTCAAAAAATTACTCCAATAGAAGCAGTATTTCCAAATACTAGCCCTTATGAGAAACACAGAATCCTAACAATCAGTTTACCAATGGGGATCACACCACAACTGGAAGACTGCACCACTTGGGGCTCAGTCTTTGCTGCCATCTATACTAAAACACATGGTATTCCATCAATTGCGGTAATACCTGATGTCCTGAAACAAATTCAAAACGAATACGGGGCAGAGCCTGCTCTGAATTTAGGTATGAAATTACTGAAAAATTTCGACCAGGTCTCAACAATATTATCTAATATTAAAGGGGAGGCAGGAGCAGTGGCGATCCGCCAACGATTAAGAGAATTCGATGTTACAGAACATCAAACAGAACTACCCAGAATAATTGAACAATCCTATGCAGAATTAGGCAGAGATAGTTTGGGTGGAAGACCATTAAACCAAAACTATCTGAGAATCCTGAAAAGGATTCTATTAAACAAACTCCTACATCTTCTAAAAAGAAGTGGGAAACTAATAAACAAAATTCAAATGAGAAATGTTCTCAATCCCGAGGTAGGTCTCCTCAAACGGAGCCCTCTGAAAGGAGGTATAACCTCAGGAATAGGGATAATTTGAGAAAACCTGACGGGTATCAAGATACTGATACACGTTCCTCTCGTACCTTTCAGATCTCGTCACAGACATCGGGAAGAAGAGGACGGTCAGAACATAGAGAAGAACGCGTGAAATCCAAGGAAGATAAACACGCTCCAAAAAATAAAACAAAACCTCAATTCTCCAAAAAGAAAGTAGCAGGTCTGAAGATCAGACATGCCGAGGATACTGAGAACACAACTCAAGAACGGAGAATGGGCTCAGACAATGCTGGACAGTGCAGCAGAAGTCACAATAGTTCGCCAGAACGTGAAGGAACTTCTGGAGATAGTGGACTTGAATGAGTACATCACAGTAGAGACTGTAGACACCAGTGTTAGTACTCCACAAAGGTTATATGAAATAACACTCCGAATGGAGGGAGACATACCTAGACAGGTGAAAGCACTCTTTTGGGAAAAACTTTCAAGGGGCTATGATATACTTCTAGCAGAAAAAGACTGGCCACCACAATTTGTCAGGGAGTGCCCACATGGCGAGGACATTATTATGCCTGCCTTCTCTAACCATATTCCAATTCACCAAAAATATACATATTCCAGGCCCCAGCATTATATAAAAATCATGTAGGATGGGATGAGGACTCACCTCACCATAAAATACATCTGAAACATGAACCAACTGCACAAAGGCAGTACCCAATAAAGCAAGAAGCTAAAAAACAGGTCAGGAGATCTTCGATCAACTTGAATACCAGGGGGTGATTGAAACATGCACCTCCTCAATGAACAATCCTTTGTTTCCTGTCTCCAAACCAGACAACACCTATCGTCTAGTTTTGGATTACAGACATTTAAACACTTGTTCTAAAACATTTGCAGTTCAAAATGCACATAGTACAGCATTAATGAATAACATTGTGCGTAAAAAATATAAAACCACATTAGATATCTCAAATGGTTTCTTTTGTCAAAACATAGCACCTGAAAGCAGGTACTTAACACTTTTCTCCTTAATGGGGACCCAGCGTCAATTTTGTAGACTCCCACAAGGATTCAAGAACAGCCCGGGGTTATTCTCAGCGAGAGTAACAGAGTTACTACAAATTTATGACAATGAGGCATTGTCATATGTCGATGACATCTATCTGACAGACGATGACCTGGAAAAACACTTGAACAGGGTGAATACCATTATATTGGGCTTCGCCTCTGAGGGCTACAAGTTCAACTTTAAAAAGTCCCGAATTGCCCATCTTAATGTCCTGTTTCTAGGATATGAGCTTTCAAGTGAAGGCAAGAGCTTGGCAGCTAACTTTTAGAAAAGTGTGCGCTGCTCCAACCTCCAAAAACGCTGAAAAACTTACAATCCATCCTGGGTTTCCTAAATTTTGGAAGAACATACATTCTAAATTACGCGGAAAGGGTTAAACCTCTCTACGCATTAATCAAACCAGATTTTTCAATCAAAAATTGGACACAAGAACATACAGAAATCTTGCGTTCACTCCAGGCTAACATGTTAGCAACAAATCACTTACAAACACGCGTAAGTCAACGCAATTTAGTGATCTGAATAATTTCGGGTCAATGCGGATTCACCCATTTAACATTTAATGAGGGTGAAAAAATACCAATTGCATACAAATCCCATTTGTATACACAAGCAGAAATGCGCTTCACTTCAACTGAAAAAATTCTGACAGCAGTTCAAACTGCAGTAGCAAAAGAAAGAGCTCTAGCCCAAGGGAAACGCATTATTGTCGTTACCCCAGTACCTGCATTAGAAGAGGTCACAAAAGCGAGCATTCCAAATGCTAAAGCATTACATCCAAGATGGATACAATGGGTTAATTCTCTTGCTGCAACAGATGTTGAATATGTTTTTGATCCTGATCTAAAAACACAAGCGTTCCTGCAATATGAACAAGAATGTCCTCTGCCCACTGAAATTCTGCCTCTCGATCAGTACGAATTCATAATTTACACTGACTGATCCGCACAACCCGCAACAGGGGGTAAGCAAGCTTACAGTGCAGCGTGTGCAATCGTTAAAGGTCGCATGCGAGATGGCATCTTCAGACCTATGGTCACAAAAACTCAATCTCTAGGAGATTGTACAGCTCAGCGAGCTGAGCTACAAGCATTCAAACTGGCACTTGAAAGTACAGATCGCGAATTCCCCACACTCATAGTTTGCGATTCTTTTTACTGTGTGCAGTCGTATAATGAATATATACAAAATTGGCTTCAAAACGGGTTCAAAGATGCAAAAGGTGGCACAATAAAGCACAAAACGCTTTGGGAACAAGTAGTTCAGTTAAAAAACGAACTACCAAAGGCTCACGTGATACATGCACCGAGTCATCAACGTGATGGCAGGGAATTCATTGGCTGACGAAGCCGCAAAGGGGGCTGTTCAGACGGCTTCCGTAGCTGCGATCACTCGTTCAAAAACGAAAATAGACAGTGAGATAATGTTGGCTGTCAATGCTACAAGCAAAGGCAATGGTGCAGCGTTACCAAAAAAGTTTCCACTCAAGTACTCTTATGTAATTGATGCGAACAACATTCTTTTTGCTCGAATCCCTGGAGTGGGGGATAGGGTAATTCCAAACAAGGAACGTAGATTAGGACTAATACTAGCAGCACATGAAGGGATAGCTTCTGCCCATGCGGGTGTTTCTGCAACAGTATCTTTACTCAAGCAAAGATATTGGTGGCCTGGCATTCGGAAACAAACAAAGAACTATGTTTTAGAATGTGATATATGCCAACAGATGAAAGTCTCCACAGTGAAACGTCCTGCGCAGACACCCCTGTTAATTTCAGACAAACCATTAGCTTGTGTTTACCTGGACCACTGCGGTCCCTTGCAAAGGGACGGTAACTATAAATATATAATGGTCGCAGTGGATTCGTGCTCAAGGTTCCTATGGATACTCAGCGCTCGGCTGACGCTCGAACTGTTATAAAAGATTTGCGAGTCTTTATCGGCACATACGCAATAGGCACGCTACATTCTGACCAGGGCCCTGCGTTTAGCTCTCGGGCTTACAAAGAAGCCATGGCCAGTCTGGGCGTTGCATTGCGGTACTCCTCTCCATTCCATCCTGAGGGAAATTCGGTTGTGGAAAGGAAAACCCGGGACATAAAGCAGTCTATAACAGCTAGGGTATTAGGTTCGGGTGATGGGTGGGTCAAACATCTTTATGGGGTCCAACGCTCATTAAATAATTTGCCAAGAAGTTCTCTAGGGGGTCACTCCATATGAGGTCCTATTTGGGACAAGAATGTGGGTACCAGACCTCGATCACGTAGGCACAGTGGTGGAAAATAAACCCTTTGATATCAAAGATCGTTTGGCTGTTTTACAGGAACTCAATGAACTAAGATCGAAACAAAGCAACGTATTCCTGCAGCCAACCACCACTGGGGAAAAACCGGCGGTCCCAGCAAGGCCTGTCTGGATTCCAAAAGTTGGGGATCTAGTCAGAGAAAAGATTGCGGACAAGAAGGAATTTGGCCCTTCTTACAGACAACCAGTACCTGTCCTAGCAGTTCAAGGAACAAGAACAGTACTTCTGCCGCCCCTTGCTGGAAAAAAGGAGAAAAGATTTGTGTCCATCGACCTCATCAAACCACAGTATGTGGCCAATACTAAATAGTAGGCCTCGTGGACTCCGACCTAGTAGCAGACGCACTCCTCTCGCTACTATCCAAGAGGTTCAGACTGAAAGACTGATAACCTTCGAGAATTCAGCAGTAACAGATGAAGGACTGTGCAACAATGCTATGGAACTCATCCCTCTTGAAACTCAAGTAACAGTTCGTCCAAATACACCTGTCTACACCAACGTAGCAAGTGATCAACTGGTTCCAGCGATTTCAACAAATCCTGATGCAATTTCAACAATTGACAGAACTGCTTCTGGCTATTTCATTAACTTTGATACGTTCTCAGAAGATCCCAGTGAACCTGAAACGACGCCAGCATCATTAACTTTCAAACAGCAAGTACAAGACTTTCTTCACTTTCTGAAAAAGACTTATCTGGTTTCACCATGGATTGAACTCTGGATTATTTCTGGAATATTTGTTTTCCTGCTTTGGCTAGCTTTGGTTATGACTATGAGCGTGCTTATAAATGGCAGATACATCCATGTGAACACTGAAAGAAAAGATGTGAACTTACTTTTGAAACCACATAAATCTTCCCATCGTGAAGCAAGAGACTTGTCAACAGTGAACATCACTGCCGTTCCTATACAGGATGGTATAGTGTGGGACAAAACTGATTTTGATATATTCGGTCCAACGGAACAATTGAACATTCCACATTTGTTTAAAATTTCACTAAGTGCTCTTATTTTGTCCAGTACCTATTCTGATGATTGGGACTTTGAGACTGTTAACGACATAATGTTTGACCTAGAAAAATCTGCTGCATTTTCTAAAAATGAATATTTAGAGGGTTCATCAGACTATGAACAGCTGTATTGCTATAACCACTATGGTCATTTTTTGCATAAATCGGCAAACCCTAGAAATGTGTTTGTTTAACCAATGCGAGCATTGTCCTACACCACCAAAAGGCAGTTCAAAAACATTTGCTAACAAGTTTCCATATTTTTCAGGATACAATACATCTGATCCAAAAACGTTTTACTATAAAAATGTAAACAAAACAGGATTGAAAATTATGTTAACAAATACAAAACAGATTTATTCTGCAACATTTATTGCCCAACTGTCTAGACAGGGTTTCGACTTATGGAAAGACACAATAGACACAAAATCTGTCTGGGGTACTAAAGATTGGCAAGTGCAGGGGATAGAAGCTTTATTTAGAGCCTGCATAATCCCTGAACAAATAATGTTTTTGAATGAAACTGTCCAACAGACGTCTTGTCTTGGACTAGCCAAGATCAAAGAGATGAAAACACCTTCTGTACCAACACCTGCAAGTGATAACAATACACAGGCAGCGGTTACAGTTGACACAATACTACAACTCAACAGAACTAATCCTGATTGGAAAAAATGGTTGATCTGGCCCACAGACACGAACAACTGTCAGGAAAGATTCCTGAATAAAACTCAGGGCTTTACTATTCACAGGCCAGACCCAAGATATGTCCAAAGACAACATCCGGGGGTAGTAACAACATACAGTGTAGGAAAATTGTGCCTCGATTGGCTGCAGAAATCTACACTACAGGATGTGAAACAACACTTATCCTTACTTAAAGAAGACGCTGACCTTAGGGAATTCTTGCTTGGACCAAGAAAACCGCGTCAAAAACGTTTCATATATGCCGGCATCTATGCTGCTTATAATGAAGCATGGAAGGTGTCACAGATAGAGGCCGCAGAACGAATACGTGAACTTGATCGTATTAATTTAGAGAAAACATTCACTGTGGTCGACAATGGGTTAACAACTTTGTCCTCCAGAATATATTCATTGGACGGCATTGTATCCTCTGCTATCGACATACTGGAACAAGATTTGGCGTTGTTACAACAAGGCCAATCTTAATTACGTTCTATTGTGTTATTGAGCTGGACGCTGCAATCTTTGCGAGCGGGCTATGTGCCTTGGCGTTTTATCAACACGTCGGCTCTGTTTGCAGAATACAATCTTACTGATAAACAGATCGAACTGGCACAAAGAGGAGCAAAGTATACAGTGCTGAGCATTGAAAAACTGGAAAAGTTACCATTCACAGTGGCAGAAAAACCAGCTACAGAATGGCTTATTCGTGGCAAAATCACGCTACCTGTGACTGCTTTTCAGTTTCAGTATTGCCTCCAACAGATGCAAGCAGGCAAATATGAAAGGTTGGGTAAGGAATACATTAAGACATCTTGGAATTTACCTTACACATATAGATGTTGGAGTGGGGATCGTGAAGTGTTTCTGAGCGGTACACACTGTAAAAGTGCACTGAGCGGTTCACTAATATGTCAGGACATTTCTTTACACAGGGCTTGCAATGGTTCTGTGGCAAATTTGTCTTGCCATCAGCAGGGTACACCAGCTGCTGTGATTAATCCAACGTTTGGGCAACTTTCTAATGGGAGTTACCTCATGTTGAATGATCAGAGTTGCTGCGGCATGTTGCCAGGCATCCCATATCTAGTAACGGTGAACTCCAGGGTCACTTGCTGTATGCAAGTATTGTTTTCCCCAATAAACACAGTCAGGGAGTCGCCTTTGTGGCCTTCGCTGAACGTCTCTTTTATAAGATTTGATACTTTAAGCAGAATGAAAGCCATGCTTTTACAACAAACAGTGCCTTTGACCTCGGCCAAAGAAACCTATGATCTACAAATTGCAAGGACTTCGGCTGAGATACAAACTGTAATTCGTACAAACTGCCCTATACATTTCGTAGAAATGATAGGACGTATCTTTAACATGTCAGATACAAGCGGAATTGTACATGTATTTAAGACCATCTGTTCCGGACTGTTAGCACCTTTCCAGGCAGTCCTCGGAATCATCCCAAACTTTGCACATTCGGTGTTTGGTGGCATACCATTAATTCTAGCACTTGTTGCCGGAATTCTATTTCTCTTCCTGCTATTACGCTATGGCCAGCCTATTTGCAGACATCACTCCGAGCGAAGTGGAGAAGGCTCTCCTTGAACGAAAGTGCCGTGAGCGAATAGTACAGCTTTTGGGCATGACTCGTCTACGGGAACTTAATACCACGTGGTTCCTGTCATTCAGACCAATCTGGCAAGATTGCATCTTACCTGTTCTACGATGCCTGCTATGCGGTAAAGAATGTGTGTTGGACACCTGTCTAACATTTCCATCAGATACGCCAACGGATATCGATACTCTGCTGGACCCGATAACGGCCCATGCTCTGTGTTGTCCCCAGAGGCTACCAATCCTGATGACGGCATTCATTGAGATCTCACAGACGCTTCCGGCTGCTGCTGAGGTACGAGATGGATCTACAGGCACACAGGTAACAACGGACGCGAACATTGCTGCGGCATCCTATGCTGAAAGCGATGCTTCACATCTCTGTGCAATTAATCTACTACACGAGGTGTTCCGAATGTCACCAACTACAGTGGACGATATTTTGTCTACAGAAATAGATGATCTCATGTTTACACCAGACCCATACACTGACTCTGATTCAGCCCACAGTGTTCCAGAGATGCAATAACAATTTGGCCTTCATATTTAAAAAACTTGGAACTCTTCCCAAATTGAACTTTTTTTCCGTTTTTTCAAATTGAATGGCAAATCAATCTGCTTGAAGTAGAACTATTCTTATAGTACGGACTTCGCGGTACTTCCACAGACACTTTGTCATCTTATTTGTCTATGACTTTCATTAATTTCCATGACATGAAATGACTGATTTTTTAACAACTTATCGAACATTTTTTTGTCACATGTAATTATTACTGCTTATTTCATTCCAATTGCATTTTATTTTCAAATATATGCCTGAAATGAGAAGCAATGCTTAAAATGTACAGTACTTTTTGCATTCTAATAGGTTTTTTAAATGCTTTTAAGAAATATTTTAGCAATATGCGGTACTCCATTTTATGTTTAGCATTTTATTATTATCGTACACACGAAAGTGGAGTGGGTGTTGTATTCCTCTTAGGGTGTCCGTATATAGGTTTTCCTGTATCATGTCCTTATATAAGCACAATTCATCATGCCCTTATATAGGCATAAAATCCCAGTCCTTATTTAGGCATTAAACCGTGCACTCCAAATACAGGCATGGTCTCCGACATCCGTCCACCCTAACGTCACAACGAGTTCTTGAAGAACAGACCCTTAGGCTTCGGGAGTTTCCCTAGCACAGGACTATTGATTTCTTCAAGGACTCATCTATTATGCATGAACCGTTATACCTTAAGGGTTCATTCATGACGTCTTCCGCTGTCCGATTCACGTCAATGCTAACATTCTGACGTACCTCTCGGGTATAAATATACCTTCCCTAGCCCTTGTAAATCAGAGGAGACCTCGACTTCAGAGGAGCCCGTATCCCGGCCTGACGCACTGAGAAGACGCTGTCATCCCTGCACGCAGAGAGTCCAGCTTCCAGTGATCTAACTTCCCTCGCGGGGTGTTGGAGTCCGAGTCTGGCAAGAGATTCCCACCTCTCTCATTCTTAAGGTATGGAGATGACTAGAACCTAGAGGGACTCTTGGCATACTAGGCATACTAGGCATACTAGGCTTAGTAAGGAATACTTCACCTACTTCATACCTCTCCCTACACCTAGGTTAGGTACACGGGTAGAATTAGCTTAGAGACGCATCGTATGAGTACTCGCATTTTTAGCTCATGTTATTTATGTATGTGACTATACGCTAAAAGATAATGCTAGCGCAGTATTATTTATTTCTATTGCTTACGCTGTACATTATTTATCTTGCATACTGTCTTGTGATCGTAACAGCACATATCACCTACACGAGAAACAAGACTGTTCAATAAATCCTTTTATTGAAACACCTGTCTATTCTTTCTGTGTAACTTTGAGGAAAACTAAGCATGCACGATTGAGCTGAGTGAAACGGTTATCTATTGTTTCCACGACTGTGGGACACGTTCTGATTCTAAAGGGAAACAAAGTTGTCATGTTTTGCGGCTGCCAGAAACTACTCCCTTCTTGTTATCCAAGGAGTTTCTAGTGGCCTCTGAGCTAGCTGGCACAAGTAATTAAGTTTAATATACTCGATAGGGACATACCGACCTTAGTCCTATGTCAAGCCTATAGGGTATATTATTCCAATGCGCAGAGCCTATTAGGGAAATAGGAGCTACACTACACTGCAGCATTGAGACCGCAATCCTCAATGTCATAGACGATATTCACAAATCACTTGATACGGACCAATGCTGCTTACTCATTCTCCTTGACTTATCGGCAGCCTTTGACACGGTTGACCATAATCGACTCATTAAGGTCCTTCAAGAAAGGGTAGGTGTGGAGGAGGTGGTTCTACAGTGGTGTTCTCCTCTTTCCTCCACAACCGCACCCAAAGAATATAAATCCAAAACTTCACGTCTGACTTACACCCCGTCAGCAGGGGTGTCCCCCAAGGATCCGTACTTTCACCGCAACTTTTCAACATCTACATGGAACCCCTCACCAACATACTCAAAAAATCCAACATCCCCTTCCACCTATATGCAGACGACACCAGGATCTATCTCGAAACCTCCTCCATTGCCGACATCCAGAGACTCAACGACACTCTAAGAGAAGTCCAACACTGGCTAACAATAAATCATCTAAAACTCAACCAAGACAAAACGGAAATCCTCCTTATTTCCAACAAAGAAGAGAACCCCCAAATCTTAGAATGGCTAAAAGCTATTGATGCTCTCAACGGCAATCTCACCCTGGCTGACTCTGTAAAATCGCTGGGAATCACCCTAGACCCAAGACTCGACATGGCAAAACACATCAAGAACTCCGCAAAAAGTGCCTTCCTCAACATGAAACTTCTCAACAAAATAAAACCCTTCATTCCGCACAGAGACCTCAAACAAGCGACTCAATCGCTAGTGCTGTCTAGACTCGATTACGGGAACGCAACCCTCACTGGGACAGCGAAATCCCACTTAGCTCCCCTCAGAACAACTCTCAACGCAGCAGCTAGAATGGTCACCGGAGTTAAGAAATTCGACCACATCTCACCCGCACTCAGAGAACTAAAATGGCTCCCTGTCGAAATGCGTGCCAGCTTCAGAACCGCCTGCCTTACGCACAAAGCCCTGCACACAGGGAAACCTGAATACCTGGCCTCCAAACTCAAGAAAGCCGGCCAGGCAAGGAACCTCAGGAGCACCAACACCCTACTCCTCATTCCTTTGAAAACACGCAAACAAAAAACCGCAACACGGTCCTTCGCTGGAAATGCACCAAAAATCTGGAACTCCATTTCAGTCCATATCAGGACTATCCCCTCCTTTGTAAAATTCAAGAGACAGCTCAAAGACCTCTTCCTCAATCGTTCGCTCCCGAACCGATAGCTGCTGTCGAAGCTCACAAGCCAACACACTGCTGCATTCTGCTATTGGGACATTAAGTCTTCTACCGCCTCCACCTCCGCGACCCCTGCCGCTATCACATCTCCCCAAAGGAGGCTCGATGCAAGTTAACAGACACACAACCTGAATACTACCTGACCTTCGTGCATTAATACTGTACATTACGCGGAATTTTCAAAACAACATGAGCCTATATGTATACTTTCTGCTAGACTGTATGACTCTCGAATGACGACTGTTGTAAAGCGCTCCAATACCTTCGGGTCTGGCCAGCGCAATATAAAACTTCTAAATAAATATTGCGAAAAACTGGGTAGAATAACATCCTCTCCTCTGGAGGAAGCAAGGACAAAAGGGGGAGGCCAATCAACCTCCGCCAATAAAATATCATACGAAGATGTGAGATTTTCCCAAAAGACTGCTTTAACTGGGCGTTTAATATCCCCTTCAATTTGGAGGCTTACTTCATAAATCCTATCAGGAGGAGCAACTTGAGTATCGGCTGTTTCTACGGTAATAAAAGTGTCAGTTGCTTTCGCCTCCAGACGGTGCTGGAGTGTCTGCCATACTATGGTAACCTTCGCCGCGCTGTTGAGGATGGTTACCGCCCAACTCCTGTCAAGGAGGAGGGTTCTCACCGTCTGAGGCATACTTTGCTCTCAAAGCGGCAACTTTTTTCTTCTGAAATTCGGCACGATATTGAGGTGGGTCCTCCTGCTTGACTTTTACGTCAAACTTGCGCTGCGGGTCATCTCTTGCTTGCATAGACTCGCCTTGTCTGCGATCCTGTCGGCCTTCCTCCGCCGAATTGTTGATCCGACGATTCCTGAAAGGAATGTGGAGAACGAGGATCAGGAACCTGGAACCTCTCGGGTGTCTTAATTTTAGAGCAGTCATGCAAATCATATCTACGCTCAGAATCGTCAGGTGGAGGCGAACCTGCACGAGAACCAGGCTTCTGTTGTTGCTGCCGCACATTTTTGTTCCATGCCTTTTTAGCAAAGACAGGACGACCCTCCTTCTCAGGAAGTGGTTTAACTGGCGGCTGAGTAAAAGGTCAAATCCCTAAACTATTGCGTCCCAAGGATGAATACACATCTGCAATAATAATTGGCAACTGTCTCTCCCAATTCACATCCGCCACCGCCGCTAGGCGCTAGCGCACTTGCAAGCAAAGTGCTTCACCTTTAACGTTGGCTAGAATCATATCAGAGACAACAGGGAACATGCCCACTAATTTCATCCCCAAATCTAGGGCCAGACCTGCCCCATGTTCATCCTGTATCTTCTTCAGAACACTCGGCAGAACGCTTATAGAGGGGGTGCCAAAGCACAGTGTATACACTGAAGCAAACACCATCCCCCAGGTGGTGCAGTCTGCTAAAGGAGGAATCAGACCACTCAGCATACTTATTGTAAGGATCCTGTGTTTTTCAACAGGAGTTGTATGTGGAAAAACAGCCTCAAGCCGCTCCCTGGAAAGGTCCCTCTCCAAGTGTGTGCTACCTATTCGTGTATTCCAATAAAACCAAAGTACGTTGTCCCAAACAACAGCTGCATCGGTATGTTTTGTCTAAGGGAAAAGGCCTGGCCAGAACAAAATAACAAAGGGCATTGTTGTTCGACCTTGCTCACAATGTTCAGTCAAAATCTCAGGAACCTGCAGAGTGTGAACACAGCGATGAGTTCTCATGTGAAAACAGCCATAGAAATTATTGCAAAAATAAAGTCATGTAGTAACGTGCGCAAAGCAGCGGGCAAGCTGCAGCGTGCTCATGCTAACTTAGAGAAGACGACAATGTCCCCATGGGCCATGTGACACCCTCAAGGCAGGAGAGATGTAGGCTTGTGGCTTTACATGTAGAAGTAGTCTTGCAGCAGAGTTCTGAATTTGTTGTCGGTTTTTCATATTTGAGAAAGATTATCCATGGTAGAGGCCGTTGGCCTAATCAAGTTTAGACAGTACAAGAGAGATAGTATTCTAGGCCTTGTGTGGAAATCCTAGGTGTGGGAAGATGCGGTACAGAGTTTTTATGGTATCCAAGCTTGATCTTGCTATCTTGTCCACTTGGGCATTCATTGATAATTTGGAGTCCATGGTAATTCCTAGGTTTCTTACTTCCTTAGATACTTTAGGAGGTGGTCCCAGATCACCAGGCCAGATGCAGAGTGGGTCATAATTTTTCCAAGCACCACATGTGAGTATTTCAGTTTTGAAAGCGTTCAGTTTGATGGGGCTCCATGTCATCCAATGATCAACGCCTCTGAGGCAACTGAAGATTTTTGAGTTTCCAATGTCTTCGGGGTTTTCCCGTTTAAGAAGTAATTGTGTGTCTTCTACATAGTTGAAGCATGTGAGCTGATTTTCATTGATCGTTGCCGGTAATAAATTAATGTAGATGTTGAAAAGCATGGGTGAGATGATAGAGCCTTGAGGAACCCCTGCTTTTGTGAAGTATGGTTTAGATGAGAAAGGGGGAATATGGATAATATTTGTCCTGTTTTGAAGGTAGAATGTGCTCCAGTCGAGAGCAGTCCCCTCTATACTGGCTTCATACAGTCTTTGGATTAGAGTTACATGGTCAACTGTGTCGAAGGCAGCTGAAAGGTCCAAGAGAAGTAGTGCAGCGACCCTGTTCCGGCAACTGTGTTTTTAAGGTCATCCCAAATGGCGATGAGGGCGATTCTGTGCCTCTCCCTTGATGGAATCCTGTTTGAAAGAAAGTTGGAAAGTATGGAGTTGGCTTCAATGAATTGTGTCATCTGGGTGAATGCTGCTCTTTCTATCAGTTTGCCCAGGAAAGGTCCATTTCTAATCGGTCTGTAGTAGTCTGGGTCATCCGTGTCCCGGTTTGTTTTCTTTAATAATGGGCATATGTATGCTTTTTTTAAAGTATTTTGCAAAAATTCCTGTAGTTAATGAATTATTGATGTATTTTTCTTACTGGTGTGGCAGCAGAGGTAGTTAAAAGTATGGTCTTGAAAATTTGTGGTGGACAAGGGTGAGAAGAGCTTTAAGATAGTTGTTTGAAGGAATGCAGAGGCTGGGAACGCCTACTCTTGGAGGGGATAGTTGGAAATGGGTTGTGCTGGTGGTTTTCCTTTGTTCTAAATAGGAGTCCAACATGTCTGCTTGGGTTGTGTAATTATTAGCCAGTTTGTGAGTAAATTTGTGAGTCATGGAATGAGTTCCTTTTGTGCATTTAGGCTTACAAAATTCTGTGAGAATTTTATAAAATTCTTTTTTTCGCACATTTAGCATTTTTGATTTTGTCCGAATAGTACCTTTTTTAAGCTTTTCTGATTGTTTTGTTGTATATTCTGTTAAGTTTGTGTAGATGAAGTTTGTCTTGATTACCATTTGTTTTGAGCCAAATGTGTTGCAGCTTTGAAATTTGTTGTTTTATCTTTTTCAGTTCTGCGTTCCTCCAAGGTGCTTGTTTTCTTGTGTCCTGTTTTGTTGTTCTTAGTGGTATTAGGACATCAAACACTTCCTGGAGCCACTCATAACATTTTTAATGGAATTTATTGTGTCTAGATCTGTTTTGGAAGTTAGTTGTGTTTCTAAGTATTCAAAAGTGAGTTTGTTCCACGGTCAATAAGTGGATGCATGTATCGTGGCCTTGGGTATGTTGATTAATAGTGTTTTGTGTTGGAAGGCTACCAGATGGTGGTCTGACCATGTGACTGGAGTAATCCTTTGAAAGGCAACTAGTTCTGGATTTGTAAAATGACATCTAGGATGTGTCCAGTGATGTGTGTGGGTTTGTGGATGCTCTAAAGTATGTTCAGCGTGTCTAGTCCAGTGATGATAGTTCTTGGGTGCAGCTTATTGGTCAAACCATGTGTTTAGATCACCAAGGATGCATAGGTTGTAGTGTAATGTCATAAGGTTTGAAACTGAGTCTAGAAACGTGCCTCGGAATGTTGCATTACTAGGGGGTGGTCTGTAAGGAAGGAGGAAGTTACAGGAGGAAGTTGGTGTAGGGTTGAATCTTGTCATGAGGGCCTCACAAACTTGTATAGAAATGTCACCCGCTTTGGTGAGATTTGTGTCCTTGAATATAACAGCTAGCCCACCTCCATCTGAAAGAGACTATTAGTTATAGATTCCTTACCTTAGAATTACCCCCAGGCGTCAGACTGGATCAGGAGAATTTTTCTTCAGCAGTACCCCTGCGCGTCGGTAGGTGGCGTCGGTCGACTCCGCGTTCGTTGTTGGCATTGTGATCGCCGGAATGACGTCGCAATATCTACTTAGACGCCGCCCCTGTGCGCTGACATCAGTTCTTTCTTTTTCCGCGCCAGCCAGCGCAGATCCGGAGAGAGTGGTACCCTTAATCATTTTTTGACTAGTGTTTTTTGACTTTTTTTCGACATCTTTTTCGAGTTGTTCGACTCCTGGTACACACAGGGATGTCACATCGGCGGACCGGCTTCAAGCCTTGTGACTCTTGTCACAAGCTGATGTCAGTCACGGATCCGCACCTCGTGTGCCTTTTGGTGCCTGGAGCGCGACCACGACCCAAAGTCGTGCTCCGACTGTCGGGCCATGAACCCGAAGTCTTTGCGGGAGTGGTCCCGAAAGATTCTGGAGGCCTGTCAGTCAGCTCCGCGCCGCTCGAGGTCCCGGTCGAGAGGGAGGTCGCGGGACCGGTCGCGGAGACACCACCATCACTCCTCATCGAAGTCTTCGTCTTCGGGTAAGTCGAAGCACAAGAAGAAGGCGAAGAAGGACCGTCACTCTTCGCCTTCTCCCTGTCCATCGGCCGACGCAGCGGGATGCAGAAGGTCGTCGTCCTTAGGCTCCGCCCGCGGAGCCTACTGGGGCGGCTCTGAGCTTCCCTCCTTTTCCCGGGAGCCGGAGTGTCCCCTGCCCAGCTTTGTGCTTTTTACGAAGCCCTCCACTCCATCTTTGGGCAGCCTGACTCCGCCGGCGAGCCTTCAGGCCCCGCGGACTTGGCTGGGGGCTCTAGGCCTTCGATGCCGGCAGCTCTGGCCTTGGCGCCTCAGGGCCCCCAGGGATCCAGGCCTGGATCCGGGACGGTGCCGGTCGACCTCACGACAACTCCGCCGGCACCGATTCCTCTGACGACGCCTCCACCACCTCCGACGCCGGTTGTGTCCCCGGCCGGCGTCGACCCCGGCCTCCACCTCGTCTTGGACACGGAGCCGGACCGGCGTCGACCGACGCCGGTACCGGCGCCGACTGGTACTTTTGTACCACTGTTCTCCCCTGGTATTCCCTATTGCCCTGAGTGGCAGCCAGAGGAAGGTGAGGAGGACTGGGAGGGGTCTGCCGACCCTTTGACAGACCAGCTGGAGGAGCCGGACTGGAGAGAGGAGTTGGGGGAAGCCAGTGTTCTGGATACCTCCCCAGACCTTAGCCTTCCCCCCCCTCCCCCCTCCCACCGTGGCCACGGAGGAGGGAGCCTCCTATGCTGTTGTTTTTCGTAGGGCGGCTGAGGTCTTGGGCCTTGAGCTTCCTCCGGTGGCAGTCAGGACGAATCTCCTGACTGAGGTGCTTCAGCCGGCAGCGGCCTCTTCAGAGTCCCTGCTGCCGTTCAATGAGGCCCTCTTAGACATCCTTCTAGGCACTTGGTCCAGGCCTAGCACAGGGGCTCCTGTGGATAGGATGATTGCCCGACGCCACCGCCCGGCCCCGGGCGACCCCATTTTCCTCCCCCAAACCCATACCCGAGAGCTTGGTGGTCCATGCCTCAACGTCCAAAGGCGCGTTCCCTTCTGCTCCCCCAGATAGGGAATCCAAGAAGCTGGACCATCTTGGGAAGATGTTTTCTTCCGCTAGCTTAGCACTGCAGTCAGTGAAAACCGCATGTCTATTAGGCCGTTACACCCACTCTGTGTGGGATACGGTTGGGCAGGTGCTGCCACAGTGTCCGGAGGAGGCCCGGCTCACACTCTCCCGTGCAGTTGCAGAGGGGAGAGATGCAGCAATGTTTGCCATCCCCTGTGGGCTGGAAACCGTTGACTTGCTGGGTAGAACGATTTCTATGTCAGTAGCTCTAAGATGCTACGCCTGGCTGAGATCTACTGGTTTTTCTGGGGATGTCCAATCGACTCTTTTGGACATGCCCTTTAATGGCCGTCTTCTGTTTGACGACAAGGTGGACCATGCGCTCGAGCGCTTCAAGGATTCTAGAGGTACGGCCAGATCCTTGGGCCTCACTGCCACAACTCGCCCTGCGCAGTCTGCCTTTCGTGGCTATGGAAGGGGTGTTCCACCACGTTCAACCCAGGGCCACAGGCCGGTGCAGGCTACCCAGCCTCTGCAGGGCGGGGGACATGAACCCATCGCCATGAGTCTGGGGGACAGGGTCGGGCCAGTCCACCAGTGCCCCCTCTGCAGCAGCCTCTAAGTCCTCCTAGACCGACATTTCAGGGCCACCAGTTGCCAATGAGCGGAAGGATCCACCATCACCTCCCCCACTGGCACAACATCACATCCATCATCTCCTTGTGTTTGCTTTGACAACATCACGTCGGACAGGTGGGTTTTGCAGATAGTCTGAAGGGGCTACACCCTCCCCTTCAAGACTACTACTCCCTCCCTCCATGCCACCAACACTCCATCGCATGTCGGAGGATCACTTGGCCCTTCTCCGTAAGGAAGTTACGGCTCTCTTGGCCAAGGGAGCTATCGAGCGAGTCCCTGTCCCGGGAGTGGATTGTGGTTGTTACTCCCACTACTTCTTGGTGCCCAAGAAGGACAAAGGCCTGTGTTCTATCTTAGATCTCAGGGACGCCAACTGCTTCCTCCGGAAGGAGAAGTTCAAAATGTTGACATTAGCTCAGGTCCTGTCTGCCCTCGACCCTGGAGACTGGATGGTAGCATTGGACTTTCAGGATGCTTATTTCCACATCCCCCGTCCTGCCAGCCCACAGGCGTTACCTACGGTTCAGGGTAGGCCACGAGCATTTTCAGTTTACTGTGCTCCCCTTCGGCCTTACCAGCGCCCTTCGGGTGTTCACGAAAGTGATGGCGGTGGTCGCAGCTCATCTGCGCAGATCAGGGGTTCCAGTCTTCCCCTTTCTCGACGACTGGCTGTTGAAGGCAGGCTCTCTCCAGGCTGTCGTCTCCCACCGCCAGACTACGGCGGACCTCCTGCATTTGCTGGGGTTCACTATCAAAGTGCCGAAGTCACACCTGATTCCCTCTCAGAAGCTCCTTTTCATTGGAGCAGTTCTGGATACAGCGCAATTTTGGGGTTATCCTCCCAAGCAGCGAGTCCGGGATATTCGGGCTATGATACCCATGTTTCAGCCTCTATCCCGGATTTAGGCGAAAATGACTCCGAGGCTGCTGGGCCTCATGGCCTCCTGCATCCTGCTGGTGGATCGTACCAGGTGGCATATTCGGGCTCTGCAGTGGGCCCTGAAGTTCCAGTGGGCGCAGCATTGGGGGAATCTTTCCGATGTTGTCCACATCTCGGAGGGCACTGCTCACCAATTGCAGTGGTGGCTAACGAACCAGGATTGGGTCAACAGCTGATCCCTCTCTCTTCCCCAACCAGACTTCACGGTGGTGACAGATGCGTCACTTCTGGGATGGGGTGGCCACATGGGAGAGGCGGAGATCAGAGGCCTCTGGTCTCCGGCGGATCCGGGCTCCACATCAACCTGCTGGAGCTCCGGGCGATCCGTCTTGCACTGAAAGCATTCCTTCTTTCTGTCAAGGAAAGAGTAGTGCGGGTGTTCACGGACAACACCACCGTCATGTGGTACTGCAACAAACAGGGCAGGGTGGGGTCGTGGACCCTATGTCAAGAGGATCTCCGCCTCTGGACGTGGCTGGAACATCAGGGCATGTCCCTGGTGGTTCAACACCTGGCAGGTTCCCTGAATGCCAGGGCGGACGAGTTCAGCTGCCGGTGCATGATGGATCACAAATGGAGTCTTCACTCGGAGGTGGTGCAAGGTCTCTTACAGCAGTGGGGAGAGCCTTGGTCAGATCTGTTCGCCACTAAAGAGAACGCGCAATGTCAGCAGTTCTGCGCGTTGGAATTTCCAAGGCGGCACTCGCTCGGTGACGCTTTTCGTCGCGAGTGGAATTGCGGTCTTCTATACGGTTTTCCGCCTATATCACTTCTGCCCACAGTGCTAAAGAAGATCAAGCGCGACCGGGCCCAAGTCATTCTTGTGGCTCCGGATTGGGTGCGAAGAGTCTGGTATCCCGAGCTCTTGAACATGGCCATCGATCCTCCGATGCGACTGCCTCTTCGGGAGGATCTTCTGTCGCAGCAACAGGGGACGGTCCTTCACCCGAACCTGTCCAGCCTCCACCTCCTTCTGTGGAGATTGAGCGGCGACAGTTGACAGCTTTTGACCTTCCTCCCGAAGTCTGTAATGTCATCTTGGCAGCCAGGCGTGCCTACACTAAAACAGTATATGCCTGTAGATGGAACAAATTTGTGGCATGGTGCACAGCAAAGGCTGTGGATCCCCTCTCTGCCCCTCTTTCAGAGGTTATTCTCTTCATTCTTTCTTTGGCCCTGCAGGGCTCTGCTCTGGGCACCCTTAAAGGCTATCTTTCGGCCTTTCTTCGCCTTCCTGATCAGCCTTCTCTTTTCAAGTCCCTTATTGTGAATAGATTTCTTAAGGGCATTACTCCTATTCCTTTCGTAATGCCCCAGTGGGACTTGAATCTGGTCTTAACTTACCTTATGTGTGCTCTTTTCGAGCAGCTACATAATTGTCCTCTCAGACTCTTGACCTTAAAGACTGCTTTTCTGGTTGCCATCACCTCTGCTCGCAGGGTGAGTGAGCTTCAGGCTCTTTCTTCTAAACCTCCTTTCCTTGCTGTTCATCCGAACAAGGTCGTCCTTCGAACTAGACCTTCTTTTCTTCCCAAAGTGGTTACCTCTTTCCGCATAGGACAGACCATCACTTTGCCCACCTTCTTCCCACCCCGCACCCTTCTAAAGAGGAGGAGAGGCTCCACCGTCTGGATCCAAAACATGCGCTATCATTTTATCTGGATCGCACAAAACAATTCCGGGTGGATGATTAGCTCTTTGTTGGCTATGTGGACGCGAAGAAAGGTTGGGCCGTGCAAAAACGAACCATCTCTCGAGGGGTTGTTCTTTGCGTTAAAATCTGTTATTCCTTGGCGAAAAAGGAACCTCCAGTAGGGTTGGCGCCTATTCCACCAGGGCGACGGCAGGTGTTACTCCTTTGTGACGTGGAGTCCCCCTAAGTGACATCTGCCAGGCGGCTACGTGGGCATCATTGCACACGTTCACTAAACATTACTGACTAGATAGCCAAGTCCGGAGAGACGGCTTCTTCGGCCGTTCAGTTCTCCAGGACTTTCTGGTGTGAACTTGAAATGAAATGAAATGAAATTTGTACTTGTAAAGCGCACTTATACCCCCAAAGGGGTGTCCTGGCGCTGTACGCATACCGCTGTGGAACCCTTCCTGGCTTTTCCCTGTGAAATGTCCACTCCTGGGCACCCCCAGGGTGAAGCCAGGCATCCCAGCGCTGTTGGGGCCGTTGTGGAGATTAAGCAAGCTATTGCCCAGAGTTGCAGAGTGGGACCCATGATTAGAATAGGCACCGAGGCGAGAATTATCAAGTCCGAGGAAATTGAGCCCAAGACCCGCCGAGGCGGGAATTGAACCCTGGTCCCGGGCCAGATCTCTGCATCAGGGTCTGCCGCTCTAACCATTGAGCCACACTTCTCCACTTGAGCCACACTTCTCCACTTGGTTCGCAGACCCACCTCCGGGGTTCGTATTTGTAGGAAGGTAGGATCTGACTGCATGGTTACGCCCACTTTTTGCCTGGTGTTTTGCTGGTTTTTGACTAGTCTGACTGGGATCCTGCTAATGAGGACCCCAGTCTATCTGCTTTCTCCCTGAAATGTATTGACATGTACTTCGGTACACTCCAGATTGGATACTGGGGTACCCTTATAAGTCCCTAGTATGTGGTACTCGTGTACCAAGGGCATAGGTACCCCGGAGGCCTCCCATGGGCTGAAGCATATATTATGCCACCCATGAGAGGCCATGCAAAATGGAACTACAGGTCTGCCATTGCAGCCTGTGTAATCTGGTGCCTGCACCACTTACAATCAATCAATCAATCAGGGGTTTATACAGCGCGCTACTCACCCGTGAGGGTCTCAAGGCGCGGGGGCGGCTCCGGATCAGTCGAAGAGCCAGGTCTTGAGGTCCTTCCTGAACATGTGCAGGGTCGGGGAGCGTCTGATGTTCACAGGGAGCTCGTTCCAGGTTTTGGCTGCGATGTAGGAGAAGGCTCTCCTGCCGGTTCTGTTTCTGCGGATGCGGGGGACCTCTGCCAGGGCGAGGTCGGCGGAGCGGAGGTTCCTCTTGGGTACGTGGAAGGATACTCTCTCGTTGAGGTATTTGGGTCCGATGTTGTGGAGGGATTTGTAGGCGTGGGTGAGGAGTTTGAAGGTGACCCTCTTCTCGACGGGGAGCCAGTGGAGGCCTCGTAGGTGTTGGGTCATGTGCTCCTGGCGCGGTGTCCCGAGGACGAGTCTGGCTGCGGCGTTCTGGATGGTCTGGAGTCTGTGCAGAAGAGTTTTGTTGATTCCGGCGTAGAGGGCGTTGCCGTAGTCCAGTCTGCTGGTAATGAGTGCGTGGGTGACGGTCCTTCTGCAGTCGGGGGGGGATCCACTTGAAAGTCTTAAGGAGGATGCGAAGGCAGTTGAAACTAGTGGAGGCGACGGCGTTGATCTGTCGGTTCATGGAGAGGGAGGAGTCAAGGATGATGCCGAGGTTCCGAGCGTGGTCTGTAGGGGTGGGTGGGCTCCCGAGGGCGGAGGGCCACCAGGTGTTGTCCCAGGCGGAGGTGCAGGGACCGAGGATGAGGACCTCGGTCTTCTCTGAGTTTAGCTTCAGGCAGCTGTCCTTCATCCAGGCTGCCACGTTCTTCATACCTTCCTGGAAACAGAGTATGGTGTCTTCGGGATTCTTCGTGAGCGAGAGGATGAGCTGGGTGTCGTCGGCGTAGGATACGATGCAGAGGCCAGCCTGTCCGACGATGGCGGCAAGGGGAGCAATGTAGATGTTGAAGAGCGTGGGGCTGAGTGATGATCCCTGGGGTACTCCGCAGTTGATCTCCGTGGGTTTGGAGAGGAAGGGAGGGAGTCGGATCCTCTGGGTTCTGCCGGAGAGGAAGGATTGGATCCAGTCGAGGGCGGCTCCTTGTATTCCCGCGTCGTGCAGTCTGGCTGCGAGAGTGCGATGTGAAACGCTGTTGAAGGCTGCGGAGAGGTCTAGAAAGATAAGGGCCGCAGTGTGTCCCTGGTCGAGTAGCATGCGGATGTCGTCAGTGGCGGCGAGGAGGGCGGTCTCGGTGCTGTGGTTGCTGCGGAATCCAGACTGGGAGGCGTCCAGGATGGAGTTCTCTTCTATGAAGGCGGTCGGCTGGGCGTTTACGTGTCTCTCGGTGACTTTGGCCGCAAAATGGAGGAGAGAGATGGGCCGGTAGTTTTTCAGGTCCGTTGGGTCGGCTGATGGTTTCTTGAGGAGGGGTTTTAACTCCGCCCGTTTCCAGTCATCTGGGCAGATGCCTGATCTGAGGGAGGTGTTGATGGTGCGTCCTAGTTCGGGTGCGATGACGGTGGCGGCCCTATGGAAGATGTGCGGTGGGCAGGGGTCCGTTGGGGCTCCTGAGTGGGTTTTCTTCATGGTCGCTGTGATGAGTTCGATGGTAGTGGGATCCCATGACGTGATGGTCGGCTTATCGGCGGCTGTGGGTAGGGGGGTGGTGCCCGTCGTTGGTTCGCTGAAGTTGTCGTAGAGGGCTTTGATCTTCAGATGGAAGTAGGAGCTGAGCTTGTCGCAGAGTTCCTGGGAAGGTGTGACGTCTGTGGCTTCGCAGGTGGGTTTTGCGAACTGCTGTATGATGTTGAACAGTTCCTTGGCGTTGGTCGCGTTGGTCTGGACTTTGTCTACTTACGATAGATATAGGTTTACTATATCTATAGGTCACTACACTTAAAACCTATAAGTCACCCCTATAGCAGGCCTTAACAATCCTAAAGGCACGGTGCTGGGTTTTACATGAGAGGGTGCCCCTGCATGAGCAGAGCCCCTCTGCAGCCTTCGGAGACCATTCTCCCGGGTTGTCTGTGACACAGCCAGATATATAGGTAGAGGTGCATTATATCTTCGCGGTAAATGCTATCTCGAAAACGGCTGAAACAAAACATGTTGTGTTTGGTATCAAACACCTTGGAATCATACCTCCACACCGGTAACGGGTGTGGGAGGTATGATTCCACCCTTCTGAAGCAAGCTTCGTGGGTCCCTCGTCTTCCTGATACCAGCCTTCTCGACCCGGACAGCACAAAATGGTTGCTACCGACCAGAGACACATTTCTGCCCTCCTGCTGCTGAGCCAAGCTTGAGCAGAGGAAGGCAACACAATAGGCATCCTGTCACAGGGAGGTGTGACCACCTCCCAGACAGGATTTAGTGTATTGGAGCTGGGTGGGTGCACTTCCAAAGTGCCTGAAAGTCTGCACGAGGGGCACATTTGGTGTCCCTGTGCATAGTCCAGCTCAAACCAGTTCTGGGAGCCATTGGCTCCTGCTCTGGCGCGAAACTGGACAAAGGACATGGGTGTAACCACCCCCCTGTCATGACCCTGGGAGGGTCCCCTGAATCTGTCCAACCCTCTCCCTTGGGTACAAAAGGGCTTATCTGGCTGTAGGACCCGAGATTCGACGTGGACAAGATTCTGAACAAGAAACCACTGACCTTCGATCGTCTGGACACTCTGGACTTCGACTGGGCCCGACCTCGTCTCCCTCTCCGACCAAAGCATCGTCTGTGCCCGTGCACCGTACATGCTCCGTGCAGGACCTGTGGAGCATCAAGGACAACTGAAGTATCTCCCTTGGGGTGAAGGAGTCACTCCCCTGCATTCGCAGGCACCGTAACGCAACTGACCGGTCTGCTGATCCTGAGCACCTGCGGACTCTGAAGGCTCTAGCAACACAGGAGGTGGGTTCCTACGTTCCTTGAGGTCGAGCTGCCCTCTCACCAAGTTTGAGGCCAGTATCCCTTGTGGGGACCGCATAACCCGAACCCCTGTGCACCGCGTACATTTGCAAGTGCATATGCTTGTTGGTGTTCCCCAACTTTGTGCATTGGGCTGTAGATAGCCCCAGCCTCTGCGCACATTTCGTACCAAGGACTTCGGCCTCCTCGCACTCTGTGCCCTGCAAGCTGCTGTTTGGTGAAACTGCTAGAGGTCCCCTCGCGACTCCCTTGCCTTCAGCCTGTGGGTCCATTTGAGGGACAATCCTGATTTTCTTGGGCTCCAGGCCTGCCCTGACTCCCCTTGCTGTGGTGAGTCCTCTGGTCCTTGCTGTGTCAGACCGTAACCCTTCTGAACATTCTTCGTGGGTTGCCATTGCCAAGGCTTGTTGGTGCTCCCGCCAGACACCGACCCCTCAGCACTCGACATCCTTCGTGGGACAGCTCGTATCCGGCTCCTGGTCATCCTCGACATCTCCTGGTCCCTACAGCTGTAGAGTCAAGGTCTCCTTCTTCGCACCTGAAGCACCCGACATCGGTGGGCATTCGTCTACCGAGCCCCTGATCACTCCTGAGTGACCCAGACTCTGTCCCCTCTGCTTTCAGGTTCCTTCCATCAAGAATCCACCTGCGGATTCCACCGGACACTTTTCTTCTTTTCAGCAGTGGCATTTCTTTGAAGACTCCCATTGAGAACGACAGCGGTTTCCGACACCACTTCAGCCCTATGCACCCGGCTCCTCTGACATAGGTAACTCTGGTACTTCGGTATCCACGGGTGGGGTGACTCTCCAACCGTCTATGTTCCAAAGGGTTTCCTCGTAATCCAATGGGAAGGGTCCTTAAACTTTAAAATTGCAACGCGACTCTCTCATTGAATTATACGTAGCACGCGGTCGTGGTCTCACACTGCACCCGTCCTCCGTGGGGTCCCTACTTACTCACCTTGGGTGGTTCCTTGGGGTCTCAGCGATTGTACACATTCTAGACATTGTCTTGACTCGAGTTGTGGTTCTTATACCACTATTTTAGTATATGGTTTGGTCTCCCCCGGGAGCCCACTGTGTATTAGTGCTACTTACGATTGTTTCTGTGCTACAGTATTGTGTGCTTTGTGTTTATCTGCGTGTAGCAGATACTGTGAGGTATTTAAGGTGTTATAATAATAAATATATATTCTTATAACTACTGTGTGGTTCTCCTTTCATTTAATCAATACAATAAGATTGCATTCCGGTGAAACAAGCTGCTTAACATTCTTTCAAGACTAAGCCTAAGCCTGAAGGCTGCTCTCCACAGCTACCACTTGGATAGCTTTCTAAGGTTATCTTTGACCTCTTAAATCATCATAAGGGCTGTTTGGACTGGTGCAAGGTGCCCACTTTAATTAGTGGACATCATATACCAGGCCAACGTCTCACAGTATTGCTGCTTTATCTATTCTAAGGTAGGGAATCTATAACTAATAGTCTCTTTCAGATGAACAAGTTACTTACCTTCGGTAACGATATATCTGTAAGAGACATATATTAGTTATAGATTCCTTACCGCCCCACCCATCCTCCCCGTTCTGTGAACTGACTTCTAGAGTAAGGGACTCCCTTTTGGGCCCTAGTTTTGTGCACCAGTGGTCAGTGTCTTGCATGGCTCTGCGCTTCTGGCGTGGAATGTCGTGTAAAGAACTGACGTCAGCACGCAGGGGCGGCGTCTAAGTAGATACCGCGACATCACTCCGGCGATCACAACGCCAACGACGAACGCCGAGTTGACCGACACCACCTACCAACGCGCAGGGATACTGCTGAAGAACAATTCTCCGGATCCAGTCTGACACCTGGGGGTAATTCTAAGGTAAGGAATCTATAACTAATATATGTCTCTTACAGATATATCGTTACCGAAGGTAAGTAACTTGTTCTTTTATGCCTATGTGATTTTGCATGACAGTTTGATAGCCTGGAGGAACGGTTTCATGCAACACTGGAGCCATGCCATCTCCCAACCGTGATTCAGTTCTGAAGAGTAAGTCCGACTGTGTGTCAGTGAGTAGGTCGTAGATGTGGTGCTTGTTTTTAGAGCATGATCTAGCAATTATTAGTAGGCAGTCTAGAGATTGTGTTTTGGTGGTGGTGTGACTTTGTTTGCTAGAGAAGTGAGTAGTACTCTTTGACCTTGTAGCATGTGTATTATTAGCATTGGTATTAACTGTATGAAGATAGCTATCATGTTGTTTTTTGGTCTCGCCTAGCGACGCAGCGCATGCGCTGCTTGCTTTGGCGAGATCTATTGTTGATTTAGCTTCCGAAGGGGGACAGGAGATGTGCACGCGCCCGGACAGGCGATGTGCACGTGTACGGCTCGCGGCGGTTGTTCGTGTTCTCCTTCCTCCCGCCCCCTCCCAGAAATTGGTTTAATCTTTCTCTCTCTCTCTCCCTAGTTATCTCCCCCCTACCAGGATTAGTGCCCGTCATACCCTGCCCGTCACGCACCCTCGCCTAGTTCAGCATGCAGCGGAATCGGACACCCTTCCACCCCTCCATAAGGTCGGGATCTCAGCTCCCGACAAAAGTCTGGTGGTGTGTTCATGCACGGGGTGGAGTCACGTGTTGTTGGCCCACTCCCAGCCTCTCGCCGAGGAATGGAGCACACAGCTCTCTAATAACAGCTGCTGGGAGTCTTGGGCAGCAAAAACTACAGCTGGGCATTCCCACAGACAGAGTGAAACGTCCCGGAAGTTAACATCAGTTATTTATTAAACTAAAAAGCCTCCATATTTCAGTTGTGTCCGTACTATTACGGCTGGCGCCTTGGTTACATTTAATCAATATGCGGCAATTTCGGTAAGGTACTGTGACACTAGTGTGCTTGTCGATAAAAGTATTCCCCCACGGACTAGTGCAGTCGTTTTTCTGGTAGCACTTCATTATTTCAACACACCTGGGCGTGCCTGTCCTCTTGTATATTTTTTCAAAGACAGCTCCACACTGCCCTTGATTTAATCCCATGTCAACACCTTTCTTTAAGTGCTTGGGCTGGAGGGCTTTCTGTGCTTGTGGGGGGGGAGGACATTATTGCCCAGCGTGTGCTTCGTGTTTACTCTGGTCTGTTTTACTGCGGGGCGCCTTGTGCTGCGTGGACACGCTCAGGGCACGCTCGCCACACACCTGGCTTTAGGGTTGGGGCGGTGCTGCCAGACACCCCTGGCTCCTCTGAGTTACACATCTTTCACTTGACGCAGGATGATTAGTTACACACCTCCTTGTCCCCACATCCGCCCATCTGACTATTCATTAATTTGTCCCTTAGTGTACTACACTCTCCGACACCTCTCTCTGCAACCAGCTGTCTGCTTCCTCCTTTGTTCTCTTTCTCTCTAGCATCTGCCGCTTTGTCAACAAATCTCTACCCTCTTATATCATCTGCTCTGTCCATCCATCCATACATTCATCCATCAATCTATCTTGTTCAGTAGCATCATTCATACATACGCTCTTCGTAGACCATCTATCCATCCATCCATCATGTTCAGTAGCATCATTCATACATACACTCTTCATACACCATCCATCCATCCAATTCAGTAGCATCATTCATACATACACTCTTCATACACCATCCATCCATTGTTCAGTAGCATCATTCATACATACTCTCTTCATAGACCATCCATCCATCCATTGTTCAGTAGCATCATTCATACATACACTCTTCATAGCCCGTCAGTCTGTCCATCCATCGAATCCATCCGTCCATCCATCCTGTTCAATAGCATCACATAGTCAGGACTGACGTTGAGTGTCCACAGGGAGATGGCTATAGGCTGAGGAAAGACTCTAAGAATTAGCGGGTTTTTATTGTGCGGTTGATGAATGGGTAGAAATACATTCTTTATTTGGCCTGGGTGCAGGTTCACAAACAAGCATTTGCAATGCAATAGGTCTCTCATTTCCGCGAGTTTAAGCTATTGGCATTGTAAATGACAATGCGTTTTATTTATGCTTCAAAAATGTAAACATAAATAAAAGGCATTTTCATTTACAATGCCAATAGCTCAAACTCGCGTAAATGCGAGACCTGTTGCATTGCAAATGCTTGTTCTATATTGTAATCCTTGTCCAGCAGGTTTAGGTAAAAAAAAACACCTGAAATTGATAGATAAAAATAGTTAGTCTTTTCATCCTGTCCAGCATTTTTGGGTTAAAAGTCATATAATTCACAACATTATTTCTAAAATGCCCTTCCTACTCTTAAAACATGTAAGATTTGCTTCATTGCTAGCCAGGTCGGACTGGGACAGAAAATGGGCCAGGCACCTAAATAAAAGTACCCCCCATTAGTGATTTAGAAAGCTAAAAGAAGTGCCCTATGTTTGCACACTGGGGCAGTTTTGAACTTCTAAAGACACGCTGGATAAGTGTTTTGCAAGGTATGGAAGATGGCATGGCTTTGAGCATGCTGCAAGCAATGCTTGCTTTAAAATGAGGGAAATCAACAGTACAAACCCGTCCAGCAGACCGTAAAACAGGCCCACAAAATGCCAAAAAGCCGACCCACACACTCAATTTTCCGACCAACTCATCAGGTACTACCTGATTGCCCTATACAAAAAGAACAGATCAAACATTCACATGCAAGTCCCGTCCTAGATCTTGGTTAATCCATAGTTTTTTTACTTGCCACGCCACCCCAGTTTAGACCAAGCCATATGCAAATCAGTCTTGACCATGCTCCCAATGGGAACAGTCCAGCCTGAACTGCCAGGCCAGGTCCTCCCTGGACCGGTAAACAAGCATCCTAGGACCGGTTTCGGAGTATCACCCCTTATCAGCCAGGCTAGCTTGAATCCAGTGGCATAGCAAGCACGGGACCCATGTCTGGGCATACCCTTCCCACTTAGGGCGACAAATGCAAAAAGAGTAGATGATGGAAGGAATGCTGAACAGATCAAACATTCTCCCCCAGTCACAGATCTGGGTTAAATCCATCGTTTTTTTGCTCGTCAGTCCACCCCAGTTTGTACCCAGCCGTATGCAAATCAGTCATGACACTGCTCCCCCTGGGAACCAAAATCACAGACTGGACTGACAGTCTTAGAAATAAACTTGAAATACAGATTTTTGTTATTGGCACTCCTCAAGATACACCCGGAGCATAGGTTGGAGTGACTTGCACTCCTAAGGATACACTTGAAGCACAAAGTGGGGTACAAGGTTGATGCATATAACAAAGACTCTTAAATGCTTTCTCTTGGCACTACTGTTCCTCAGGGAAACAAAGGAGTAAAGTCTTTAATCTATGAGCAATGACAGTTCTAGCATCAAGGTTGTAGGGAGGGTCTGGAGTATAAATACAGAAGGGCTGGAGTAAATCACAGAGAGGAAATGGAGAAAAAGTCTATAGTCTTTGAAAACGGGGGTACTCGGTCCTATTTACTACTGTAGGAGGTTTAGTGTGCACTAACCTGATATCAAGTACTTAGCTTAGTTCTTCAACTTGTCTGAAGAAGGTCTGGAAGCCTTGACTCTGGGAGATGCAGGGGTTCGGAGTAGCTGTGCAGGAGGAAGACGTTAAGAGAGTGGATGCCACATGACCCACCGGTTCGGATGCACTTCAAGGAGACTGGAGCGCTTCTTGGTTCTGGCAGGATTCTTCAGGTGAAAGGCATTATTGGTCTCCTGGGATATTTCAAACAGTATCTTCCTACTATCCAGTTTGGCAAAAAAAGAATGTTCTGTCTCAGACTCCGGGGGGGCATTATTGTAGCAATGTGTCTGAAGTGACAGGATCCCGAGGTGACTAGATGGAGGGACCAGTCAATATAGGAATTGTGCAACTGAGCCAAGGGAGCCTTAAAATAGCGCCAAAGGTAGGTGTGTCAAAAAGGTCAAAGTCTCATTATATCCTTTCTCACATACTCAGTATAGCAGAGTAATTTGGTATTTAATCATCCCAAAAGAGAGCTCAGAGCAATCAATGGCTCTAACAGGCACTGGTTCACTTTTTCTAACCCGTGGATTATGTAAAGAACTGGCCAGGGCTAGATCTAAGCAATTTCCTGTGGCCCCAGAATCTACAAGCATGGGTAAAAGCTGCCTCTGTTGGTGTGCAATGATAAGGGTGACTAGTATCATTAAATGTCGCGGAACTTTCGGTGAGGTATTCGCCGGGAAAATGGGGGTCGGTTCAAGAACCACACTGACTGAGTGAAACCTATGTCAACTGGGCACTCTACTCTTTTTTGCATTGTGTCAGAAGTCAGGGCGCTAGCCTTCCGAATTCCTTTAGGTTTGGCAGGGCATCCTTGTGCAAAATACCCTGGTTCACTGCAATACAAATACAGATGTAATTTCTTTCTCCATTCTATTTCCTTGGGGGTCAAAGGACTGCACAAGCCCCCAGTCTGCATGGGTTTTGTGTAATCCTGATTGGCAGTCTGGGCTCCCCTCGGGTATGTTCCATTAAACTATGGTCATGCCTGACAACTAAGTTAATGAACTCTAAACAATCTGAGGGTAAATCTACAATGTGCGCCAGGAAATCTTTTTTTAATCATCCATTAGCCTCCTATAAAAGAGGGAAGTCCTATTTTGCTCTGGTCACTGGGTTTCCGTAACTAGTCTACAAAAAGCCGTAATGTAGGTAAAGAGATCCTTACTGTCCTGACAGAGTTTTAACAACTCATTTTCACTGGCTTGGACAAAAGTGTTCATAGCAAAGAAGTGACGTGCTGCCTCCTTAAAGCTTCCAATATCATGTAAAACCAGATCATTACTTTCAATAAGCGAAATAGCCCAACCAGCAGCTGTACACCTGAGATATATGATCAAGGCTATTCTAGCAGTATTCGAGGGAAAGGCTCCTGATTTACAAAGAAACTGTAACTGGCACTGATTCCAAAATGCATCAAAATTGTGACTATCCACAAAAATCTGTTAGGGCAAGGGCACTGGGACTGGAGTGGTAACTGGGACATAAACATGATTAGCGTTCCCGATAGCAGATGTGCTCTGTAGATTTCCCAAATCGCTAAAGTGTGGGTGTTGTGGAACGAGACATGTGCTCTTGGGAACCAACCCAGTTCCCACTGCAATCAACCATGGCGAGGGTGACAGCTGATCAGCTCATCCGTAAGTGACTGATTTTCCTGTCGTAAGGACTGAACTTTGTGCTGTACATCCCTTAAAGCCTTTATTAAGGCTTGGCCTTCTGTCATGCACTCACCTGGTACCAACTGCAGAGACGACACTGGAGCCAATGCTGGACCTCCTATCCCACCTGAGGACAATGCAGATCCAGGTACCGAAATCTGACAGTCCACAGTGTCCCCTGGGGGGAAGGGGTGTTGGGATAAAATACGAAAAGAGAGACTTGCGGTACTGGATTTGCTCAGCGGCTCTGTGAAACTACGTAACAGGATTTGTCACTTCTGAGGCCACCTATTTTTGTGAGGTAGATGTGCGCTGGACCAGAACCTCTTGCTTTGCGATTATGCAATGCATTGGAAATAACAAGAGGAGGCAGTTACCATCTGTAGACTAACAAGTCTTAATATACAGTAAACATACATTGACTTTAGTAACACACACTTACGAGTTACGTCAGCAGCTCGGCATGAGTGCAGAAATGCCAAAATCACAGATTGAAGTGACATTCTTAGAAATAAACTTGAAATACAGATTGGAGTTATCAGCACTCCTCAAGATACACTCGGAACATAGGTTGGAGTGACTTGCACTCCTAAGGATACACTTGAAACACAAAGTGGGGTATAAGCTTGATGCGACTGAAGTGCTTTCTCTTGGCACTACTGTTCATCAGAGAAACACAAACTATAGTCTTTAATCCTTGAGCAGTGTCAGTTCTAGCATCAAGGTTGTAGGGATGGTAGGAGTATAAACACACAAGAAGGGCTGGAGTAAATCACAGAGACGAAATGGAGGAAAAGTCTATAGTCTTCGAAGACGGGGCTACTCTGTCCTGTTTAGTGCGCACTAACCTGATATCAAGTACTTAGCCTAGTTCTTCAACTTGTCCGAAGCTCAAATAGGAACTCAAAGCCTTGACTTGGAGAGACACGAAGGGTCCAAAGTTGCTGTGCAGGAGGGATTGAGGAGGAAGACGTTGAGGGAGCGGATGCCATGGGAACCACCGGTTCAGATGGATTTTAAGGAGACTGGAGCCCTTCTTGGTTCCGGCAGGATTCTTCAGGTGAGTGGGAAGGGTGAAGCTTGTTCCGCAGGGAGCGAGTCCAAGCCACGACTTGGGTTTGGGTGGCGTTTATATACCCTCTTGAAGGCCCGATGGATGTAGCTAGATCACGTTCAGCATATGGGGCACATGGCCGCCTAGAAGGTTCTCGAACCTTGGAGAAAACACGTGTTAGTACTCTCCCTATGACCGTACGGAATGGGCAGGTGCAACTTGTTAATCGGAACCAAAGAACAGGAAACAAATGTATCATTTTCGCTCAAACGTGCATAGTGGAAAACAACACCAAGGTTCCAGTAACAGCGAGAGCAAGGCTTGCAATTGGCTCATGGGATTCTGGGGGAAACTTGAAGGGATTTAATGGAAAACCATGCCATGGCCCTCGGATCAGCAAGAGTAGTTGATACATAGGTTCACAGGAAGTGGGGAACGCTTGCAGGGGTTCAAGACCTATGGAAATTAGTGGTGCTGGGGAAGCATCATTCATGAGGGTGCTGGGGAAACATCAGTCATGAGGGTGTTGGGTAACACTAGCCATGAGGGATGCTGGAGCGCAGCCGTCATGAGGGTGCTAGGGAGGATTAGCCATGAGGAATGCTGGGGGCGCATCAGTCATGAAGGGAGTTGGGGAAACATAGTTATGAGGGTTGCTGGGGAAGCATCAGTTATGAGGAAACTGGGGGAGCATCAGTCATGAGGGGAATTGGGGGGGGGACATGGGTCATGAAAATTCTGGGGAAGCATCAGTCAGGAATATTATAGCGTGCATAGGGTGCCATAAGGGTAAGCAACTTGAGCCCTGCGCGCTAGACCTCTACATAAAGCAGCATGAGCTCTGCATGCTATACTACTACGCAGAGAACTTAAGAGGAGGCTGTGATAACGAGGGAGTGGCATAGGATTGTGACCTAAGCCATATTGCAAAGCAGATCAACTGCTGTGCAACATGTAAGAGCATTGACAAAGCCAATTGATTTTGCATAGGAGAAACATTTTGGTTGTGCCAATGCTTGTTGTTTTTAAGCACGTGGAGACTCTACAGTGTTTTGCCCAGAATCACAGGATGGTGAGCGGACACCAAGACTTGAACCTGGTTTCCAAGTTCAGTAGTGGGCGGCTCTGGCCATTACGCCACATCTTCTCTACAAGCAATTTGCCCTTTGGAATACATGAGATGCTGTGGTATCCTGAGTGCGTGTGCGGCAGTGTACATGAATGGGCGGAGGGCCATTCTGTCTCCATGCAACTGAGCATACTCATGAGAGACCAACTGAATGCGAGGGGAGGGGTGGGCAGCTGCAGACTGCGAGTCCTGTTTTGTCTCTCCTTTTATCTGCCAAGTTTATGACGGGTTGTGAATTCTGTGTGTCAACTCGGTCGGTTAATGCTAAACTGCTAGAGAGGACATACTAATCCATGTTTGACTCCTTGTAGCATTATTGCCTTTCATTGTACTTACCACTGGGGAGAGTGAGCGAGAACTCTGCCTCGTGCAAAAGACCATCCGACACTCTCACATCAAGCTGCTAACCGAGCCTCTCATGTGGTTAGCTCATTAGTGGTGGTGGTACTTCCCTAGCTGGGTCCGCTGCACACTGCTGGTCTCGCAGCCAGAATTTGGCTTTGAATGGCTGTAAAAGCAGGCTGAAGGTACTTGAGGACATGGCACAGCAGAGGGCGAATACTTTCTCAGAACGTGGCCGCCTTCTTCATAAGAACGCCGCACCCACCCTCTTTACATAATCGCACTGGGTCCTCTTCCTTCTTTTCTTATTTAGCACAAGCTGTCTGAGCTTGGCTGTTATCCGTACGGCCATATTATATATTCAACAGGAGCAACATATTGGGAACAGCTGTAAAAAAAAAAAAGGCTAGCGACTGCTGAAATAGAAGATAATGAAGAGGCCACAGCAAATATTGTACTAAATGTAGTTCAGCACTGGCATTATTAGTGATTGAGGGAAAAACAGGCATGAATGCTTTCCATCATGCCACAGCACAATGAGTAAATCTATCAGCATCTATGACGTGATCTGCGTTGATCACGTCATAGCGCTTGTTTATTCTTTTAAGCCATGTTGCACTGCTGTGAAAATAAATGTGCCTGCAGTGGAAGGACACTGGCCACTGGAAGCAGTACTTGGTCCAGGGGAGGAGGTGCTGACCAATAGTAGGCATGGAAGCTAGAGTGATGTCCAATGGTAAGTAAAAGTTATGTGGGGGACAATCAGTGGTAAGTAAAGGTAAGTAATGCAGGGGGCTCTAAGCCCCTTTTTAAGATTTTTTTTATTTTTATAAATACAAGAGATTTCGCAAGCGCTGTGCAGGAAATGCAAGAGATTTCACAAGCACAGCGCAAGTGCTCTGCAGGCAAAACCTAAAAAGGAGACATTGTGACCTTTGAAATAAGGTGTCAGCAATATGAAGAATTACAAGAGATTAAGGAGACCGGCATGAGAGGAAACTATACTCCGAAATGGAAGGCACCTAGAGGATGGACGATAAGAATAGCGTCACTCTGAAGAAAGGAAGGAGAGGAGTCAAGCAGAAGAAAGTCAAGGTCACATTTTCATGCAGGGTTTTATTAGTATTGTGTGAGAATGTTTTCTGAGATTGAAAGCAATTTGAGGATGTAAACTAGAAAGAAATAGCATATAGTTATAGTGATCCATATCTGGGGCTGACAGCTTAAAAATGCAAATCAGATTGTACACATCATTTAAGTATTATGAACCCATCCTGCTGTGTGCCAAGACTTTCAAACATAGTCCGGAGTATCCCAAGCTTTGTACAGGGTCTCTACACCGCTCAGTTGAGGTAGTGTAGACCCCTTCTTTAAGAAATGTTTTTTTTTGTTTTTTTAGAGTTTTATATAGCGCGAACTAGACCTGAAGATATCGGGTATCAGAGCGCTTTACATACCACCAGTTTCGTTACACAAGGACACAATAATTTTTGTTAGGCACGGGGAGATTAAGTGATTTGTCCAGAATCACAGGATGTTAAGCGTCGTTGCCGAGACTCGAACCCGGTTCCCCAGCTTCGATGTCAACCGCTCTAGCCCTAAGGTATTGTTTAATGATCTTCCCTGACTATTCTGCATTAAAGGTTATTTGACTCACTCACTAAAAATTAGTTTTTTTTCCCAAAGGCTGAGAGCATTTTGCTAATTTGCTGTCAGATTTATATCCTGTTTTTTTTTTACCTAATCCCAATCTCTGTTGTTTATATGGCACAGAGGAGCAACCGTTGGTACGAAAGGTACCTAGTGCTAACATATCAAGTGTGTGTTGTGTGTTTGTGGCCAGTGTGGTATATGCATAATGTATAAGTGATGTACAGCAATAGAGGCCTGTAAGTTCCACTTTGAAAGCACTCCACCTGTTCCTGTGCACAAGATGGGAATACAATTGTTGCAGGCAGTGGAAGTGTACCAGGAAGGAAGTACTAGGGAGGAGACCTAGGCACTGAAATGGGGCAACGGTTTGTATAAAGGACTTTTTGAAAGATTTTCTGGGATTACCCACTTAAATAGTTACCCCATAAAAGATCGCTATTTATGACGTTGAAGGTTTTTTTAAAGTCTAGAAAGCAAGTTTATTAATAGCAACCACTGTGGATTATCCTGTAAGTTAGTAAAGGGAATGCCAACATTTTCCAATTTGGTGCCTCAATTGGATCAAAAGCATATTTGGAACATTGGGAGTTAAGGCATTATCTACTGCCCAGTTGCTCAAATCCTCCTATAATAAAGATGTAAAATATTTTGAACAAATATCCGGGAGGGCAGTCAAGCTGTAGTTGGCAGGGTCTTGCTTCTTGCCTTTCTTTAAATTGGAAGTAAGTGCGAGTCTTTCCATGTGTTTGGTACTGTGCTGCTGTTGTAGCATCTCTTAAATAGGGTTTTAATAATTTCTAACCAATAGCTTTATAGTGCTTAAAAATTGTTTCAGGCAGCCCATTAGGCCCTAAAGTAGTGTCTTTCCTGCTTCCATTGATTGTGAGACCCACTCAGAAGTTTCTCTACAAGTGGGCAGTGGTTGTTTATTTCTGTTGGGCCTAGTGGATCTGTCCGGGAACTTTTGTTTAGTTATACAATGACAATTTCAATGGGTCTCTGTTGGGCTAAAGAGTACAATTTAGGGTCGTCAGACACAGAGATTTCACGTACAAGGACCAGATGGAGATGTTTACATTATTTACTAAAATGACGTCTCCAGAGACTGAGATGTTATTTACATAAAGTCAAAATCTCTCTAATATCAAGAATAGCAGTCTCTTTTAAGAGATAACCACGGTTTATCTTTTTTTTGTATTTCAACAAAGACTTTACATATACATAATAAGGTCCTTATTTTTACTTGTCCTTGCTGTTCTTGCCTTCCTCACAACTGTCCTTTTTCCTTGGTGTAGTTCTAGTGTGAGCTATATGTTTATAGTTTTTTCATCCTTGTGTGGTATGGTGATGTCTGATATAAAAAGGTTTTTTATATTCCTGTAAATCGACCCCCGTTTATCAGATCATATGGCTCCTTTTTCCCTAATGTCAAGGAATTTGCATAAATTAAGAGCTATATTTACCAACCAGTTTTCCAAATTAATTTCCGCAGTGGAAGCCCATTTAATTCTTATTAATTTTTGTACTCTGTTTTCCCTAGGGTTTTATAAGATGAAGTTGAATATTCTTTTATTTCTAGGGTTATTGTCTTTAGAAAGTAATTTCCCTCCAGCCAATGTTCAGTCTTAAAAGCAGAAAAACAATTTACTTAGCTCTATTGAAGTAATGTAGTCATCCAATACAGCTATTCTTGTCCTTGCTGTATGAGTTAATGAAATTGGAATGTCCATTTCAAATCGACCACTGAGTCCTCACAATCTCATGTTCTGTATGGAATTAAGCAGCAAGCTGCTTAATAACTCCTTTCTTTTGAGGGAAGACCGTCTGTTCCTGCATATTGCATACTATGTCTTCTTGATGCTCCCTTTTCTTGGAGTTAGTAGACATTGCATTTAAAGTTGAAGTCCCCCGTTAACAGTACGCCGTTCATGTTAAGTAATGGCTGTAATGGCAATAGGACGTTAATTTGGTAATTATTTCCCTTTGGTTTTGTCTTCCTGGTTGAATATAAATGTTTAAAATTAATACATTTGTAAAATGCAATAACTTCTTCAGCAGTCCTAATTTGATTAGTAAAAGCCACAGGTCCTGAAATCAGTTCTTTCTGGTTTTAGGTGTAGACTTGTTTCCATGAGGATTGCCAGCACTCGAGCTGGTCTCCCATTTGACGCAGTTCTGACTGCTGGGCTTTCAAAGTTTCGAAGCTGGATGACTTAATGTATCACTAGCAAATAGGCTGTTTCTGCATGGTCACTGCAGACCTTTTGCTAGACCCTATTTTTGCGCGACTTAGAAGTCTATGCACTGTTAACCCTGCTAAACAGGACTAAAATGCCTGTGCTTTCCCTTTAAACATGGTTAAATTGACTTACCCCAATTGACTTATTTAACTTGCCTGCTATAGAATATGTATCCAACTCCTGAAAGTTAAATGCCATCTTTGGAGCATCTATTGTGCCATCCACAGAGTTGCATCCGGCCTACCATTTGTAGCCTAATTGCAGCAGCCTGACAACTGTTGTTACACCTGTCAAACTAACGTGTAGCTACACGATCTCAGGAATCTAAGAGGTACATACATATGTCTCCTATTAGTGATACACATTAGAATTAGTCTCACCAGTTACACTGTACCGATAAGCATGAAGGACTTATCCACTTATACGCTCCCATTGAGGTATAAGGATATAAGGTTTTAATCATCCCCTCTTTTTGTTTTTCCCCCGCTCCCGTTGCACAAGATGTACTAATGAAAAAATCGATCATGTTTCATATTAACAATGAGCATGAATTTTTTGAATCCCAGATTGTCATTGGTTTCCACGAAATAGAATTTCTTAATGTTTCCTATGCTTTTGAAAGTGTATGTTCCTTGAAGGGTATTTTTCTAAAGAATTCGAACATGTGAACTAACTGCAGGTCTGTAACTATTATTGCTACAATGGATGTTTTTATTGGTTCAACCTTGAGAACTTCGTGGGGAGACCTCCCCATATATGACGAAACACGTGTTGGCTAAAACTTATGGGATTGTCTGAAGAAGAGGTCGAAGTACTGGACAATAAAACCTTACTTCCAAGAAACATTTCTACTTCTGAACTGTACCAGATAATACGTTTTTGATATTATGACGAGTGCCTCATAGCATCAAAACATGTTTCCCACTGATTAGGCCCCAAAAGCTATTTTCACTGGCAGCTCTAGCTCAATCCTAGAAAATGTCAAAGTACAGATTATAAACTTTAATCTGTAACGTTTGTCAGGAAATGCCTAAAATAGTAATAAAATAACTATTTTCATATTTATTAGCATTCCAATTCATTGGTAAAGTCAGATTTAAAAAAAAGCAGTTGTTATTTAGGAAAAGTAACTTTTAGTAAGTTACCTTTACTTGCCTGAACTGCCAGTAGGCCAATTGGCATTAGCCTACTGACAGCTGGTCTGCCAGTCCTTGGCCTTAATGTGGTGTGAAAACTGCTCCCAGAACAGGAACATGGCCTCGTGTGAGGAGGTGTTTTTCTTCTTGCAGGAAATTATGGTGGACCCAGGAACTTCATTAACTTGTATAGGGGCCTCCCCTTTCACAAATAACTGTAAGATTAGACCTGGAGAAGGCAACCCCTTGCCCCAACCCCCAGCCAAGCTAGAACCAAACCCTGTGGAAGGGGATCTACAACCCAGAACTGGTTTTGAGTGACCTCAGAGGAGAGAGTGCTCATTTCCCTTGCCATACCTCTGTGTGGATGAAAGATCTTTCACAAGAGAGGAAGAGGTTCCCCATCCTGGATTTTAGAATTGAGCAGCACTCGTGGGACTGCTTGCAGTAGGGCAAACAAGAACTGCTGAAAAAGTGAGTAGGGTTGCCCCAGGGAACCTTTACCCCATCATTTAGGGAGGAGCTATGAGTCACCCAAACCCACCAGCTTATACCAGCCATAAATGTGGCATTCCAAGGGACCATCTTCAGAACTCTTTCTGGATGCATGGATGATCAGAAGAGGACTGGACCTTGCTTGCTGCAACCTGAGAGGTGCCCTGAAGGACTGGACCTGCTCCCTCTTGTACCCAGGACAAAAGAACTGGACTCTAAGGGTCAGTTGGCTGACCTCCTGTGTGGTACCGAGACACAACAAGCTGCCAGAGGCCTTTGCCTGAAGTGACCAGTTGACCAGTTCCACCTGGATTGGACCTTGCTGGTGGCCTCTGCTGCATTGAGCCCTGCCCCCTAAGTGCTGTCCCTGAGGTCCCGGGAGCCTTAGATATAACCCAGAGGAGCTGCTCCTAAAATCCTGAAAAGTTGGGAGTTAGAAACGTTTTGGACTTCAAAGACCTCCAGAGCCATCCGGGGGTCAGAGAGATGTCCTCAGATACAGCTTCATGCTTGACCCCCTGGAGGAATTTGAGCTCCATTTCATGCTTGCCCCCTGGAGGAATTTGAGCGCCATAGAAAAGATTAAGTTAGAATGTAAAATCTTTGACTGGAATGAACCCACACGGTGTATCCAACCTGCGCTCTATCAGAGTTGGGCTGAAATCACCCCTAGGTCCTGGTCTACTGCTTCCATAGACTATCATTGTTGCTTAGTGTGTTTGGCACTATTTTTCTTTAAAACTTTAAAAAACATATCTCCAGGTACCCTTAAAGAATTGTTGTCGGTTTGGTATAGTTTTGTTAATTAAACTTTACTCTATTTTGTCTAATTCGGTTTGGGATTTTTATTGTTTGGTGTTTTGACTTTATTACTGTTTTGATACTGCATAAATGCTTTATACATTGCCCTGCGTTAGGCCTGCCTACTGTAGACCAAAGCTACCAGGCGGTTGAGCTCAGGTTAATTTAGTGACTTTAGGGTTCACCTTGACAAGTTAGTGTTATTCTTCCTTGAGATGGGCAATCACCCACCCCAAATAAACACTTTCTTACTGTGTCCTTTCCCAAGTTTCCATGAGGCATATTTTTAGAATCTGAACTATTTGTTTCCATATCAGTGTTGTGCCTAATTATATTTTGATAAATGACTAGGTGTCCCATATGTGGGCTCTTGTGTCTTGTTAGTTTCTGAGGATAACTTGAAGATAATTGGATATTGTTCAGGTTTTGGAGTGGACACAGTGATTTCCCTGTTAGCTTATAAGTGCCTTATTTCTGATGGATTGTGCATTGAATCTTAAAGGGTACTATATGAATGTACATGTAAAGATGCTGGAATTTCCAAACTCTGAAAACAGGTAAATAAGTGCCTATAGGCTAATATGCATTGAAGCTGTTCTTGATTACATACCGTTAAGTTGCTAGTTTCATGTACCTCGCTGGGCTATGGCTTTAAAAAGGCTATGTTAATTATAGATGAGTTGGAAAAGGTATGATGTTGGGGTAGTGCTTTTAGAATTAAAAAATAATAGCTAGATTGAAAACATCATGAAGTTCTTTGGTAGTATATTGTGGTTAGTACTATAATAGTATGGGTAATGCTCTACGTTTGCTAGGTCCACTAGTGGGCCACATAACTGTCTGGAAATTGAAGAGTCATTAATTACCTTTTTTCAGTCGTGAAATTGTTAGAAGAGCTTTGCTTTGCCTCACCTTGCAGACTTGGGGCCTGATTACGATCTTGGCGGATGGGATATTCCGTTACAAATGTGACGGATATCTCGTCCGCTGTACGACAATTCCATTATATCCTAGGGAACTTGTAATATGGCGCACTGGATATCTGTCACGTTTCTGACGGAGTATTCCGTCCGCCAAAATCGTAATCCGGTCCTTGGTTCTTGTGCTCCATGTTCTAGTACTTCTCCTAGGGGTTCAGTGTGTTAGTGGCTGAGACTTGGGGTGACTTGTTTTTAGCAGCTTGTTAGTTTCCCTGCTGAACTGTATGAACTTGGAGTCTTTAATATCAGTTGAGTTTGTAAGTGGGTAAACTGGATCCTGGGTAGCTGTGGTAAGTGTCTTGAACTGTTCCTGAGTTTTATGGGCAGTTTCTAACAGCTTACTCTCCTTTTGAAATATGGATGTATAAGTTATGATGGATTCATATTGTGGTTTCAAAATAGATTCCATAATTTTTTTATCTTTGATGGTCCTTTAGTCATTGATCATGTCCAATATAGTTGGGGTTTTCTCTATTGTTTCCTTGCTAGTGTCAGTGCCTGTTCTTCTTCCCTTTTATTTTTTTCATCATTCCATCATTAGTTTCTCATTGCTTGGTTTCCTTACAGAAGAAACTGAGTCATTTTGCTGCTAATGACCAACTAGAGCGGCGGTTGCAGCAAATGAGGGATAAACATTGGACTTGTCTAACCCTATTGCCCACAAACATAATCCTTCCAAACTTTCTGGGTTGCATGCTATATCCAATTGATAGACATAGTTGACATACTTCATCCATTCTGCACAAGATGGAGGACCTGGCGACACTCACTCTTTACAAATTTCTCTTCTTGCCAATAATACCATATTGAATATCAACGTCGCCTGGGTCTCATTACACACTGTGTTTAGCTCCAAGTCTCTTCCAACTAGTACTAGAGGACAGTTTACCTTGATCTGGTGTCTAGTTATTTCTGCTAGGATCTTGCATCCATGCAAAAAGATGATAAAACACAGGACCGTCTAAGAACATATGCATGACATCCACCCTTGGAGGTTTGAATTTCGGACATACTGGTGTTTTGTGCGTGAATTTGGCTAGCTTGCATGGAGTCCAATAAGCCCTGTGAAGCGTATTTAAAGATACTTGCCACAATTGTTTTATCTGTCTCCTGCAAATCATCCTTCCACATTGTTCTGGTTGATGGTTATCCTCAGCTTCTTAAATCTTCCAGTACCACAGTGCTACTTCATTCTTCAGATTCATGCTGCCTTTGATGTGTCCTCCCACACTCTTCTGCCTTACTCTGTCCATGTTTGGAAGGATCACCACGACCTTAACTGGAAGTACTTGAACTTAGTTCTCCATTCGTTAGTGCTTAAATTATCTCCCAGCCTATCAGACCTGTACCATCCCTCAGGTCTCCCCAGTTGTTTAATCCTGCTTGTCTCAAGGGTCTTCCAAGCGAGTCCTCCAAGCATTCTGGAGTTCTGGGAGATTCCCAAATCAGAGCCGGATATGAATAATGGGGAATGTTGAAGGTTCTCCTTAAGTGAACCCATGATTTTAATGAAGCAACTAATATCCCAATCTAACTTTAAAAAAACTTAAATATCCCACCTCTCCATCTTGACTATTCCTTACCCTTACAAGTATTCTGTGGATATGCTCCTGATCCCTAAGAATTTGCTTAAATTTTTTCATTTAATTTGTCTTCTTCAATGACTTCTCTGAGGTTAAACATTTCCTTTCTCCACACAATCCTTAACATGGCAGAGAATCTCATCTGGACTTTGGCCCTTAGTTTTTGCTACTCTTCCATTCTACTTCCTAACTCCCACTGTCGCTGCGCCGTCACTTTGCCAATGTCTGACCTTATTTGATATGAACAGATTTCATAGGTCAAAACTTTGTGCCTCAGTGCACGAGTTAGAATTAGCTCTTTCATTGTATAGGTTAGAAAATTGGAGATTTTCGATTTGGGTTCTGCTTAAAGGGATCCCTTCGGTCTCTTTGGATTTCCAAATCCAAATTAATGTCAGTTCTGTCCTGTAGGATTCTTCCATTTAGCAATCCCTTCCGGGATATTCAGTAATCTTGGGTTGCTTCGCCTTGAGTGGTTTTCTAATCTTCCAAAGTCTTCCATCAGCAGCTTGTTTTGCTGTTTTAATTCGCCTATAACCTGTGTGTTTAGTTACAGGCTGTGGCTAGCTCTTTCCATACTCTGCTTCAAGACCTGTGTTTGTTCAGCAAGGTCATCAAACCTTTTGTCTAGCGCACAACATGACCCCTGTATTTCTTTGTGATTATTTTCTGATGTCTCAAATCTTTTCATGATTTCAGATCTGAGGCCCAAAAGAATGCCTTCTAAAGTCATATGTGGATTGTCTACCCTAACTGTATACCCTCCACAGCCTCTTCAGCAGTGTCTCCCTCCTCCCATACGTTCACACTTGTCGATATAACACTTTTAGATGAGACATGAGTCTCTCCCTGGTTGTCTGCCTCTTTGCCAAAGTTAGAAGCACCAGTAAAAACCTGCGGGGGTGGGACCGGCTGCTTCCGTCATTTATCTGTCATTCATGGTTTTGTTCTCGCACGATGTGTAAGTATTAAGATAACTAGATGCGAGCCAGCAGCCTCAACATGCCTCCTATCCTCGTCCTGTACGGTGCGGACTGTGACTACATTCCCCTGGAGGTTAATCCGAGCAACAGCAGCTCCAGCATATTTTAATTAGGTCAGTGCTGCGCGCCAGCGAGAGTCTAGACGGTAAGACTGCAAGCTGCAAGAGCTAGGTGGCATTGACTGGCGGTAAATAGTCAATTTAGTTTCTTCAAAATATAACACAAAATTCACCCCTTTGAGAGTTTGTGTATTACTGGCCAGCTCGCAACAAACGAGACCATCCCAAGGGCGTATGGGTGGGCTATTCTATGAAGCAATCATCCCGTACCTTGAGCTCCTGTGATCGTCCTCAGCCCACCACCAGTGTTCCTCCCCTTGTCAGTGCCTGTTGTAACATGATTGAGAGTAGCGGTGCAATGATGATTGGGAGAAGGCTGATGTCATAGTGGTTCTTCAGTGGTGTATTTTGGTGAGGATGTCTGTATGGGGTGACTTGTGTAGGTAAGTGTCGGTGCTGTCAGGATTTCAGTAGTAGGAGTATTTTTTGCAATACGTTAGTGCAGTAGCTCGGATGTTTTTAAGTGTGGGCGAGAGAAGGCAACTGTGTTTATAGTGGAGGAGAGTGGTGTGAAATGTATTTGGGAGATATAGGGGGAGATTTTTTGCATATGACAGTTTTTCTCTGAAGAGCCAAGACTAGGCGATGTGCTTGTTGGAATGTTGGTTTGGGGATTGTGTTGCCATACTAGTGCCTCGTTTTAAGTGTACTGGGCAGGGCAGACTTGTGAGTGATATATCGTTTGACCTTCGTGTGTCAGCTTCTGGGATGTTGTTTATGTTGGTGCCCAGAGGGTGTTGCAAGGTATTGTCATTGGGAAGATCTATTTTGAGGGTGTGGGGATGAGTTGTAGTTATTGCATTAGAGTATTGTGTGGTGACATATTGCCTTGGTGTGTTTGTGCCATGTGTTATATGCAATTAAGCGGTCAGAGTGGCATGATGACAGTTGAGTAACAGTCTGTGATAAAGCTTGGTGAAGATGGTGGATACATCCAAAGGGTGTGAGGCTGCCTGGTGTCCAATAGTGGATGTGTGGAAGCTGTGTGAGAGGGGTGTGTGCTAGTGGAGGTGATTGGTGTGAAATAGGGAGCGTACTTAACTTTTCAAAGACTCATCGTGTCCTGTAATACTGACTCTTTATTAAAGAAGACAATATTATCCACCAACAATAGCCCATGCATGATTTATTGCCAGGGGACTTCTCACTTTCTGCTATGATACCTTACTAATTTAAAAACGAAGATCAGCCTGGATCAGGTAGATGATCTTCCAGCCAAGATGGGAAAGGACCATTTATAGACCTGATATATCAAAGGGTTTTTTCCATTCTGTTTCTGTGGTGGATTGGTTGATATATAAGGGCCTAGGGCCCTTGACTTACTTATTCAGAAGGCAAGCCCATCAGTGCCTGGACTGCGCTCAGTGCCAGTAGCACTGGTTTTCCCCCTACCCACCGCTACCCTGCCCCGCTCCTCCGTGTTCTCAACCACAGCCGTCGCACGCAGCATGGTTGCCGCACCTCACCACACAATACAGAATGAGTGTTCACATGCTCCTCCTGCAAGTGCATGTCACTGACAGCACCCCACTCGCTAACACCACCCACACAACTCGCCACACTCGCATGCATGCTGTTCATACCCCCTTGTTCAACAAACACACCACGTATATATAGGACCTGCTGCATTACCACACGCTCTGGCCTGTTCTTCCTCAGAACTATACCCTACCTCTGCACCAGACACCGCTACAGCAGTCCCAGTCCGCTACAGGATTGCCAGGCTAGACCATCAGTACAAAGCCTGATGTTGAGTCACCATCATATTCAAAGATACCATCAGCCGCACCACCTACATCAACACCCCCACCATCTACATGAAACACCTCATGTTCAAGATACAAGCCGCAGAACTCCTACTTGCATACATCCTAGGCATAAACAGAATAAGGTCAGGATGATGGGTGTTCTCTCACATTGCTCCTAAAGCTTGGAATGGCCTCCAAATCCACATCAGAGCCTTGTCCTCTCTTGAATTCTGCAAGAAGCTGTAGTCCTGGCTTTTTAATTAATCAACCTGGTATAGGCAGGGCTAGGCACACACACCTGCTCCGTGCCAGGATACCCTCGCAGGTTTTAGTGCGCCTCACAAATATACATAATATAACATTCCTTAACAGAGTGCTTCATATGGTTAAAGATGTGTACTTTGTTTACCTTGTCTACTTGAAGAATGATCTGCATAAAAATTGCAGATGATTACCAAGCAACTGTTATTAAGCAGCTGTGAACAGGACCTAAACATAATGATTTTTATTTCATTCAGGTTGAGTTGGAGTCACTTTCTGTTCATTAAGGCATGAATCTCGTTAAGGAAGGCAAGGAGATTGGCATACTGAGTAGGCAATTTTGCAAAGTTGACTAGAATCTGTGTATTGTCAGCTTAAGTTTAATATTCTAAATTCCTCTAGCTGGCTGGAATGTGACTGCTGCTGAGCCAGAAAAAGCTATTTGCTATTTTAAAGCCTCATTTTACTGATGTATGAATCATCAGTTGTTTGAGGTCTCTCTCTTCTACTCCTTCTTTCAAGCCTAGCGTGATTCAGTGGTTCCAGTGATTATGAAGCTCACTAACTTCATAACAGGCTAATAGTATACAATTGATCCATTTCACACTAATATACAATAGGCAGTTAATCAGTGTTCGTATGATCCCTCACCCAACCCGTGATATTCCCACCACTTGCCTCAGGTCTTGTCATGTTTCCGTTGACATCCCATTGCCTCATAGACCGGTGGCAGTAGGGGGGAAGTCTGTGGTAGCACTGTTTACTTTTGTTCCCATTACTGACCATACTTCTTGGACATTGAGTCCTTGTACACCAACATTCCCCAGCTTGAGGGAATCATTGTGATAAGGGATGCTTTGAATAAGAGACCTGGACCTGTTGTTGTTCCCACAGAATTAATCATTGACCTTCTTACTATCTCGCTAACTCTTGAGTTATTTTGCGTTTGATGGTCAATACTATTTACAAATCAAGGGGACTTCAATGGGGGCTTCTTATGCCCCCAATTTTGCAATACTGTGTGTAGATAACTTTGAGAGGAAGTATATCTACGATACTGCATTCAATCCTTTTTTTGACAATGTACGCCATTGGAGGCGTTATATTGACAATATTTTTTTGGTTTGGCGAGAGGACAATTCATCTCTAACCGCTTTCCTTGAATGGCTGAATAATTGTTCCCCTGATCTGAACTTTACAGCTCATTCTCGTAATGAACAAATTGACTTTCTGGATTTGACAATCATGCTCCATGAGGGGAAGTTAGCAACTAGGTTCTCTTCCAGGGGATACTCATCAATAGTCATAAGCACTGAATTATCCCCGCCCATCTGCGGGATCCCGGAGCATATAGAAATATACATATATATATGAGTATGTTGGGGGATCACAAGTGCATAGCACTTCCGCGACATACATATATACATGTATATAAATACATAAATATGCAGCCTAACAAATTCCAATAAGGCAAAATGCCAAAATTACAAAGGTTTTCCCTGTACAGACAATCTCCTATATACACTCTGTAATAGAGAACATACACTGTAATAGTGTTATGCAAGAAAAACCTTTATTTTCAGAGAAGAAAACATGTAATAGCAGGCAGTTGGCCCATAGGCTGCATAGCTGAATAAATATCACCGTACAGTAAAACACTGGCACCTTGCCTTTAAGGCTTCCAAGAACTTGGACACTTTGCCTTTAAGGCCTCCAGGAGACCCTCTGCTCCCATCATGCACCACAGGTGACAGTTAGGTCAGTTCTTTTTCCGGCTCCTTCTATGAGGAACCTGGAGCTTGAGCTCGACAGTTTTTCTGACTTTCTGTCAGGAATTGTTTTCTTCTTTGGTTTTTTGCGATTTTCCTGTGCTGGCAGTGTTTTATTATCATTTTCTGACAAAATTTCAAACTTTTTCTGTCAGGATGCCAGCTCTTTTTCGCAAATGTCCATCCTGTGGAAAGAAGATGGCCATCTCTGATCCACACTCCGTGTGTATCGCCTGTCTTCCTTCCAGTCACAAGCCTGACACTTGTTACCATTGTAGTAAGTTTTCTACGAGGACTCTTCGCGACAGGGAGAGGATTCGCCTTCAGGCTGTGATCGAGAGAGGAAAAACCCGGCTGGGAAGTGGCCTTGCGTGTCAAGAGCCCTCCTCTCTTCAAGAACATCGACGCCAGCATCATTCTGCCTCTTCAACATCGAGGAAACGGCAGATTCCGGACTGTTCGCCGTCGACGTCGTTGCCGCCGTCGAAGAAGCGACCGACACAATCTCCGACGTCGAGACGGCGTGAGTCTCCGTCGTCGAGAAAGGTATTGACGTCGAAGCATGCTACCTCGGGCTCGAGGTATAGTCATGGCAAAGACCGATCGACGTCAAAACATCCATCGGCGTCGAGACATCCGTCGACATCAAGGCACTCTCCGTCACCTCCCCGTAGGTCGACGTCGAGAAGTTTGCCGACGGCAATGGTGCCGCGAGACCAGTCGGCGTCGAAGACGTCGAGGCTATTGACGTCGAGGAGGCGAGAGCGTTCGACGTCGAAGTCCCTGAGTAGACGGTCGACGTCGAGGACACCTTTGAGGAGGTGAGGTCGCCGTCGAGGGCAGCGAAGTCCTTAACTCCTCCTAGCCATCATCCCACGTCAAGGGAGAAGTCGACGTCGAGGGAAAAACAAGGTCGACGTCGAGGCGCTCGGCGTCGAGAGCTAAAGAGCCTGCTGTTGCCTCGGATGAGGTTAGAGCTGCATCTCTATCGTCAAAATCTGGATCTTCTTCAGGACTGCATATTGTCCAGATCTCCCCGGAAGGCACTCCGGTGGTTGGTGAAGATGCACGGCGCAGGAAGCCTAGGGCCCTCAGTAGCCCGGGGTCTGATTTTTCCCGTACCTATTCTCCTTCACGCTTGTCCAGGGATTCTCCATCCCCTAAAACGCCTAGAAGATCAAGATCACCGACTGTGGTTTCTTCCAGAAGGAGGACTCCAAGCAGATCACGATCTTCACATGCTCTCCATGCTAGATCAAGGGACAGATCTCGCTCTTATCATTCTTCTCCGAAGAGAAGGCGGCATAGGTCTCCCACCCGGTCTTCTTCCACCAGGTCCTCTATCAGAGACTATTCTCCAACTTTGACAGCTACACCTCCGTCAAGAGTTTCTCCAATCGATGACCTCAGCACTTTTAGTGAAGTTCTCTGTAGAGGAGCGAATAAGCTGAACATTTCTATGTATGTCCCGACTGTTACCTCCTCAGTGATTTTTGAGACTCTTCATCATCGCTCCTCGACTCGGCCTTTGCTTCCTCTTGTCCCAGGCCTTCTCGAACCTGCTATGCAAACTTTTTGACACCGGCAACGGTGGGAGCTGTTCCTTCCCGAATAGCCAAAAAGTACAAGGCTCCGGACCAAGATCCGTTGTTCCTTCGATCGGATCCTCCTCCGGATTCCATCATTGTGGCGGCGGCTAGAAAGACGCACTCAGCTATGTCTTCCTCCTCAGCGCCTCCGGATAAGGATAGTAAACTGATGGATTCTTTAGGTAGAAGGATGTGCAACACTTCAGCTTCTATCATGAAGGTCTCCAGTTCCTCTGCTCTGTTGGGGAGGTATGATAGATCCTTGTGGGATTCACTGGAACGTTTTGCAGACAAACTCCCAAAAGAGGACCAGCAAGACTTTAGAGAAATTCTACAAGAGGGAGGTCTAGTGGCTAATCAGGTGATTAGTGCTTCCGCTGACTCATCTGATCTGGCTGCCCACGGATACTCCCATGGTATCTGTTCGAGGCGTTCTGCTTGGTTACGCTTGACTGGTCTCAAACCCGACGTCCAGCGGAAGATAACCAACCTGCCTTTCAACGGTTCTTCTCTCTTCGGGCCGCATGCGGACGAAGAAATGGCGAAGATGAAAGCAGAGCTGGACACGGTGAAAGCTGTGGGTCTCGAAAAACGGAAGGAATTCCGTAGGCGCTCCCGTCCCTATGATAAACGCCCGTTCCAACAGAGGGTTCAAACCCCTCAATGGTCGGCTCAGGGTCAGCAGCAGCAGAGGTCTCACTTCCACCAGCGGAGACCAGGAAGAGGAAGAGGGACCAATAGACAGCAGGCCTCTACCTCAAAGCAACCATCAAAACAATGAGGGAGTGCTTCCTCTAAACACGTGTGCCACTCCGGTAGGAGGAAGTATCGCATTACATCTGGAGGAGTGGAGAAACATAACCATCGACAAATGGGTGTTGAACATTGTTCAAGATGGATACTTGCTACGGTTCAAGATCCCACCTCCTTCGGTTCCTCCAGAAGGACGAGTCCGCTTGTGTCATCACATTTTACACGAGGAGGTAAACGGTCTTCTACAGAAAAAAGCCATAGAATACGTCCCTGTTCATCAGAGGCGCCAGGGAATATACTCTCGATATTTCCTGGTCAGAAAAAAAGGTCCGACAGTAGAATTCAGACCAATTCTGGACTTGCGCATCTTGAACAAATACATCCGCAAAGAGAAATTTCGAATGCTTGCCCTTCACCAGATCTTTCCCCATCTACATCAAGGAGACTGGATGTGCTCCATAGATCTGCAGGACGCTTATTTCCACATTCCAGTGTCCAGAAAACATCGAAAATGTCTCCGTTTTCAGGTTGCTCTACGTCACTTTCAGTTCCGAGTCCTACCTTTCGGACTGAAGTCAGCCCCACGGACTTTTTCAAAGTGCATGGCAGTGGTGGCAGCTTTTCTCTGCAGACACAAAATATTTGTTTACCTGTATCTGGACGACTGGCTTCTGAAGAGTGCAACTCCTTCCCTGCTTCAGTCTCATCTCTCCTACAGTCTCCAGTTAATGAACAAGTTGGGTCTACGAGTCAATTTCAAAAAATCGATTCTCAATCCGACCCAGAACATTCACTACCTAGGGTCGTCGCTGGACACCGCGGAAGCAAGCGTGTGTCCTTCGGCGGAGAGGTTTTCATCAATCAGGATCAAATGCAGAGAACTCCTGCGGATTCGCCACCCAACAGTCCGACAAGTGTCCTCTCTCCTGGGTTCGATGGCTTCCTGCATCTTCATAGTTCCCAATGCCAGATTGCACATGCGTCCCCTGCAGCAAGCTCTGGAGGACCAGTGGGTGCAAGCATCGGGCAGCTGGGAGGATCGGATCACTCTGCCCCAGTCTGCCAGGGACTCCATCGTGTGGTGGACAAGGCGATCACATCTAATGAAAGGTGTTCCCTTCCATCAAGAGACTCCGACTCAAACTATAGTGACAGACGCCTCCCTGCAAGGTTGGGGCTCTCATATGAATCACCTTCAAGTGCAAGGGCTATGGTCGGACAAAGAAAAGGGATACCATATCAATTTTCTGGAGTTGAGGGCTGTCCAACTAGCCCTAAAATCCTTCTTTCCTTCTCTTCAGTCCAACTCCCTCTTGATTCAGACAGACAACACCACGACGATGTTTTATCTGAACAAGCAGGGAGGCACCAGGTCCAGAATTCTGTCTCCAGGAGGCACAAGCCATTTGGAAGTGGCTTCTGGCACGGCATCTCACCATCACGGCTGTCCATGTGCCGGGCGTCCTAAATGTACAGGCGGACTTCCTAAGCAGAGAGTTCGTAGAAGCGCACGACTGGGTGCTAAACACCGAAGTGGCTCAGGATATCTTTCAAAGATGGGGTGTGCCGGACATAGACTTGTTCGCAGATGCAACAAACGCCAAATGCCCCGTCTACGCGTCCAGGTATCACCAACCAGGTTCAAGCGGGAATGCTCTGTTGATAAAATGGTCTCAGAGCTTACTCTACGCTTTTCCTCCACTGCCTCTCATTCCAGCAGTGATCACGAAGTTCTACAAGTCCAACTCCAGGATGATTCTGATCGCTCCGGAGTGGCCACGCCAGTGGTGGTATCCGGATCTTCTACAACTTTCCGAGTTCCGCAACAGAGATTGCCTTGTCGTCCGGACCTACTATCCAAGAGCCAGGGGAGAGTGTTTCACCCCAACCTTCCTTCCCTCAGGCTGACAGCATGGCTCCTGAAGTCTTGCAGTATGGTCACTTAGACTTGCCAGCGGACTGTATGAACATACTTAAGGAAGCGAAAAGACCTTCTACCAGGGTTTCCTACGCTTTCAAGTGGAAACGTTTTTACTTATGGTGTTTGAATAATGGTCATGACCCAGTTAGAGGGCAGGAACAGGTCATTTTGCCGTATCTCTTACACCTGGCTAAGTCGGGCCTGCAGTTTACATCTATCAAGGTACACTTAGCAGCAATAACGGCATATAGAAAATCACCTTCACAGGTTTCTTTTTCAAAATGCCAGTGGTGAAAGATTTTCTTGAAGGGTTAAAAAGGTATATCCACCAGTACGAGCCCCTTCTCCTCCTTGGGAGCTCAATGTGGTCCTTACCAAACTGATGGGCGCACCTTTTGAACCAATACACAAGTCCTCCTTGCAGCACTTGTCTTGGAAAGTGGCTTTTTGGTTGCTATCACGTCGGCTCGTAGAGTCAGCGAGATACAAGCATTATGTTGTAAGGAACCCTACACTGTTTTTCACTCAAATAGGGTAGTTCTCAGAACTCATCCAAGTTTTCTGCCAAAAGTGGTTTCAGATTTCCACATTAATCAGGTTATCACTTTGCCTACCTTCTTCTCTAATCCTTCTACACCTCCTGAAAGGGCCTTACACTCGTTAGACCTTAAGAGGGTGTTGAAGTTTTATCTGGATAAGACCAAGGTAATAAGAAAGACGGACCGCTTGTTTGTCAACTACGGCCCCATTAATACAGGATTGGCATCCTCTAAAGGTCTATTTCAAGATGGATAGTCTCCTGCATATCTCTAGGCTATCAATTAGCTAATAAGTCTCTGCAGGGAAGGCCTAAAGCGCATTCAACCAGAGGAAAGGCCTCTACTACGGCCCTCCTCAGGAACGTCCCTATAGCAGAAATCTGCAAAGCAGCTACATGGCGGTCTGTTCATACTTTCTCTCGCCATTACTGTTTAGATTCAGATGCTCAGGAGGATGCCCAAGTGGGACAAGCCTCACTGAGGAATTTATTTGCTTAATGTCATGTTAAGATGATCTCTTTTTAATACTATTTGCTCGTCCGCGAGGTAGTGGGTATGGGCTTGCTACTCTATTCAGTGCTTATGACTATTGATGAGTATCCCCTGGAAGAGAAGGATTAGTTACTTACCTGTAATCCTAGTTCTCTTCCAGGGGTATACTCATCAAAGTCATAAGCAACCCTCCCGCCTCCCCGGACGAGCATTTTTAGTAATTGTTACAAGTTAGTACACCGTGCAAAAAGAACTGACCTAACTGTCACCTGTGGTGCATGATGGGAGCAGAGGGTCTCCTGGAGGCCTTAAAGGCAAAGTGTCCAAGTTCTTGGAAGCCTTAAAGGCAAGGTGCCAGTGTTTTACTGTACGGTGATATTTATTCAGCTATGCAGCCTATGGGCCAACTGCCTGCTATTACATGTTTTCTTCTCTGAAAATAAAGGTTTTTCTTGCATAACACTATTACAGTGTATGTTCTCTATTACAGAGTGTATATAGGAGATTGTCTGTACAGGAAAACCTTTGTAATTTTGGCATTTTGCCTTATTGGAATTTGTTAGGCTGCATATTTATGTATTTATATACATGTATATATGTATGTCGCGGAAGTGCTATGCACTTGTGATCCCCCAACATACTCATATATATATGTATATTTCTATATGCTCCGGGATCCCGCAGATGGGCGGGGATAATTCAGTGCTTATGACTTTGATGAGTATACCCCTGGAAGAGAACTAGGATTACAGGTAAGTAACTAATCCTTGTATACTAAACCTATGACCCGTAACACTTTGTTCCAATATCAAAGCGATCATCCTAAGAGCTTGATGGATGGATTGCCATTCGGCTAGTTCCTTCGGATTAGAAGAAATTGTAAATTTAGAAATGACTATTTTCATGAAGCAAATATTCTAGCTAAAAAGTTGAAGGACCGAGGATATCAACTAAGATTGATCAAACGATCATTAAAACGGGCTTGGTATAACCATCGAGAATTCTTGCGAACCCCCCCAACCTAAGAAGATGGATCGTGTGGTGTGTTACCACCTTATGCACACAAAGCAATGCTATAACAAAGATTGTGAAGAGACACTGGCCTTTGGTCTAATCAACTGGTATCTCTGATGATTTTCCATTATTTTCATTAAAAAGGGCTGCAAAACTAAAGATCATTTAATGTGAGCATCATTGCCTATCTCCAGATCTAGCTTCAGCATGGGGTCTCAACAGGATTATTGGCCACTACAAAACTGCATCATGTGCGATTTCTACTACCAACACAAAACAGTTTGTACAATGGAGCATTGTCCATAATTTAAGAGACCACACTAATTGCAACTCCCAGAATGTTGTCTACATTGTTTGGTGTCCCTGCGATTTAATCTATGTAGGCCAGACAACGCAGAAAGTCCAGTCTCGTCTCTCACAACACGAGTCACATATGTTGCAAGAATCTCACTGCGCCCCTGGTTTCACATTTTTGGGAATTTAATCATTCACTGTCAGTATTGGGAGGCCTGGGTGGGAGATCTATATAATGACAATTGACAGGAAGCTCAGATGGCCCCCAGAGAGTTGGTTATCTCTGCCCACCTACGAATGGTTCAGCCTAACTACTTATATGTAGCCTATTTAACCTCCCGACTTAATAAACTATGATGTGCAGTTAAAAAAAAAAAAAAAAGAGAACAAACAAAACTTAAGGTACCCACACAAAAATTATTTCAATTTGAAAAAAAGTTTGGTTATTTGATTTATTCTTCGCCAATATAAAACACAATAAAAAAAAACAAAAGTGTGCTCAAGGTTACACTAAACATACTAAACATACTTATATATACAAAAAATTACAGTGTAAACAGAAACACGTGGCCTCCACAAATGCATGGTGGATGAGGCACAGATATTCGTAGACTACTATTAAACACTATACAATACGGTGCCTGTGCCCCCATGAGAACTTGAATCCCCATTACTGGAGGAGACACTACTACCCTCAATCCCTCAGTCTCTGGCCCATGCCTTTGATCGGCTGCTCACACAACAGGAACTCCGTGAGGCCCTGTCAGACCTAACCCCAGTTAAGACTCCAGGGCCAAATGGCTACCCAATCGAGTTTCTCAAGCAATACCACTCCCTTGTGCTTCCACACCTCCTGGCGCTTTGCACAGAAGCAGCAGACCATGGATCTTCCCCCCCCCCAGAGCTGGATGCAGCTACCATCATAGTCTTACCAAGAGCTGGCCAACCCATGGACCAGTGTGCCTCATATAGGCCTATCTCTCTGATAAAAGCCGACATGAAGGTATTTGCAATGGCCCTGGCGACCCGACTGACTCTGGCTCTGCCCCACTTGATCCACCCAGATCATTGCATGTTCATGCTGAACAGGAGCACGCGTCACTGCATCCGTAGAGTACAGCTAGCTTTATCCCAAGCACATCTTATTACCAGCCCCACAGCGGATTGACCTCGAGAAGGCATTGGATACTGTTGCGTGGCCATTTTGCGAAGGGCAGACTCTGACCTTATTTCCTCAAATTAACAGGCCTTCTATACACCGATCCAAACGCCCAAGTGCGAGTAAATGGAATTCTATCTACGCCCTTTCCCATTCGCAGAGACACCCGTCAAGGATGTCCACTCTATGCACTCCTATTTGCCATGGCAATTGAGCCCCTTCCATGGCTTATTAGATGTGGCACTCGAGTGAGAAGGTGGTCCTGGGAGAGAAGCCTGAAGGAGCACATAGCTCTTTACGCAGACGATCTGCGATTGTTTCTTGAAGACCTGCGGTCCTCGGGCCCTCGACGCCTGGAGATTTTCCGTTTATATCGGGAAGCGTCTGGACTGTGGGCTGTGGGTCAATGAGGGCAAGTCTGTGCTGGTGCAGGTTGAGTGTTCTGCCGACAGTCGCTCTCGAGGCTGAAGAGGGACCTACAACGCTGGAAACGCTTACCCCTGAACCCCCTGGGACAGGTAGCATTGTTCAAAATCATGAGCCTTCCACACTTTCTGTGACGATAAACAAGTGGCTAAACAGAGGCTGGGATAACTCCTCCTATCGATTGAAATTACACTTGCTGGGTATGGATGGCCTCTTGGGTCTGCTGTATGGAACCCCAATACTTTGTTCCTTCCGTGACTGCACCTGGGTGACCCTGCTCTGTAGAAGAGCAGCGTTTTGCCTCCTTACGTGGGACCATAAACTCACTGGGATGGCCCTGCTGTGGTAAGGAACCTGGTTGCATCTCATAGCTGGTTTGCAAGGCTTTACCTAATAGGACACAACAGGGATCACTCACCTAGATGACGTCTGTCGGGGGAGCTCATTGTTGTAATTTCAGGACCTGCAAGAGCATTACCGGCTCTCCCTTACACAATTTTATCGCTACCTTCAACTACGTCACGCGCTATCGAAACAAATTCCCATGGATACACAAATTCCTGACTTCAACCCCCTCAAGGCCAAGATTCTACTTGGGAAACTGGGCAAGGGTGCCATTTCTTGCATCTACTGCTCCCTAATCATTGATGCCCCTTACCATTTTGTCATGTTATGTTATATTAATTTATAGAGCTCACGCCTACTCTCTACCACAAAGTAACTTGATAACTTGTCAGTAGGGATCCAGGACCTAAGCATCTTCGGCCTGCTCTTCAAGGGGCGCTGCCAACTTCAACAGCTTTGAGACCTGGATTTTAAGGGTTGCCAGTTTATCCTTCACCATTTGAGTTTGGTTGGTGAGCATTTGATTCTCATTTGGGTATAACTCATTTTCAGAATGGTGACAGTAGAAAGACTTATGCACATTCCACCTTGCTGCCTTTTCCTCTGCATCCCTAAATCCAGAGGTGAAGGCGAGATTGCTTGCATCTACCCTCTCATAGTTGGTTGTTCTTATCTAATATTACATATCTGACGAGGAAAGTTTGGTTAAAGAGACATAGTTTTTGTTGTGCAAGTAATTTTTTTGAATTAGTATGCGTAAGGCTGCAGTTCTTAGATTGGTATTAAGTGCAGGACCTTTTTAAATCTACATTTCCCCATTATCAAAGAAGCTTAGGTTTGATGGTCAAAGTCCCAGCAATGAAGCAGACTCTCTGCACTCAGGTCACCAAACTGATATTCAGAACACTGCATATTGGCTGCAGCCTTCCAGTGTACTACAGTCTCTCCATCGAAGTCTACAGGTTTAGGCTGGTTGTTTTGCCAGGGTAAGGAGCAGAGTTTATAGGCGCAGGTAGACCAAGACCAGTAAATTAGAACTGAAACACATTGATCTGGTCAGGAATTGTATCCGTGCGTCATTTGACAGTGTGGTTCTCGGGTCTGGCGTAATTAGAAAGGTAGAGAATCGCACCAAAGGAGCATCAGTTGCTATTTCTGAGCCGTCCACCAAGATCGAAATCTGGTCTCATGTGAAGTGCAGGTGGAACTGAAATATCTGATGGAAACTTGGCTCCCTGTCCACGAGAAGTAGCCTTTCTGCCACTGATAGAATGGACTTTGAGGTGGTCATTCAATATGGAAAGAGAAGCAGTTGCAAGGAAAGCTACAGCACAAGTTTTATTTCGACCTCCACACCTGCCTTATATGGAATCCCCCTCCCCTTGTTCTAAGGGAGCACTTTTGTTGTATTGTATTGGAATTGCATTTATATAGCGCATACTACCCCTGACAAGGCGCTGAAGCACTCTTTCGGTGAGTAGCACGCTACTTCGGAACCCATCAAGGATTAGTGGTGAATTAGTAAAGTGATAAATGAAAGTAATTTGAGTGGTGGGCATGTTAGGTATTTGGATTGAGAAGGATAGCGGAGGGATAGAAGAGGGAAAAATGTTTGCATTTATATAGCGCTTGCTACCCCTGATGAGGTGTTGAAGCGCTTTTTCGGTGAGTAGCACACTACTCCGGAGCCGATAAAGAATTAGTGGTGAATTAGTGTAGTAAAATATGAAACTAATTTGAGTGGTGGACATGTTAGTCCGGTATTTGAATTGAAAAGGATAGTGAAGGGATAGAAGAAGGAAAGGATTTAGAATTGTTTTTTTGTTGTTGTTTGTTTTGGAGCTCATAGGAGTAGGAGGAGGCGTGGGATGAGTAAAAGGGTGGTGGAAGAGTCAGAGGGGAATGGTTTAGAAAAGAAAGGCTTGTTTTGGGGGATCGGAATAGTAAGAGAGGCATGAGATGATGCAAGGAGGGGTAGAGCAGGGAAGAGTCTAGAAAGGGTTATTTTGGGTATCATAGTAGTGGTCTGGGGTTTGGGATGAATGAGAGAGTGGAGGTAGAGGATATATTGATAGCGGTATAGGGTGAGAAATAGGGTAGTGCATTGGAAAGAGGAGTAGAAAGAGGTTTGAGATGAGTCAGAGTTGAGGTAGAGGATATATTGAGAGAGGTATAGGGTGAGATAGTGCATTGGATATGCTGAGTTAGAGGAAAAGTAATAAATGTATAGCTCCATAAGAACATGGAAGGTATATAGATGCTTAAAGGAAGGTAGTATATGTAGATTAAAGATGCATTTAATAAACTTGTAATGTCCTGGGCTTGATAACTGTGGTTGCAACAATATCGATTCCCCCGTAGATTAGCCCCTTACGGTGAAATGTCCAAGTGAAATGTAATATTATCTCTGCACCATACAGTGTGGTTTACACTATGATTTATGGAAGACTCTGTGGGGAAAGGACGTACCCGACCAGCGAATAGTCCTGCTTAGTGATTCATTTGTAAAAGAATAAGTGCAGGTGCCCAAAGGTATGCTCAGAAGCCTAAGGCCAGCACTGCTGAATGACGAGGGTACCAAATACCAAAGCTGTGTATGTAGTCTTGATTTGATTCACCCACATGCCTCTTTAATGCAACTGCAGATACTCCCTATCATTTATCTCACTCTTTCAAGTTCATTTTTAGGTCTCGCCTGAGCCAGCGCAAGCGCTGCTCTGGCGAGAGTTTTAGTAAGCGGGTTTTGGAAGTGCAAACAGCAGTTTGCTGGCGACCAGCTTGCGTTCACGCGAGCGTGAACGTGCTCAGCTAGCAGTTTGCTGGCGACCAGCTTGCGTTCACGCGAGCGTGAACGTGCTCAGCTGCCAGCTTTCAGCGCCCGAGGTGCCATCTGGAGCGTGATTACTTTCACTTTTGGCGCTGCTGCGCGCGCACCACTCGCGTGTTTGCCGGCGCGCACCCCTGCTTTCACTTTTGCCGTCTTGTTTACTTTTGCCGTCTTGTTTTTAATTTTTAAAGGTGCGTCTCACTTGCTTAAATGCATGTTTTTCTGGTCACACCGTATATTAGTATGTCAGACATTCTTGCGTACATGGAACTCTTGACTCGATTTTTATCAGTCTCCTTTGACTTCTTACGGTCCGTATGCCCGCACGCCCTCTCCTTAATAGCCCCAGCTCTCCCCCTCTTACGCCTCGCCTTCTCCTCTCAGCAGCCCCCCTCCTCTCTCTTCCCAGCAGTTCCTTCTCTTTTACTTTCCGTCTCTGCTCTCCCGTAGCTGTCTTTGGTCTTGCTCCCCACCCTCACCCCCACAATCCACTCTCACTTGTTCTTGCTGTCTGCACCTCCAGCCCTCTGTTCCCTCACCACTCGCTCTAACTCGCCCCCCCTTCTCACACCCTCAGGTCCCTCAGCTGTTCGTGGTCTCCAGCTTTTCCCCACCTGGCTCTCTCGCGCAAGCAGCGTCGCTCCCTCCACCCTTGTATTTCCTCAGCTGTGTCTGTCCTCCGTTCTGTCCCCACTACATCTCCCAGCAGCAGACCCAGACTCAGTCCTCTCCTCCACACACGACGCACTCCCCTCCTGCCCTCTCTCCTAAGCAGCCCCGTTCTCACTCTCCCCTTTTCCATGCCAACCAGTTACCTCCCCTCACCTGCAGTGTTACAGCTTCCCCTTATCTTCAGTAATTTCCCTTGCCTCTCACTGTTCCTTCCCTCCACCAGTGTAGCCCCCTCCTCGGGCTCTTCAGGCCTCTGTCCTCCATACTCTCGCACCTCAACACTTCCCAGGCTCTCCTTGTCACAGCTCTCTGGCATCCCTCTGTCTTTCCACCAACAAACAGCTCTACTCCCTCCCTAATCTGTTCCTGCTCTCTTCTCTCCCCCACCCCCCATTTCCTTCTCTGTGCTCTGTCGCTCGCGAGGCGGACATCTGGCATTCCTCAATCTCCCTCACCCGCTCCTCCCCCACCAGAGAGCGCGTCTCGCGGCTGCGCGTCTTTTTAATTTGCTCTTTCTTGACTTTTGAAAATGCACAAATCAGCTGTTGCTGCTTCTGCCTCATCACACCGTATATTAGTATGTCAGACATTCTTGCGTACATGGAACTCTTGGCTCGGTTTTTATCAGTCTCCTTTGACTTCTTATGGTCCGTATGCCCGCACGCCCTCTCCTCAATAGCCCCAGCTCTCCCCCCTCGCCTCCTCCTCTCAGCAGCCCCCCTCCTCTCTCTTCCCAGCAGTTCCTTCTCTTTTACTTTCCGTCTCTGCTCTCCCGTAGCAGTCTTTGGTCTTGCTCCCCACCCTCACCCCCACAATCCACTCTCACTTGTTCTTGCTGTCTGCACCTCCAGCCCTCTGTTCCCTCACCACTCGCTCTAACTCGCCCCCCCTTCTCACACCCTCAGGTCCCTCAGCTGTTCGTGGTCTCCAGCTTTTCCCCACCTGGCTCTCTCGCGCAAGCAGCGTCGCTCCCTCCACCCTTGTATTTCCTCAGCTGTGTTTCTCCTCCATTCTGTCCCCACTACATATCCCAGCAGCAGACCCAGACTCCGTCCTCTCCTCCACACACGACGCACTCCCCTCCTGCCCTCTCTCCTAAGCAGCCACGTTCTCACTCTCCCCTTTTCCACGCCAACCTGTTACCTCCCCTCACCTGCAGCGTTACAGCTTCCCCTTATCTTCAGTTATTTCCCTCGCCTCTCACTGTTCCTGCCCTCCACCAGTGTAGCCCCCTCCTGGGGCTCTTCTGGCCTCTGTCGTCCATACTCTCGCACCTCAACAATTCCCAGTTTCTCCTTGTCACAGCTCTCTGGCATCCCTCTGTCTTTCCACCAACAAACAGCTCTACTCCCTCCCTAATCTGTTCCTGCTCTCTTCTCTTCCCCCCCCCCCCCCATTTCCTTCTCTGTGCTCCACTTTTAGTTTCGTCCCCAGACCTCTTCCCTGCCTAGCTTCCTATGTGGTCTCCAGCCAGAGCCCCATTTAGGGCGGTGCCACAGGTGCGGCTGCACTAGTGCCAAAGCTAAACACTTACAAGGTCCCAAAGGCGAGACCTATTGGCTATGCCAATGCTTGTTATCCTTTGCTTCCTTTCTTTGTTACTGTTTTTCCGTCTTTGTCTTCCTCTTCCTTTCCACCTTTTTGTGTTTACTCTCCCCTGCTCTGGATCAATGTCAGATGAGGAACAATAAGGGCCGATCCCCAAAAATGAGTGCCGGTGGGCCCCACCTGCAACCACTGGGTCAAATTAAGCACTGGTCCTGCTACTTCTAAAAGGAAAATATGATAAACCGCATCCAGCATTGCTTATTTACACAAGTTGAAGTTAAATGTCTGATACACTGCTGTTTTTTTTCTTTTCGCCCCTTCCCTGCTTTAAGAAAGCATTTGGATGCACCGCCCCTATGCTATCTGTCCTCTGCAATGCGTTCATTTCTTTTCCGGTTAATTTATTAAACATCCCCCCTTACCGTGGGATTTTCTAATGGTTTGTAAATGGGAAATGTTCAACATCGTTGTGCCCCAGCAAAAGAAAAAATAGATCCATCGCTTATGATTTCTTTGCACTTTTCTCTGGAGTTTTCCAATGTCAGGTAGGAGAGGATTCAGTTCAGTGTGCTAATCTTGAATAAGGCACTCCAGTCCTTTTCTTTGTACACTAATGTGCTATATAGTTTAGTGGAAGCAAGTGTTAGGGTGGAATAATTAAAAACATCTACGAGATTGCCTTCCTGTGCTCCAGAAGAGAGCTCTGCTTGGCAGACAGTGGGGTGGAGAGTTCTATCCCTTGCTGATCAGACTTCAAGGATTGCTTGAAAGCAGGAGTGCCTGCTGTTGCGGTTTGCCATTATACAAACCCTCTCTTTCTTGGCTGTTTAACACAGAGATCCCTTCTTCGGGGGCATCGCTCATGATGAGGATGAAGAAGAGGAGGATGACGACGAAGGCCGTGCTTTCCCTTTTGGTGGTAGAGCACCCGAAGGTTTCGGATTCAGCTTTGGCCCTGGAGGATCCTTTTTTCACGGCAGTTTCGGCTTCGAGGAAGTTTTCCAGGACTTCAACAAACTCTTTACCGATATCGACAAATGGGCAGCCAGCCCAATAGGTATGTTGTCACAGCACACATCAAGCTGTTCTTCAGTGTAGATGGTATTCTGTTATAAAATAGGGTATACCCTACCACGCTTTCAAACCTGTTGAGTATTCATCGGGAGGTATTTTCTAGGGAACACACTGTGCCACAGCGCGATGACCTTTGTATGTAACCAGGTGGGACAAAACATGGGGCAATAGAACAAAGTAAGTGGCAAACATATATGGGATGAAGTACCATCTACCATACGTTATAGCAAGTCTTTAAGATGTTCCATGACCACACAGAAGAGCCATAATGAAGGCAAAGTTCCTTTTATAACGCCATGGAACTCCGAGATGACTTGCAATATCCTTATAATTTACTGCAGGCTGTATTTTATTAATTGTAACTCATGGTCACACCACAACCCTTTCCGGGAAAAGCTTAAAATCATTGTCTCCTGATCTTTCACAGGGCACAGATGGTATGGTTCCAAATACATTTAATGAAGATGGAATTTGTAGTGTAAAATTAAACGCACAAATATAAAGCTGGTAATTTGATGCAAACACATAAGCAGCCTATTGTAAGTAGCATTCAAATTCGGTTGAAGTTCAGAACGTCTTATAATTTGCAGACCGTTTTCTGCTTTCAATTAATGAACTCGAGCCAATCAAAAAAAAAAAAAAGCATTTGCAATGCAATAGGCCTCGCATTTATGAGAGTTTGAGCTATTGCATTGTAAATGACAATGCCTTTTATTTATGTGTTGTTTTTAAAACAGATAAATAAAAGGCATTGTCATTTACATTAATAGCTTAAACTCTCGCAAATGCGAGACCTTTTGCATTGCAAACGAGTGCTATTAAATTTTTAAAAAGCGTTAGGAGAGAGCGTGTCCTCCCAGCAACAGCAGGCAGGACAATGCTATTTGAGAAAATAGTGTTCAGAGGCTGTACTTAAAGCCTACCCAGCAACAACACACATAACAGGGTGTGTTGCCATGGGAGGTTACAAAATGAGACAAGGCTGTACTAAGGAGGGACTACTAAGCCTTTTGACAAATGAACAGCCACAGTTTACACTGGACAATGACACAAGACAATGAAAAATGTGGGTGGAGAGTGGGCGGAGCTTCAAGTTCCTACCTCAGAACAGCGTGCCTCGCAGAGCACTGTATGCGCTGCCCAGGCTTGACCTAAAAAACTTGCAGCCATAGATGTCTCCTTTTGGCTAGCGACTGTTTAATTTCTGGGAAAATTATTCAGAAGTAGTAAAACCTGAATTTTCCCTTTCATAGTTAAAATAGCAGTTGCAATCCTGGTTTTTGACCTGCATTTCACAACGCTGCTGGTTCTGACTGCAGACATCATGACCTGTAGTAAGTTTTTACAGTATAGCAGCTAGGTCACTTTCTTATTACGGATGACTAGTGATATCACTAGACTAGTAAGAAATTAGAGACGGGTATTTATGCAAAAATAGAGCAGTATAACATTACATAAGAACAAACATGAAAACTTAATGTCCTGCAAAAGTAAATCACAGAAAAACAGAGGTCTGTATCGCCTGAGTGAGGCAGAGTGTTTTTGTAGGCAAGAACATTTCCCTTAAGAATCTAGTAGAAAGGCCACACAAACTACTGGCTCTAGTAACACTCAGTAAAGCAAAGCACACACTCTGGGGCCCGGTTGACTGCACTAATATAACCAACCACAGAAAAGGACGTCAAGATCAGTTTTTCTGTGATTTACTTTTGTAGAACTCTGTGTTTTCATGTGTGTTTGTACCTGGGTGATGTGTATATCTTGACAGAGTCCGTTAAATAACAGCTTTTTGAGTTGTCATTTATATTTGTTGTTTGTTATGACTTTCAATATGTGCGCCATATAACTTGCTTTTAGTATATTTTTCAAACATGTTTATTTTCAAGGTTTGAGTGGAGCTCTTATAACCATTTAATCCTTAAACAATAATCAAAGAAATACATGTATGCACATTGATTCAATTCCTTGTATGTGTTCGTTGTGTATAGTGTCATCTGTGACTAGCGGGGGTCCTGTTTCTTTTCCACTTCAGTCAGTTTTGTTCATCAGACCCATGTTTATATGGTGGTACTACTATGGGATTCTTTTATTAGAAGAGAAATCGGCTAGATTTATCCATTGAGTGGATAAGTTTGATTTGATAATGTATTTGACAATGAATACTCTTGTTTGCGCTACTTACTGATTGTGCTTTCACACTTCTTATGATTATTACTGTTATCTTTGTTATGTATATCTAAATTCATACCATACCATTGTTTTTTAGTTTTAGTTTTTCTGTTGTGTGGGCAAATAAGGTAGAACTGGCATCATAGGTTAAAACACACCTTTATAGAGCTGATCCGTTTCTTTGGCAGTGACATCTGCTCTTGATGCCTCCTAACATCTGTCTTACAATATTGTAAAATCATCACGATCCAGTGTGATGTGATTTCTATGACAGCAGGCATTGTGACCTCACAACTCACCTGTAGTAAGTCTTTACGGTATAGCACCTACGTCCCACAAAATTGTTTTGGAGCTATACAAATGAGGTGCGATAATTCTGACCACTACTACCTCAGTGTTTTCGATCCAGTGTGACGCTTGGAGTTTTTAAAAAATGAATGATTTGTTGGTTGATAAAGTACACATCCATAAAATGTTACTGGTACCATAAATAACATGTTAATTTCTTCATCCTTATCAAAACTAAGCAACAATGTGAGAGAGAAGAGTATCTGGTTTTAGTTTTACTTGTTCATCCAACTCTGCTTCCCTTCTGTATTTCTTTGACTGTCGGAGGCTGTCTCATTGCTTGATGCTGTTATCTCACGCAGAGCTTCCTAGTGCTGGTGAGTACCCTGTGGACCGAGGAAGGGGTCGGTCTCTGCGAGACTCCATGCTGAAGGAACCAGACAGTGAGCCCCCTAAGAACAGCGAAGGATCCCTACGTCCAGAAGCAAGGGACATACCTGGTTTCCGATCACCTGAGAGAAGAACTCCTTGGAGGCCTTTTGGCAGGGTATGTGAGGGCTGTACACAGAAGGACCACTAAAGTTTATTGGAGTTGTGTAGGATCCGGTGAAGAAAGGGGGACTTCTAGGTGCAGTAGGGTTAGAACCCCATGAGCATTCAAGGATAACCTAAAGGTGTATGGAGTGAAGGGATGTAGATAGACTGGGCCTAAGAGTGAGCTATATTTTGGTGGGATAGCGTTGTGTAGATGGCAGCAGTGACGTGTATATGGAAAAAATTACAGGGTTTCAGATAGGTGACATTTGGTAAGTTGGAGTTAAGAGTACTCTAATGGTCATTCTTTTGGGTCTTTACATTCCCAAGTGAGAGATTTTAGGTGAGAGGTGGGGCACCGTGAGTACTCGAGGTATGTACTTTAATTGTACAGAGAGGGGGGCCTTTGTTATCCTTGGATGGATGGAATGCTGCACCATCATAGGTCTGCACTGAATGTGATTTTATTACTTTGGTTAGGAGTAGCACAATGAATAAGCAAAGATGGGATTCAAGGATACTCTTGGAACGAGGAACAGGAATAGGCTTATTCGGGGGTTCAAAAGAACCAGGGCCGCAGAAGCATGTGGCTTTGCGCAGAGCACGGGGTGGTGGTGTTTACATGTATACTGTGGTTAGGAGGAATAAACCGATTAATCAGGAGATCATTTGTAGTCCTTTGCCTGTGGAGGCTGACAAGGCCCCTGTGGTCAATGGGTGTGTTGGGAACAGGGTGATCCTAGCAGATAAGTGCTAAAGTAATCATGTGCTTCAACAGGTGTACAATGGTGGAGTGCGTAATATGGAATATTCTGTGATTGCTCTTTACCAGTGGTGATGCTCTTAGTGCCTTCTTTTTTTGTTTAGATTGAAGATTTCTGGAAGGCTCCACCACATACAGGAAAGGATGCTACTCTAGAAGATAAAGGTCAGTACATTTTACGCTTTTTGCTAGCGTGGCATTAGGCATGAAATTTTCCGTTTGGTGATTAAGCTCCTTGGGTGTTTGATCACAGTTGAAAATGAAGCTGATTGGGGTAAAGTGGTGAGACTTGTTGAAGAACAACAGTATCTGGCTTCGATAGGAGAGCAGGGCATAGCAGAAAGGAGTGACTGAAATGAAATTAGTAAGGCATATGGTTGTATCATCTTTATGCAAGCAGTAAGGGCAGGAAGTAGGATACAGGGACCTTCCACTGGTGTGTGACAAAAAGTTGTGAGTCTCAACAAATTAAAAAAAATTAGAGCGACGGCCTAATCCATTGGGTACCCAGAGGGAGGGGAGTGATTGTGATTTGTAAAGCTTTAAATGCAGGAAAAAGAACATCTAGTTGCACCTTAGAAATAGAGTTGTAGAGCATTCCGTAGAGATGGTTTAGTTTTAGTGCCTTCTGTTTAGGAGGGTGTGATTGTAGAGGTCTGTGTATGGAGGGGTGGTTGTAGAATCTGTGTCAAGTTAGGCATGCTGTAATTTATGGACGGAGGTGAGTTGCAGAGCTCACGCAAAATACTTGACATGGAATCAAAATGGGGATGGGATCCGAGATGCATAGCGCTCTAGGAATAAATGAGCAGTAGAACCTAGCAGTGGTGAACAAGTAAGTGAATGTCCACCTATCAGAGTGGTAGGTTGCATAACTCTCGGCACATACTTTGTAGGGAAAGACTATTTGTAGAGCCCTATTGTAGGAAAGTAGCCCTTTTTGACATGGTAACCCCCCCCCCCCACTTTCTTTTTGCCTGTCAACTGATGTGATTTTGACTGGAAGTGCACTGAGTTCCTGCTGACCAGGTCCCCAGTGCCAGAGCTCTTTCCCAAAACTGTACAATTGTTTCCCCCATTTGGCAAATCCTTTAGCACCCTTTGTAAGTCCATAGTAAATGGTACCCCTGGTACCAAGGGCCTGAGGTACTAAAGAGGGTCCCTTAGGACTCTAGCACAAATTGTGCCACCCTAAGGGACCCCTAACCAGGCACATGCAAGGCTGCCATTGCGGGCTGCGTGTCTTGGTGCAGACAAAAGTGAAAACACGACATGTCACACATCCCTGCGTGCCATGTCCCGTAACACTGCATGTAATATTTGTAAGTCACCCCTACAGCAGGCCTAGCAGCCCTAAGTCAGGGTGAAGAATATTACGTGTTAGGGCATACCTGCATGAGCAGAGATGCCCCTGTGCTGGTCAGTCCTATTACTCCCATTACAAGTGACCAGGGAAGCCAATTTAAAACGTGCTGGACACTGGTGAAAACGAGTTCCCCAGCTACATGATGGCTTCACTGAAGATAGGGATGTTTGGTATCAAACATCTTGTATTGATAAACCCACACTATTTCCAGAGTTGGATTTACCAATACATGCACACAGAGGTCATCTTAGAGGTTCCCCCTGAAAATCTACTAGCCTCTGGTGTGCTCGCCGACTGGTTTCTGCTAGCCTGCCACCCAAGACACTGTTCTGACCTCCTAGGGTGAGAACCTTTGCTCTCAGGAGACCCAGAACAAAAGCCTGTCCAGAAAGAGGGTGCCATTCCCCCTCCCACAGAATGACCTGCTGATTAGCCTTTCTAGGCTGGCAGGCATCAAAGAGTTACTGCCTTTGAAATGCGAATCTGACTCCCCTCATAGGGGAGAGGAAGCCGACTCCCTTTGTCCAAGCCCCCTTGGCACCTGGACAGGTGGGAAAATTAGCTAGTCAGGTAGGCGTGCCACCCCCAAGCTAGTACCCCCCTAAAGGTGGCTCAACTGAGGTGGACACGATTTTTCAGAAGTAGCCATCTTTGTGATGGCATTCTTAGGAATTGTGGGACATGGTTATGCCCACTTCCCACAGGAAGTGGCCATATAGGGGGCGTTGTGACCGCAAGGGTCAGCCCATTGGCTACTAGCCTGCACTCCCCTAACACCCCTAAATTCAGTATTTAGGAGAGCCCCTTGCACCAGAAGAGTAGATCCTGATGACCTACGAAGAAGGACGCTGAAGAGCCACAAAAGCAGAAGACTGAAGAGATCAGCTGACTTGGTCCCAGCCCTGCTGGCCTGTATGCTGTTCCTCATCAAAACTGTGCCTAAGACATCTCGTTCTGCAGCTGTTGTGCTCCAAAATCTGGGAGCACTGCCTTCCTTCATTAAAGATCCAAGATCCCCCGTGGAACAGCGGAACTGTCCCCTACATCCTGCAGAAACTCCAAAGAAAGGACTCTGAGGACTCCAGAACCGCCAAAACGCCTGAAGCCTCCACTGCACCCGTCGCTCTAAGCCGGAGGTGAAGTGGGCCAATGGTGCCCTGGGCCAACGGACCCCTCGAGGTCCCCCAGCCCTCTAGAGCACGAGTCTTTCACGGTTTCACCCCTCGTGGACCCTCTGACATTATCTGCAGCCTCTGCATGCAGGCCCCCTCTACTGCGACTGCTCCCGGTAAGAAAACCTGATGCCTCAAGACACCTTTGCACCCATCATCCCTGGGCCGTGGAGAAGAGGACCAAAGGTGCCCCCACGTCCCCGAGCATCGTGAGACTTGAGCCCCACTGGTGGTTCAGCACGACTGGCCACCCAATGAAAGCCTGCAGCCTTGTTTCACCGCGACCGTTCTTGATAGAATAACATTGGGCACCAGATGCTGTTTTGCACTTCTGCACCCAGCCGCCCTAGTGCCGCTGGTGGTGTTCTGCTGGTGCTGCCTTGGACCTTGCCCAGCACTCACCATAACTCCTGGAGAAGGGTCCCGTAATTCGCTGTGCTATACCTGAATGCTGCATCGACTTTTCCTTCCATAGGATAACATTCAAGTCTCCAGAAATTGCAAGCGTCGACTTTTTGAACTAAAAAGAATTTTTTTAAAAGGTACCAGAACGATTTTCTTCTGATGGCTAAACATATATAAAGATACTTGCTATCTTTATAAATTGGTGTGGAGCTCCTTTTTGAGTCGTGTGTTTTATTTATTTGCAAAGTTTTATATAGCGCTGGCTGGACCCGGAGGTATTGGAGCGCTTTACATGAGGATCAGCGAGTTACAGGATACATAGTTATATCAGTTGAATCAGCGAGTTACAGGTTACATAGTTACATCAGTTTGAATCAAAGAATCACACAGGGAGGGGGAGGGGAGGAGACACAAACGGGGAGACGAGGAAAACAATGTCAGATGACCGGCTGGGTAGGTGACGGCCAAGGGGCCAGACTCCTCTATAGCTGTATAGGACAGCTGTACCGGGCATCAGTCAAGGTTGCTCGGGCTCCGCGGTAGGTAAAAACAGTTTTGGTATCCGCCCAGGGGGCGTCGTCATAGTTCCATCGAAGGGGGAGGGAAAGAGACACAAACGGGGAGACAAGGAAAAACAGTGTCAGATGACCGGCTGGGTAGGTGACGGCCAAGGGGCCAGACTCCTCTATAGCTGCATAGGACAGCTCCACCAGGCATCGGCCAAGGTTGCTCGGTCTCCGCTGTGGGTACAAACAGTTTTGGTATCCGCCCAGGGGGCGTCGTCATCGTTCCATCGAAGGGGGAGAGAAGGAGACACAAACGGGGAGACGAGGAAAAACAATGTCAGATGACCGGCTGGGTAGGTGACGGCCAAGGGGCCTGACTCCTCTATAGCTGCATAGGACAGCTCCACCGGGCATCGGCCAAGGTTGCACAGGCTCCGTGGTAGGTACAAACAGTTTTGTTATCTACATCAGTTGAATCAGCGAGTTACGGGTTACATAGTTACATCAGTTTGAATCAAAGAATCACAGAGGGAGGGGGAGGGAAGGAGACACAAACGGGGAGACGAGGAAAACAATGTCAGCATACAGCAGATGAGTTGGATGTTGTGGCAACCTGGAGGAACAGCAGAGCCCTGACAGAATCCATCAAGGAAAACAAGCAGGAATGAGTAAGTCTAAATCGGCCAAGAGCTCAGATCAAATCACCTCGTGCATGGACGCCATTTTAGGGTCAGGCAGGGCCCTGTGAGGCTTTGGTTCATCAACAACCCCCACTTCAGTCCAGGATAGTTGATGGACTCCTTGGAAAGGAGAAAATTGTCCTAAGAGCATAGAGGGCAGCTGCTGTTCACGTAAGCCCCTTTTAGAACAGATTTTAAAAAAATGTAAAAAAAGAAATTCGGATCCGGCTGCCATTTTCAGGTCAGGCACGGCGAAAAAAAAAAACAAGGGAAAAAAAACGGAGCAGCCGCCTGAAAGTCCTGAAAGAAGAAAGTACAGCCCTGCAACATACCTCCGTGATAGAACGGTAAGTAGGTGGGCCGCAGAGCTCTCTGGGGGGCCTTGTGTAGTGAGCGCTTCACTTTTGGCTCTGTCACCCCTGCAGCCATTGCGAGGGTGTTTCAGGTGCTGCGGGGACAGTCTACCCTTACCGCAAGTGCTGCTCACTCCAGCCGTGGGGATGCTGCTGGACAGGGGCTGCTCCGACTTTCCGGCCTCGGCCCGCTCGTCACTCCAGTCCATGGTCTGCCATTTTGTGGTTTCCACTGCGGGTCCGCGACAGACACCGCAAGGTTACTCCGCCGCCTTCCTGTGCACTGCTGGCCACTCCCGAGTTCAGCCCCCCCTATTGCGGGTGGCGGCACGGCAGAATCGCGTCGGCTAGGCTGTGTGGATGCTGAATTAAGGCTGATGAAAGGGCATCACCCGGCGGAGCTCCGGAGTTGTGCAGTCACTCCGCCGCCATGGGTGTCTCATTTACTGACCATTGTGTGTATTTTCAGATGCCTTGCACTCCTCTGTGATAAGCCTAAGGCTGCTTGACCACCCTACCCCCTAGCAGAGCACCTTGGGATTGCTATAACAAGCCCCTGTCCACTCATAAGGAAACCCCTGGCCTCTTTACACAAGATAACTCATTTTGATATATCATTTAAAGAGCCAGCTTCCTACACCTATGTATAGAGAGTTTGAGTTTCAAGTAATGGCAAGTTGTAGAGGTCTGTAGGAACAGGATATTTGTGGATTTTTAATGTAGGGGGAAGTTCAAAGGGCTCCCTGCACGGAGAGTGAGTTTTAAAGTTCTCAGTGTGGAGTTGAGAATTAGTAGAGATCACTAGGAAGAGAATGAGATGTAGTTCTATGTGGCAAGAGTGTTGTGCATTTCTGTGAAGAGAAGATGATTTCCACTGCTCTCTGTAGGGCTCATGAAATTCTTGGAGCTATGTTGGGTGAATGTGATGTGTTGTGCTCTGAACATAGTTGTGAGATGGAGCTGCTGTTAAGAGCAGATAATCTCACATGTACGGAGTATATAGAGTCAAACAATGCACCTCTTTGTAAGTAAGTGGAGAAGATAATGCTGTGTTGAGCATGCTGAAGTTTGTACGACTTCTTGTTTCATTTTGTAGATCTAGATTCTCAAGTATCGTCTGAGGGTCTTGACACAGTTCTAAGACAATCAAAACCAGAAACAAAATCCTATTTCAAGAGTGTGTCAGTCACCAAAGTAATGGGACCAGACGGGGTATGTATTATTCTTGAGCAGTATGCATGCACGTTTGACTCAACAAGAGTGACATCGTGCAATGCTTAGATTTCCTGTCTCAATCAATAAAAAAACTGATTGGCTTTCACGATTACAGCATCTATCATGAGCCTTGCTCCTCTAGAAAATGTTTAGTATAAAAATAATAGTAAGATGGATATATTTCATGATATGTATGAAACACTTTTGGAACACTATAAAACAAAAATTTAAAATAAATCCTGTTCCTCCTTTACTCATGATAATCTCCTGCATAATCCAAGTTTGGAATTGTTGGTCGCCTGCTTTCCATGATTATTTCTCATTTTGCCATGTTATATTGCTTCCTTAGACAATTGAAGAACATCGCACTGTCAAAGACAGCCATGGAACAGTAGAGACCACTGTAACCCGAAGGAAAGGCGACCAGGTGTTTGAAAGAACCGCGATCACTGATGAGAAAGGAGAAGAGAAAGTCTCCGAGAAGATGATCAATATGGACGATCGTGAGTGTCCCTCTAGAATAGGAACTAACATAGATTTCCACTTTTAATATACATATTGAGATGAATGCCTAGTTAGTCTCAAGTATAACATGTTGCTGTGGTTAAATTGCAAGAATATTGCAGTTCTCCTAAAGCAGTGGTCATTAGAGCAGAGTGATTGAGTTAGACTGGCCTCAAATTACAACAATCTAAGAACCCAAAATTTAGCAATGATGTACTCCTTAGTATTTGCCAATGGAAACCATGAATTAAATAAATTAGAGATGTCTCTAAATTTAGTTGTCAATGTTGTATTCTTTTTTACAGGTATTTAAACAATAACCTGAACTTTAAAATATCCAAATTCAAATTAATTGTTCAAGAAGAATTAATTGTTCATTGTTTAGATCTCATTGAGAAGATGTACATTTTTTAGGCAATCCCTTCATCAGGGGGCTGAGTAATCGAATATAATGTTTCTTTTATATTTGTTTCAGTTCCTATGTAACATATCTAAACAGATCTTGATATCATGAATGGATTAGATGCACACTTACCTTCTCCTGCTACACTTATATTAGTGCAACTTCTTTTTCTTGCAACTCTGCAACAGGTGCAATGCTTCTCCGATTCAAAGAACTGTCCCAAGACTTTGAGGAAATACAGCAGTAGGAGCTCTCTGTGTCTATCCGTGCTGGTTGCAGGCATTCCTCTCTTGTAAGTCCAGACAAACACTAAACCGTTGACTCTGAGGTTCAGTGATTTTGGACCTTCGGTTGTACTGGTAGGAAAGCCAGTAGGTCTCGCCTTTGGGACCGCTTGGCTTTGTCAATGGTTTTAGACATGCAGCACAGTGCCCCCGATGCTGTGCCGCATAGCTAAAGATTTAAAAAATAAAGCTTTTGATGTGTCTGGTTACGTCCTTTTGTAGAAATCACGCCACTCATATGTGTGCCTAGAAAGTGATGCAGCACTTTTATTTTCGTTAATTTACCAAAAAGAAGAAAGAAACTATCAAAACGTTTTAAAATGTATTTTTGTTTATAAAGTGGATGGTTGGAAGCAACACAGGTCGGGGGGAAGCCACACAGGGGTCGATGGGCAGAAGCAACACAAGGGTCGATGGGCAGAAGCAACACAAGGGAGCGGGTGGGGTGGAGGGTCTTCAAAGTGGATTGGCAGATGCAACACAGGGTGAGAAAGTAACCCAGGTGTGTGAAAGCAACACGGGGGTGCAGGTGGGGCAGAAGCATTACTGTGGGCAAGGGGCGGAAGCCAAACATGGGCCCAGGTGGGCATCAAACAAGTGAAAAAGAGGAACATGGAGCTAGTTAGGAGAAAGCTCACGGGCAAGAAGGCAACGCATAAGGACTGGCAGAGAATCATAGTGGCTAGAAAGAGGAACACAGCATTGCGGGGTTGAGCAATACATGAGCAAGAAAGCAGGAAAACACATGCACTCATAGAGCGCTTAAAGAAAAAAGTAGCGCCTAAGAAAGTTTTCAGTGGAAGGACGTAATAATGCTCCCATGTTTCAGGGGCAGGACAAACGCATGAAGTGGGAGTAAAGCACACACAGTTAACAAGAAGCAAGCAAATAGAGTGCCAATGAAGCCACCTAATGGTAAGCAATGGCGGACGCTAAGGACACTGTAGTATAACTATGTCCTGCAACAGGCCGTGCATATGCTATTTTAGGAGAGACCTAAAAATCCGCTTTCTCTAAATTTGGAATGGTCCTTCAATCAGGAGGAATATATTCCCTGGTTTCTTGCCTGGCATATAATGCAGACAGGTAGAGGTGGGGCAGGCTGGTCAAAACAGGTCACATTTTCTGTTCTGTGACCGGTGTTGCTGAATTCTAGACAACAGCTAGAAAAACATAAGAAATGGGGATGGTGGTCAGTGTAGCGGAGGTTAAATTTGCTTGACAGGGCCTATATGGTGATTCTCACGTTGACTTCAGACAGCTACAGTATGGGTTGTAGACCGAGGGAATAAAGGGTATGAAGTTGACCCAGCCACAGTGGAGGAATGCAGCCTATTCATACACCCATCTTTTGCAGACTCACAGCTAGTCTTTGTTGTTGTTCACCACTCATTCTGCAAATAGCTGCTTAGTTCTACATACGCTAAGCCCCTATTGCTTCATACTTCACATTCAAATATAAAGAAGGCAAGAACGCAAATATGGGGGCATTGGTGAGATTTTACAAGTAAGAGATTAGTTTGTCATCTTCCCTCCAGATGAAGATAACAAACTATTACAATTGCTCCTGATTTTTTGGGATTGCCCGTTGCCCATATTTTGAAATGAGGTGTCGGTAGTCATCCTTGACTATATGTGCACTTTGGATGCACCCCCTAAGCACTCGAGCCTTGTATCTGTTGCGAAGTAAAATCACAGAGCACATTCTGTGGATTTGCCTCATGGTTCCTGTGGGGGAAAAACAAGGCAGGTCTGAAAAGCCCAAAAGGATACAGGGTTGCTTTTCCAGGTCAGGTTTGGACTTGTGCTTTTACAATCTTGCAGAAAAATCTACAAGCAATCTTGCAGAGAAATCTACAAGCAGCCTGACTGCATGCTTTGTGCAAAGGTGGGGATCCCAAAAATGTACACTCTGCCTCCAAAAATATCATTGACTATCAAAAAAATTAATTGCACTTATTTGCTTTCAGGGATATATATACCACCACTGAAGGGCTTTGAAAATGGCTCTATTAGTAGATGTCCCCAGTAATGCCACCCTGCTATGTAATATTTACTGAACATCACTGTACTCCATTGAGGTCAACAGTCCTGGTAGCCCATGTTTGGAGTTATTTTGTCTTCATAAGAACAGAGCCTTAAAAACAAAAGGGTGGGACGCTCAAAGTGTACTCCCTTTCTGAACGAGGATTGCCATTTCCTCCTGAACCTATGTTATGCGATGACTGGCTTTGGTGCAAACATGATTCTACCCCAGTGGCATGGGTCTTTTTAACATTATCCCAGTTGGTAGCCTGCCTGCTAGCTCTCCTGGGTTAAAGATTTGTTCTCAGGAGTGCCTTGTATTCGTCATGTCTGGGAGTTGTATAAAGTATGAATGTTTGTATGCCTTGGTGAGATGTGTGGTTCATACGTAGCCTGTTGAATGCTGTGCGTCGATTTAGAACCCATGTATTTGCTGCACACAATTCCTCAGTGAAGGTTAAGTCCATCCGGGACATATCAGCCTGCACAAACAAATCCCCAGTTTCTTTCCCTGACACCTGTGTGTGCTGGAGGTCTCCAGGCCATTCCCTTTGTCCAGATTAGCTTTCCATTTCATGGGTCAAACTTGCCAATCCCCATTTTTAGGTCTCACCTGAGCCAGCACATGCGCTGCTCTGGCGAGACATTTAGTGAGTGGGCTTTAAAAAGCCGACCACAGCTTTTTGTGTGGCATAGAGCGTGCGGTTACGCGCACAGTTACGAGCAGAGGCGCCATCTGGCTTTCCTCTCGCTCTCCCAAGCGCGCGCGCCTCGCTCCGCCTCTCTGTCTTGCTCGCGCTTCAACGCCCCTCCCCCACCCCCACCACAGAGCGCGTCTCGCGGCCGCGGGTCTTGTTGCTCCTTCTCTCTGGCTCCCTTTGTTTGTCGCCCTGCCCTTTGCTTAGTCACTATACCTGTCTTCTGTTTCATGCTCCCCCTCGGCCCTTTCTATCCTGAGGGCAGTTTACTTGACAGTGGAAGACGGTACTTGAAAGTAATCAGCAGAAGTCCTTCCCAAGCTGCCCTCGTGTCCTCGTCATTCCTCTCTCTGCCTGTACTGGAGCTCCAGACCATCTCCACTGTGTTCGGCTCCGTTCCGATTACCTCTGTGTCCTCCACATCACCCGTTCTTTCACTCGCTTTCTCGTTACATGCCCATATACGTCTCCCTTCATTTTCCTCCACTTCTCCCAGGTCTTGTGCTGTCACCTTTTTTTTGATCATTCCATCAAGTCCCATCCTTACTTTCTCTACCTTCTCTTTTTGACACCCTGCTGCTCTGTGCTTTGTTTCCGCAGCGCAATCTCACTTTTGTTCCTATTTTGATTTCCCTTTTGCTGTGTCCTTTTGCTCTTCATTTTAGCCAGGTTTCCACTGTTGCTACATCTCCGGTTTAGCCTATTCTTTCCTCAATTACTCTCTCCTTCCTACATCTCCTCCTCCTCCCTTCTCCATACCGCATCTTTTACATTCTGACATCTCCCTCCTCCTTCCTCGTTCTCTCCTTTGAGTCTCTTGGTTAAAAGACAGCATGTTATGCTGCACTGTAAATGTCACATAGATGGAGCAATTACTTGGAAGTAACTGTATATAGACCTGTGCAGACGGGTAACAACATGGGTGGCACACGAAATTGCTACAATAACTTGAGTTGTCCAAACCTCCCCTTCTATTCCAGAAGGCACCCTTCCCATCAAGTACCTTTTTAATGCAGCGCTCTCTGCGTGCTTGTAATCATAATGTTGGCCGTATTGGTTAGAGGTGCGTGCATCGTTAAGTCTTACATCCCCAGTCTCCTGGTGCTAAAGTTCTCGATATTTAACACATACACACCTTCCGTTTTCAGAATCCATGGCTGGTGTTTCCTGTGTCAAACAATCATTTTGTGATGTAACTGTGAGTCAGTCGGGAGCACGGACTTGTGAATTTCTCTCATCTCCACCTGATCTGTTTGATGAAGGAGTTTGGTGGAACATTTCGCCATATACTTTGAAGTATATGGCTACCTCCCCATGAGCCACGCATGGGTGACTATAATTACTGGTGCTGGATGAGTATGCTACTCTGTGACTTCAACTCTTGACCATTTTAATGGAGGTCCTGGTAAACCTGTTTCAAGGTTCGGGAACCTCTGCTCACACCAGGTACTTCTGGGTTTCGAAGTGCAGGCTTAATACTCAGAACCATATGTCAGCGATCCAATGTTTAAGTGCGCTTCACAGAGGCTCATGAACGTTTTGGGGTCGGTTGAGGAAGGGGTCATTACTAGATGTTTACTTGTCAGGTATTGCCTCGTCAGTTGTTGCAGTATCTCATCTATCAGAAAATGACACGGTTTCTGATAGCTGATGACGCTCAGGAACGATCTTTTGGCATGGTTACCTCATTGCTTTTTGTAGGGGGCTTGCACTCATTAGTAGCATTTAACAGTGCCATGTAACGTGTATTTTGCACCCACTGCCCCATCCTTTACAGTGATTGCTCTCAGTGACACATAGTGTAGTTAATAGCCACTGCAAAGAAATTGTGCACGAGTTGCTTTACACAAGGTGTTATTTTTCGCTTTTGCCTACACAGAGCTTGCAAAATCTCTTGCAGCAGCAGCAACAACAACAACAACAAAACAAGCATTGGCATAGCCAATAGGTCTCGCCTTTGGGACCTTATAAGTGTTTAGCCATGCAACAGTGATGTTGTTGCACCAAGAAAATTGTGCTGCATAACTAAATACTTATAAGGTCCCAAAAGCGAGACCTATATGCTATGCCAATGCTTGTTTTCTATTGTGAGCCTATCTTCAGTGACAAAGGGCTATATCGAAGCCCAATACACAACACACATAGGGCTTGTAAGAACCAAGCCAGAGAAATCTAGCCATTAGAACACCGTGAACCTGTAGGAGTAGAGGATCATAGGGACTTCTCCAGGACCATCTTCCAGCCTTAGTCACCAAGTGGAGTACAAGCACTAGAATCCTCTGGCATTAATGAGCTCGTTATTTCTCACTGACTGGTTGGACCAGTGATTATTACTATTATTGAGTACATGTCCATCAAGGCAACTTGATGCTAGAAATGAAGGAAAGATCGCTGAAAACCATTTAAAAAAAAGTCTGGCGTTTGCTTTATCAGTGCTTGTTTTGTCGTGGTTTTTACAAAACCTTATTGTTGTGGAAGCTTCCAGTCCCACAGCATGCTCACATGAACAACTGGAAGTGTTGTAAGATGCACAGTTCAATATATGCCATATGCTGGTTGCTGTAATCACTGTTATACCGTATTATTCAGAGTAACCTTAATCTATCAACATTGTATTTAAAATGAGGTAAACTATTTTAAATGCATGTCTAGTGCGTACAAGTTCATTTCATATCCCATCGCATTTGAGAATTTCCTTCATCGAATGGCCTATATTTACAGATCATTCAACTGAGACTGAGGAAAGAGAACGGTACATCCATGGCAAATGTAGCCTACTGGACATAGACATTTAGAAGTTGCCTATAATCTGATGAAAAGAGAGTAGACCATGGAAATGACTTCCACTGTGCAGCCAAGAGCTACAAACACAAAATATATAAACATGCCACGATCCATAGCAACTAATATTCGAGTGTGCCAACGAAATGTAAAAGAGTGCTGTTAGAGGTGTGTGACAGTAAAGGGTGATACGAAAGACAATGCCTAAATGTACCCGAGTGCAGAATAAGAATCATGCAAGATCACAAAACAGAAGAAAGCTGCTCTGTCAGAAGATATGCTAAAAATTCTGCACACAGAGAAGTTTCAGCAAATGTTGTTTGATGAAAAGGAAGATACATGTAAACCAAATAGTGCACAAGTCCTCACCGAACGGCGCTCAGTTGGATTGGAAAATAATGTAGTGCCTCTGTACATGCACTTACACTAACACCAGAAGCAGCGTAAAAGTGGCGCAGCGTGCGAGTGCTTACCTGGACTTATGGCTAGTAAGTAGAATGCAGTGTGTTAGACTTGGCATCTTTTGGCGTGTTTCCCCTGAGTTTTTGCTTTCTGACCTCCCGGTTTTGATTGTTTGTGCTGGCTTAGTGTTTCTGCGCACTTTTCTCACTGCTGATCAGTGGTAAAGTGCAAGTGCTCCTGTGGGAAAATGTGTTGTGGATTGGTGTTTCCATGATTGGCCTGTTTGATTTATGTGTCCGTCCCTAGTAAAGTGCACTGCGTGTGCCAGGGCCTGTAAATCAAATGCTGTTGGTGGGCTGCAGCACTGGATTGTGCCACCCACCCAAACAGCCAGTAAATGTAACTCCGGCCTGCCATTGCAGAGCCTGTGTGCAGTCTGGTACTGCCATGTCGACTTGGCAAGTGCACCCACTTGCCAGGCCCTAACCTTCCCTTTTCTTACATGTCAGTCACCCCTAAGGTAGGCCCAAGGTACCCCTGTGGGCAGGGTGCAGTGTATGTGAAAGGTAGGACATGCATTCAGTTCGTGCTGCGGCACGCCACGGAACAGGAAACGTTAAGACTTGGAACGCACATTAGCTTTAACAATGTGCCATGAGAAACGCGAATTCGGGTCTTTTGAACCAAGGTAGCTTTCATGTTACGATACCCCTGAAGAAGGGAAGATGACTTCCCGAAATGCATTGGGTCATTTTAAAATAAAAACGCAACATTTGCAATTATTTGGTGTCCTTTCCGTTGATGTGAAAAGCCTGACATGGTTGCAGAATGGATAAAATGAATTGAAGTAAACATGGAATAAACAAGAATATGGAAAAAGAGTAATGGAGTAAACCTGGAGTTTAAACATAGAGAAAATGGAGAACTTGATTGATTTGATTCATCCAGTTGCTGAAATGGCTGTGCGGTTTGATTGGAACCCAAACCGGTTCCGCTGTGTTGATTGATACTGCAGCGCAGTGGGGCGGAGCGCGGAGCAAACATGCACGCCTCTATAGTTCTGAAGTGGTCAAGCATGATAAACAAGGAGTACACAGGTGTGCATTTCACAACCCATTTGTGCACATTAAGTGCACCCACTTGCCAGGCCCTAACCTTCCCTTTTCTTACATGTCAGTCACCCCTAAGGTAGGGCCAAGGTACCCCTGTGGGCAGGGTGCAGTGTATGTGAAAGATAGGACATGCCCTGGTGTGTGTGGCATGTCCTGATAGTGAATTACTGCCAATTTCGTTTTTCACTATTGCAAGGCTACCTGTTCCCCATAGGACAGAATGGGGAGTTTGTTTATAACATCTTATAAACATAACTGGTCCTGGGAACTAGGTAGGAAAATGAAGTTTAGTATGCCTAAACTCAGAATCTAAAGATGCATCTTTTAGTGAAGGTGATTTTTACATTCTGTGTTTGAAAATACCACTTTTAGAAAGTAGGTATTTTCTTGCCTAACCATCCAGTGTGCCTCTGCTGGGTTTGTGGATTGACTGTCTGGGTTTTGGAGGACATGGGCTGGGGAGCAGGAGTGGCTCCGGATAGTCTAGGTGGGTCAGGAAAGGGCTGAATAGACCTGGGCTGCATTTAGAGTAGGGGGAGGAGATTTCCTTGCACCTGAATGGGCCTGCTCTGCCTCTGACAATGCCGTCTCCACCTCATGCCAGGAAGCCACACCAGAGAAGGCAGAACTGGTTTTGGCTGGGCACAGACACTCTCTGCCTAAGAGATCACAGGATTTTTGGGATATAAATATTGGGGCCCAGACCCCTGCACTTTAGAACTCTTTTGGACCAAGAAGACTGCCAAGAAGAAGAGCTGGAGAAGCTGTGAGGAGGAACTACCACTTTGCTGTGTGCTTTGCTGTGTTGGCCTGCAGTGGCTGCTTCTGTCTTGGGCAGTGAAAGGACTGGACTGAACTTTCTGCAATCTACTTTTGTGAGTTTCTCCAAGGGCTTGAGGTAGAGCTTGCCCCCTGTTCAAGAAGTCTCAGGAACAGCAAAGACTTCAAGCTCTTCTGCCCTCAGCACTGGGAACTGTGTGTTTTGTGCTGCAACAGAAGAAAAGCAACCCGACGACGTCTACTACGCCGCTGCCGACTCAGTGTCCTGAAGGCACCGCCGCAACACCGCACCGCGACCCTGGTCTCACCGATGACGCCTGCTGACGCCGCCACCGAGCCGCTGCTCGCACCGCGACCTGAGGGCTCCGCACTGCCTCACTTCACGACAGCGCCTGGGTATCCCTGACGACGACGCTCCACGCCGAAATCGACGCCGCTGCTTGCACCGTGGTTCGAGGGCACCGCTCGTAAAGTTACACGATGCACCGCTCTCATCCCGCACCGCAGCCTTGGCCTGCCGGCGCCATCGACTCCAATTCGTCAGCCGACGACAGCGCTTCAGCAACAACGACGCCGCTGCTCGCACCGTGACCTGCCAGCACCGCGACGAGCACCGCGTTCACTTCGCACAGCAACCCTGGTCTCACCGACGCCATCTGACGCCGCCACCGAGCCACTGCTCGCACCGCGACCTGAGGGCACCGCACGGCTGCACTTCGCACCGCAGCACCCGACGCCTGCCGATGCCAGCGCTCCTGACTTCAACATAGAGGAGTTCGATCTGCAATGCGTGTGACTTCGAGGGCTCCGACGACTCCTGCACCGACCTCCGGAACCGACGCCTGCGGACGCCGTGCTTTCTTAAGCTCAACGAGAGGTCGCCGACGCCCTGCATTTCTAAAAGGTACTGTTTGCGGGTCTCCCCGACACCGTAGCTGCCCCGCGACGCCGCGGTCAGCCAGAACTGTTTGGATTTGTTTGTTCACGACGCCGTGATAGCCCCGGACGGAGCTACCGACATCAAGGAACTCTTTTTCAAGCATATTTTGATAACTGAAGATTTTTAAGTACTGTATTGTGGATTTTTATCGTTTTTGGTCTTGTCTTAATTATAAAAATATTGGATATTTTTCTAAACTGGTGTGGTGTCCCTTTGTAGTGCTTACACTGTATTACTGTTGGTTATGTGCAAATGCTTTACACACTGCCTCTAAGATAAGCCTGACTGCTCGTGCCAAGCTACCACCGCAGGGTTATTTTAGGAGTGTAACTCCCTTACCCTGACTAGGAAGAAAGGTCCCTACTTGGACAAAGGTACTTACCTCTGCCAACTAGAGACCCCCATTTCTAACATTGGTTGTCAGCGGTGAGGATAGGACTTGCGTTTGCACTTGACTTACAGTGGTTGGTGTGCACTACTACCATATCGCAGACCATTGCGTGCCACATAGTTTTTTTTTCTTTTTGGCCTATTTTTGACCTTGCCAGTTTGAACTTGCTACTTCATCATGCCAGAATCAAGAGCATCATCTGTTGCATCCCTGGAAGTTGCCTTTGAGGAGGATAGGTTGGAATCCTACAGTGTAAGGGAATTGAAAGCGATTTGCAAAAACCTAAAAGTCCAAGTCCGAGGCCTCACTAGGAAGGAGTAGCTACAAAAGGCGCTGAGGGCCTGGGTAGCAGCCAGACATGCCTGCCAGCAGTCTGGTGATCTCAGTGGAGAGGCTGAGGAGCATGCTCCTAGGGTGGATGTGCTTTTGGGAGGGGGGAACCCTCCAGGCCAGGCAGCAGTGGCCTGTCCCCAGAGGAGCTGGAGGACAGGCGGGAAGCAAGGAGAGTTGCAGTAGAACTGGAGAAGCTTAAGTTGGCCATGGAGGAGAAAAGGATGATGATGGATCATGAGATCAAGTTAAAGGAGCTGGATCAGAGGAGTAGAGCCAGCTCAGATGGTGGCAGCAACCCGTCAGGACAGGCAGACAGGATTGTGCACATCCCTAAAAATGTGGGCAAGGAATTCAAGAAGGGGGATGACATACAAAGGTGGTTTCATGGTTATGAGGCAACGATACACATGAAAGGGGTCCCTGAGAAGAACTGGGGAACAGGATTGTGGCCTCTGTTTCCAGAAGAAGCAAGGGATACTTTAATAGCTTTGGGTAAGGGGTATAACCTCACCTATGCTGACATGAAGGAGGTCCTTCTCACTAAGTATGGTCTCACTCCTGAAAAATACAGGGATCAGTTCAGGTCCAGTAAGAAGTCTGATGCCAACACTTGGTTGAAATTTGTAGATGTGTTTTGCAGGTCACTGGATGGCTGGGTGAAGGGCAGTAATGTGACAGATTTTCAGGGGCTCTACAATTTGATTGCATGGGAGCACTTGTCTAGTCTATGTTTTGCAGGTCTGCGCCAGCACCTAGTCGATAGTAAGCTGAGTGACCCCAGGAAGCTTGCTATGGAGGCGGACTGCTGGGTGAGTACCAGGGTCCACAAGAAAGTGTTTGGGGGAGACTCAGCCAAAGGTGGGCAGGGCCCCCAGCAGAAAAGTGGGGGGACAAGGGTAAAGCACAGGAGTTCTCTAAAGGGCCCCAAACTAACACCCAGGGTAAAGGTTCCCATCCCCCCGGAGATGAGAAACAAGGGGTCTCTTCAGGAAAGCCTGCTGAGACCGGCCCGCAAGTGTTTTGCATGTGACCAGGTGGGTTAAATGAAGGGGGACCCCAAGTGCCCTAAGGGGCACAGCCACCCACCGGTGGGCAGTCCAAGGTGTTGGCTAGTGTAGCGCTTGGGGAGGAGGAGTACCCACAGGAGGGTGGGGATCCCGCAGAAATGACCCTCGTCTCACTAGGGGACAGTGCGATGGTCCCAGGAAACCAGGTGCCCCCTAACACAAAGAAATACAGCACGTGGGTAACCATCAATGGGAAAAGGGTAGAGGCTCTCAGAGATACTGGAGCCAGTGTGACCTCAGTCCGGTGTCACCTGGTCTCTGAGGAGCAGGTAGTCCCAGGGGCATTCCACAAAGTAATTGCTGTGGACAATTCAGAGCGCCAGTGTATGGTGGCGCAGGTTCCCTTCGAGTGGGGGGGGGGTCTCAGGTCCCCTGAGGGTGGTTGTGAGCCCTTCCATACGGGTAGATTCTGTTAGGTAACGACCTGGAGCAGTCCTTATGGAAGGATGTTGAGCTCAGGTCTCACTTGGAGATGCTTGGGTTGCCAGAGTGGGCATGCGTGTCCACTCGGTCAATGGTGGCCAGAAAGGGTGATCAAGAGGACTTGGAGCCTGAAACAGTGGCCCAAGTCCCTGCCAAGAGAAAGGGCAAGGGGCGCGGGAAACCGGCCCCTGACGTTCCCGCAGACTGGGAGGAGGAGGACCTTGAGGGGGACACCACGGTGCCTACAGGGGAGCAGGTAGCTGAACTGGGGGACATCTCTGAGCTGACCCATTGGCAGCAAGAAGGGGGTCCCACCAGGGAGGAATTCTGCAAGGAGCAGAAAGAGTGCCCTTCTCTAGAGGGTCTGCGGCGGCAGGCTGCAGACCAGGCAGCTGGTGATCAGTCCGGATCACATTGGATCTACTGGGAGAATGGTCTCCTGTACAGTGAGCCTAAGGTCGCTGAGCTTGGGTCAGCCCGTGTGCTGGTGGTACCCCAGCGCTTCAGGACCTTCCTACTGGGTCTGGCTCATGACGTGCCTTTGGCAGGACATTTGGGGCAGGACAAGACCTTTGACAGGCTTGTCACCCACATCTTCTGGCCCCAAATGCGAAGGCAGTCAGATGGATATTGCAGGTTTTGCCAAGCTTGCCAGGCAAGTGGTAAGAGTGGGAGGAAGGTCAAAGCTCCTCTCCAACCTTTTCCAGTTGTTGGAACACCCTTTGAAAGGGTAGGGATGGACATTGTGGGGCCACTGGATCCCAAGACAGCCATGGGCAACAGGTACATCCTGGTCTTGGTGGACCATGCCACCAGGTACCCGGAGGCAATCCCTCTCAGAACAACGATGGCGGCAGTGTTCGGCCGGGCGTTAATGGGGATCTTTTCCCGCGTGGGGTTCTCCAGAGATGTGGTTTCTGACAGGGGGACCAATTTCATATCAAGGTATATGATTTCAGCACATCCTGGGTGGGGTGTGTCCCCCTGGGCACAACTGGCGTCCTGATAATAGGCTCCTCAGATTATAAATCACGAAGTGATCAAAAGAAGGTTCAATCCATATTTTTATTCATGTTTAGATCCTTATGATAATTCTTAATCTTTCACATGTTCAGTTCAAGTAGCAAAACTTAAATCATAATGACTGGATTAAGATATCCAATGCATTTCGGGTGTTTGCCCTTCGTCAGGGACCAATCCTGTAATAAACATAATACTATGAGGGACTAAAACCTGTGTTCATTATAATATTGTTTCATAGTGTCGTGGTGATGCATAAAAGCACATGCAATCTCACAAGTGAAAATCAGATATTGATGCATCTCTGAAACGCTTCGCTAAAATTGAAGTATTAAGTTGCATGCTGTGTTCAAAACAAAGGGCTTCTCAGAAGTTACCTCGCTCGGATGTGTGATGTTAAAGTTAGTCGACCGCTGAGACCTTATAACGGAACGGGTATCCGTATTAACAACAAAAGCGTACTAAGGGTTACTGATGCCAAACTTCTCGCATGGTTGTTAAAAGTGTTGCTAGCGTGCCACCGAGAGTATTTGAACGTTTCAAAACGATGTGCCCAGTGTGTTGCAACGAAGTGTTGCCTATAAGCGTTTTGCGTGCGGATGAGAACGTGTGATGTGAAGGTGTCGGTTGTTAAATCGCGCTCGCGTGTTCCGGTTTGTGAATAAAACTAGGGCTAAAAATCATGCTCTTCAGCAGTGTGCTCCTCCGTGCCAGTGAAGACAAAACTAAAACATCGTGCTGTTCAGTAATATAGTGGGAACTTACGATCCAGTTATCAACTGTTATCGTCAGCGTATTCATCTCCAGTGAATTATATCAAGGTATATGACATCCCTGTGGGAGGAATGTGGTGTAACCTACAAGTTCACCACTCCTTACCACCCACAAGGTAACGGTCTGGTGGAGAGATTCAACCAGACCTTGAAGGGCATGATTAAGGGTCTAACCGAACCCATGAGGCGTAAGTGGGACGTCCTCTTGCCATGCCTTCTCTTTGCGTACAGGGAGGTGCCACAGAAGTCTCTTTGGTTTAGTCCTATTGAACTTCTGTATGGTCACCTGGTGAGAGGACCTCTGAGTTTGGTGAAGGAAGGCTGGGAGGCAGCTCCCAGGAAAACTCCCCAGGATGTGTTCAGTTACATGCTGGCCTTCAGAAACCAAACTGCGCGCTTCAGGAGACACGCTCAGGCGAACCTAGAAGCAAGCCAGGAAGAAACGAAGAAGTGGTATGACCAGAATGCCACTCCGGTCGAATTTCAACCTGGGCAGAAAGTGTGGGTCATGGCCCCAGTGGAACCTTGTGCCTTGCAGGACAAGTGGACTGGGCCGTTTGAGGTGGTGGAGCGCAAAAGTGATGTCTCCTACCTGGTGGATTTGCAGGCTCCAAGGAACCCTTTGAGGGTCCTCCACATGAACCGCCTCAAGCCCCACTGCGAGAGGTCCGAAGTGAGCATGCTCTTGGCGACAGAAGATGGGGTGGAAAAGGAGAGTGAACCTCTCCCTGACCTCCTGTCTACCAAGGAGCACAATGGGTTAGTGGAAGGTGTGATCTCTCCCCTACTCTGACCCCAGAGCAGCAGAGCGACTGTCACCAGTTGCTGGGTCAGTTTGCCCCACTGTTCTCTCTGACCCCAGGTGTTACTCACTGGTGTACCCATGACGTGGACACCAGTGACAGCCCTCCTGTGAAGCACAAGATTTACAGGTTGACTGACCGGGTCAGGGCCAGCATCAAAGAGGAGGTCTCGAAGATGTTGGCGTTAGGGGTGATTGAGCCCTCCAACAGTCCTTGGGCCAGCCCAGTGGTCTTGGTCCCAAAGGCTGTTGCACCCGGTGCCACTCCAGAACTGCGGTTTTGTGTGGACTACCGGGGGCTCAGTGCCGTCACCAGGACTGACGCGCACCCCATCCCCAGAGCGGATGAGCTCATTGATCGGTTGGGAGCTGCCAAGTTCCTCAGCACGTTTGATTTAACGTCTGGGTACTGGCAGATTGACTTAACCGATGAGGCCAAAGAGATGTCGGCATTCTCAACCCTTGAAGGACATTACCAGTTCCGGGTGATGCCCTTTGGGTTGAAGAATGCCCCTGCCACCTTTCAGAGGTTGGTCAACCAGGTGTTGCCTGGACTGGAGGATTTCAGTGCCGCATACCTGGATAACATCGCAGTGTTCAGTTCCAGCTGGGAAGAACACTTGCAGCACCTCAGGGAAGTGTTGAGGGCGCTGCAGAGGGCAGGCCTCACGATCAAGGCCAGTAAGTGCCAGATCGGGCAGGGTTCTGTGGTGTACTTGGGATACCAGGTAGGAAGCGGCCAGGTGGCGCCCCAACAGCCCAAGATTGACACCATTCTGGCTTGGGAGCCCCCCCCAAGACCCAGACAGAGGTGAGAGCCGCCTTAGGTCTCATTGGGTACTACAGGAGGTTTAAGGGCTATGGCACCATTGTTGCCCCCTTGACAGAGCTGACTTCCAGAAAGCAGCCCAAGAAGGTGATCTGGACTGGGTCCTGCCAGAAGGCTTTTGATGCCCTGAAGGCCGCCATGTGCACGGCACCCGTGCTCAAGGCACCCGACTTCTCCAAGGAATTCGTCGTGCAGACTGACACTTCAGAGCATGGTGTGGGAGCGGTGCTCTCACAACTGAACGAAGAGGGCCTAGACCAGCCTGTAGTATTCCTTAGCAGGAGACTACTCCCCAGGGAACAGAGGTGGAGTGCCATAGAAAGGGAAGCTTTCACTGTGGTCTGGGCACTGAAGAAGCTACCTGTTTGGGACTCACTTCTGGGTTCAGACAGACCACAGGCCCCTCAGATGGTTAATGCAAATGAGGGGTGAGAATCCAAAAGTGCTGAAGTGGTCCATCTCCCTACAGGGAATGGACTTTACGGTGAAACACTGTCCTGGCACAGAACACGCCAATGCTGATGGTCTGTCCAGGTTCTTCCGCCTTAGTGAAGAGAACTCCCAGGAGGGTGGGTAGTTCTCCCTACTTTCAGCTGGAGAGGACATGTGTTAGACTTGGCATCTATTGGCGTGTTTGCCCTGAGTTTTTGCTTTCTGACCTCCCGGTTTTGACTCTGTTTGTGCTGGCTTAGTGTTTCTGCTCACTTTTCTCACTGCTGATCAGTGGTAAAGTGTAAGTGCTCCTGTGGTAAAATGTGTTGTGGATTGGTGTTTCCATGATTGGCCTGTTTGATTTATATGTCAGTCCCTAGTAAAGTGCACCTCGAGTGCCAGGGCCTGTAAATCAAATGCTGTTGGTGGGCTACAGCACTGGATTGTGCCACCCACCCAAACAGCCCGTAAATGTAAATTCGGCCTGCCATTGCAGAGCCTGTGTGCAGTCTGGTACTGCCATGTCGACTTGGCAAGTGCACCCACTTGCCAGGCCCTAACCTTCCCTTTTCTTACATGTCAGTCACCCCTAAGGTAGGCCCAAGGTACCCCTGTGGGCAGGGTGCAGTGTATGTGAAAGGTAGGACATGCCCTGGTGTGTGTGGCATGTCCTGATAGTGAATTACTGCCAATTTCGTTTTTCACTATTGCAAGGCTACCTGTTCCCCATAGGACAGGATGGGGAGTTTGTTTATAACATCTTATAAACATAACTGGCCCTGGTAACTAGGTAGGAAAATGAAGTTTCGTATGCCTGAACTCAGAATCTAAAGATGCATCTTTTAGTGAAGGTGATTTTTACAATCTGTGTTTGAAAATACCACTTTTAGAAAGTAGGCATTTTCTTGCCTAACCATCCAGTGTGCCTCTGATGGGTTTGTGGATTGACTGTCTGGGTTTTGGATGACAGGGGCTGGGGAGCAGAAGTGGCTCCGGATAGTCTAGGTGCGTCAGGAAAGGGCTGAATAGACCTGGGCTGCATTTAGAGTAGGGGGAGGAGATTTCCTTGCACCTGAATGGGCCTGGTCTGCCTCTGACAATGCCGTCTCCACCTCCTGCCAGGAAGCCACACCAGAGAAGGCAGAACTGGTTTTGGCTGGGCACAGACATCTCTGCCTAAGAGATCAAAGGATTTTTGGGATATAAATATTGGGGCCCAGACCCCTGAACCTTAGAACTCTTTTGGACCAAGAAGACTGCCAAGAAGAAGAGCTGGAGAATCTATGAGAAGGAACTACCACTTTGCTGTGTGCTTTGCTGTGTTGGCCTGCAGTGGCTGCTTCTGTCTTGGGCAGTGAAAGGACTGGACTGAACTTTCTGCAATCTACTTTTGTGAGTTTCTCCAAGGGCTTGAGGTTGAGCTTGCCCCCTGTTCAAGAAGTCTCAGGAACAGCAAAGACTTCAAGCTCTTCTGCCCTCAGCACTGGGAACTGTGTGTTTTGTGCTGCAACAGAAGAAAAGCAACCCGACGACGTCTACGACGCCGCTGCCGACTCCGTGTCCTGAAGGCACCGCAGAGGGCACCGCTGCAACGCTGCACCGCGACCCTGGTCTCACCGACGATGCCTGCTGACGCTGCCACCGAGCCGCTGCTCGCACCGCAACCTGTGGGCACCGCACTCCGCACCGCCTCACTTCACGACGACGCCTGTGTATCCCAGACGACGCCGCTCCATGCCGAAATCGGCGCCGCTGCTTGCACCGTGGTTCGAGGGCACCGCTCGTAAAGTTACACAACGCACCGCTCTCATCAGGCACGCCAGCCTTGGCCTACCGACGCCGGCGCCTTCGACTCCAGTTCGTCAGCCGACGACAGCGATTCAGCAACGACGATGCTGCTGCTTGCACCGTGACCTGCCAGCACCGCGACGAGCACCCCATTCACTTCGCACAGCGACCCTGGTCTCAACGACGACGCCATCTGACACCGCCACCGAGCCGCTGCTCGCACCGCGACCTGAGGGCACCGTACCGCTGCATTTTGCACTGCAGCACCCGACGCCTGCCGACACCAGCGCTCCTGACTTCAACAGAGAGGAGTTCGATCTGCAATGCTTGTGACTTCGAGGGCCCCGACGACTCCTGCACCAACCTCCGGAACCGACGCCTGCGGACGCCGTGCTTTCGTAAGCTCAACGAGAGGTCGCCAACACCCTGCATTTCTAAAAGGTACTGTTTGTGGGTCTTCCCGACACCGTAGCTGACCCGCGACGCCGCGGTCAGCCAGAACTGTTTGGATTTGTCTGTTCCCGACGCCGTGATAGCCCCGGACGGAGCTATCGACATCAAGGAACTATTTTTCAAGCATATTTTGATAACTGAGGATTTTTAAGTACTGTATTGTGGATTTTTTTCGTTTTTGGTCTTGTCTTAAGTATATAAAAATATTGGATATTTTTCTAAACTGGTGTGGTGTCCCTTTGTAGTGCTTACACTGTATTACTGTTGGTTATGTGCAAATGCTTTACACACTGCCTCTAAGATAAGCCTGACTGCTCGTGCCAAGCTACCAAGGGGGAGAGCAGGGGTTATTTTAGGAGTGTAACTCCCTTACCCTGACTAGGAAGAAGGGTCCCTCCTTGGACAAAGGTACTTACCTCTGCCAACTAGCGACCCCCATTTCTAACACAGTGAAAGAACCGCAGAGACCAAAATGGAAAAGAACCAGGGCAGAAATGCTTAAAAAAGGCCAATGATGAAAAAAGCCTAGAGCTTTTAACTATTATGGATTCTATCTTAGAAGAATATGAAGTGGGGTGAAAAGGGCATAGTTCAAGAGCTATAATGGAAAAACAAAAAATGAGACAGAACAAAAAGGGGCTTACACCGGCTACTAATTTTGAGTGCTAAACAAACAAGGAGCAGTGATTTTTTTTTTTCTGATGCTTACAGATATAAGGATAATGATACTATTCAAATGAAATAAATGACTGTGGTTCCTAGCTCAACAAATGTAGGATCGAGATAAAGAACAAATAAACTGTAATTTTCATTAATATGTGAACAAATTACCTATGCATTATTGTATGATAAAGAATTGAACAAAACTCACGCAACTTTACATCATAAGAGCTTAAAATATTAAAGTAAATGACACTAATACGGAATATATCTACAAAAAATATGACATTTTGAGTCTGTGTGAGAAAGTGCCATCTTTCTTGCATGGTATGCCCCCCACTTTTTGCTGAATTGCTGATGTACTTCGACTGAGTGTGCCCTGGGCTCCTGCCAATCAGGTGCCCAGGGCCTGTGTTCCTTCCCTAAAAGTGCATTACAGCCTAAACCCAATTGGCACCTCTGGCCACATGTCAGCCCCTGGTAAATGGTACCCTAGGTACCCAGGGCATTGTGACCAGAGAAGGCCCCTAAGGGCTGCAGCACTTATTGTGCCACCCTTAGAGGCCCTGTACCCTGACACCCACACCCTGCCTTTGCAGGCTGAGTGTCTTGGTGCAGAACTAAACAGAGTCGACATGGCACACATCCCTGTGTGCCATGCCCACAACACACTGCCCTGGCATACCTCAGCCACCCCTCTAGCTGGGTGCACTATGCCAGTGGTGTGGGCACAGGTGCATGAGCCCTGTGCCCCTACAGTACCCAGGGCCATTCCTGGGCACTGTAAGTGCAGTGATGCCATTAAGAGTATATGGTGCTGGGAGGTTGTCATTACGAACTCCACAGCACCATAATGGCTACACTGAAGACTGAGAAGTTTGGTATCAAACTTCTCAGCACATTAAACCCACACTGATGCCAGTGTGGGATTTAATGTAAAATGCATGACAGAGGGCAACTTAGAGTTGCCCCCTGAACCTAACCTACAATCCAAGTCCTGTCTGAGGGGCTGCCTAGGCTGCCACCCAGCAGACATGTTGCTGGACCCCTGGGTAGAGAGCCATCCGCTCTCCCGGGCCTGCAACAATGCACGTCCTGGGTGAGGTGCTAAGCCTCCTCCCCCAGGATGGGCAGGGGGAAGCTTCAAAGGCATTCCGCCTTTGTGAGCTTCCCCAGACCACTTGTGGTACTCAGCAACTGGTCCCCACTGGTTCTAGCCCCCACTCTGGCGGGAAGACTGGCGGGAAACACCAAGGGAGGAGAGGGGGTGTGCCAGCCTCTGCCAACCCCACCCCTCAGGTGGGGGAGGCGATTGTGAAGCACATCTCCGGGCTCTCGCCATCTTGAAGATGGGGAGCCCTGCCCAATCAGGACTAGGCTCATGCCCCCCTCCCACTGGAGAGTGGCAGGATAGGGGGTGTACCCACCCCAGGGAAGGGACCCATTGGTCCCTGCCCTTTACCTACCTGTAACGCCCCTAAATCTAGTATTTAGGGGCACCCTGAACCTTCCTTCCTTAGATCCAGATTCCGAAACAAGAAAGAAGATCAAGAAACAAGAAGACCTGCCGTGCAGCTGCTAACAAGAGGAAGACACCAACTGATTTGGCCCCAGCCCTACCGGCCTGTCGACCCTCAAACCTGCTCCTGCTAAACCCCGACGTCTCCAGTGGTCAGCAACCTCAAAAACCCCGGAGGACCTGCTTGCCTTGTGACTCTAACTACCTGGGACTCCCACGAGCAGTGGTACTGCTCAAAAGCAAGTAACCTACCCCTGGTGCCAGCCAGGAACCGCGAATCCAGCACACTCTGCACCCGCCTAGCCCGGCCTGTGCCTGAGTGGACAAAGACCACGAGGACGTCCCCCCGGCGACTGTGACCCAGAATCCAGCACCCAAGGACCCTCCTCGACGATCCTGACGACGCCTGCAGCCTCAGAACCTGGGCCCCCACCAACCGCGACCAGCCGAGGGTAAGATTTCCGACGCCTAAAGACACCCCTGCACCCGACGCCCCACGGTCTCCTGTGCCCAACTCCTGGGTGCCTACCCTTCCTACAGCTTCCCAACTTACCTCTTGAAGTGGTGGTCGCACCTGAAGAATCACCGTCCCCGAGCTTGCAGCCTTTGTTCGTCACGCAGCTTTCCCATTGAAAACCATTGGGCGCCCGACGGCCCAAAACCCCACTGCACCCGGCTGCCCCAGTGCCGCTGAGGGTGCACCCACTACCCTGTTCGACTTCCCCACTTGCCCTGAGTAAGTGACCAGGAGCTTTGCTCCCACAGCCGAGTGGCCTGCCTGCCAGCAGCCACCAACCCAAGGCCCCCTGCCTTCCATAGGGTAACATTGGGCCTACTCACTCTGCACCCCCGGCCGCCCCTGTGCCGCTGAGGGTGTAACACCTGTACTTACCTGACCCTGGGGGACCCCTGAGTCTATGCCCAGAACCTTAACTCTGCCAGTCGAGTACTTACCCAAAAGCCGATAACTCACTTTTCTTCCATAGGGTAACATTGACTGGTTTCACTTGGAAATTCTTCTAAGTGTGGAGTTTTGAAACTTTAAAATATTCATCTAAAATCAGCCGAATCACGAAAACGAAAATACTCACCTGTTATCAGGAGAGATCCCAGTGCTGGATCTTGGTGCCCAGCACTGACCCTGAAAAGTAATTATAACTGTACTTACCGGTAACTTGAAATTCCTTCCATAGGATAACATTGCCTGGTTTTTGCTGAAAAAGTTTCAGTGTCGATTTTTGAAACTTACAAATATTTGCTAAAAATCGCCTGTGTGACATAAACGCATTCTTTCAATTGTTTACAGGAGATGCACCAGTGCTGGATCCAGGATCCAACACTGAGTAAGAAAAAGTAACGATAACACTACTTACCTGCTAAGTGAATTTCCTCCCATAGGATAACATTGGTGATTCTATGTGAAAAAGTTTCTAAGTGCCAACTTTTAAAATACAATAATATTCCTTAAAAATCACAACTGTAACCAAAACGTTTTTACTCAACTGTTTACAGGAGATGTCCCAGGACTGAATCTAGGATCCAGTCCTGTGGTAAGAAAAGTAATCCTAAAAGTAATCCATTGCATTTAACCAGAAATTCCCATTGAGCTCAATGTTAAATTGTGTTTGAAATTGTGTTGCCTATTGCAACAACTGTAACTATTGCATTCAAAAGTCTATTGCCTATTGAAAGTATTTATCTAAAGCATCTCATTCTGAGAAAGTATATTTTGATACCTATTGTTGGTTCTAAAATAAAACAAGCATATATTTTTATATACAAACCATTGGCCTAGAGTTCAGTTCTTGAGTGTGTGAGACCATTTGCTGACTGAGTGTGTACAACAAATGCTTTACACTGTCCTCTGATACTGCCTTACTGCTCGACCAAGCTACCACTTTAGAGAGTAAGGTTATATCTAACTTTAGCCTCTGCCAAACCTCTGGGGACTGTGGACTCTGTGCACACTGAACCTTACTTTGGTTCAGTATATACAGAGCCACTTTCTTACAGTCTGTCATTAAATCCCGAGGCAGAAGACAGTTCATTCGGGTAATCCAAAAATAACCAGGCACACTTGCATCTAAAAAACAAATGGCTAAAAGCAAAACGTGTCTGTTTTTTAGTGTAAAAAAGCACACATTACCATCGTCACTGAGACCTAAGGGAACTTCTTTTCATGTAGATGCGCCCCTTGCGAAAAGTAAGACTGCTGTCGCTCACAATGTAGTTGACCGATGGCTGAAGTGGGCTGAACGTCGTAGACTAACAATGTGAATGAGATAATAACAGACAGTTCATGAATAGTTTATAAGGGAGAATATTCTACAGATATTAGTAAAATCAAAAGGTACTGACTGATGCCAGAACTCAAAACAGGAAAATAGTTACTTCAACACCCCCTCCCCCATTTCAGTGGGTGGCCCAAACAGCTAAAGAAAATTGACCATGAGTCACCAACCACCAATGCACTATAGGTCACCTATAAGAAGACCTCTGGCTGACCTATATTTCTTTTATATGTTTCTCCCCCCTCCTCTTGGACCTAAAATTAAAATTAGGGGGCACCTTCTTTACCTTTATTGACTATAGGTCACCTATACCATTTCACTCCAGTTTGATAAGCAAGTTACTGCCTTTTACATAGTTTCTCTCCAGAGGTCTTCAAAGTCAAACAGTCTGGTAGTGAGAAATTCAGTTAAAGCACAACGCAATGACTGATGCTCCATAAACTCATTGTACAGTCAGTGCTCAATCGTTAAGAACAATCAACTTTTATTTATAGGTAAACTATAGAACAGTTACATAAGAAGACCTAGAATAGCAGAAGGTGCTGTAGCATTCTGAGGCCAAAATATGACCTCAAAGGTTTTTACAGTGTTTACTTGTAAGACATTAATTTTTCTATACTATTAGGCCTATGACTGGTATTATGCTATGGTGAAGTGCTTGGATCATTCTGGGGCATCCAAATTCGTCTAATCTTATAATCTAGTGTTTACAAGCGGTCTTGGGACATCCAGTTAATGGGTCCAACGTGCCAGATAAAATGATAAGAGGTAGGAATCTTGCTCTTTGTCTGGCCCTCTGTATGGCTACTGACTCGGGGTGCAGCTGGAAAACTAATTAGGCAGAAGCCTCATTTGTTGATATTAGATTTGTGAACAGACAAACATCAAACATCTTTCTAAAAAGCCAAAAACCGGCCACTCAAACAAGGACCCCATCAGGATGAAAATAGCGATGGTGTCAAGATGCGAGCATTCTTCTTGTCCAACTCATGTGGGCATAGGGTTCTGGTAACCAAGATTCAGTCACCAACAGTATTGGACAAAGCCAGCGAACGACCTAACGTGTTGTAATGTTTTCAAAAGGTAATATTTGTTGTAGTGGATTGCAACCCACATTGGCATGCCTTAGGATATTTACTTATAGGGCCCGCTCTGCAACCAGCAGACCACATTTGAAATATCAATGGGTGGGAAAAAACATTGCACTGGGGACACTCATTCGACCCCAAGGCTTCAGCAGTTAGCACTAGGAACTGAACTTTAGGATTTGAAACGAACCACAACATATTGACTATATCTACAAATCTGGAACGGCTCGAAAGATAGTTTTACAACTTCCAGAAGTGAGTCGATTGTCTTCAGCCAGTGAGACCGAACTTCATTCCAAGGGGAGTGAAAAGTCTGATATTTCACATCTCTCTAGGATCAGAATTGGTACAGGCAGGTAGAAGTATGCTCAAGGTACAGGGCTCTATGGGGATGAGTCCGGTAGTCTATGATGTCTAGGAAAAGCTTCGATGGAGCGCCACTCAGAGGTGATAGTCGTTTGTGTTTTTGTCTTTTCTTCATTCAGGCAAGCTAAGCTGAAACACTATTGCGTTTTCTGGGCAGTTTCTTTTCCTTGAATTGCAATCCACTCAGATCTTCAGTTATTTGGTTGTTGTGTAGACCTTTCAACATTCAGGCAGCTCCTCTATACACAGGGCAGGGCAAGCCAGTCCAGCTGTCTCCTCCACAAGTTACAGCACGAGGGGTTCCATGAACCAAGGATAGGCAGGCCTCTGGCCGAAGGTTTAACCTCCGCTAGTGTGGTTGCTCATTAGTGTTAATTGGAGTCAGAAAAAGAGAATGTTAGTGACTTGAAGCAGTATCTTTTTGCCAGAACTAGCATAAGACTGGGCCTAACAAATTTCCTGCTTTCTTCAAAATATTTTTTTTCCCTTGAATGGCAATGCAGTGCATCCTGGTCTTGATTCTGGTATTGTCCAAATTCCTGACACCAGTAGATGGATAGGGGTGGTGGAACTGGCCAAGGGTAATACATGTATTTTACCCAGATAGCACTGAACCACAGAGCCACATTTGCTACGTAGGAGGCAGCAAAATGGGAAAGCTGAAAGGGATAGGTTTTTGTCTGCGCCACACACCCCTCTTCTACTATAGAGAGAGATGATGACTTTCCCACAGTCCACCAGATATCTCTAGTTCTGGGTAAGGTACAAGAACAGTCAGAGCAGAGTGTCGCATCACAATGAAAGAGGGAAGCTTTCAGTGAAACCACCATCCTGGAACACATGATCAGTTCCCTAAATGTCAAACAAACATATTACATGCACAAGACAAGGCAAGGACCCCAGTAACGGTGACTGGACGCCTTTAAAGGGAAGGAGCAGTATGCAACTTCCTCCCTAGTGGAACAAATAAAAGGCTGTATACCACGAATAAGAATTGACTACCACCAATGTCAGTCAAGCCTCACTCTTGGTTGAAAAGGCATTAGCAATCTTTGAGTATTGGTGATAGTGCATTTTGGCTATACCCCTATAGCAGTATAGCCTTGACTTTATAGTTGAACATCATCATAAGCAAGCAGCACTTAAAATCGGCTCAGATTGTCAGGTCCACTCGGGGAAAACATGAGGGAAGGTATGAAAAAGGACAGTGCAGCACAACGTTTACTAGCCATGCTAGTACATCTGTGCCCATAGATGTATTTGAGCCAATCATGTATATAGTTTGGTTACACCTCTAGATGGTAATAGTGCTAGAAAGGAAAAGGAAGTAGATACACTGAGTCCCTTTCTCATATAATTACCAAAGCCGTAGGATCTAGTCATAAGGGATAGTCCTCATTCACATTGTTTGCTTTAAAAAGATCTTGTTACCTATAGAATTTGTCAGGACGCTAGGCTGTATAGCCACTCTGCGTCTCCGCATGGTTTGACATCAGGGATCCTTCTTGAACCGCAACTTTGCTGTTGTTTCATACTAGTGTTCCTTTGACGTATTACTTATTTTTCTTCAGAGGAGGCAAATTGATGTACTCTTTGTCATTGTTCTTCATCTCTGTGCTCTTAAATCTGCTTGCTTATCTAATGGATCATCTTGTGAATGGCTTCTGTGCTGACTCAGCATTTTGGCCCATTCAGGCAATCAGTACATGGGAGTGTGTGTCTGTGGTTGGTTAAACATCATTTTTCAATCCAATTTTTCCCCTGTTAGTAAATGCAACGAACGGCAGGTTTAAGCAATGAGTTTGCCATTCTAACATAAATGCTTGATTTTATGTTTTTCCCCTTTAAAATGAGCAGAGTTTTCCACACACGTTTGCCAGCGATATGTGTTGTAAAATGACTGATGAGATCATCTCACAGTTACTTGTACAAATAAAAATTGAATACATGTGGTACATGTTTTAAGTTACCATAATTAGCCAATTTGGTAAATATAAGCTCAGCCAAAGCTGTTTTTTCCCCTAAAAGGCATTCTTCTAGGTAATATGGTCTACGCCACTGCATGCCCATTTTGTGTACCATAATAGATTTTATTCTTGTCATCCATACAGGATGTAGTTACTTCGTGTTCTCTGAATTATACTTCTAGGTTGCAGCCACGAAACAGGCGTCAATTACTAATAGGAGAAATGGTATTCCCAAACCCCATGATCTTTCCCACTGCAGTCTCCTTAAAGTCACTCTTACTTTTAGGCCTACTGACAGGATTATTGTAGAACTCGCTCCACATTGTAAACGTTATTTCTATAGTGATGCAGGATAATGTACACCGAAGTAATTCATAGATTTGACATCAGTTAAGTATTTAATTCTTATTTTTATAGTAAAATATGAAAGTAAGCGGCTGCAGGGACAGATTGTTGTGTGGTCTATTCTGCAATTTCCCTTTTGTCTGCAAGAGAAGATTGGGCTTTTAACCTCCACAACATGCTCATCTCCCCCTGCGTTTTGAGAGGAGGGAAAAATGTGAGCTACGAGGGATCATTTATGACAGTCTAAGAGTGCCTCGGACGGGGGTTGGGTGGTTTGATAGTTATCAGATATGGTAAAATCCAATACTTAAGGCTCCGGAATTTACTGCATGCAATCAATCCCACTTTTGAGTGCTCCCCTCCAAAAAAGGGTGCAGTTTGAAATGCAAAAATTGACCCAGCAAAAATTAAGAGGGTAGATTTTTGACACACTTGAGAAGTTCCCCATGTGGGAAAGACTGTCTGACTCTGAATTGCAATATGTGCTGTAGTTTCTGCATATATCACAATTCTACAGAGCATTGCATAATTTCTAATGAACCCCTCATTACTAATGCCATGGCAGTAAAGAATACTCCAGCATTTAAACCAGACGACAATGTAGCTCTCGTATAAAATAAAAAGAACTCATAAATCCACGCTTTCCTTAATGTATATATCAATAAAAGACAACTGGCTCTTTTACAGATATCCCTATGAGGGCAACATCATAAAAAAATTCCAACCCCATTTACTCTGTCCATCTCAAAACCTCATAGTAACTGGTTGTACTCTTTGTTCAAAGGCACTTGAAATGTTTTGTTTTTTTTAGCTGCTAGTAGTTGTTTTCGCCTCCAACTTTGGGTTTGCGTCTTCTACCGCTTGCCAAAGAGAGGCCATTTCCAATGCACACACTGGCATCCTTCACTCACCAAAACACTCTTTAACTTAGAAATGCTGTGACTTGGCGAGGTCCCTGACTTTTACCTCCTCCGGTGTTTGGTTGGTACCTTGCAAATTAGATTTTGGGGCTCGAGACAGGTGGTAGTTGTGTTGCTTGTAACTGACCAACAGGTGGCCTGCTCAGTCCAAAGTCTCTTTCCTAAAATCCTTAGATTCCACAGGGACATTAAGGGCCAACACGTGCAGGCCTTATTTTCTTCCTCCTTGTCAATTGCTTGTTTGTGCTGAAATGTGCTTCAGGGACAGAATTGGTGCTGTTTGATGTGAAACACATTGACGTGCTTTTATTTCTTCATAATGGACAGTTGTACAAAATCAAAGTGGCATTTAAGAGGTAAAATCAGTGTTTCTTTTTAGGAACCTGCCAATCTTTGTTTCTGATAGCTCATTAATTCAAGAAATGCACATTTTGTTTGCCAGCTTAGCACAATACTACAGCTATTGCTGTTGAGCACATGAGATGAAGGCTTAAATCCATTGGTCTTTGGTTTCGATTGTCATTTTATTTATGTCCAATGGAAACAAAAGCTTTTTTCCCTTCTACTTCCAGGAGACCTTGAACAATTCACTGATATCCTGAAGAACAAGGATCAAGTGGGCACAGATTTGAAGGATTCGTCATCTATTCTGGGCATGTTTTTCCGAGGATGGTTTACCAATCGATAGACTTCAGGATGCACCCGAGTAGATCCCTTGCCATTTATTTTATTTAGAGATGCATGTGTTTTTAGAAAATTAGTGAGCATTGATAGTGCTTATTACAAACACAACTCTGAAAATTTGCTACAAATTCATCGGAAGCATGGAGCAAGCCATGGATGCAAAGTGGCAATCATAGTTTGAACAACAGACTGCCGGCTCAGCAAGGACCTGATACTGAAACCTTTCCATGTTTTTTCCTTCAGGTGGGGGTCAGTAACCATTCGCCATCCAATTTAAAGAAATGTTGTTTTTTTTTGTTGTATCTTGATCTCTAATGTTGCGTCTCTTCCAGGAGAACTGCATATCTTCTAAGCACCAGTTCTTCTCTGTTTGATATGTGTCACTACTCGGTTCATATTGTTTGATTTTTCTTTTTCCCTGCAGCATCCTATTTGCTGATGCTTTTCTTAGACCCAGTAGCTAATGTTCAAAATACCTTTGCCCTGTCGGCAAGAGTGTTTAGGGTAGTGCCACACCCCTTCGTACCAAGTCTATAGATTGCCTCCTAAACCAGACTTCGATCCCTGAATCACTTTTAGAATCCTAAGTGTACCCAATTTAGAAGAGCTTTTATGTGACAGGGAACATGCATCCTGTCCAGTCTCCCACTCCTTCACCTGACAAACAAGACATGGCTGAATTACATCCACCATTGTTCAGACCAAAGACAACTATTTTCAGTTATTCTTACTGATCATATGTGAATCATTTACCTCCCTTTCTTCATCAAAATGACTTTACCTCTGTGATACAACAGGCATAAACTTTTGCCTAAGTACTTATTTATTAAGTCTAGAGCATTGGCTCTGTGAAGAGAAGCTATCTCTTGTGCCCAGCAGCATAACTATGATGTTTTGAATGAATGACAGACTTCAGTTGGTCAGGTTTTCATTAAAGCCTTAATCACAGTTGTGTCTGGTCCTATGAATTGTGTAGTACCCTTGTTTGTTGATTTAACTTTCACAGCCTGAACGTTTAAGTGATTGTGTGTTTCATTAGCCTCATTGAAACGTTTTCCCATCTCTTTAAAGATGAATAATCTGTAATTTATTTAGCAAACATTTGTGCAGTATGTTCAGTTCCAGCATAAATGTCTTTCATAGATAAAAACATCATAAACAAACCAGTAGTACATAAAATGAATGTTGCAATCATTGGGATGTCTTCTTTGTGTTGAAATATAACCAACAACCGTATTGTCTATACTATCACTAGTATACTCCATATGTTATACTGTTTTATTACTCAGTGATTCCTGAAAAGGGCAGTCATACGAAATATGTCTGCTATAGTCATTTTGGGATTGGGTTTCCAGAATGGCTGATAAATCTACAAATATCCTCCTGTGAGGTTCCAAAATTGTAAGTTTGTTCAATGATAATCATTGTGGATATCCTTAAAACCACGGGTGGGCAAAAGTTTTCCCCCCTCAGAATCTTGTATGGAAAACATTGCACCTTAACAAGGTTGTGAAGTCATACACTGTGTCAAAATTGCCTGAAAACAGCAACATTTGCATTAATTTATGTTGCAAAAGGTAACCATGCAGACAAAATTCTGTTTACATTTACCATTGTTTGACTAGAATGAAATATCTTGTAATCTGGAGAAAAACGTTCCACATTTGAGTGTCTCACTTTGACCAGGAATCTTCTCAACAAAAAGAAATAGTAGAACTTGAGAATTTTGCAAAACGTTAGAGGATTAACTTGAAAAATAAAAGCAGCACACTTAAAAGCCATAGGGATAAGGTGTGCTGGCTGCATACTCGAAGTCCGCCCCAAGTGTGTCTTGGCAATGACACACAACATTGCAAAGCTCGCTATGTTTATTGGATAGGGGCTAACAAGCGAGTGGAAATTGGACATACGAAAAGTTTGGAAGAGTTGCAATGACTTAAATCATTGCAGTCCAATGTGAGTAACGTGAAGGGGAGATATAATAGAGATGTAAACACTGCTAGAGCGTTAAACATGTGACTCGCCAGAGTGTATGTTATTCTAAATTCTTTGAAGTATGGCACAAGATCCTCAACACTGGTGTGCTGCCCTGGAGGGTCCCAATTGAGTGTGTCTTAGATTGTCTTACCAGTTCAGTAATTTTGTTAAGCAAGACTTTTAGGCGTAGAAGAACCGTGTAATGGGTCTAGATTGAGGTCTCCAGTAAGTTAGGAAGAGAGGTAAGAAATAGTAGGGTAGCACGAAAGTGAAGTAAGTTTTCCTCAGAAAGAAGAAAAGATCCAGGTCTGTGTCAAGAAGAGAGGGAATGATTCATACCAAGAGCCAGAGGTTCGCTAAATAACATCTGAGCACTTAATTTGTGTATGGCAGTGCTTTATCCCCAGGTGTGGTTCTGCTCAGCTCCACTACTTATGGTCATGTGTTCAAAGACATGAAATTACCGGGTCTTAAAAAATAGGACCTGGTTTACTAGGTATGACCCAGTATCCGGTTGGAGAGGTGCAGGGGCTAAGAGCAGAGAGGCACAACCTGCACTCGTCTCCGCCCCTTTTCCCCCACCTCAACCCGCTGGCAAAAGAGACAAGACTCTTTTGCCGTGGAGTCCCCTACCCCTTCAGCCGCATCTGCTCGGCTGCTGGCATTTACCACCTGATAGGAGTGGGTGTTAAATGTTAGGCAAATAGAATAGTTTCGAAATCAGGGAAAAACATGCAGGTTTTCACCAGATATTCTCTAATCCACGCAGTTCTTCCCTGTTCCGAGGACTTTAACTCATTCTGGCCATATTTAGGCTCTGGGATATCAGCTAGAATTGGAGATTCCATGCCTCTGATATAACCCTGTACTTTAATCCAGCCAAACTCGTAATGACAGCCTCAATATTTAATGCCAGTTTGCTCTTTGTGTACAAGGCAGGGACCAACAGGAGGGGTCACAAGTGGAATCCAAGAAGGGTTGGTGACTGAAGTAGAGAAGAAAAGGAAGGGAGAGAGAGAATATACAGATGACCTTTGGTCGTCTTGGATGTGTGTGAAATTTATGATTTTTCTTTGAGTACTCTGCAATCTTGCAAAGATACAAGGGCTGCCAAACCCACAACTTCCTGCTAGGTATCGCTAGCACAAAGCATCATTGATTAAAAATGGAGCAAAAATGTGGTCCAAAAACTTGTAAGGTAGGAACAGAAACTAGAGTAAAGGTGAGTCCTAGGGACAGTATCTCAAGTGGGTATTGAAGGTGCTGGGACAAAGACTCCATGACTGGTGGGAAGAGTCTTGAGTTGGCTCAGGATTGGAGAGAGGGCTGAGAGTTCTGATGGCAGTAGTCTGTGTGTGTGTGTGGACCAATAGCCATTACAAAGGCTCCATACAGAAGAGTAGGTTAGCGTATTCTGAAGGATGTATGGTTTTAAGAGATGTGAGGTAAGACTGGAATGGGCAGTGGTTCAGAAGTAATGTATTTAGCTTCTCTAAGAAAAGCAGCGAATGCTGTCATTAGTGGAGGGAGTCAGTTATTCAGCCCATGCTGAACATTAGAGTAAACGCTTTGAGAGTAAAGTAAGGGCCAGAACTGAAGTAGAGTTTACTGATGTCCTAGCAATGGAGATAAGAGGAGTGTGGCAGTCCTTAACTATAGTAGTGTTTGTCTACATGATCTCGTGGTAATCTTTGCTATAAAGATAGCCAGTTACTGTGGTTTGATGCATATGTCTCCATGCAGATTCTTCATCTAGCATTATTTTCTAGCCATCAGTCTGGATTGGTAAATTTCTGAATGCAGATCCTCCAGCCCCCATGGATCTGCAGGTTTGTGGCACTCAGGAAGTGGAGTACCAGTTTCATAAATGCAACTTCATGCCTGTGGTATCAGTTCCAGGTAAACTGTGATACGGTCCTCACCAGCCTTGGTCTCTGCTTTCATATTGTTGGTTTTTTCATATGTTTTTCTAGGTCTGGCCTAAAAACTGCTTTATCTATCCCTCCAGTTTCATGGTTTCTAAAAATTTCATAAAAGAAATACAAACATAAATAAATACATACAGAACTTTTGGTCAGCCCTCTTCATCCACAGGTCTCTTCAAGTGTACCTAACCAAAAGATTGCAACTGGTACAAAACCAGGCAGCCAGACTGATCTACCAACAGCCAAGAAGGGGCCACATCACTCCCCTGATGAGGAAACTGCACTGGCTACCAGGCGCACTGCATTTAAGATCAGGTGTTTCATCTTCAAATTCCTTCACGGCACCTGCCCTGAATTAATCTCTACACGCATCTATAGGTATATCCCCGTTCGGAACCTGAGGTCCTCATCCCGCGACCTCCTGGTCATCCCCCCTTTTAAAAAGAAGAGGCTAGGTGGAGCCAGATTCTCTGTTCTGGACCCTCGGTTTTGGAATTCACTCCCTCCGAACATCAGATTGTCACCGTGCTATCTTAGATTCAGACTACTCTTGAAAACATGGCTGTTCTCCCAAGCATATGAATAATTCAATTAACTGCATGCTCTTCCCTGTATCCAGCGCCAAGAAACCACATGGTGTATGTGCGCTCTCTAAATAATTTTAACATCACATTCACAGTTTGCTTCCGTCCACCACATCCTACAACATGGAATAGTGGGTCAGCCCATCCAATTCAGTGACTGCATTTTGACTGATCACATGTGCCCAACTGCCTAAAAAGAGGTGCACTTCAGTGCCAAGGCTGGTTTGTCTGGGCCGTTGGGCCGCCCATTATTTTTTATATATATTTTTTTATATGTTTGCTAACTTGTTTTTGCATAGTTCATATGTTGGCAAAAAATCAATACATTGCATGCTTGCTACAGCTAGACCTATTGACCTTGCTAGTACTTTTGTTTTGACTGCATTGAATCCTACTCCTCATGTTACCTAAATCCTCTATTTATGTCTCCAGATGGCAGGAGGCAAGTGTTTTACCCATTTGTGTCATGCAAGGCTATGATGCCGGGCCTAGTGATATCTGTGACCTGACATGGTTGAAGGCCATCAAGGAATTGGTGGCTAAAATATGCAGTATACAAGTCGAAACCTGAAAGACATCAGTGCTGCCATCAATCCCTGAGTCTCGTTATTCATCTTCGTCAGTTCTGGTCCATCTGAAACTACTACAAAACTAGGGTTTGCATATTGGTGTACTTTACAGTTTTTCTATAGTAACTTCTTGTGATGTTTTAATGTTTCATTCTTGATCAATATAGATCTTTGTTTCATCTTGTCATTAGTAGGTGGCATCCATGGCTTTGTGGTGTTTGGTGTGCCTCTATTTGTCTTACTCCAGTATGCATTGGCAATTGTTTGATGAAGACTTGCATGGTGGTGGGCTTCAGTGTGTGTGGTTTTTGTGGTTCGTTTGAATGAGTTATTTTGTGCTTGTCATAATGTCTTAAGTTATTGTTGTGTTTTGGCTTCAAATGCGGTTGCATGGACTTTCATGTTTGTTCATTTGAAAAAAAGGTGTGTTGTGCCTTGTTACTATGAATCACATAGGATCAAATCCAGTCCTTAATTGACCTTCAGAAAAGCCTTGCTCGAAGTTTTCAATATTACACCCTATAAATGGACTCCTCATGCCTACAGACACTCCTGCTCTCCCTTCCAATTCAGCAGAACCACCTTCCTGCTTTGTAACCATACCTGTATTCTTAGATTTCAGATTTACACTTTTTGACATACTTTACACCATCACGACATTATTTGCATTGACAGGGGATTTGATGGTCTCATGTCAAGACTCATTTGAGTTTGGCGCTTTGTAGGATCCTACTGTGGTATTGCTACTACAAGTAACACTGCTGGTGGTGAGGATCTGAATGGTGAATACAGTGGTTACAGAGCTGAGCCAAAAGGAGTGCTGCTACAGATTTTGTTTTGTTTTTGTTTCAGAAGCACCTGTGAAGAAAAGTGCATAGTACACTGTGCTTTGCCACTTCAGGCTTCAATATTTTAATTAACTTAATGTCACCATTTGTAGCAATAATACTATAGGTGCTAGGTCATCAATTGCAGGTCAGTATATGTTGCAGCAAATATTTCTATTGGTTCACTTCGAAGGGTAGTCTGTTCATTCGAGCTATCTGATTTATAAAATGTTAGGGTGGGGTTAAAAGGGGAAGCAAGAGGAAATGTTTACCAGCTTTCTACTAAATGTTCTCACCTCAGGTTCATGAAGAGTAGATCATACCAGAACTGGGTCCCCATAGGTGATGTTATCAAACAGCCGACCAATTTGGGATTTCCACAAAACACTGGGGTTGCATGTTAGTAATTCCCCAACTTTGAGATATCCCTTGCTGTCTCAGGATCAGTGAATAAGAAAGTCTTACAATTCTACCTTGTAGGTGTTTTGAAAGCCAGAGAGTTGCTGCCATAGTTCTTCCTTCCAAAACTTTTTTGGGACGGTCTACAGGCCCGGAATGTGCTGCAGGATTGTAATGCTGAGGTTTGGGAATATATGGATTTTCATTTTGCAGCCCATTGTAAACCCTTCTTTACCACAGCCTTTGAAACCCATTCAGATTGCCCAGAGTCTGCCAACTCGACAATAATCGTACCTGCATGTGTTGGGTGTTTGGCAATTGAGAGGCTTTCAACACGAACACACCACCCTCATCTTAAATCTTAAAAGTGGTCTGTCAATCAGCTGCAACCGGGTCCTTTGCCCATCTATTTGAGAGATGTATGTTTCACATGTGTACTCTTATGGGTGCATAGAGGATGTGTCTTTTTGGAGCATGTATGACACAGATGGCCATAGCCACCTAGTAATCTATTTTGTATTTGAAATATTGAAGTAATACATAAGACGAAAGATTAAAGATGGCCTAGACAGCAGATGTGAATTCCAGGTCTCTTTCCTAGACCATTCCAGGAATCCTTTGTAGTGGGTCAGAGAAAGGAGCATTAAGGAGAAGACACAGAAGTTCCCTTTGAAGTTAGGAAGATTCTACTTGTCTTTTCCTGGTCACTGTTCTGTGGAAGGCCTACCCACTACAGGTTCCCAAGTAGTTGAAAGTGGGGCAGCGTCCCTTGCTTTTGTGTCCTGGTTTAAGTTTCTGGCAGTAGACTCAGAGGTCCACCCCAACTTCCTTGTTCACACGCTGTGACAAAGAGCTTGGCTGGCCAAGTTTGAGTGGAATGAGCAAAAGAGTGTAGAACATCCCAGAACCAGCCTCAGAATTGACTATTGGAATGCCTAATTACTGTCTACAAGTATAGCCTAAAGAGGGGGCAGAAACCTTCTGTGAGCTTGCCAAGATATCTCTACCGGATTCCAGGGTCTCCACACCCGTGTTGAGGAGATATTCTCTATTCTTGAGGTATATGCCGTCAACCCCCCTTACCAAGTTTAGGATCAGAAACTTAAGATTGTTTCTTTAGACTGCAAGGAAATGCTGCATGGACTCTATGAGCAGCAGAGCTGACCAACTGCTAAAGAGTGACATTAAAGTTGTTCTTGCATTGGCCAAAAGATTTTCTACAGTCTCACCTGCAATTCAAGAAGTACCTAAACTCCCCTGATTCCATTTTTACTTGTATTGGTTTTCTTACCTAACTATTACTGTTCTGAACCATATTTACATGCTTTGTTATGATGCTTGCTGTCAGACATTTATATATTATTTCATACGTACTTAAGTTCACCTTTTTTCTTCCTTCTCCCTTATTTCTAAATTGATTGATATTGCTCTTTTCGTATTAATTTTCCAATGTTGTATCCATATGTATTTCAATGAATGTATCTCCTTTCTGTTTTCAATAAACTTCTCTTTAAACTTAAAAAAAAGTTGCTCTTGCATGAGGGAGATGTCCTCAGAGGAAATAGGGCTGTGGCGAAGCAGAGGTAGGGATGTATCAAAGATGTTTGCTGTGCACTGGCGAAGTATCTGCATCGCTCTGCAAGGATGAGGCCTAGGAGTCCCAGATGTGCTGCCACAGCGTGGCCGGTCTACCTTGAAGGACAAAGGTTGCATGGGAACTTCAGCCTTTCTGAGTTCGCCTGCGACATATGAGCCCTGAACAGCCACAAGGTGCTGGAAGAAATTGAACTGCAGTCCATGCCCCAAGTAAAAGACAAGCCAAAGAAATGGAGGAGAGATGTGTTTACTGAGTAGCTGATGCGAGGAGCACAGTACTCACCGGGATCGACACCCTGGCTATTTGGATGATGGGTTTTGTGTCTGGGCTTAAGGAAGATTCCCTTGCTTCAAGATTTACTAAAGCATGAGCCATATTACTCTAGAGCCGCCTCTGCGATGGGTGCTGGTTTTGAACTTATTCTCCTACAATCTGTGCTGGTTCTACGATTGCTGACTGTACACCAGCTAGTTGTGAAGTCCTGTGTGCTCTGTGCATCCCCAGTTTTTGCTGACTTGTACTGGTGGTAACTGACTCTGCCTGGGCTCTATCTAACCAGGGCCAGTGCTATGTTGAAAAATATCCACATGCATTAGGGTACACTGTATATTAGGATACACTTCCAATTGGCACGACCTACCCTATAAGTCCCTAGTAGATAATAGGGGGAGGGGATGAAAACTACCTAGAAGTCCCTAGTATGTAATAAGGCATGGCAGTTTAGAGGCCATCAGCCTTTCTGCACTTGCGCACTGCTGAGCGCCTGAGGTAATTTTAAAAGCAGCCCTGTGGTGAGGCACTGCTTTTAAAAGCAAATTTACTGCAAACTCGACTTTGGTAGTAGGGGCACTTAAAAAGTAATAATCTGCAGTATTTTGGCATGTTAGGTGCCCAGGAGGTGGGGGGGGATCATGTAATTATAAGGAGGACCCTTATAGAAGATGTTTTATATGCCCCGGGGATAGAGAAATTGCACATTTCACTTTCCCCGTTGTAGTAAAGTGCCTCCCAGAATCGACTGTGGTGCTAGGAGCATTGTGGAATGTGGATCTACATTATATTTGCATATTCAGAACGCCCAAGATCTCCCCTAGGTGTCCCAGGGGCGGGGGTAGGGTCATGCAACTATAAGCAGGGTCCTTATAAAAGATGTTTTCTAAGCCCGGGTGTTGGAAAAATTGCACGTTTTCTCCCCAGTGTAGATCCCCAGCCCATAGGATGACTTTGCAATAGTTTATGAGTGCATAAATATCGCTGAATGAAATTAGCATTCAAGGACGTAGGAGAATGGTATTGATAAATCCAACAAAATGCCATTGTTGAATTCATCCTAAAATATACAGAAAAGAAGTTCTAAGACTTTCTTGTTTATAAGCAAAAATTTGCCCTTACGGTGGTCTTCCCTGATTGATCAGAGTTAACAGGATTATCCGGGCTGCTTTGATGAAGTGATAAGTGGCTCACCCAGGGAGAGGCTATCTGGTGGAGAGGGTTCTGCTACACAAGAATGCCAGAGTAGGTGGGAGGGGTCGTAATGCATGAAGCTTCATAGGAGTAATAGGACAGGCAGGGAATGCCAGGTCCATTTACCCCCACCCCCTCTGACTCAGCCAGATAGGAGGTATAAGGAAGGAATCTGCAGATGTTAGGGGGAGGAGAACTATGGAAATTAGCCATACTGCAGGTTGGTTTAGCTAGTTCTTGCTCCTCTGCCGAGATTTCAGCCATACTGAATTTTGGAGGAATAGTGCTTTCTGGGAGAAGAATATGCCACACTTTGGAGGAAGTGGTCATGCTCTGGGATGTTGCCTTGCACCTCATTGGACAGGAGTGCTCCCCTGCTTTACCCCAGACAACACTGAATACTTATTTGAGAGGAGCAGAGCCTCTCAGATCTGCTGCTTGAAACTAAGAGAAGAAGAAGAAGGTTTGCCAAGCTGGAAGCTGGAAACTTGATTTGCACCATCAGGCCCTGCATACTGACTGACTGCGCCTGCTGCATTCTCTGGAACTACAGCCCTGTGGATGTACCTTGCTTCTGAAGGATTAAAGTGTGCACTCCCTGCAAGCTACAGGTTAACAGAGCTCATCTGGAACATCGCCACCAAGATACCCCTGTCCAGTCGATATGTAAGGGTTTTGTCCATATGCATTGTGGGAATTGTGGTCCCAAACTTTCAAGGACTATCTTGGAGCTTCCAGACCCTTTGATTGTGCTTTGGACACTTTGGACCCTCAAGAGGAACTTGAGGAAGAGGTTCCTGAAGTTTGGAGCAACTTTGAAAAAAAGCTGCATAGGGGGACCGACTCAACCTTGAGAGCCAAGCCAACCACCTTCAACCGTGACCCGGCCAGGGCTCTAGGTTCGTCCCGCTGAAAAGCTCCTGAGGTCTGCCTTCGAGTTTGACAAGGAGCTCCCTGAAAAGCAAGTGGCGAAACCTCACGGAATCCAGCCTCGTGAAGAGCATTGAGGGACCCCAGCAGAAAAAGCTCCAAAAAAGTTTATAAGTCCGAAGGTAAAGTTTTGGCCAAGGCCTACTGCGAGGGGTATCCGTTCAGGGCTCCATTGCGGCTGGCCTGAAACTTTGACGTTGTCCTGGTCAAGCATGGCCATATGTCCCAGAGTGGCGCTAGAGGCTTTTAAGCACTATAAAGTGATAATTCTTAAAAAATTCATATCTCCGGTTTCCTACATTGGGCTTTTGTCATTTTGGTGTCACTTTAAAGTTTAGAAATATTTCCTATTTTCATAAATTGTTGTTGGATTTTTATTGTGTGTTGTGTCTTGATTATTTACTGAATTGGTGTTTTTAAATGCTTTATATACCTGTCTCCTAAGTTGAGCCTGCCTGCTCACTGCCAAGCTACCCAGGGTTGAGCATGGGAATAATTTGAGACCTGTACTTAGCCTTAGACTGTGTTAGTGGCCTTATTGCAAATGGTAGATGCATATTTACTAATAACCCACTTTCAAACACTAGTTAGAATGGGGAAAGGTCCTTGCTCATTAAACACCAGGAGCCATGTTGCATTCAACCCGCAAGAGCACGGGGCCCCGCCGAATCACCGGACCTTAACAGGCGCATCATGCACCACAAACAACTAGACAGTGAAAAGGTATTGTGCATTGCGAGAGAACCTGAACAGTGTGAATGAAGTCCTTTTAACCACAAAGGGGAGAATGGCTGAAACTGATGTCTAGTTGCTCTCCCAGGACTGTAAGTCCCAAAGAACTACCTTGGGAAGCCTTAAAGACTAAAGGGAAGATTTGTCACAAAACTATGATATGAGGTTGTCCCCTGGTTGCCTCCGACAGTTGTGTGAGTTGAATATGAAGTACTTTTTCCTTTTTAAGTTCTGGTTCGACATGGCATTATCGACTTGTGTTGGCTAGTTTGAGTTCTGATTCTCTAACCCCACTCTATATTCTTGAATACTCCTTGGAGTGCTCGACTTTGCTACCCTGAGGTTCCAGTGCTAAAGAGATGTACCTGGTGCTCGGATTTGGTTCCGATAGAAAGGTTCAGCCCCTGAGTACCTATGGTACACAGCTCTGATTGACACTGATGCAGCTGAAAATCTGTCAGAACCCTTGCTTGACACATAAAAATGAGAAACTAATGTTAGAGAACTTCACCGTAAAAGCATGCAGATAACTGTAGAATAATAAAGGTTCCTGTTTTATTAACCAGCTTCAATATGATATTTCAATGTGTATTAAAAGGTTAAAATGATGTACTCATGTGTTAGAAGATTCTTTACCATCCTCATTGAAATAGTAATCTGAAAGAGACACGTTAGTGACAGATTCCTTACCTTAGAATATCCCCAGGCGTCAGGCTGGATCCGGAAAGTTTTTGCGTAGCAGTACCCTTGCGCGTCGGTAGGCGGCGTCGTTCGGCTCCGCGTCCGTCGTCAACTTTGTGATCGCCGGGATGACGTCGCGGGCAGTACTTAGACGCCGCCCCTGCGCGCTGACGTCAGTTCTTCTTTTTCCGCGCCAGTAAGCGCAGATCCGGGAAGAGCAGTGCCCTAGTCAATTTTTGACTAACTTTTTTGTGAATTTTTTCACTGTTTCTTCATCGAGTCTTCACGACTCCTAGGTGTCATAGGGATGCCCGGCTTCAAGCCATGCGAAGCCTGTGGTCGCATGATGTCGATCATGGACCCGCATCTCGAGTGTCTCTTCTGTCTCGGCCGAGACCACGACACGAAGTCGTGCCCTGACTGCCGGAAGCTTCATCCGAAGGCTTTGCGAGAGCGGTCTCGAAAGCTACTCGAGGTCCGGCAGTCGGCTCCGCGCCGCACCAAGCCCCGGTCCCGGGAGAGGTCGAGGGGCCGGTCGCGGAGTCCCCGCCGGTCATCGGAGTCCATGTCTTCGCGCTCCTCGGGTAAGTCGAAGCACAAGAAGTCTAAGAGGCGTCATCGCTCTAAGACTTCGCCTCGCCGGTCTCGCGACTCGGCTGAGGCCCCAGTCGGCACCGTCCCCGCGGCCCCGGACATGCCTGTAGAGCCGCTCCCGCATTACCCGTCTTTTCCGGGTTCGGGGCGACTCCGGCTGAACTACAGGAATTCCTGTCGGCCATGGCCCGCCTCTTCGGGCCTTCAGGCCCCTCCGGTGCGCCTTCGGGCCGCGGGCCCTGATGGGGTTGCCCCGGCGCCGCCGTCGACTCCGGTCCCGGCGCCGCCTGTCCCACCAGCCTTCATCCCGGCCTCGGCTCCGGCCTCGATCCCGGCTCCGGTGGTGCCGCAACCCCCATCGACGCCGGTTGACCTAACCACGCCTCCGCCGACGCCGATGTCCCCAGTGCCGTTCCTGACGCCGTCCGGGGCTCCGGACGGCATCACGCCGGCTCCGGCGCCGATGAGACCTTGGGTCCCAAATGTCCCTCCTCCTCCATATTTTGAACCAGAGGAGGACCAGGAGAGCTGGGAGGGGTCTGAGGACCCTCTCACATAACAGTGTGAGTATGATCCGGACTGGGCTGAGGAACTTGGGGATGCCAGTGGTCTAGACACCTCCCTGACACTGGCATGCTGTCTCCTCCCGTGGCTACGGAGGAGGGGGCTAATTTTGCAACGGTGTTGCGTAGAGCAGCTGGAGCCTTACATCTCCAATTGCCTACTGTGGCCGTCAGGACTAACCTCCTGACTGAAGTGCTTCAGCCGGCGGCTTCCTCCTCGGAGACTGTGCTGCCGTTTAATGATGCACTCACTGACGTTCTTTTGCGTGCCAGGTCCAAACCCACCACAGGGGCTCCTGTGGATAGGAACGTGGCCCGACGCCATCGCCCTGCTCCGGGCGACCCATTGTTTCTCTCCCAACATCCCACCCCCAAGAGCTTGGTTGTCCAAGCCTCTGCCTCCCAAACCGCCTTCCCTACCGCTCCTCCGGATAGGGAATCCAACCGCCTGGACCAATTTGGGAAGAAGGCTTTTTCTTCCTCCACTGCTGGCTTGCGGTCCGTCAACACCGCTTGCCTTTTGGGCCGATATACCCACTCCCTGTGGGATTCGGTGGCGGCTGTTTTGCCGCAGTGTTCTGAGGAGGTCCAGACACTGCTTACCCGCGCCATTGCGGAAGGGCGAGATGCGGCTAAATACACCATCCGTTGTGGCCTTGATACCGCCGACTCGCTGGGCAGATCGCTTGCGACGACGGTGGCGCTACGTCGCCACGCCTGGCTGAGAACAACTGGTTTCTCGGGTGATGTCCAGAATACACTTATGGACATGCCCTTTGATGGAGTCGGTCTTTTTGGTTCAAAGGCAGACCATGCGCTGGAGCGGTATAAGGACTCACGGGCTACTGCCAAGTCCCTGGGCCTTTCTGTTGTACTCCCTCCGCTCACCTCTGCTTTTCGCCCCTTTCGTGGCCACGGAAGGGGCGCCCAGTCACGTCAGCTGCCCAGCCACCGGCCCGCGCAGCAAGCGTCTTCGCGTGGCCGAGGACGTGGATACCGCCGTGGCGGTTCGGGCAACCAGCGTGCGGGTCAGGCCACCACCTCCAACCCGTCCGCGGCCTCCAAGCCCTCCTAGTCCCTCCTTTCCGGTGCACAGCACGCCAGTAGGGGCAGGGTCCGCCATCACCTTCACCACTGGCGTCTCATCACCTCGGACAGGTGGGTCTTGGACATTGTCCGAAGGGCTACTCCCTCCCTTCGAGACCACCCCCAGCCATGCCACCTCAATTCCACCGCATGTCAGGGGATCACTTGGTACTTCTGCAGAAGGAAGTCACGGCCCTCTTGGCCAAGAGGGCCATCGAGCATGTTCCGACCCCAGAAGTAGGACGTGGTTGCTACTCCCACTACTTTCTGGTGCCCAAAAAGGACAAGGAGGACATGCGTCCTATCTTGGACCTCCGGAACGTCAATCGCTTCCTCCGGAAGGAGAAGTTCAAGATGCTCACCCTAGCTCAGGTCTTGACTGCCCTCGACCCTGGAGACTGGTTGGTAGCGTTGGACTTGCAGGACGCTTATTTTCACATCCCCGTCCTGCCGGCCCACCGGCGTTACCTGCGGTTCACAGTAGGCCTCGAGCATTTTCAGTTCACTGTGCTCCCCTTTGGCCTTACAAGTGCCCCTCGGGTGTTCACAAAAGTGATGGCGGTGGTCGCAGCTCATCTGCGCCGGGCAGGGGTTCCAGTCTTCCCCTACCTCGACGACTGGCTGCTGAAGGCGGGCTCGTCCCAGGCAGTCGTCTCCCACCTCCAGACTACGGCCGAACTCCTGCACTCGCTGGGGTTCTCCATCAATGTGCCGAAGTCGCATCTGATTCCTTCTCCACAGCTCCTTTTCATCGGAGCAGTTCTGGACACGACGCAGTTTTGGGCCTATCCTCCCGAACGGCGAGTCCGGGATATTCAGGCTATGATTCCGATCTTTCGGCCTTTATCCTGGGTTTCTGTACGGATGACCCTGAGGCTGCTGGGCCTCATGGCCTCCTGCAACCTGCTGGTCACTCATGCCAGATGGCATATGCGGGCTCTGCAGTGGGACCTGAAGTTCCAGTGGGCGCAGCACCAGGGCAACCTGTCCGATCACGTCCAGATCTCGGAGGGGACTGCAAAACAGTTGCAGTGGTGGCTCTCGAACCGGCAATGGGTCATGGGCAGATCCCTCTCCCTTCCCCAGCCAGAGCACACAGTTGTGACGGACGCGTCCCTTCTGGGATGGGGCGGTCACATGGGAGAGGCGGAGATCAGAGGCCTCTGGTCTCCGGCGGAGTCCCGGCTCCATATCAACCTTCTGGAGCTCCGGGCGATCCGACTTGCACTCAAGGCATTCCTTCCCTCTGTCAAAGGGAAGGTAGTGCAGGTGTTCACAGACAACACCACCGCCATGTGGTATTGCAACAAACAAGGCGGGGTGGGGTCGTGGACCCTTTGTCAGGAGGCTCTGCGCCTCTGGACATGGCTGGAACATCAGGGCATGTTCCTGATGGTTCAACACCTGGCAGGTTCCCTGAACGCCAGGGCGGACGAACTCCAGCCGCAGGTGCATGATGGATCACGAATGACGTCTTCACTCGGAAGTGGCGCAAGGACTCTTTCTACAGTGGGGAGAGCCTTGGTTAGATCTATTCGCCACCGAAGAGAACGCGCAATGTCATCAGTTCTGCGCGTTGGAATTTCCAAGGCGGCACTCGCTCGGCGACGCTTTTCGTCGCGAGTGGAGTTGCGGTCTGTTGTACGCCTTTCCGCCTATACCACTTCTACCCAGAGTGTTGAAGAAGATTCGGCACGACCGGGCCCAAGTCATTCTTGTGGCTCCGGACTGGGCTCGAAGAGTTTGGTATCCCGAGCTCCTCAGTATGAGCGTAGATCCCCGGATCCGTCTGCCTCTTCGGGAGGATCTTCTGTCGCAGCAGCAGGGGACGGTCCTCCAACCGAACCTGCCCAGCCTCCACCTCCTTGCGTGGAGATTGAGCGGCGGCAGTTGATTCCTTTCGACTTGCCTCCCGAAGTTTGTGATGTGATTCTGGCAGCCAGGCGTCCCTCCACTAAGGTGGTATACGCCTGCAGGTGGAACAAGTTTGTGGCATGGTGCACAGCAAAGGCTGTGAATCCCCTTTCTGCCCCTCTTTCTGAGGTTCTTCTGTTCCTTCTTTCCCTGGCCCAACAGGGTTCTGCCCTGGGTACCATCAAGGGCTATCTTTGTGCCATCTCGGCCTTCCTCAGGCTTCCTGATCAGCCCTCCTTTTCAAGTCCCCTGTTGTTAACAGGTTTCTAAAAGGCATTACACACCTCTTCCCTCCTGTTCCGTTTGTGATGCCTCAGTGGGACTTGAACTTGGTTCTTACCTTTCTTATGTGCGCTCCCTTTGAGCCTCTACATAACTGTCCTCTTCGTCTTCTGACTCTGAAGACAGCCTTTCTGGTGGCCATCACCTCCGCTCGGCGGGTGAGTGAGCTCCAGGCTCTATCATGTAAACCTCCCTTTCTGTCTGTCCATCCAGACAAGGTTGTTCTTAGGACGCGTCCGTCCTTCTGCCAAAGGTGGTTACTGCCTTCCACATTGGGCAGACCATCACTTTGCCCACCTTCTTTCCGCCTCCGCATCCTTCCAGAGAGGAAGAGAGGCTCCACCGTCTGGACCCAAAACGTGCGCTTTCCTTTTACATCGACCGCACACAACACTTCCGGGTGGATGACCAGCTCTTTGTTGTCTACTTGGGCGCCAAAAAAGGATGGGCGGTGCACAAGAGAACCATCTCCCGCTGGGTAACCTTGTGTATCAAAGCCTGCTATTCTTTGGCTAAGAAGGAGCCTCCTGTTGGGCTGCGGGCCCATTCCACCAGGGCAACGGCTGCTACCACGGCTTTGGGCCGCGGTGTTCCGTTGCAGGATATCTGTCAGGCAGCTATGTGGGCCTCGCTACACACGTTTACAAAGCATTACTGCCTTGACAGTCAGGTCCGGAGGGACGGCTTCTTTGGCCGTTCTGTCCTCCGGGACTTCCTTGTCTGATCTTTGTTCGCAGACCCACCCGGGTTGGTATTGCTGGGGTATCTATTCTAAGGTAAGGAATCTGTCACTAACGTGTCTCTTTCAGATGCACAAGTTACTAACTTGTGTAACGATATATCTGTAAGAGACAGTAGTTAGTGACAGATTCCTTACCGCCCCACCCATCCTCCCCGTTCTGCGAATTGATTTCTAGGGGTAAGGACATCCCTTTCAGGGCCCTAGTATTTTTCAGACACCTATGTCAGCTTCTTGCATGGCTCTGCGTTCCTGGCACGGAAAGTCGTGTACAGAACTGACGTCAGCGCGCAGGGCGGCGTCTAGCTACTGCCCGCGACGTCATCCCGGCGATCACGACGCCGACGACGGACGCGGAGCCGCACGACGCCGCCTACTGACGCGCAAGGGTACTGCTACGCAAAAACTTTCCGGATCCAGCCTGACGCCTGGGGATATTCTAAGGTAAGGAATCTGTCACTAACTACTGTCTCTTACAGATATATCGTTACACAAGTTAGTAACTTGTGCATTTATGGGTCTGCTTCAGTCGATTAAGTCAGGTTCTCCTCTCGATCCTCTCCCGCTGGCTAAACTGAGCATCCTGAGTTCCCACACTCTGTCCCCCCGGTCGAACTACTGAACTCTTCCTTAAGGGAGGGATTCCTCCCTTGAGCCTAGAAGCATGCCATGGTGCTACTCTTGTTGAAAAAAAAACATCTAGACCCATCTGACTGATCCAAATACAGGCCCATCTATCTGCTTCCCATTCTCTCCAAAGTACTGGAGAAGCATGTTAGCATCCAGCTCAGTTTGTTTGTAGAAACCCAGAATGCCCCTCGTCACTCCCAGTCCGGAATCCGGGTAGAGCACAGCACTGAATCCGCTCTACTGGGAGTTGCAGAGCATCTCAGGTGGGTACTAGACATGGGCGGCTCAGCCGCCCCCATCCTATTAGACCTCCGCACGGCTTTTTACACTGTGTCCCATGGCCATCTTATTGAAAGGCTGCTCCACCTAGGACTCCAGGGCACTGCTTTGTCCTGGTTGTCCTCCTTCCTGATGGACTGCATGTTTCAGGTTTTCTCTACAAACGCTGCATCCAACACACACCCACTCTCCTCTGGAGTCTCACAGGGTTCTGCTCTTAGCTCAATGCTTATCAATATATATGTTCGCCCTCTCGCGGACCTAGTGAAAAGCTGTGGCCTCACTCTTTTTTCTTACGCAGACGAAACCCAGATTATTTTCTCACTGACATCTCCACTGGATGCCTCCTCGTAAGAACTCAACTCATGCCTTGGCCATGTCTCCACCTTGATGCATTCAAACTCCCTAAAGTTGAATGGTGACAAGACCGAGGTAATGGTATTAGGTAGGAATCCCCAACTCTGGGGGCCCAACACTGGCCTTCCTCACTTTGAACTCCTCCTGTACCCACTAGCAAGGTGAAGAACTTTGGTTTTTGGTTAGATTCTAATCTCCATGAAGCCCCAAGTATCCAAGGTCGCCTCCTCATGCTTTGCCACCATGAGGTGGCTTAAAAAGATCCTGTGGATACTTCCCTTCTCGGCCCAGAGAACTGTCATACAGGCCATGATTTTGTCCAGGCTGGATTACGGAAATATCCTATATCTGGGAGCAGATAAGACCATAATTAAACGCCTTCAGGTGGTTCAGAATACTGCCGCCAGACTGTTCTGGCTCCCTAAACACTCCTCTGTGTCCCACCTTCTTCATGATCTCCACTGGCTTAAAGTGGACAAGCGCATTGAGTTTAAGGCACTGTACTATATGTATAAATCCACTTGCGCTGAGGGCCTCACCTGTGAAACCTTGTCACTCCATACCATCCTTCTCGCACTCTTCCCTCTAGCAATCGCTCGCTTTTTACAGTTCCTAGAGTCAACCGCACCTGGATGGGTGGCCGCTCCTTCTCGGCATGCGGTCCCAGATTGTGAAAAACTCTCCTGGAATCTATTCAATGATGTTCTTCCCTACTTGCCTTCTGCAGAAAGCTAAAAACTTACTTGGCTATTCCAATCGTCTTCTTCATGCTGATGTGCTTGAAACCTGGATAATTCCTCTACCACTCCTGAAGTTGTTTTGCCTTCCACCTAAGCGCTGGGAACCCCTATGAACAGCTATGCACTATACAAGACCGCAATATTAATAATAATAATAATAATGTAGAGAATAAATGAAATCTGATGCAATTTAGATGATTTTACGTTTGATATTGAAGGGTTTCATTCTAAACGTCATCAGTTGGATATGTAAAATTGTGCAACAAATGAGAAAAGATAAAATGGTGCTACACAATCATATTGAATGTAGGCATCTTGAGATCATCAGATAATAATCATATATGTACTAAGGTAAACCATGTGAAATGATATTAGTATTTTATGATTTGAAATAACTTTATACGTTAGCATTTTGAAAATGTAGTAATGTGTCATAGTTATGTGATCTTGCAATCCAACAAATGCCATATTCTGAGTGCTTATAGGTTGAAAGGATTTTTAGAATATTGATTTCCCCTATGGAATGTATATTTCCATTTCTTTATATTCTGTATATTTTGAATTGACTTCATTTATAGGCCTTCATTTTCCCTACTTTGCTTTGTTGTGCACTCATGAGAAGTTTCTTAAACTTACAATGTGGTGCGAAACTGTGTCTTACTAGAAGAGTTCTCACTCGCTTACAATGAATATTGCAACAAAAGGTGATACTTTGGGTACATCTGCTATGGGAAACTGTCCTCTTGAACTAACTCGTGCTTGTTGCTGAAGGATCCTTGTTCGGAGGTTTAGGTATACCAGATTATCTGACATCTTAAATGATCATTACCACCTCTTTCTATAATGTGTCTTACTTTATGCCATGTGTCAATCACCATATATGAACTGACCAATGGACTGAGTGGTCTGACACAATGAGGTGACCAAGGAGGTGTCACCCCCGAGCTGGAGGATATATTATACTTTGGGTTGCTGGATGGACGGACTTCTTCTGCCTGGCTGTCTCTGTGATAGACCCCGGAGATTGCGCTTTGGGAACCTTTGCGGTTCATTAATTGCTCCTTTCCCGGCTGACTCGTACGCTGTGTGCGCCATTCATGGACTGTTTCTCGATGGGACACTGCACATGAGCTGTTATGGTTCATGTACTTGCTGAACTCTCCAAATCCCTTTCCGTTTTATGACAAGCCTAAACTAATTTGACTGACCCGCACTCTTTAGATCATAAATGGTTATTGATGTTGTATTGCCCTTTTGATATCTTTGATAAACTTTCCTTTAACTTAACCATAGACTCTGTTTATAATGAATTGTCTTCTTAAATTGATTGTGCATTCCAGTACATTTATTAATGACAGGAAGAGATCAGTATAGAGGAATTTCCCATCATCAGGTACTAATGTTATTATTTTGTATTGCCTTAACAGAAGTATTAGTTTGCATGAGATTAGTCTGGCTAAATTTCTTCAGAAGGTTCGGGATAGCAGTAATAATCCTTTACTTATATAGTTTGGTGTTGAGAGTTATATACATGAATTTAATTACGAATTTGTGAATCGGTTATCCAATTCCTGATCCTCATTGGATATATCGGATGTTAGACCTCCTATATCCAACCCCTTTGTGGCACAATGGATGATCCATCAGAGGATTAAGTGAGTGCAAGTTAGCTAAGTCATATGAAAGAGAAAATAGAAATAAGAAACTAGAGATTTAAATTAAAAGAGAGGGCCCAACACCCGCTGCAACAGTACAATCTTGTCTTAGTAACTCCTGATAGTCTGGAGACTCCTGAACAAAATTCCCACTCTTTGGCTATATACACTTTACTGAGAATTTTAACAACAAAACACAAAGAAAATTCTTGTTCTGATTCTTGTGTCTTTCTTTATATTTTTATTCCTTCGATGAGTCAGTTATTACAGCAATATAGCCAAGCACTACAGCCAAAACCTGTTTCGGACTCCTAGCGCGCTCTTCTTTTTGCTCTATTGATACTTTCAAAATCGTACCTCTTCTTCTGAATCTCTGTGAAATATCTTCAGTTATCCTCTCATATTCCCTCGGTTCACTACAGTTACTTTTAGCATGTAAAAATTCCCCAAATGGGATATTGTCTATTTGTCTCTTCAAATGTCCCGACTCCTCATGTAAAATGGAATTCGCCACTGTGGACTTTCTAATGAATTTAGTTTCAAGTTTGCCTTTACTGACCTACAACTCTAAATCCCAAAAACAAATGCTCTGTTTGCTATATTCCAAAGTAAGTGAGATGTTATATTGATTGTTCTGACGTCTCATTACACAATAATGTAGGCCATGTCTTAGTGCACTTCTGTATATGATTGTGTGACTTGTTTTGGTCTTCTATATAATGTTGTATTGTCTGTGTATTCAGTTTATGATAAATAAATCATATATGATTTCTTATTTATGTTTTTCGATATATTATTTACAGCCCTGATGAAGTTCAAAACCTATTTGAATGAAACTTGTTGGATGGATGTTCTTATGTATGAAAAAATGCTTTTATGAATTAAAGGAAGACTAAAAATCTTTTAGATTAAAACAGAATCCGTGGACTACCATATTTCCAGGTGCACCATTCAACTTATAAATTGATTCGATTTCTGCTGGGCAGTTGTACCTAACGACAGCAGGTACCGGAAAAGAAGTGCATGGAGGCAAAATTAATTAGAATTTTGTGAGAAGTGTGGCCTTTTTGAGTCTGCCGTTGATGTTCTCTGGTTGTTCAAGCTTTGATTATTGCTTGTTCCGTTTTTGACATGACATCCATTCCAGTAGGTAATTCTGTTTTACAGAAGACTTCCAATAGCTTAGTTTATGCTGTTGCCTTTTTCTGGCTTAAACATTGTTTTACATCTTTTGCTACTTTTTAAATGTAAGCTGGCTGTTTTAGTTTTACACTTCCAATTCTCTCTTTAGGATTTGAATGGGCACTCCTGGTTTACTATCAGATTTCAGGTTCTCTTACGATTGGAGAGGGCACTTGCCTAAGCCATGAGCCATTCCATCAGTGTTGTGGTGATGTTGACTGTAGGTCTAAAAGTGAGAGATGTTTTGTAGTCTAGGTTCCAGTTAGGTTTTCGATTCCTCTTTTTTTTCAAACCTCTTGGTTGGGCCTCTCAGATAGGCAGACATCTCTATGGATCTATATAAGTCTTGGGCTTCCTTCAGGTTCTTGTGGCTCTTTCTGGGTTCAGGCACTTCTCTGGGTCTTTCATCAGACTTTCCAAGTGTCTGGACCTGGGTGTTCGAAAGCCTACAGGTCTTACATCTGGCTTGCAAGGGTCACTAGACTTCATCTTGATGTTGGATATCTGCAGGTCTTCTGCAAGGAATCCATGGGTCTCAGGACCTTTCATGGGTGCGGGCACATCTATAGTCTTTCATTAGGCTTGCAAGTGTGTCTCTATGTGTCTAAGTCTAACCTCTATTTCACACCAGTCTTTCAGTCTCTCTCTGGGTCTGGATGGATCACAGGTTTTTCTTTCAGTCCCCATAGGTCTTTTCCACAGTTCTCACAGGTTTCTCCTACTCTGAGGATGGGTGTTTGGGTGTGGCCAGGCTCCGCATCTTCTTTATACCTGCACACCTAGGGGTCGATTCCGATTCGGGCCGGAAAAAGCACCGACCGACTCGGATCCGGAAATTATACCGACCGACACGTACCTGTGGCGCCCGACACGCCAAGTACGATGCAAGGCGTGCAAAATCCGACCGACACGTACCGAACCCAAGTCGACCGACCGAGCCGCACGGAAAACAGCAATCCGGTCGGAAAAACACGCGAATCCAACCGACCGACACGCACCCGGAACAAATCCGACCGAAACGTACACGCGAACTCCAAACCGCAAAGTACGATGCAAGGCGCGAAACCACGAGCGAGTCGGACGGAGGCCAAGCCGTACGACCAACACGCATACAAAACCGAGCCGAAGCAACCCAAAACACCGCGACCGACGCGTACGCAGCATAGAAAACTGCACAAACAGCGTGAACGAAACGGAGAACACCGTACGAGACAAATGCAGGGTCCGACTCGGTCACAAGAACGTTTCCAACATACACAGACAGTACAAAGGAAAAATCACACAAAAAAAGGCCAAACAAGCAATTACTAAGCCAATAAATACTGGGGGTGGGGGGTGGGGACAGAGAACAAAGACACACCCACAACTCCACCCATATAAAGGACACAAATCACAACCATGATCCTTTGCAAATGCCATTCCACTGCCAGCACCCAAGAGAAAGCAACCACACACCCACAGCTCATCCCTCACACAAGCCACACACCATCAGCACACCAACAAATACCTACCTCACATACACCCAGCAAAACACACACTCACACACCCTCACCTGCACACCAACACACACATCACTCACCATCACCACCCATCACCATGCCCCCCAAGAAGAATCCCAAGTTCCTAGATTGTGAATTGGAAGTCATGGTAGACGAGATCCTCAGGGTAGAGCCACAGCTGTTTGGCACACTGGTCCAACAGACCCCCATCTCCCAGAAAACCAAGATGTGGGAGAGGATCATCAACAGGGTGAACGCACAATCACCATGTCGGCGCACAAAGAGCGACATCCAGAACAGGTGGTATGACGTGCGCAGGAGGGTACGGGACCTGCTCAAGAAAGACTACATCAACAGCCAATACACCTGCAGTGGCCCTCCTGCCAAGGCAATATACCTCAGGCCCTGGGAGGAGAAGGTGCGGGCCATCCTTCCGCCAGTGAGCGTATATGGACTAGAGGACATCCCAAAACCTGGTGAGTACACAACAAATGTACACAATATACTGCCACAAAACACACACACATCACTGTCAAGGGGAGAGTCAAACCATGCACTCATAGCAATTACACAGCAACCAGAACAGAATCATCCCAAAATGTGTATGTCAGTCAGATAAACACAACACATGCCATCAAAAAGTCACATCCAACTGTGCCATCACATGTACAAACACAACTAAAACTACAGCTAGGCAGTGGCACAAATAGAACTAACAAACACATCCAGACATGTAGCCACCACAACAACACCAACACACAGTGAAGACCACTCAAAGGAAGGAATTCTGTGTATGCTGGCCAAGTCAGTGTAGCCAATAGCATCATGGGAGTCGCAGTCACACATATTGCCCCCCACAACTGTCCCATCAACACCACCATGAACCATGCGCACATCACAGGGAGTGGAGAAGGACTCACAAGATGGCTGACACTGGCAACTGCTGTGGGGAGCACAAGGCCCTGCTGGCAACTGTGCACCAACAAACAGCAGGACACCACTGACTGACATCCTGAGAGACAACTTCCACTCCCTGCAATGCAAGCACGTTCCATGGTGGGATAACTGGCTGGCTGGGTGGGTGGGAAGGAGGACTTGCAGCACTGACCATAGCCACAAGCACCTCCCCTCACACACCCCCCAACACAAACTCCACAGAACCCACCTGGTAGAATGCAATGCCCCCATCCTAACACAAGATCCCACAAAGAACCACCACCCTGGGTTATGTTGTGGGAAGCACAGGGACACTCTTGGGACTCTTAGCCAAACAACTGCCAGGACAACACTCCCAGCCATCCTGTCAGCACAGCCAGCCCACCCCACAGGGAAGCAGAATCAAAAGGAAGGAAGCATGGGCATGCTGGGAAGGGAGTGGAGGCAATAGCATGATGGGAGTCGTAGTCACTGATATTGGTCACCCCCACAACTGTCCCATCAACACCACCCTGAACCATGCTCACATCACAGGGAGTGGAGAAGGACTCACAAGATGGCTGACTCTGGCTACTGCTGTGGGGAGCACAAGGCCCTGCTGGCAACTGTGCACCAACAAACAGCAGGACACCACTGACTGACATCCTGAGAGACAACTTCCACTCCCTGCAATGCAAGCACGTTCCATGGTGGGATAACTGGCTGGCTGGGTGGTTGGGAAGGAGGACTTGCAGCACTGACCATAGTCACAAGCACCTTCCCTCACACACACCCCAACACAAACTCCACAGAACCCACCTGGTAGAATGCAATGCCCCCCATCCTAACACAAGATCCCACAAAGAACCACCACCCTGGGTTATGTTGTGTGAAGCACAGGGACATTCTTGGGACTTTTAGCCAAACAACTGCCAGGACAACACTCCCAGCCATCCTGTCAGCACAGCCAGCCCACCCCACAGGGAAGCAGAGTCAAAAGGAAGGAAGCATGGGCATGCTGGGAAGGGGGGTGGAGGCAATAGCATGATGGGAGTCGTAGTCACAGCTCTACATCCCCCACCACATGGCCCAGCAAGCTCACACTCACGCATGCACACCCCACAGAGAGTGGAAAGGCCCATCAAAGATGTCTGACACTGTTGCTGTGTCGTGGGGAGCACAAGGGCATGCTGGGAACTGCACACCAACCAACAGCAGGACACCACTGTCAGCCATCTTGCCATTGCTCTCACACCCACACACACTGAACTCCCCACAAAAGCAAGTAAGTATGGGAATGCTGGGAAGTGGGGTGGAGGCAATCAGCATGATGGGAGTCGTAGTCACAGACATAGCTCACCCCACAACTCCCATCAACACCACCCTGAACCATGCTCACATCACAGGGAGTGGAGAAGGACTCACAAGATGGCTGACACTGGCTACTGCTGTGGGGAGCACAAGGCCCTGCTGGCAACTGTGCACCAACAAACAGCAGGACACCACTGACTGACATCCTGAGAGACAACTTCCACTCCCTGCAATGCAAGCACAGTCCATGGTGGGATAACTGACTGGCTGGGTGGGTGGGAAGGAGGGCCGGCTGTCAACCAAACACAACCAATGCAGACCATGTTCACACCCCAAAAAATACATAGAAATGCCCAAATAATGCAGGACAATGTGCCACACCAATATCAACCCCTGACTGTGACGACTTAGGACAATGCAATGTACAGGCCCGCACCCAGAGGCACAGTCACAACTGTCATGTGTGTCAACCATTGATGCCTGCAGAAACATAACATACATTGTGTGTGTCTCCCAAAAACAGGTGATGATGGGGACACAGCAGCAGACGCTGAGGAGTCCCAGTCCCAGGCTCAAGAGGATGCGGAGCTCACTGGCGTCGTACAGCCTCTGCCCTCCTCGGACGAAGAAGACCAACCTGGCACATCCGGTGCAAGTCTACATGCAGCACCAGCAGGACCACCAGCTGCAGCACCAGCAGGACCACCAGCTGCACCCCCTGCACCCACCCCTCCAACGACTGTCACCACAAATACCATCCCTGCCGACATGGACAGAACAAGGAGCAACACCAGCACAGGGACCCTGGACCAACCTGGGGCCATGGACACCACCACCACCACCAACCCCCAAGGTGGACCAGGGTCATCTGTGCGTGCCACTGCACGCACTGCACATGTCAGCAGGGGTGGTGGGAGGGGTGGGAGACAGAGGTCGCTGCTTGCAGAGGTTGCTGGTGTGCATGATGACCCACAACTGGTACGCATAGCTGATGCATACCAGTCCAGCACCGGAGACCTCAGCCAGGTAGTGGGGCTTCTCAGAGACATGAAACAGCAGCAGGCTGCCCATCATGCCCGCTTGGACTCTCACATGTCCCACGTGGAGTCACACATGTCCCGCGTGGACTCACACATGTCCCGCGTGGAGTCCAAGTGGGATGCACTGCATGAGATGACGGCGGTGCACAGGGACATTTTACAATGCCTCCGCCAGATGAACAGCAACCAGTCCACACCTCCCTGTGTGCCAACAACATCTGGTGCCGAACAAACTGCAACTGCCACAGGGAGGAGGATGACTCTGGCGGAGAGTCCCCTGCACCGCAGCAGCCTGTACTTGAGGCCCCCTCCCCCAAGAAGAGGGGTTGTCCGAGGAGGGGCAAGTGAGAGGCCGATGGCCAAGCGCAACTCCCAGGAAGCCTGAACCTGTTCTGGATGTTCACCTTTGTGCACAGACTGTTCACCCTGTTGACGGCAACACTACTCCCACACATTGCATGGGGAGTACAAGTTGGACCAATGTGTCAGACAACTGTGGCCCCGATACTGGGGATTCTGTCTACCAGGACTTTCAATTCACCTAGGAACTTCGGATTGCAAGATTTATGTACAGCACTACCCATCCTATGCACTATTCACACAAATGTATCACAATAAACACACTAATACACCATACTTGCCTCTGTTGTGATTCCAACGTGGGTGCTGTTATGGGGATGATGAACTGCAAAATTACACTGTGTATGCGAACTGCAACAGCAAGGACAACACAGGCATGTGAGTAAAGGCAACGTGACACATATGAGGGAGACACACCACCAGGGCTACACAACACATACACACCTAGGCCATCTGACTCATTGCCTACACTGATGTTGCCAGGGAAGACGGTGCAATGCACAGACACCACACCCTTTCCCAGTTGTAGTCAAGTAGCCCACAGGTGCAGTAAGCAAAAGGCAGTCAAATGTGTGACCACAGACAACGCACATCACAAAGTGAAGCACAGGTTTATTACACAGTTGCAACATGTCGTAACCACTACAGATGCAAGGTAATCCCACCTGGCAGCGGGCACACAGTCAACAACTGTAGACGGAAGGAAGTCCATGGGTGTGGCGCACATCACCTGTAGGGACACAACAGCTACCACCCTGGAAGTGCAATCACGTCGTCGGTGGACACAGTTGACCAAACGAATCTGAAAGTACCCTGTGAAGGACAGAAATGACACACAGTCAAAAGCAATGGAGTACAGGACAGAACAGCAAAACTCATGCACAATACATGTTACAAGATACCCACCCAGAACCAAGTTAGCATGTCAACACTGTTGGGGAGTACAGACCACCTGTAAGCACACATCGCAACACACATCCAGTCAAGTAGCCCATGGACACACTCCAACAGCACCAGAGCACCACCTACACATCATGCCAACTCACATCATTGACATGACACCTCAGGATACTCACATTCAGCTAAAGAAGTTGGTGATGAGCTGTGTGCGGACATCACCCTCATCATCATCATCATCGTCACTGGCATCGTGGTCCAGGCCAGGATCCTCCACAGGTGGCGGATGTTGGTCATTGTCATCCTGGATGAGAGGCAACTCCTTCCGCACTGCCAGGTTGTGGAGCATGCAGCAGACGATGATAATCTTGCACACTTTTGCAGGGGCATATGGGAGGGACCCTCCGGTCTTGTCCAGGCAGCGGAAGCGGCTCTTCAGGAGACCAAATGTCCGCTCAATCACTCTCCTGGTCCGACCATGTGCCTCATTGTAGCGCATCTGGGCTGGTGTCACAGGGTTCCTGAGGGGTGTCAGCAACCACGGCATGTTGGGGTATCCCGAGTCACCTACGGACAGACAAGTGCACATTAGCTGACTTGGAAAAGTGGGCGGAATACTACAGATCAGATCACACACAATGGCACAAAGTCAGTACACACCGACAAGCCAGGCACGCTGGTTCTGCATCTGTGCCATCATCCTGGGGATGCGACAACTCCTCATCACAAAGGCATCGTGTGCTGAACCAGGGAAACGGGCACACACGTGTGTGATGGTCATGTCTGCAAGACACACCACCAGTGCATTGACCGAGTGGTAGTGCTTGCGGTTCCTGTAGGCCTGCTCCTGGGCCTGTGGTGGTACCAAAGCCACATGTGTCCCATCAATGGAGCCAATGACATGCGGCATCCTCCCCAGGGCATAAAAGTCACTCTTCACGTCAGTGAGTCGTCGCAGTCTAGGGAAATAGATGTACCGGTTCAGGAATAGCAACATTGCCGCCAAAACATCGCGGAGCACACGGCTCAACATGGTCTGTGACATCCCACCAGCAGTCGCCACAGTATGTTGGAAGGTACCGGTGGCAAAGAAGTGTAGGGCTGCCATCACCTTCACCTTGGGGGTCAGCGCTGTAGGATACGGCCGGCCAGGCTGCAAATGTGGGGACAACTGCACTGCCAAATCCTCAATCAGCTGCCTGGTGAAGCGGTACCGTCGGATGCTGTCCCGTTCCACCATCGTTGCCAGGTCTGGGAATGGTCGATGGACAGCAGGAGCCCTGCAGTGCAGAGGAGAAGTAAGCAAGATTGTCAGTCACCCCACATATGCGGCATTGAACACACTCAATATCCCAACATACATCATTATGAGGCACAACTACATGAAGTGTGCAGTTCCGTAAGGACATGTATGGTACATACATGGCCAACATCTGTCAACACGGTCCAACAGGTGGCATCAATTAGTCCCAGGTTGGCCCATTGGATATCATGAGGCCGTGTCACAGTTCCCATCTCCTGCTGCCGTGTCACAATCACCCCCCACAGTGACATGTGAGGACAGATGTGCCCCAGGCACCACAGCTCAACGACAGGTACATTCCCAGGGACCCTGTATTGCCACATGGACACTGGCATTACATGGAGCATCATGTATACACCACAGCAAAACAACCATGACCCCCACAGGTAGTGGTCCCACTTGCCACGGCAGGACAGACATGGACGTCTGTGACACACACACGCACAACATCAAAGTCCATGCACACACAACGTGGATGTGGAGACTGTCTCCCATTGTGCACATGAAATCAGAGACATTGTAAACACCTCATGCACAAAGACTGTGGGGGATCATCACTATTGTGCCACTGGGACACCCTGGCTCAAACATAACGTCCCACATGGGACTCACGGGGTATGTGACATGACATACACATACACCACCGTGAAATGTGACCATGGCACATGCACAGATATGAACAGTTGCACATCACAGTGGTCATGTACACGTAACACCCAGGATCCTGTCCCCATGAACACGTGCACAGCCTGGGGGTGGCTGCCCACAGGTGACACCCACAGGACAACATGTACACCAACATACACACAATAGGAAATGCAGCCTTACATGCCTTATGATAAAGTTTGGACAGGCTGTCGTGATGTAGGTGTGCCCCTCACTCCCTGGGAGCTATCTGTGGCTGGCATATGTCCATCTGAGACAGGCATGCTGACATATGCCAGTCACATGTACAGTGATGCGTTGAACAGCAATGGACCGATCGGTGCCCCGGCCGGCCCATTGCATTCAATGTGTGCGGGTATGCGTTGTACCCCTGTACGCAGCTGTACTGCAATGGACCGATCGGTGCCCCCGGCCGGCCCATTGCATTCAATGTGTGCGGGTACGCGTTGTACCCTGTACGCGTTGTACCGCGAATGGACCGATCGGTGCCCCGGCCGGCCCATTGCATTCAATGTGTGCGGGTACGCGTTGTACCCTGTACGCAGTTGAACTGCAATGGACCGATCGGTGCCCCGGCCGGCCCATTGCATTCAATGTGTGCGGTACGCGTTGTACCCCTGTACTCGTTGAACTGCAATGGACCGATCGGTGCCCCGGCCGGCCCATTGCATTCAATGTGCGGGTACGCGTTGTACCCTGTACGCGTTGAACTGCAATGGACCGATCGGTGCCCCGGCCGGCCCATTGCATTCAATGTGTGCGGGTACGCGTTGTACCTCTGTACGCGTTGTACCGCAATGGACCGATCGGTGCTCCCGGCCGGCCCATTGCATTCAATGTGTGCGGGTACGCGTTGTACCCCTGTACGCGTTGAACTGCAATGGACCGATCGGTGCCCCCGGCCGGCCCATTGCATTCAATGTGTGCGGGTACGCGTTGTACCCCTGTACGCCGTTGTACCGCAATGGACCGATCGGTGCGCACCCATTGACAATGGCCTTGCCTGGCAACGGACGCGTTTTCGAATTTCGAACGAGTCGGTTGCTGGAAAATCAGTTGGTCACCCACAACAATGTTGCAAAATCATGTATGTCATGAAGTTGAAGATTTGAAGGATGCTGTGGGCGTGTTTTGGTGCTGCTATTCCATGGATTGGCCAGATTCAGAAGATGCTAACGACTTGGACCTATCACTTTGGACACAAGGGACAGTATCTGCCTCTCCAGCACATATATATTGCTGGCTGTTCCCCTGAGAGCTCACTTGCCTGCACTACATGCTCCAGGATGACATCTGCCACTGCACTGCTGCTGTCTCTGCCCCTCTGGACCCTGCAATGGCACGTACTGTGGAGAGAGCCCCAGCCTTCAGCCTTGAGGAGAACCAGGCCCTGCTGGACAGCCTACTTCCACAGTACAGCAAGCTGTATGGGACACCAGGGGAGCAGGTGAGTGTTCTGTGCACTGCCTTTCTGAATGTGCATATTGTCTGACTAGCAAGGCTGAAAGTCTGCACGCCACTGGCTAGCAGGCTCACTGAGTAGTTGTCACCCCCATAGTGTGTAGTGACATGCACTGGACAGGTATGGTGCAGTGACAGTGCATTTGAACAAGGTTTTACTTCCCATGCAATGATACCATGTAGTGACGTCTGGCAAACTGTCCATGGGCAGCTTTGCACTGCCTGTGTACATCATGTGCCCCTGTGATTGAGACATGTATATACAACTGTGTCATGCACGGATATGTTGCATGTGTAGTAATGGCCTTTTCACTTTGTCATCCTGACAGGTTAATGCCCATCGGAAGCAGGAGATCTGGAAGGACATCGTCCGGGCTGTCCGGTCCGTGGGGGTCTACAAGCGCCGGATCCGCAACTGCCAGAAGAGGTGGCAGGACCTTCGGGGCTGGACCCGGAGGATTGCACGGGTCCAGCTGAAGCTGTCGCCTCCTCGCAGGAGGGGCGGAACACGGACCCTGACCCCCCACATGCTCCAGATCCTGGCGGTGGTGTTTCCAGACCTGGATGGGCAGCTGAAGGCCAGACAGCAGCAAGGAGGGGGTGAGTCAAAGACTGCACTGTGAACTCTGTATTACATGCTTTGTGCCCTCCTCTGGCCTGGTTCAACTGCCACAGTGCAGCAGTCATGTTGTCCAGGAGCCATGTCCCTCTATTGTGCACTGCCCACTGCTCATCTGATACCCAGGTGTGGCCCTTACATTCAGGGAATTGTGTCACTTGGGACTGTGTCCTTGCAGTTTGCTTCACTAAAGGTGGGGGACAGCATCTGTTTCCCTAACTCTGTTGTGGGCATCATGGGTGGGTCCATTGTTCACACAACGCCAGTGTTCGGACATGTAATCTGCGTGTTGCTTTGATATGCGGTCCACTTGCTGAGCTGAGCCACCACATGTGCCTGGGGTATGTGGCACACGCCCATGCAGCGGGTGGGAACAATGTTTGGGCCCCAGGAGTGTGCAGATTACGTGTGTCACACATACATAGCCAGCTATCCACTGTCCAGGGCTCATCCCTCATTCATGTGGAGCAGGACAGTCATGCCTACTCCAGGCCATGCAATGCACTCTGTACTCCCACTCCCGTGTATCAGCTGACACATTGTGCGCAGTGATTTGACCCCTCAGGTGTCTGCCTCTGTGTCAGTGTGCTGTGGATTAGTTGCCAGGACTGCTGGGGTGTTTCTTGGTAGGGGCTCAGCATGCCCCTGGAGATGTGACCATAGGAGACGATACTTGTGTGTCACATAGGTGTTTGATCAGCTGCCCTTGCAGACTGGGGTATGCGAATGTGAAGTTCAGGCAGCTGTTCCCCATTCACAGCAGATTGTGAGGGGCTCAGGTTCAGAGGGTAGTGTCACAGGTCTCCCATATGTCCAATAGGTATGACCTGGACAGATGAGGGTTAAGATGATGTGTTGTGTGGGGGATGTACATGTGCACTTTTGCAGCTCCAGGACTTGCATTCCCCATGACCTACTATTGTGACACAGTGCATAGTGTTGTTGTCTGGCTGCCAAGTCATACATCACTGAGACAGTGATGTATGACTTAGCAGTCATGCCTCTGCCATGGCATGTGTCAACTTATTGGTGGTCCTGCAGGGGAGTGACATGTGCTACATGCACACCATAGTGGCGCTGGCTATCAGGACATGGGTGCATCATGGTGTCTGTCGCTGGTATGCATCACATGCATTTCCTATTTGACTCTGGGCATCCCTTTCATCCGGAAACCTGTACTGACTCAGTGGCAAGAGCTGTGATGTGTGCATGCCCACATGCCACACCGTGTCCTCTGCACTGTCCAACTACTGTGTACTTGGTGCATGTGTCCACACTGGGGTGTTGCAATCCAACAGACACCAGACAGATGGGTGCAAGGCCATGTGGGATGTGAGTGCCATGCTTGGCATCAGACTGACAATTGGCTTCTCCTGTTCAGTTAGGGCACTTTTAGCAATGTACAACTAATCATGCCAGGGCTTGCTCTGTAATGTGCTGTGCTCACAATGGTGTGTGCGTTTGGTGCAGGTGACTGATGTCTGTCTGTTTCCCCATTGTTTGCAGATACATCCACGGCCACGGAAGGGGACAGCTCCACGGACCAGGAGGAGCCAGAGAGCCAGACTGGGTCAGCAGCCGAGGAGTGGTCGGAGGGACCCAGTGGCACGGAGGGCGAGGGGAGCCACACCGAGGAGTCCTCAGCACCATCCACCTCAGCTGAGGACCAGAGCAACTCGGAGGATGACTCCCTTATGGAGGCGGGTGTCAGCACCACCACACCCCAGCTAGTGTTGCTGTCCCCGCCACCACCAGCACCACCACCGCCCTCCCATCGGCTCCCATTCCCCAGGTCCGTGGAGGCTCCCATGTTCGGGAGCGTGTCTCCTTTGGGCCAGGCACCGCACCCCTGCCCCTGTGTCCCCTGCTGCCCTGAGTGAGGAGTCTGTGTACCTCCTTCGCCAGCTCCATGTAGGGCAGACAGCCATGCTGAGTGTCCTCCATGCGCACACCGCTCTGTTGACTCAGCTGGTGTCGTTCATGGAGGGCATCTCATCGGGCATGTCTGACCTACAGAGGGGCAATAGGTCCATGGACTCCTCCCTGACGGCAGCAGTGTCCCTCCTCAGACAGTCCCTCACCCCTCCTGCCTCTGCTCCATCCACACTCCCCAGCACCTTACCCGTCCCAAGCACACACACACCGGCACAGGCACACACCAGCACACACACGTCCAGCACACAGACACACACGCCACAAACAAAACGCACACGCACGCACAGTCAGGGGACTGAAACCAGACTCACAGGGGATGGGGCCCTGGTACACACACACGCATCCACGGGCACTGCGCAGTCCTCAGTTGCCTCTCCCTCCAAAACACCCTCCCTTGCCTCACCTGCAACCCCAAAGACCCAGCGCCTCTTCCTCAGTGACCTCGGCCTCTTCCCCTCCGATCCAGCTGCTCCAGCATCCAGGGGGAAGAGGAAGACCCCCACACGGAGCAGAGTGCCCCTCGCCCCCGGACACCCTCCCCCAGGCGCAGACAGACTGAGGCCCCCCCCAGCAAGTCCCCCCGGAGTCGTAAGAGCAAGACCCCGCCGCCGCCCTGCAGCTCAAGCACCAGGTCTCCTTCCTCCATCCCTCAGGCCCCCACTCCACAGGTGCCCCCACCACACCCTGCCCCAGGTTCCCCCACCCACAGATATACCATCCCCAAGAGGATCCGGCCTTCTCCCCCTGCCACTTGCTCTCCCGGCACCACACCCCCGCTGCGCTTGTCTGTGCCACTGATGTGGTGAGGGTGTCCTCCCCTCTGTCCAGCCCACCTTGCCTGTTCCCCATTCTCCTCCCCTGGTGGTAGGCACTGCAGTGGAGTCCACTACCACCCTGTCTGACTTGGGCACTGCAGTGGCGGACCTGTCCACTCCATCTGCAGGGTCCACTGCAGTCGTGCCGGCACCCACAACATCTGAGCCATGCCCCCAGTTGTGCCGGCACACACCATGTCAGAGACCTCCACTGCAGTTGTCAGTGGCTCTCCAGCACCCACCACCCCTTCCCTGCTTCCTCCTGGTGAGCCCTGATCCTGTCCCTGCGGTGCCTGGCCTACCCCCCGGTTGCCCCTCCTAGTGGATTGTCCCTGGTTTTATGCAGGCATGTGTAGGGTGGCATCTGCCACTGTCACCCACTTGTGACTTTGTTGATGGAATGGCCATTGGCCTTTGTTTATTTTCTACCGGACTTCTACTTTTAATGCCACATATGCTGAATAAAGCAACTTTCTGTTCTCTAGTGCTTTTGCTTCTGATGTACATGATGTTGATGATGCTAACCATGCCCTTGCTGCAGTGATGGTGATATTTGGTCTCATGATAATGAAGTGTTACTGTGCAGGAACCCATGTGGTCCAGGGGGAATGTGTCCTATCCTGTGGTGTATCCATGTCATCCATAGCAGCATCTGAGGGTGTCATGTGTTCAGTATTTGGCAATGGGATTTCCTACTTAGATTGCCTATTTCACATCTGTGGCTTCCACCCCTGCACATCTGTTGTGCCTGCCATTGTTCAATTCGTCTACTTCCCTGACCGTGTGGCCATCTCCAGTGGACATGCAGGTTTGGGCATCAATGGGGAAGGACTCATCTGTGTTGTCAGTGCAACATTGCTATACAAGTGTGTTGGATCTGTGCTGATGATTCCGTTGGCACTTCCATGACCAGACTGATGTTACGGGAGCCCTCATTTGGTGCTAATTGTTGATTGTGTGACCAAGTGCTCAGCTGACATGATGGGGCCCTACTGAGGCAACATATGGCACAGCTTTCCTCACACAGGAGTGGAGTCCCCTCATGGCAGTGTGTACTCCTGTGACATTGCCTGCGCCCAAGGTGTGTGTTGTATGTGCATGTCTGTGTGTTCACTTCCGTTTAGCTGTGCATGCTGTGATCCCTAGTGTTGTACCTGTTTGTGATGCTAGCTGAGTTGACCTATGTTCACCCAAAGTCTTCTCCCTGGGTTCTCTGTGATGTGGGTGCATGGCACATTACTGGTCATCAGGGTGTCACCCATAGGTGTGTTTGCTGTCAGGGCTGAGTTTGTGTGCAGACGCAGATGGGTCACAGTCAGGTTTCCCCTTGGCACTTGTTGTTTGCCCCTGTCATGTGATTTCCAGTTTGTGTTATCTTTCAGTGATTGTGACACGTTGTGTGTGTGACTGCTGGCACTCCTCAGGGTCCGGGCTGCAATGTTGGTTGTTGTCTATGTGTGTTCTTTGTGGGTGACCTTGGCTTCTTCATTGGTGTGTGTGACTGTGATCCCATTGGTTGGTGTGGTATTGCCGTCATGTCCATGTACAGCGTAGTGTGCAGTGTGTCAGACATTCAGGAGTCTTGTTGAGTGGCCATGTGTGATGTGTTTCTGCACCTTGGTTCCCACCCACCACCCTGGAATAGTCATGGGTGCATGTGCAATGTCACCAGTGCATGTGTGCTTCACTGCTGCACATTGTTGGAGGTCGAGGGGTGTGGTGTTGAGTGTGTGCAGATGAGAGTTGTTGCCCGGCTAGGCCCCTGCCTCCATGTTGGCCTTGGCTTACTGGCCATGCTGTTTGATTTGTGCTTGTGTAGGTGTGATGGTAGTTAGTTGCTCAGGACACATGACTGTGGTTCACAGTGTGAACCACATTTAGCTTTGTCATCACAGTGGGATTGTAATGCAGCCCAGGGTCACCACATTGTGGGGGCCCTGGGGGTAGTGCTGTGGTGTGTCTGTGTCTTGCTGTGTCAGTTGCTGTTCCTACGTGCCTGTGTGACATGTGTGATTTGTGCTCCCTCTCATCTGACAATGCCTGCTTGCCCACATAGGGGATTTGGATCCATGAGTTACCTTTGTGTGGCACTGTATGCACATCTGTATGATTGGTATTCAGGTCTCCTCATGTGTTGTGTGGTTGCCTGGGGACACTGGCACCCCCCTCACCTGTTGTGCATGATGTGCAGTGTGGGTCTGCCTGTTTGTGTTTGTGCATCTGCACCACTGCATTGGCATATCTTGGGTGTGCCATTGGCTGTATGTAGTTTGGTGGGTTTCCCCTGCTGTCCCTGGGACTCCTAGGTCATCGGTCAGCACAATGATCATGGTTTGTGTGTCCCATTGCTGCCATGGTATGGTACCTGTTCACCTCACATCTGCAGTCTCCACAGGGTATCTGCATTTGTGTGCCCATTGGTGCAAATATGTGGGTCTGCATTCTGATGGTCACTTCTGTCATTGTGTCATTGATGATTGTTGACGGTGTCAGCCCCCATGGGTGTTGTTTGTCTGCACATGGCCAAAGGTATGTCTTATTTGCACTGCAGTATTTGGCTCCCCCAATTTATGTTGCAATGGGACACATACACTACTTTGCCACTGATGTGTTTGTTGTTCTGTGACCAGGAATCATCCATGCAGTTTGGCAGTTGCACCTCTTTCTTTGTCAACACTTACCTTTTGGTCACTGTGATGATGGGGGTTTGGACCCCATTGCCACAATGTTCAAAATGTGCTTCAGCTATGGACCCCACACTTACATTTTGGTCACTGTGATGATGGGGGTTTGGACCCCATTGCCACAATGTTCAAAATGTGCTTCAGCTATGGACCCCACACTTACCTTTTGGTCACTGTGGTGATGGGGGTTTAGACCCCATTGCCACAATGTTCAAAATGTGCTTCAGCTATGGATCCCACACTTACATTTTGATCACTGTGATGATGGGGGTTTGGACCCCATTGCCACAATGTTCAAAATGTGCTTCAGCTATGGACCCCACACTTACATTTTGATCACTGTGATGATGGGGGTTTGGACCCCATTGCCACAATGTTCAAAATGTGCTTCAGCTATGGACCCCACACTTACATATTGGTCACTGTGATGATGGGGGTTTGGACCCCATTGCCACAATGTTCAAAATGTGCTTCAGCTATGGACCCCACACTTACCTTTTGGTCACTGTGGTGATGGGGGTTTAGACCCCATTGCCACAATGTTCAAAATGTGCTTCAGCTATGGACCCCACACTTACATATTGGTCACTGTGATGATGGGGGTTTGCACCCCATTGCCACAATGTTCAAAATGTGCTTCAGCTATGGACCCCACACTTACATTTTGGTCACTGTGATGATGGGGGTTTGGACCCCATTGCCACAATGGTCATGGCCTGCTTGCATTGTGGGTGCCACACACATATATGTGTGGCACATGTGCTAGGGGGTCACATTGTATGTTCAAAGTCATGTTCGGTGTTGTAGGCATTTGACACAGTCTACACACGCTTGTCATGGTATTGGGGGATGTCTTCTTCTTGCATTCCCTAGGTTGTGGTGTGCTGGTTGTGTCATGCATTGTCCATCCTATGAGTGGGGGTGGTAGTAGTGGTTGGCATCCAGCCCCCCCTGGGTGTGGGTGGTAGTAGTGGTAGGCATCCAGCCCCCCCTGGCTGAGGGTGGTAGTAGTGGTAGGCATCCAGCCCCCCCTGGCTAAGGGTGGTGGTAGGCATCCAGCCCCCCCTGGCCGAGGGTGGTAGTAGTGGTAGGCTTCCAGCCCCCCCCTGGGTGAGGGTGGTAGTGGTGGTAGGCATCCAGCCCCCCCTGGGTGAGGGTGGTAGTAGTGGTAGGCATCCAGCCCCCCTGGGTGAGGGTGGTAGTAGTGGTAGGCATCCAGCCCCCCTGGGTGAGGGTGGTAGTAGTGGTAGGGCATCCAGCCCCCCTGGCTAAGGGTGGTGGTAGGCATCCAGCCCCCCTGGGTGAGGGTGGTAGTAGTGGTAGGCATCCAGCCCCCCTGGCTAAGGGTGGTGGTAGGCATCCAGCCCCCCTGGGTGAGGGTGGTAGTAGTGGTAGGCATCCAGCCCCCCTGGCTAAGGGTGGTGGTAGGCATCCAGCCCCCCTGGCTGAGGGTGGTAGTAGTGGTAGGCATCCAGCCCCCTGGCTAAGGGTGGTGGTTGGCATCCAGCCCCCCTGGGTGAGGGTGGTAGTAGTGGTAGGCATCCAGCCCCCTGGGTGAGGGTGGTAGTAGTGGTAGGCATCCAGCCCCCCGGGTGAGGGTGGTAGTAGTGGTAGGCATCCAGCCCCCTGGCTAAGGGTGGTGGTTGGCATCCAGCCCCCCTGGCTAAGGGTGGTGGTTGGCATCCAGCCCCCTGGGTGAGGGTGGTAGTAGTGGTAGGCATCCAGCCCCCTGGGTGAGGGTGGTAGTAGTGGTAGGCATCCAGCCCCCTGGCTAAGGGTGGTGGTAGGCATCCAGCCCCCCTGGGTGAGGGTGGTAGTAGTGGTAGGCATCCAGCCCCCCTGGCTAAGGGTGGTGGTAGGCATCCAGCCCCCTGGCTGAGGGTGGTGGTTGGCATCCAGCCCCCCTGGGTGATGGTGGTAGTAGTGGTAGGCATCCAGCCCCCTGGGTGAGGGTGGTAGTGGTGGTAGGCATCCAGCCCCCTGGGTGAGGGTGGTAGTAGTGGTAGGCATCCAGCCCCCTGGCTAAGGGTGGTGGTAGGCATCCAGCCCCCCTGGGTGAGGGTGGTAGTAGTGGTAGGCATCCAGCCCCCCTGGCTAAGGGTGGTGGTAGGCATCCAGCCCCCCTGGGTGAGGGTGGTAGTAGTGGTAGGCATCCAGCCCCCCTGGCTAAGGGTGGTGGTAGGCATCCAGCCCCCTGGGTGAGGGTGGTAGTAGTGGTAGGCATCCAGCCCCCTGGATGAGGGTGGTAGTAGTGGTAGGCATCCAGCCCCCTGGGTGAGGGTGGTAGTAGTGGTAGGCATCCAGCCCCCCTGGGTGAGGGTGGTAGTAGTGGTGGGCATCCAGCCCCCCTGGCTCAGGGTGGTGGTAGGCATCCTGCCCCCCTGGGTAGGGGTGGTGGTGCGCATTCAGGCCCCTGTGTGCATATGTGGCATTGGTGATGGGCATCCCGCCCTTATGGTGCTGCTGTTGCTGGTGTAAGTATATTCTGCATCCCTCTGTGTGTGTGTGATATGTCGTGTACGTGTTGTATGTGTTTTGTGGTTGGTGTCTGACTTACCTTCTGCGCCGTACGCGTCCGTGCCTGTTCCGGTAGTAAGTGTAGAATATTGGTATGATCGGGACGAAGGGATTCATGGTTGGTTCGTGTCGTTCGTCCTTCTCGTCGCTTCGCGTCGTCCTCGTCGCTTCGCCTCGTCCTCGCCGCTGGCGTGTTCGTCTCGTAGCCGTGGATCGTGTTGTGGCGCGAATCGGAGCTTATGTGCGCCTCTCCCGGATGCTTTGACATGCCGTGCGTAGCGACGGGTTCGGGCGCGTACGGAAAGCGCATCGTACTCGCTCGGCCGGACGGAGCTGCATTTTCCTTCCGTGCGACTCGATTCGCGGCGTTTCCGGATTCGCCTCGGTCGGGGAACAGGACCTGGTTTGGGTGAGTACGGCTCGGCCGGATTCTGTGCTGTTGTGCGCATCGTACTTAGTCGTTCGGTGTGCTGTACGGATCGGTCGGGAAACAGGCTTTCGCATGGCTTTTTTCCCGACCGAATGGTATTGGGTGCGCCTCCGACCGAGATCGGAATCGGCCCCCTAGTTTCTAACTTACTAAAAGGTTGCAGCAAGACTTGGAACTCTTGCAAAAATTTGAGCACAATGTTGTCACACAATCCTGGTTACAGTACTGGCAGGAACACAGCAGATTGGATGCATCACTAGACTAGGCGAGTACTATATACAATCACACAGAACTTCATGATGGGCTACTTCTTGAACCCTAATTTCTCAGTTTGTCCCAAAGCCAAATTATCTATAGAAATGAGGAACCCCAGCCATGCTTAGAATGCATCACAGTGGAGTCTTATTCTATGCTAGTCTTTAAGGTTGCCATTGTTCTATGTAAATCATTTGGCTGTTGACTATGTTAAGATGTGGACCGTGCGATGAGTGAAAATATCTTAATTTTATTTAAATCATCTCCGGAGTACATCATTTCAGTGGCAACAAAGGTGAGATCTCAATGCAAATTTGCAAAGTTCAATTGATTATCACAATATGCTTAGGATTACCTTTGTTACTCTGAGACACTGCTCTCATATCATCATTGGGCTCATGTGCAACTCCCTCCACTTCTTTCGTTTTCTTCATACTCCTGCAACACTTTCTACACATCAACATAATAGTAGGGCAATCTTTATTCTCCAAATTTTATATTGTTTCTTCTGAGACTTCTTTTTGTCTCAAACACTTGTACGCTTCTAAATCCTCACTCTCATTTTATCTCGTCACAAGCCAGGGTGTGTTCCTTTCTTTTTGTGACAATGAACACCTCATTCAAAGGAGGATCTGCCTTTATTACCCTCTCCCCTTCTCCCTCTTCACCTTCAAGATGAAAGGCTTATGTATATATTACATAGAAGTCTCATGAGAGACTTTACTGGAGAAACTTTAGAGGTGGCAGGCTCCTTCCTCCCACCCATTCTTTTTAGCTCACTCTAGTATTTCTGCAGCAGTGAAACATAATTTCCTACAGCTCTGACTTTAATTCCTCTCAGTGTCACCTCTCACCCCAATCCTACCTCCTTCTCTCTTGTTCCCTCATGACCTCCTCCACTTACTTGTCCATGCCAGCAAACACCGGAAGCCAGCTATCCAGAATGCACTATTGCTCTGTCAGGTAATAAAATTGTACTTTGGGAAAGAGCAGTTCATCCATAGGGCTCATTTCTCATTTATTTCATCACCTTCTTTCTCGTTTGGTCCCGTTGTTCCTTTTCTCCAATCCCCTCTTGGTGCTTGGAGGTGAACTTAGAGTTGCATAAAGCACTATAAAACATAAGATATAAAAAACAGTAGTGGGCATCCGTATAAGAAGCATGTCACACCCAATAAGCCAATGGGTGGACCACGGTACCTGCACTCAAAAGTACTATGTTGAAATAATGAAGATTTTCTTTAGAATATGGGTAATCATGATTTCATTAAGGATTTGAATAGCGCAGTTTGCCTGCAGTAGGTCTTTTTTAGGTCGAGCCTAGAGTAGCGCGCAAGCGCTGCTCTGGCGAAGACTTTATGTAGGGGCTTCCAAAAGCTGACCAGACACTCGTGCGTCATGGCCTTTTCCGTGCGGTTACCCGCACGGCAGCCATCTGTTTGCAATTATCGTGCCCAGACGCGGGCGCGATAATTGAAAACACATGGCCATTGTGCACAAGCGTGTGGTCAGCTCAGCAGGCTGCCGCGCTCGCTCGCCCCCGCTCCTCTCTGACGCTGCCGACGTCTCTGCTGTCCAGCGCTTCACTTGTTTATAGGTGAGATGGTGGGCACTGCTGGTTTTTATGGTCCAAGGTGATAAGGAGTAGTAAAGAGCACTTATGCAGGTTGCCCCACCATGAGCAAGACTTGAAAATAACCAATATAATTGTATGTATTTCTTTCGATATTTGGAATTAGAGGCTCACTATGTTTCGCTTTCAAAGTGACAATGCATCACTTTGAATAGCCAATACGATTTATTCTTATAAAAAAGATTGGCTTTTTCCTTAAGTGGTAATCTGTGTAAAGTCCTAACCTTGTTTTGACAAAACATAGTAACAGCTAATATCTCGAAGGTGGTCTGATTGTCTTGAAGATAATAATACTTGACAATATTGAGATGGCGCAAAGCTGAACAAACACTGTACATAAATCAAACTGACAAACGGAGGTATTTTAGTTATCAAAACAGTATGGCGAGAGTATGTTTGCCCCTGTAGGCATGATTTAATGTTATGGATTTTTCAGTATGTTACCTTTGCCGCAGCATGCTGCGTGTCTGCCCGCTCCTTCCAACATGGCGGATCTCAGCCTCCTGTCTAGAGGTTTTCTAAAGTGAACTCAGTTCATGAATTTATTAAACTAAAAACGAAATGATCCAAAGAGCTATGGGTAAGGGACGTGAGGCGTGGGCGAAAATTTTGAGGAATACAAAATAACCATTGTGTCCTGAAAAAAAATGCATTATGGTTTTATTGAGATCTCCAAAGTTTCTTTGAACTTTCGGTCTGCAATCCATTTCTCTTCTCAACTTCAACAGCCTCAGACTAATGCCTTCTTAATTAAAAGCTTTAAACAAAATGTTGCAAATAACAATAATATTTTTAGCATTTTTCACAGAGGACTTTTATTCCAACGCCTGTTTTTTCAGTAGGTTCTACGAATGTCTCTGAGCCCAGCGTTCTGGAATTATTCAAAATGACTCCTCAGTTACGCGCTATTAATAAAGAACGTATCCAGGAAAAAGCACGCGCTTCTAGGAACGAGGCCTCTGAATGTTTACTCCACAGCCGCTGGCGTCATGTAGCGCGCTCAGTGGCACAGGAAGCTGAGGTGCTGGAAACAATCCTGTTCAATCAAAGAGGAAACAAATCACCAACCAGGCCAAAGGCTTAATTTATGCACAGGAGTCTATATTTAGGTGCGCGCAATATGCCAGAGTGGATAGAAACCCTTCGCTAGATTAGATTTGAATGACAATTGGCAGCAGTGGAATATTTAACTGAGCATCACCTGCCGACAGCAGCGCACACATAACAACTGCACATGTAGATAACAATGGCAAATGCGTATATACAACTGAGCACTTCATGTAGACAGATGACATTAGACCACACATGTCTGAGCTCTGCATGCACGCAAGACAACGCAGCGTATTTCATGAATTGTTGAATGCATGTTTGCAACTACATAGTGCGATGCATGGACTACAGTGTCTTACAACTGGGACTCGAAGGGGCATATATATTTTACAAACTGCATTTTGTATAATGTAAAGTAGTACTACAGTAGCTCTACTCGACCTCTGCCTCTACTGTCTTTTCTGTGTGGAAGTTTCTCCAGAGTGGCAGAGGTTTCCATACCCTTAAGCACACGTTATTAGTAAATGTGGGAGCGACAATGTGGAGTAGCTGGAAAATGGGGATACTTACTACTAAATGGGATGGGTTTACCGAAATTTAAGGAGGGGTCTGAATTGGACATGCCAATACAAAACAGACACCCACAAAGGAGCGAGACCATTGCTATTCAGTGACCCCACTACTAAAGTTACTACAGCACTAGATGTGTCCAGACAGATATATATGTTCTCCAGTCCAGCCTTGGAGTAAGACAACCACTGCTACTGCAACATACTACCATATAAATCGGTGGAGGCAGGGAAGTAAACTTACATCCCATAGGAACTAATTTTAAATTAATTACATAAAGTTCGACATTTAAATCTATATAAATATATCTATCCATCTACCTATCTACATATCTATCTAGATGTATACACAAATTTATGTACATATGTGATAAAAAACTATATAAAATTATTATTATTTTTACATTTTATTATAAACTTAATTAAAAAACGAATCACTTTTTAAACGCATTAAAAATAAAAAATGATGTAAACTAATTCAACAGAGAATTGTGAACACATTTATTAAATACTAAATAAAAGTAACATGTATTTGAATGTCGTAATTTTTTTAAATTATTTAAAAATATAATTTATAAATTAAATGAAAATGTTTCAATTAATTCATAATTTAATGGCCACATAATTTGATTTTGTTTAATTTGTTCTTGGTTAAAAATAACTATTTAAAATGAATTTACATTTCTATCTTAAACTACAATGATTTTAGTATTTTTAAAAAGAATAATAAACTTAAATAACTTGCCCCTACTTTCCCATATGGACATCTTCACCAGGGTGACGGAGCCCTCTACCTATGTATACAAGTTGCTAACTTTATACTCGTAAATCTTGTAGGACGATCCGCCCCCAGATTTGGGGGTATGGAGACATATAAGTAAACACCTAGGTGTAAATCAACACTTGAAAATGGTGAGTAGTTAAAAAGTGGAGAGTTACACCTAAGAATAGTAGTAAATAAACATGTGAGTAAATATACACATGTATATTTATCTTTGCGAATAGGCCTCAATGAATTAGTTTTCCTTCGTTTGCAAATATCAGGGTGTGTGCAGTTGCAAACTTTATTTCTTGAAAACAACTTCAGAAAATATTCAAAGTTTATAAAGTTCTTTATGTTTGCGCTTTCACATGAAAGTATGGGTTTTGACAACACTTTTAATATTGCATAGTCCCCATTAGTACCCAAACATTGCACAAAAACTTCCTTTGTGACACCCATAAGCACGCTTTTTCTGCACGCGAGTGTGATTTGGCATGCAGTGTTTCTGGCACAAGATGGGGCCAGTTGATTAAAGCTGGTGATTTTGTGTTACCTATCTAAGACGGGACTGCTGCAGGGCTGCCAGTAGGGCATTGCAAAAGCCTCATCTGCCCATCAGTACACCTCAGCTTGCGTCAAATGCATCTGTTCACCACATATCTATTAGGAGGACAAAATTACATATATGTGTCCAGGATGCCACTATGGTTCTTCACTGTGCGGCTTAGAATGAGGGGACTTCAAAAGGGGAGGGGTAGCTCAGTCGCTATTCTAAAAATGAAGGTACGGCTCTATCTCCTGTATCTGCAAAGATCACCTCATCAAAAATCACACCAGAATTTAACTATAGGTTATGAGGGGTAAATCCAAATGGTACACACAAACATACCTTCAATCAATGATACATCTTCAAAGAATATTATGTATCAAAAGCTCAAAACTATTTATGGTACCTGAAAATCAGCAACACCGTCGTTATATTAATTTCATAAAGCTAGTATTTCATTCAAATGCTGCTAAAATATTAAAATCACCCATCCATCAACGCACTGCTGGTGTCCCAATCATCCATTCACACATTCATCCTGCTTTCTGTAGCTTTCTCTAATATGTACACATACCAGACCTAAACAGGTATTGGACAATTTGTGAGAAAGAACTGAATTAATCCATAAAGTTGTTGACTCTTAACAATCAATCAATCAATCAATAGATTTGTAGGGCGCTCCTTGTCACCCCTGAGGTTATCCAGGCACTGGCAATGGTTCAAACAAATCGTCCTCAGGACACAATCGTTTAGTACAGTCACATTATCCTAACGCAGCCCACAGATGTGTTTCTTCTTCAGATGTCTCAGTATACTAGTTTCTCAAAGGGGTGCAGCTTTCAACTTGGAGAAAATCACAATATACCTCTCTTTTTCCAAAATTCGTCTTTGTTGTCTTCTCTACATGACTACTCAATCAGGGAAATTGTTTCACTTGACGAGTTTACAGATGCATCTCCCCTTCTGAGAAGAGTGTTGCTCAAGTTATTGCAACAGTGAGATTGAGGGATCATCTCTGCTGCTTCATGAGTGATGCACGGGCTCTTCTGTTTATGGAATTCTGAGATCCAGCAGAGGGAGGATCAGCCAGACAACTGTATACGCTCCATATGCAGTAGGACCTAGAAGAGATATTGCACTCAGGGCCGGACTGGGAAACCAAAGCAGCCTTAGCAATTTTGTCAAATGAGCCCTGCAGGGTGCACAGTGAGCAACCATGACCGCTACAAGGGGAGTGTGGGTGCAAGTGTGAAGCACTGCCTGGCCCAGAGAGGCTGGAAACGAAAGTAAGTGGATTATGCTTGCTTGCTGCTTTTGTTACTGGGGTCCGATATTGCAGCACCGCTGCAAAACCGCCCCCTGTAGCAAAACTGGCCCCAACCCTTCCGCCTCCCGGGGAAACGCCTGATGCCCGGTATGGCCAGTCCAGCCCTGATTATACTGAGGGATTTTGAGATGCCCTCTCCAGGCTTACCTGTGTGTCAGTCCTCCCAGGTCTGATAGGGTATTGAGAATAATCAGCCAGGTCTCACTGACTAAGCAGCCCAGAATACAATAACCAATGCAGTCATACACTTCAGCCACAGGCTGCCATCCGCAGTGGCTCGTTGTAAGGAGCTGGCCTGGAGGAGACGGGCTGGTGCCGCAGCTGATGAAGTGTGCTGCAGTGTAATGCCCTGAGTTGTGAATCAGTTATAGATGTGCCTGCCTTTGTGTTTTAAGAACAGGTTCTAATGATTGCCCATTGTACATTTAATTGAAGTATTTTATGCCTTATGCGGTTACTGTTAATTTTGATATTAAACTAGCCCTATGTTTTTTCCATGACAAGCTGTCGGAGAAGATGAGGCCCATATATTATAGCTATTTATACAGACAACATTTCCATAGCACTTGTAACTGTTTTTTTTGTGTGACAAGCTCTTATAATCTTAAAGAGCCGGGCAGAAATTCCCCAGGCTTTACTATTACTCCGAGAGTTTCTCTGTCAATCTTATAAAAAATGACCTAGAAGTTGACAATGCAACAGTAAATTCTGCCAACAATATCTAATGTCTTCTGGGCTAGGTGCCACTGGAAGCCCCCTCATCAAGGTTGCATACTGCCCTCTGAATTCCAGCTGCCCCCACGGGAGAAAGCCCTGTTCATGGGCCCAGCACCATCTGGGCTTCAAGATAACACTGCTCTTATCCTAAACATATATTTAAATTATAACCCATAATCATCAATATGGAAACATTCATTCTAAGAAAGCAACATTATAAATTAATAGGAAGCAACACATTAAATCAAGTTTTAGCACCTGGGGACGAATAATATGCACATAAGATATCCAAGGCATCTAAATCTAGACATTTATTCAAGATAACTCTAGTGTTTAAAACAGGGGACTCTGTAATAGGAGCTACTTATTTCCAAAGACAATAATCTTGAGCTACTAATAATATTAGTGCTGTACTAGCGACCACATCCCAGAAGATTACATTAGTGGCCACTCCATGCAAGATTGGCAGCAGTGATCACCTCAGTGCATGAGGCAGGGTTTCCATCAGTAATGTAAACAAGCATTGGCATAGCCAATAGGTCTCGCCTTTGGTACCTTATAAGTGTTTAGCCATGCAACAGTTGTTGTTGTTGCACCAAGGATATTGTGCTGCATAACTAAATACTTAGAAGGTCCCAAAAGCGAGACCTATTGGCTATGCCAATGCTTGTTTATTTTTAGATTTGTAGAGCGCTTCTTGTCACCCGTGAGGGTATCCAGGTGCTAGCAGGGTCCAATTGATTAGCCAAATAGCCAGGTCTTCAGGGACTTTCGGAGCTCTGGGAGAGATGGGGAGGTCTATAGATAAAAGGGTAGCTCGTTCCCTGTCTTTGCTGCTAGGTTGGAGAACTGGGGACATCCGCATCTTCTATGTTAGATACAGGTGTGAGGGTTAGAGAAAGGGACGTGGAGCGGAGGTGTCTGGTGGGCTGATGGAAGTTCAGGCAATGGTTTAAGTAAGAGGGTCCTCAGTTGTATAGGTCCTTACAAGCATGGGAGAGGAACTTGAACTGGCATCTTTTCTCTACAGGGAGTCAGTGGAATTCCCTGAGTTAGAGGGTGATGTGGGTTCGTCTAGGAAGATCCAGGATGAGTCTGGCTGCTGCATTCTGTATGGTCTGTAGCCGTCAGAGCAGGTGAGCTGAGATCCCTGCATAGAGAGCATTTCCATAGTCCAGTCGGCTGGAGATGAGGGCCTAAGTGATAGTGCGTCTTGAGCTTTGGGGTAGCCATTTGAAAATCTTACATAGCATGCGGAGGATGAAGAAGCAGGAGGAGGAGACAGTGTTGACCTGAGTCATTATGGTTAGCTTGTTGTCCAGAATGATGCCTAGGCTTCTAGCGTGGTCAGTGGGGGTAGGAGTAGGTCAGAATTCTGAGGGCCGCCAGGATGCATCCCATGGGGAGCTTTTGTTTCTGAAAATCAGTACCTATGTCTTGTCCATGTTGAGCTTCAGGCAGTTGTCCTTCACCCAGTTGGTGATGTCTGTCATGCAGTTGTGGAAGTTGCTCTTGGTGTTGTCTTTGGAGAGGGAGAGGATGAGTTGTGTGTCATCGGCGTAGAATAGGATGTTGAGTCTGTGGGTTTTGGCGATGCTGAAAGGTGTCATAAGTGTTGAAGAGTATCGGGCTGAGCGAGGATCCTTGAGGTACTTCATGGAAGATTTCCTTGAATTCGGCGGTGAAGTGGGGAAGATGGACTTTTTGCATTCTTCTGGTGAGGAAAGAGTTGATCCAACTGAGAGTGGCTCCTTGGATGCCTATGTTGTGCAGATTTGTGATCAGTGTGTGGTGGAAGACTATATTGATGTCTGTCAAGAGGTCTAGGAGGATCAGAGCCGCAGTCTCTCCTGTCAAGTAGGGCTCGGATGTCGTTGGTAGCCGCGATGAGGGCTGTCTCAGTAATGTGGTTGCTGCAAAATCCGGATTGGGAGGTGACAATTAGGAGGTTCCGTTCCAGATGTGAAGAGAGAAGTTGGTTGATGGCTTTTTCTAATACTTTGGACGTTAACAGGGCAAGGGAGATTGGTTGGTAGTTGTTGAGTTCGCTGGTGTCTGATGATTTTTTCTTTAGTAGGGCGTTGACATCTGCGTGTTTCCAGTCCTTGGGGAAGGGGGTCATAGAAATTGACGTGTTGAGCAAGTTGAGAAGTACGTGGCTGATTCTGGCTTTGCCTAGGCTTAAGATGTGGTGAGGGCATGGGTCGGTTTCAGACCCTGAGTAGACAGAGTTCATGATGGAGGCAGTGTCTTGTGGGGCCAGCTGGCTCCCTTCGGTTAGTCTGATGTCTGTGGTGGTAGCGGGGTCGTTGTGTTGCTTGAAGAAGTTCATGGCCTTGGGCTGGGGTTTGAAGTTTCTGTAGATGTTGGCGATCTTGTTGTGGAAGAAGTTTGCAAGGTTGTCACAGAGTTCCTGTGATAGGTAATGAGGTTTGTTGCAGCTGAGGAGCTGGAGAATTCTTTGACGATGTTGAAGAGTTCTTTGCTGTTAATGGATCTTAGTTCGATGTGTGAGGGTAAGGCGTTTTTCTTCGATTCTGTCAACTGCCAGTGGGAGAGGTTGAGTGCTGTCTTGAAGGCGGTCTTGTCATTCCTGTCCTTGCTGATGCGCCATCTCCTTTTCAGATGTTTACAGTGTTGTTTAGCGGTCTTGAGGTCTCAGTGTACCAGCTATCCTACTTGGTGGACCTCCTGTGTGTGTTGTTGCCAATGTGAATAATGCTTACAGCGCAGTTGGTGATCCAATTGTTGAAACTTCTGACGTTCTGGTCTAAGTTGTTGGAGGCGATTGGGTAGGTGGTGTTGAGGGCATTGATCCATGTATCCTTTGAGACTTTGCTCCAGGTGGGGTGTTAGCAAGACTAGGGGCGAATGTTCGTGAGCTGGTGATGTTGAAGTGGACGATGGAATGGTTGGTCCAGCTGAGTTCTATGGTGAGGCTGTTTCTGATGCGGTCGGTGAAGGTGAAGATGGGGGTCTAATGTGTGGCCTGTGATGCTCATGGGGTTGCAGACGAGTTTGGTGAGTTCATGCTGTCGAGGAAGTTGATAGTGTTGATGCCATTGTTGTAGTCGAAATGGAATTGGAGGTTGCAGAGGAAAATGTCATTGGGGCCTATGGCGAGGGGTGAGATAAAGTCGGCGATGAAGCTGTAGAAGGCTGGACGTGGTCCTGGAGGACGGTAGGTGCCCCTGATGGTGGTTTTGCTGTCTATTTGGAGTTGGAAGTTGAGGTGTTCCGTGACTGGGGCGATGTTGTTATTGGTGGTGGTGCATTGGATGGATTCCTTGTGTATAATGGCGATCCCTCCGCCAGGCTTGTTGATACAGTTGCGGTGGGTGATATTTTATCCTTCGTGTATTGCAGTGGCAATGTCAGACATGGAAGTGGGGTTGAGCCAGATCTCAGTGAAGAAGAGGATGGTGGATGTGAGGGTGGAGATGAGGTCCCAAATCTTGGTGGTGTTTGCATAGTAAGCGTGTGTTGAGAAGGGCACATACGAGTGGGTGTTTTTGTTCAGGTGGTGTCTGTGGTGTGTTCGGGGTGGAGCTGGTCGGTGGGCTGGTGTGCATGCTGTGGCAGGTGAATTGGCAGTGGGTGCAGGTGAAAGGTCCTACTGTGGAACGCAGGTTGGCACGGTGGCAGTGTTTGTTGCAGCATCTGGGGTTGAGGGTATGGAGTTTGGCGATGGTGTATCTGCGGGGGACAGGAGGGCCAGGGGTTGTGGTACTGGTGAAGGAAGTGGCCCTCTAGGCCACTCGGGTTTTCTCACAACCACCTGCTATGCCTTCCCAAGAATGAAGAGTCGGTCAGACAGAGAATACAAACTTACATGCTTTATTAGAAATGCTCTGCAGAGGAGTCCATCATGACCTGCACCCTAAGATGTCTGCCGAGGGACTGGCTCCCCAACAGTCTACAGTGAGTAATCATTCTCCCCCAAGAGCCTCCAACCCCGCCCACCATGGAAAAGTACCGTCCTGGGCCGAACATGAACAAAGGAGGCACTGGGAGATGAGCTACCACCTGCCAGATGGGTACATGTTATCAGAAACCCAAGGCCACTGTGCTGGGTCTCAGCGTCTCCTAATGTGGGAGCAGAACTACACACTTGGATTGGTATGTGAGAGCAGAATAGTCTCCTCATTAGCAAATCGGGACACAACCTTGGACAGAAAGAAAAAACAATAGCGAAATACAGTGTTCTGCTGAGGCAAGCATTACGGACCATGAGGCATAACTCGGGCACAGTCTAAGCAGCCTAATAAGGATTGCAAAAAACAAAATGGAGTCGCATTCGCCAACTGAAGCCTGCACATTACGGGGATAACTCATTGGGTGGCATAACATGAATACAAATGGCATCTATTTAGCCACACATTGCTGACCTAATATAACGTGAAAAGAGTGTGTTGCAGGGGCGGGAATTTGAAACCTAACACTGGGCACAGTCCAAGTGCAGACAGGCTTGCCTGCGGTGCGCCCGTTGCGCAGTTCCGATGCAACCTGCATTAAGTAGGTCCTGGGGTGGGCGGCGCTTCTGTTGTCAGGAAGAATGGTGAGAGGGAAAAGCCAGGTGGGAAGACCCAGGCAGCGGCTGTGTCACTGGATCAGGCTGGAACAAACAGGAACTGGGTGCCACAGGCATGTGGCAGGCTTGGAGGTAGTCTGCTTTACAGAGAAATCTGATGATTTCCAACAGCCCTGTACCTCTGACAGGTCAATAAGCCTACAGCGCAGGCAGTCAAAGGGGCATTCCACATTCCCTCCCTAGACCATCCAGATCATCAGAAGCACTGCATAACAGAAAAATTCTAGGCCTGAACCAAATGTAAATTATCTCTAAGAAATTACGAAATTCAAGAATCTTGTGTTGGAGAAAACCCGCAACCTTTCCATTATGTGATTTCATTTGGTTTTATCCTGCTAGACACTACTTTGCATAGAAAATGTCTTGCCAAGAGACATTTTCCGCTTGAACACGTCTCCCAGTAACTTGTGTATGAAAAAAGTCATGCAACAGACCAGCAATCCACAAATCACATTTAAAGTGTAATTTCACAATTTCACACACCCCTAAGTTATCAATGTCCTAAAGACTAGTTGGGTCAAGTTTAACCAGTTTTGCCTTTCTAAGCAATAGGTATTGAGCAATAGATTTGGAGGTTTATATCAAGGGGTGTGTCACAAACCATTATGTTTCATATCAGTGTGGAATGGTGCAATAGACCCTTTTGCACATCAATGTTTTCTAACTTCTTCCTCGTCACATCACCACAAGGTAGGCACTCCCTTCCTGCCTCCACCCTAAACCAAATGTGATGGCCTACAAGCCTTGACAATTAGAAATCCCTGCGCAGAATTATAAATGCTGTGTTTAGGCTCTGCTATACTTCTGGAAATGGCATGCCCCTTCTTTGTATCATAGAAAGGAGTACCAGAAGTATGGAAAATCTCAGATCTGTGTTCATCCAACCTGTTTTGTAGCTGACCACAGAATCTAGCACTTTTAGTGCTCAGTCTGACATCCTAATTTGATAAAATGAGTGTCACTGATTTGGGTAATAGTAACCCCTGACTAAAGACGTACCAACCTACAAGACTATGGTAGATAGTACTTTATAAAAGCAAATTAGTAGAGAGAAATGTTTTCAGAGATATGGTTTTGGAGGCAGATAACTACTCCCAGAACGCCGATACCCCAGCAGTAAACTGGTTATTTGTGAGAATCTGAGCCATGGGGGTGGAGTAAGGTAGAGACTAATTTAAACCAACATTGACTGAGTGGATCCTTTAGTTTTTCTTCAGCGGAATGGTTTAAGCATACTGAGGAGAGGGAGTAAGACATACCCTTTAATCCCTACTGTTGTGCTTCCGGCGTGGCTGCCACCTAAAATGATGAAAGCCGCCCTAGGGGGCACGGTCTGAATCTTGGGCCGAGAGGCATACGAGTCAGGCCGCCTTCTGGCTGGCGGCTCGCGTGATTGCACTGCTCTTTGATCTGCCAGCCAGTGGCTTGGGGTTGAACTGAAGATCTCTACAAGAGTGCCGTGGTGGGTGGAAGCACTATGTGGATTGACCCCATGGCGCCATGTGAAATAAACTGAACCCGTAGACCCTCTGAGCCGTGGCTGCGGCTGAAGCGGTGCCATGCGGGTGGCTGCCTGACTGCAACTGCGAGTCCCAGTTTATGACTGGGCCTCATTAACTGCTGAGACTTGGGCCTCTGGTGTACGTTCATTGATTTGGGCCAGAGTTGGGGCATATTGTTAAGCACTGATCTACCTGGCTCGGAGCTGCCCCAGCATCTGGGCCCATGTCGGCCGCTTGTGCCCCCTGAGGGAGCATTGCTGGGGAGTGGCAGGACCTGGGCGATACCCTGGGCCAACCCCCTTTGATCTCGCCAGTGTGCCATGGCTGACTTCAAGTGGCTGGGCTTAGACACTATCCTGGAGCAACCCCCTTTGCTCTCACCAGTGTGTCTTGTTTAAATTCAAGGTCAGGTCCTATGGGCCTACATAATCGATTGCCCCATGCACAGGAGTGTGTGAGGTCTGCTCATGCCGCACTGTTTGTACCGCTTTGGGGGGTGAGGCTGGACCTTGAAGCCATCCAGCACTGACAATTGTGATTCTCATCCTGCAGTGACCCTTCTGACTCAGGATGACACAGACCTATCAGTGGTGCAAGATGGGGAAAACTGACATGCGACAGTCAAAGATCTCCGTTGAACAACGCAGAGAGATGCGCATGATGGACTCGGATGACCGGCGGCCAAGTCAAGGGACTGGGAAGGGCACATCTCAGGAGCCAGACCTACGCACTGTGTTTCTGGATCTTAAACATAGTTTAACCACCATTTATCCTAAAATTGACCGGCTGACTAATCGATTTGATTGCCTGAAAGGAAGAGTTGATCAGCATAACAAGTGAATAGGACCACACGTCAGAAGTGGAAGATGGGAATATAGCATGTTACATCGCATGCTATTACATCGCGTTCTATTACAACGCGGTCGTTACAACGACTGCGTTGTTAGAACGCAATAGCTTTACATCGCAAGCTATTAGATCGACTTGCTGTAGGGGACGTGCTGGACTTAGGAATAGTATCATTTACTATTCCAACTCCAGCCTGCGCAACAGTAGGGAAGGTGTTGGAATAGTAAATTATACTATTCCTTAGGTTAGAGCGCCCCCTACAGCAAGTCGATCTAATTACTTGTGATGTAAAGGCCTCGCGCTCTAACAATGCCGTCGTTGTAACAGGAACGCGATGTAATGGCAGCATTGTAAACACTGTTTCCCGGAACATGGTAACTCTGCAACTAGAGAGACTGTACTCTGCATGGAACATGTTCTAGAGGTCATTCTGAACAAGAATGATTTGGAGGCAAGGTTACGGAGAAACAACTTTCTAATAATGGGCATCCTGGAGTCAGTGGCCATGGGGTGTATGGAGGACTATGTAGAGACAATGCTTTGAACAATATTTAGAGTAGCACTTTCTGCCACGTTCATTGTCGAACGAGCCCACAGATCCCTGGTTGATATCACCGTTTTCTAAATGAGCGAGATGTTTTGGGTGGGTTGGTGGCATTTGGTGTGGTTTTGTTGATTCTGACAGTGTCTGCAAATGATTACGTTGTATCTTTCCCTTTCTTGCCACTCCGTGTGTAGATGTAGGTTCTCATGCATGGTGGCTCCTGTGTGTGTGACCGGCTATAGTATACTCACACATAGCTTCGCATGCCAACACTTAAATGTGTAACCTAGAATGTACGGGGCCTCAACGATAGGCGCAAGGCATGTCTTGGCATACGTGCAGAGACACTGTGCAGACATTTGCATGTCGCAGGAACTTCATTTAATGGAGGAAACGCAAGTGCGTTTGAGAGTGTAGTGGGTTGGCAAGCAGCATGTCTCATACTATTCTAACTATGTGTGTGGAGTAGCAATTTTAATTCGCAAGGGCTTGCCCTGGCACACACACAAAGTTCTATACAACCACCAGGGGTGATATGTTTTATTGTCTGGTACATTGCAGGGCCACCTGTTTAAGCTCCTCACCATATATGGTACAAATGTGGAAGACCCCAATTTTTTTGCAGAGGTCAGGAGACTGGCGGGCACACATGGACCTGGGTTGCTTCTGTGTGGGGGGCAACTTCAACGTGATCTTGGACCCTAGAGCAGATGGATCTAGTGATTCCAGACACTCTCACCCGAATGCTGCTGGGCAATTGTGTCTTACAATGGTTGACAATGACCTCATTGATCTCTGGAACTCCAGACACGAAGACAGTGTGGAATGCACAATCATAGCCACTACACACAAAACATGGTCGCGAATTGACTACTGGTTAGTTACACGTGATATAGATGCATGGACCACTCGTCACACACCTGCCTCATACGCTATCTGATCATGCTCCAGTATTGCTGGAGATGACTCCCCCTGATTATAAACTACGCACTTTCATGTGGCAGCTTTCGACTGGGGTGTTTTGCGATGAGGTCTGGACAGCTATTGTGGAGTACTTTGAGCACAATGCTGGCATGGTGCCCTCTCAGCCTACCCTATGGGAGGCCTTTAAGGCTGTCATTTGAGGGGAATGCGCAGCAAAGCAGGCAGGCGTACTGTGAGCTTAAGCAACTTGATGAGGAGATCTGAGCTCTGGAGCTACAGTATTTTGTGAATTGCAGTACATTCATGCTGGCAGTCATCTGAGGCGAACTCACTGAATTCGAGGAGGTGGTGCATAGAGAGACCCACTACCTGGGAAAGAGGCCCGTGCTCAACGCTATGGAGAGGGGGAGAGGGGGAGGAAGACATTAGCCAACCTGCTACATAAACCATGGGCTAGCGATTACATTGCTAAATTTCAATGCACGCATATTGGAGTTGAGGCCATACATGGGGAGATGTCCAGTTTTTACTCCACATTATACACAATTAAACAGTCCGGGCCCCCACCTGACCTAGTCTCTTACTTTGATTCAGTGCAGGTGCTTTGGCTTGAGGAGGGTCACTGGCAGTTTCTCGATGATCCTTTTTGGTTGGAGGAGGTGATTCAGGTCATAAGTGCGATGCCAGGAGATAAGGCCCCTGGCCTGAATGCCCTAACCGCCGCATTCTATAAAGAATTTGCTCCAATTCTTGCTCCGCACCTCCTTGTCATGGACTAGGAGTCCCTTGCAGTCAGAGTTCTCCCCCCCTTCCCTGCGGGAAGCATTCATTGTGACAATATTAAAGCCAGATAAAGACCCTCAGCGATGGGGGTCATACAGACCTTTATCCATGATTAAAAAGGATAATAAAATCCTTGCAAAAATTATTGCCTCTAGGCTGCTCCCGCTTTTGCCTTTAATAACACAACCAAATCAAACGGGTTTTTTGCCTGGAAGGTCAACGGCCCACAATTTACATACCTTTTTTGCACTTATGCATACCATTGACCCTACCCTGAAGACGACTGCGATCTTCTTGGACGCTACAAGTCATTTGATTCACACGAGTGGCCATACCTCTTCGCTCTATTGTCCCACCTTGGAATGAGCCCCAGGTTCATCCCACTGATTGGCCTCCTCTATCCTCAGCCAGTCGCCCATCTGAGGGTAAATGGGATGATCAGCCCCCCTTTACGGTATCGCGTGGCACGCAAAATGGGTTCCCTTTATCACCCATTTAGTTCGCTATAGCCATGGAGCCGCTGTTAACTCAGCTCAGGCAACATCACTCCCATCATGGCCTGGCTTCTACACCTCGTTTAGTGTTAGTGTCTATGTATGCGGACGATGTTCCTCTATAGATGAGGGATCTGCGAGATAACTTAGATCCGCTGATTAGAGAAGTCATCAGATTTGGAGGCTTAGCCGGGAAACAATAAATTGGACAAAGTCAATACTATTCCCACTGGGAGACGTGACAGAGGAATTTCTATCAGAATTCCCACTGCGGTGGGTGAGCAAGCCTGTGAGATACTTGGGTGTCTAGCGGAGCCGAGACTTAGATGAGCTGTGGAGGGCATGCTATGGCTACCAGATGACCTAGCTAGTGGAGCGAGAGGAGGCCTAGCCAAATTTCTTTACCTATTTCTCAATCTACCACTGCTGTTGCCGGTGTGTTTCAGGAGACAACTCCGGTCCCAACTAGTGGCCCTAACTTGGGTGTGTAAGCAGCCTAGGATAGAATCGGTGACAATTATCATCTCTTTTGAACAGGGAGTACTGAGAGCACCGGATATGGATCTGTATTAATTTAGCGCCGAGGTGCAGTTTGTACATTACTGGCTCTATCCTACGCAGTTCCAGGCCCACACTGCACCTGAACATGATCACGTGGCTCCTTGTTTCCTCCAGAAGGCAGTGTATCTTGCTCCCAAGCGATCAAGGATGGGGATTGACACTGTGGCTTGCACAGTGTGGCCGTGGAGCGAACTAAGGCGGCCTTCTCGATTGAGCAGCCTATTTGCCCCTTCAATCCTGATCATTGGGCATCCCTCCTTGCCTATCATGCTTGATGCTGGCATGTGGCAGGCTGCATCGCTGACAGCTGACAACCATGGGAGCCATCTACCCGGACGGCACTTTCATCATGCCACAGCAAGCCCTGCAGGACCGTTCACATATTACCAGCTGCATGCTGCCATAAGCAAGCTTCATGACGCATTTGCTGCAGCCCCGCCCACATTCCCGGTGCTTGAGGCGACTCTTGTAAATTCTTCCCCACACAGACTGATCATGAGGCTTTACGCCGGCATGCAAGACACAGCGCTGCTCTGGGTCCCTGGAGCCAGGCAGTCGTGGTCCACTGACCTCGGGAACCCCATTACAGAAGAGCAATGAAAGTTTTGCTGCACTCTTTCTCACGTGCTTTCGCCCAATTACAGGCTGCATCTGGTTCATTTTGAGTATCTGCACAGATTATACTGCACTCCAGAGCAAGTGCAGAAGATAGGTCTGATGCATGATGCGCATTGCGTGTGCTGCGCCCTACGCTAATTTCATCCACCTGGCGTGGAACTACCCAGAAGTAGGGTCTTTCTGGCTAACTGTCTTTGATACAGTGCTTAATTTGTGCCGGTGGTTACCGGTGCTGAGCACCAGCACTTAATAGTTAACACCGGCTCTTGTGGCAGCCTGCCACTTGGGGCGTTGTTTGCTACTTTTGAACTGAGCACAACAACAGTTATTTAATATGCATTTAAAAGGACAAATACCTGCTGCCCGAACATTCCTATAGCTTTTAGTGGCCTGGACTAGTCTGTACTGTCACACTTTTAGGAATGTGATGGTTAGTTGTGCTGGTACAGTCATTAGCAGCACTGACAGGGGCAATGGGTATTGCAAGCTGCTTTGGCCTCCTGACGAGGGCCCTGGCACTTCGTTTTTTTACAAATTAAGCACTGCTTTGATACTGTTGACGAGGTCATCGAACACACCCATAATCATTGTCCAAGAGTTGCGCTCTTGGGCTACATGAGGCACGTTCCACTGTAAGTGCGCAAGCATCAGGTAGTGAAGCATTGGGGGCAGCGGCCGTCGCCACTGCAGGTGGCATGGCTTTGTGATGTTTCCTGTTGTCAGGAACAACTAACAGCATACAGGGAGCTAATGCCTGCAAGATCGTGTCCCAGAGACATTTGGTCCCCCTTGGAGATGTTCCTCAAAATGCAGAAGGGGCCAATCCGAACTTAGAGGTAGCTGACCACTAAACTAACCACTCTGCTGCTAGTCAAGCTCATTAGGCAAATATTTGAGTTTGATGGGTGATGTGCCCATTGCTCTTCCTTTCTGTGTGTGTTTGGGGCTTGCCTATTAGGTAGCCTGTGCCTGTGTTCACTTGCTGAGTGGTCACCCTTTTCTTCCCTCTCTTAATCCCCCCTGTTGTGCTAAAGAGAATTATAGCCTTAGCAATTTAATTTCTCTGACATTGTATATTTGATATATTACATTGTATTGATTCGTCATTGTCTGATTGCTGCACTTTGCTGTCTTAACTTATATTTCAATAAACAGAATTTAAAAAAAGTTTCATCACTTGACTGCTAATCCTCTTTGGCATCATTGAAGCAACTTTTCAAAGAGTAACTTCCCTTGTACGATGTCATTAAAATGTATAAAAACATATATAACCTTAATTAAAACACCTATATCGTAAAGGTGTATATACATATTACATTAGTATTGCTGGATGAAAACGTTACACCCAGCATGATTTGTTACATTGACTTGTTACCATTTATCAGTAGACGATTTTTCCATTTGTGAAGACAGCAACAGTAAATAATAACTTGTTTTATATAGCACTCCATACTGGGCGAGTCTATACCCCAAATTAGATAGCTTGATATGTATTTGTAAAGCATATGTTCACCCCTTGGGACATCTTGGACCTGAATAACAGATGCCTCTTTTACTCACCTCAATGGTGCTCATTTTATTGACCTCAGAAGGATGAAATATTTGGTGGAACCACCTGGAGTCAAACCTGTAAAAATGAGGTCGTACACAAATCCCTAGAGTAGATGCATTAGTTCACTGGGCCATTTTCCTCAGAAGAATGTAAGGGTAAGCTGACCAAAACATGATCAGATTGGTCACCGACAGATCACTTCAGGTTCCATTTGGAAGCTTTCGAATCTCTCACAGTGGTGCTGTAACACATTTCTCAGTGAGGGTGCTGCTATCAATGTTACAATACTGCAGTCATAGGGATTGTGCAAAGTCCAAGCATCACAAAGAAGTGTAGCAAATGAGGCACACCCATTCAGGAGGAGGTAGTAAGGTGTACAGTTTAGCAGGTGGTGCATTTTAGAACACACTGTCACAAATATATTGCTAAAGAATGGTGTGGTAGTGCACTGTCATTTACAGACAACACGTTTGTCATTGAAATGGCCACTAAATTTGCAGAGACATGCAGTTGCACTGATAAAACTATATAATGCACAAATTATAATGCCTGGAAATTGCCTTTTAGCGAATATTATCATTTGCACATCAACAAGTAAAGTGTCTTGATTTGTTTAGATCCAATTAAAATGTGCTTCAATCGTGCTTCCCAAACTGCAATTTAAAAAAAATATTTGTACAGTTCATTTACAGATATTTACATTTTGTTGTGTTAAAAAAATGACATCCTATAGCCTATCATTTTACACACTCTGTGCCTCAACAAGATTGCCATACAGTGCAGTTTACAGAAACCTCCCAATTTGCAGTCAGAGGAAGAACAGTAAATGCCAATTTTCATGGTAAAAAACATGAGCAATATGTCAGAAGACATAATCTTGCATTTGACCTCTGTCTTTGAGTGTCGAGGGGAAAAGGTAAAAAACATCTTTATTGCTGATTCAGCGGCTGAACCTCAGCATGCTGACTTTGGGGGTGCAGTAGCACCCTCCTCATCCCTGCTTCCAGTGCCTATGCTTCTCAGGAATCCTTCTGGATAATTACCTCAGCCACTTAAAGACGGAAAGAACAGCTGTAAATAAGGCTATCATTTTATTCAATATGGCACATCCTGTAGATGAATATCAGAGGAGAAAAAGCATCAAATCCTTAAAAAATTATATCTATGGATGTGTTTTCATAGTAGTACGAAACTGCAGTAATCGAACCCTGAAGGTAAATGGTACCCTTGTTTGAATGGATGTCTGCTTAAACACTGTGTCCTGCGATTATCAATGTCATGTACCAGTCCTCCAATATTCTGTATGATGCATTTAAAAGCAGCTTATATTTTAAAGCACACAACCAATACATTTGGGGAACGCTAAACTTATAATCACGACAAAGCGAACATACCCCAGTTTGGCTCTCAAATATGGCAACCAGACATCTCATTAATGAGCCCTTTTAATCAATTTAGGATGATATGAATCATCCCAAATTGAATAAAAAGGCTCATTAATGAGGATATCTGGTTCTTATATTTGAGAGCCATACTGGGGTACGTTTGCTTTGTTGTGGTTATGATTTTATATAGGTGAGTACAAACGCATACCTACATAATTTCTCGTTCATTCCCCCCAGCCCTCCATATGAAAAGGGTTTTGTCTATGTTGAAGGCTATACTTAGCCGTTCTGACCTGAAACCATAGATGCTGGGCTCAAGCCGACCACTTTTACTTTATTTTCAGAAGTTGAGGTGGTTGACTGGCAACTAAGTTACACCACTGCCAAGAGCCTTCTCCCTTCGGGAATGGCTGCAATTATTGCAATGGAAATTTAGAAGGAGAGATCTAGCCATAACTACACAGTCGTTATTGAAGAGACAATAGATTCATTCTGCTCCCCCTAATGGTGATTTTTTCAAATGTTTAATCTTTTGACTGTATATGTCTTTTGGATGTGAATCATCACTTTTGGACCTAAAAGAAGCATGTATAGAGGTACTGTCATTCTCTAATTAGGGCAAAACACAAGCTTATGAGTAGGAGGAAAAGTCTTCAGAAATGGCATATTTGGTCACTTTGAGACCTTAAAAAGTGGTAATTCAATATGAGGCATGATACACATGACATTTGGCATCATCTTTTTATGCCAAAAAATCCAATCTGATGAAAATCGATGACCCCGGACCTTACTAAAACCCTCAAAATGGCCAAATATAGTGTTTTTCAAATGTTTTATCTCTTGCTGTATATGACTTTTGGAGGTGAATCATCACTTTTGGACCTAAAAGAAGAGTGTTTAGTGTCATTTGCAAGCTTTCAGTAGACCAAAATAACACTTTCAGAGTAGGAGGGAAAGTCTATAAAAATGGCATATTTGGTATTTTTAAGGCCTTAAAAAGTGGTTATTAAATGTGAGGCACGATATAAATTACATTTGGAATCCTCTTTTGTTCATGCCCAAAAATCCCATTTTTTCTGAAAATCTATGACCCCGGACCTTAAGAAATTTCTCAATAAGGGCCAATAATTGGGATTTTTCGAATGTTTCATCTTTTGACAGTATGTAACTTTTTGCTGTGAATCATCACTTTTGTTACTAAAAGAAGCGAATTTAAAGTCATTGTCATACTCGAAATAGGCTAAAATACAAGATTCTGAGTAGGAGGAAAAGTCTATAAAAATGGCTAAATAGGTCACTTTGAGGCCTTAAAAAGTGGTTATTAAATCTCAAACAGAATATAAATGACATTTGGAATCATTTTTTGAACATGCCATAAAATCCATTTTTTGTTGAAATTGATTACCATGTCTGTATCTTAATAAATATCTCAAAATGTCGAAAAGTGGTGATTTTTCAAACGTTTCATATTTTGACTGTATTTGACTTTTTGATGTCATTTACAGTCAAAAAATAAATTTTCTGATGAAAAACTATGACCCCGGACCTGAGAAACTTTCTACAAATGATCAGTAATGGTGATTTTTCAATGTTTAATTTTTCAACTGTAAATGACTGTCAGATGTGAATCATCACTTTTGGAACTAAAAGAAGTGTGTTTAAAGTCATTTTCACACTTGAAATAGGGCAAAACACAAGCTTATGAGTAGGAGGAAAAGTCTTCAGAAATGGCATATTTGGTCACTTTGAGACCTCAAAAAGTGGTAATTCAATATGACATTTGGCATCATCTTTTTATGCCAAAAAATCCAATCTTTGATGAAAATCGGTGACCCAGGACCTTACCAAAACCCTCAAAATGGCCAAATATAGTGTTTTTCAAATGTTTCATCTCTTGCTGTATATGACTTTTGGATGTGAACCATCACTTTTGGAGCTAAAATTATTATGTTTATAGTCACTTTCATGCTCCAAAAGGCTAAAACTCAGGTTTCTGATTAGGACGAAAAATCTATGAAAATGGCATATTTGGTAAGATTGAAGCCGTAAAGTATTTATTCACTACAGGGTGCCATATAAATGACATTTAGAGTAATTTTCTGGTCATGATTAAAAGTCTATTGTCTTGATCAAAATCAATAATCTCAGACCTTAGAAATTTCTCAAAATGGCCAAAAATTGTGATTTTTCAAATATTTAATCTATTCACTGTATATGACTTTTGGATGTGAATCATCACTTTTGGACCTAAAAGAAGCGTGTTTAGTGTCATTTGCAAGCTTTCAGTAGACTAAAATAACACTTTCAGAGTAGTAGGGAAAGTCTATAAAAATGGCATATTTGGTATTTTTGAGGCCTTAAAAAGTGGTATTAAATTTGAGGCACAATACAAATGACATTTGGAATACTCTTTTATTCATGCCCAAAAATCCAATTTTTTCTGAACATCATTGACCCCGGACCTTAAGAAATTTCTTAATAAGGGCCAATAATTGGGATTTTTTTAATGTTTCATTTTTTGACAGTATGTAACTTTTTGTTGTGAATCATCACTTTTGTTACTAAAAGAAGTGAATGTAGAGTCCTTGTCATACTCGAAATAGGCTAAAATACAAGATTCTGAATAGGAGGCAAAGTCTATAAAAATGGATAAATAGGTCACTTTGAGGCCTTAAAAAGTGGATATTAAATATGAGGCACACTATAAATTACATTTGGAATCATTTTTTGAACATGCCATAAAATCCATTTTTTGTTGAAATGGATTACCCCGTCTGCATCTTAATAAATATCTCAAAATGTCAAAGTGGTGATTTTTCAAACGTTTCATCTTTTGACTGTATTTGACTTTTTGATGTGAATCATCACTTTTGGAACTAAAAGAAGCATATTTAAAGTCATTGTCACACTTGAAATAAGCTAAAACACAAGCTTCTGAATAAGAGTAAAAGTCTATAAAAATGGCATATTTGGTCCAGTTGAGGCCTTAAAAATTGGATATTCAGTAGGAGGCGTGCTTCGAATGACATTGTACATGCGCCCAAAATTTTCTTTTGTTGAAAATGGATTACCCCGTCCATATCTTAAGAAATATCTCAAAATGTCCAAAAGTGGTTATTTTTCAAATAACCAAAGCCTGGGCACACGTATATAAGTGTGTGTAAATAAGGTAAAAGTGACGTAAGTCCATAGGAAAATCAATTGAAGTAAAGTTCGCAGAAGAGTCTTTTCTTATTTCTTTAATTTAAACCACGTTGAAAGGTAATCAGCAGAAAAAACCAACAACCAGCCAACACGTGTTTCGTCTAGGAGGTTACTCCCACGACTTCTTCAGGGCTGTAGTCTTGGTGAACGAAGCAGTAAACTCGAGATGCCGGTGATAATTCCAACCCGGCAGGTCTGTACTGCAAGGTAAGTAAGAGAGTGCCCAAGTGTATGGATAGTCAATAACTTGTTGAATCGTATTAGGCTCGAAGCAAGCCACGAAAGGGGACACTGGTGTGTATCTTGTAGTCAACGATTTAATCCGGTGTAGTATAGCGGATATGCCAGGCATACGTCCATTCGGTTCAGAATAGATTCGAAAGCAGATACCAGTGTAAAGACACGGGTGTGTGTCAACGATTTCTATTATTGCAACGAGGAGTGAGTCGTGGCTTGCGTCGATGTCCTTCCGGTGTGGACATACGCTAACAAAGCTGAGCGCCACCACTTCCTACTAACTCAAAACCCATTTGGTTATTTTTCAAATGTTTCATCTTTTGGCTGTATATGACTTTTGGATGTGAATCATCACTTTTGGAACAAGAATAAGTGTGTTTAGAGCCATTTTCAAGCTTGAAATCTGGCAAACCACTAGCTCCTGAGTAGGAGGAGGAGTCTTTAAAAGTGGCTAATTCGGTCACTTTGAGGCCTTAAAAAGTGGTTATTAAATGAGGCGCGATACAAATAACATTTGGAATCATTATTTGTACATGCCAAAAATTATTTTTTTGTAAAAATCTATGTCCCCAGTCTTTAAGAAATCTCTCAAAATTCCCCAAAAGTGTGATTTTTTTGATTGTTTAATCTTTTAGCTGTATATGACTGTTGGATGTGAATCATTACTTTTGGAACTAAAATAAGTTTGTTTAGAGTCTTTTTCAAGCTAGAAATTGGTCAAACGCAAGTTTCTGAGTAGGAGGAAAAGACTATAAAAATGGCATATTTGGTCACTTTGAGGTCTTAAAAATTGGTTATTCAAAACGCAATATAAATGACATTTGGAATAATTTTTTGAATATGGCATAAAATAGATTTTTTGTTGAAATGGATTACCCCGTCCGTATCTTAATAAATATCTTTAAAAATGTAACTGTGTTTAGGGTAAATTTTATGCTTGAAATCGGTCAAAACAAGCTTCTGAGTAGGTGGAAAAGTAAAAGAAAATTGCATATTTATTCACTTCGAGCCTCAAAAAGTGGTTATTCAACATGAAGTGCGATACAAATGACATTTGGAATCATTTTTTGTGTATGTGCTAAAAAATCAATTTTCTGATGAAAATTGATGACCCAGGACCTCAGAAACTTTCTCAAAATGGTCAGAAATGGTGATTTATCAAATGTTCAAGTTTTTTCACTGTTTAAGAGTGTTGGGTGTGAATCATGACTTTTGGAACTAAAATAACTATGTTTAGAGTCATTTTCATGCTTGAAATTGTACAAAAGGCAAGTTTCTGAGTAGGAGTAAAAGTATAAAAATGGCAAATTTTGTCACTCTGAGGCCTTAAAAGTGGTTATTAAACATGAGGTGCGATATAAATGACATTTGGAACCATTTTTTGGCACATGCCAAAAAACAAATTTTCTGATGACAATCGACCTCGAACCTTAAGAACTTTCTCAAAATGGCCAAAAATTGTGATTTTTCAGATGTTTGTTTTGACTGTAAATGACTGTTGTATGTAAATCCTCACTTTTGGAACGAATATAACTTTGTTCAGAGTCATATTCATGCTTGAAATTGGTCCAAGCTTCCAAGTAGTTGGAAAAGTCTATAAAAATTGCATATTTGGTCCCTCTGAGACCATAAAAGTGGTATTCAACATGAGGCGCGAATCAAATGACATTTCGCTTTTTTTTGTATATGCAAAAATCAATTTTCTGACTGAAAATCGATTACCCTGAACCTTAGGAGCTTTCTGAAAATGGTCAGAAATGGTGATTTATCAAATGTTTAAAGGTTGTGACTGTAAAGAACTATTGGATGTGAATCATCCCTTTTGGAAGTAACAATCCAACAGTCATTTAAAGTTTAAAGAATAAACATCCAAAAAATCACCATTATCAACCATTTGGAGAAAGTTCCTTAAGTCCGGGGTCATCGTTTTTCATCAGAAAATTGATTTTTTTTGGACTGTACAAAAATGATTCAAAATGTCAATTGTATTGCGCCTCTTGTTGAATAACCAATTTTTAAGGCCTCACAGTGACCAAAATTGCCATTTTTATACACTTTTTCTCCCACTCGAAAGCTTGTATTTTGCCTGGATTCGGGCATAAAAAATGACTCTAAACACACTCATTTTAGTTCCAAAATTGATAATTCACACCCGACAGTTATTTACAGTCAATAGATTAAACATTCAAAAAATCACAATTACTGACCATTTGGAGAAAGGTCCTAAGGTCCGGGGTCATCCCCTCATGTTGAATAACAACGTTTGAAGGCCTCACTGTGACCAAAATTGCCATTTCTATTGACTTTTCCTCATACTCAGAAGCTTGTATTTTGCCAAACTTCGGGCATGAAAATGACTCTAGACACACTTATTTTAGTTCCAAGAGTGTTGATTCACACCCAACAGTCATTTACAGTCAATAGATTACCATTCAAAAAATCACCATTACTGACCATTTGAAGAAAGTTCCTAAGATCCGGTCATTGTTTTTCATCAGAAAATGGATTGTTTGGACTGTACAAAAAATTATTCAAAATGTCAATTGTCTCGTGCCTCATGATGAATAACCACTTTTTAAGGCCTCACAGTGACTTTTCCTCACACTCAGAAGTTTATATTTTGCCTTATTTCTGGCATGAAAATGACTCTAAACACAGTTTTATTTCCAAAAGTGATAATTCACATCAGACAGCACTGAGCGCATAGTGGAAAACGCATGGAAGTATGCATCCTAGGCCTATTCCGTAGAAACATAAGGCATCATTGCGCTTCATAGATTTGGCCTGATCACAGCTAAATGCCTGGTCACCAAGCGGTGGAAAAGCCCTGAACCCCCATCATGGGAAGCATGGCATCGCTCTTTCACAAACTTGGTGCAGGGTGTGGCACTGAGACAAGAAGACTTCCTCGGATTACGCTGAACTCCCCTTGCATCATCTTCGGATGCCATGCTTCAAGATTTTCAGAAACCCCGACAGGGATCAATCCTCATGCTCGGAAAATGGCAGTACACACCTGAGATGGCCAGCGTTGGCACTTCATAGATGCTAACAACCAATGCCTGCGCCCAATGCACGCGCCTGAGCCCCTGCCACACAGTCCACGCCTGCTCAGTACTACGTGCACCTCACACACAGGTAGAACGCTGGTCGACAGTGCATTAGAAAAAGGCAAGAAACTCGGATTGAATCTCTAGGGCACACAGCTGGACAAATCTACACAGTTCACTCCCCGTTAACCTCCCCCTCCCACCTGCATGCACAGCTACATCACACTGAGATCACAGCTGGATGCAATCCCACTCGGTCACTGAGCGCACAGAGCCTTTAAGTGGCGCCCGCGGCATCACCACCTCATCAATCCGCGGCACGACACGATTGTAGATGCCCTCTACCCACATGTTGACCAGCTGTTGGCATAGCAATGTATTCCAGATTGCAAAAGTCAATTGTATTTGCATGTGGTGTGTCCCCTGTTCACTTTACAAAAACGAATAAAGGAATGTAAACAAAAATAGTGAAAATTCACATCCAACAGTCATTTATAGTCAAAAGATTAAAATTCAAAAGATCATTATTACTGTCCATTTGGAAAAACGTCCTAAGGTTTTAATCAGAAAATTGATTTTTGGACTGTACAAAATATTATTGAAAATGTCAATTGTATCACGCTTCATGTTGAATACCGACTCTTTTAAGGCTCACAGTGACCAACATTGCCATTTTTATAGACTTTTCCTCATACTCAGAAGCTTGTATTTTGCCTGATTTTGAGCATGAATATGACTCTAAACACACCTATTTTAGTTCCAAAGGTAATGATTCACATCCAACACTCATTTACAGTCAAAAGATTAAGCATTAAAAAAATCACCACTTCTGATTATACAGAAAAAGTTCCTCAGGACCGGGGTCATCGTTTTTCATCAGAAAATTGATTTTTTTGAACTACAAAAAATTATTCAAAATGTCAATTGTATCATGCCTCATGTTGAATAGCCACTTTTTAAGGTTTCCCAGTAACCAAAATTGAAATTTTAATAGACTTTACTCCTACTCAGAAGATTGGCTTTTGCCCGATTTTGAGCATTAAAATGATGCTTAACACACTTATTTTAATTCCAGAAGTGATGATTCTCATCCAACAGTCGTTTACATTCGAAAGACTAAACATTACAAAATCACCATTACTGACCCTTCAAAGAAAGTCCCTCAGGTCCAGGGTCTTCGTTTTTCATCAGAAAATGGATTTTTTGGACTACAAAAATGACTCAAAATGTCAACTATATTGCGCCTCATGTTGAATAACCACTTTTTAAGGCTTCCCAATGACCAAAATCACCATTTTTATAGACTTTTCCTCCTACTCAGAAGATTGGCTTTTGCCCGATTTTGCGCATGAAAATGACTCTAAACACACTTATTTTAATTCCAAAAGTGATGATTTACATCCGACAGTCATTTACAGTCGAAAGATTAAACATTAAATTATCACCATTACTGACCATTCGAAGAAAGTTCATCATGTCTGAGGTCATCGTTTTTCATCAGAAAATTGATTTTCTGGACTGTACCAAAAATGATTCAAAATGTCAATTTTATCATACCTCGTGTTGAATAACCCCTTTTTTGGCTTTCCAGTGACCAAAATAGCCATTTTTATGGACTTTTCCTCCTACTCAGAAGCTTGTATTTGACCCGATTCCGAGCATGAAAATGACTCTATACACACTAATTTTAATTCCAAAAGTGATCATTCACATCCGACAGTCATTTACAGTCGAAAGATTAAACAATAAAAAATTACCATTACTGGCCATTTGTAGAAGGTTCCTCAGGTCCGGGGTCATCGTTTTTCATCAGAAAATTGATTTTTTGGACTGTACAACAAATTATTAAAAATGTCAATAGTATTGAGCCTCATGTTAACCCCTTCGGCCCCCGGCTGTCTGATCACATGGCACTGGAAATCCCTCTGGTGCGGGCATCAGAGGGATTCCCCCCAAACAGCCTGGGGAGCTGGGGAAGAGCTTCCCCAGGTCCAGAGGCAGCTCCCCTGGTTTCCCTGAAATGACGATCAACGCGCACGTCGCTATCTCAGCCCCCCGAGCACGTAGAAAGACGGGAGAGGTATCATTGGAAAGGGGAGAATCTCCCTAGTGCATCCCTGCTTGGGGATCTCCCCTGGAGGGCGATCCCCAAGCAGGGATCCACCCACTAGAAACCAGGGAGGGGGGAACGGCCCCTTGGGCAAGGGCCTTTGCTCCCCCCTATTTGTTTTGGGCAATACAGTATTTCTGCCGCCCCCTGTGAATTTTGTGGATCCTCGCAGATTCTAGAACTTTCCATCACAGAAATGTGAGGAAAATGTGTTTTTTTGGACAAAGTTTGAGGTTTTCAAGGGATTCTGGGTAAGAGAACCTGGTGAGAGCCACACCAGTCACCCTATCCTGGATTCCTCTGGGTGTCTAGTTTTCAAAAATGTATAGGTTTGCTAGGTTTCCCCAGGTGTCGGCAGAGCTAGGGTTCAAAATCTACAGCTAGGCACTTTGCCAAGAAAGGGTCAGTTTTCACTGTAAAAATGAGGTGTGTCCACGTTGCGTTTTGGGTCGTTTCCTGTCGCTGGCACGATGCCTACCCACACAAGTGAGGTATCATTTTTATCGGAGGACTTTGGGGAATGCGGTGTGGGTGGAGTTTTGTGGATCCACGCAGCTTCCAGAACTTTCCATCACAGAAATGTGAGGAAAATGTGTTTTTTTTACTACAAAGTTTGATGTTTGCAAGGGATTCTGGGTAAGAGAACCTGGTGAGAGCCACACAAGTCACCGTATCCTGGATTCGTCTGGCTGTCTAGTTTACAAAAATGTATAGGTTTGCTAGGTTTCCCTAGGTGCCGGCAGAGCTAGGGTTCAAAATCTACAGCTAGGCACTTTGCCAAGAACAAAGAAAGGGTCAGTTTTCACTGTAAAAATGTGGTGTGTCCACGTTGCATTTTGGGTCGTTTCCTGTCGCGGGCACTAGACCTACCCACACAAGTGAGGTATCATTTTTATCGGAAGACTTTGGGGAATGCGCGGTGGGTGGAATTATGTGGATCCACGCAGATTCCAGAACTTTCCATCACAGAAATGTGAGGGAAATGTGTTTTGTTTTTACAAAGTTTGAGGTTTGCAAGGGATTCTGGGTAACAGAACCTGGTGAGAGCCACACAAGTCACTCCATCCTGGATTCCCCTGGGTGCCTTGTTTTCAAAAATGTATAGGTTTGCTAGGTTTCCCTTGGTGCCGGCAGAGCTAGGGTTCAAAATCTACAGTTAGGCATTTTGCAAAAAAAGGGTCAGTTTTCAATGTAAAAATGTGGTGTGTCCATGTTGTGTTTTGGACCGTTTCCTGTCGTGGGCCCTCGGCCTACCCACACAAGTGAGGTATAATTTTTATCAGAAGACTTCGGGGAATGCAGGGTGGGTGGAATTCTGTGGATCCACGCGGATTCTAGAACTTTCCATCACAGAAATGTGAGGGAAATGTGTTTTGTTTTTACAAAGTTTGATGTTTGCAAGGGATTCTGGGTAAGAGTACCTGGCGAGAGCCACACAAGTCACCCCATCCTGGACTCCCCTGGGTGTCTAGTTTTCAAAAATGTATAGGTTTGCTAGGTTTCCCTTGGTGCCGGCAGAGCTAGGATTCAAAATCTACAGCTAGGCACTTTGCAAAAAAAGGGTCAGTTTTCACTGTAAAAATGTGGTGTGTCCATGTTGCATTTTGCGACGTTTCCTGTCGCGGGAACCAGGCCTACCCACACAAATGAGGTATCATTTTTATCGGAAGACTTTGGGGAATGCAGGGTGGGTGGAATTTTGTGGATCCACGCAGATTCCAGAACTTTCCATCACAGAAATGTGAGGAAAATGTTTTTTTTTTTTTTACCAAGTTTGTGGCTTGCAAGGGATTCTGGGTAAGAGAAACTGGTGAGAGCCACACAAGTCATCCCATCCTGGATTCCCCTGGGTGTCTAGTTTTAAAAAAATTTATAGGTTTGCTGGGTTTCCCTTGGTGCCGGCAGAGCTAGGGTTCAAAATCTACAGCTAGGCACTTTGCAAAAAAGGGGTCAGTTTTCACTTTTCCTGTCCACTTTGCGTTTTGGGCCATTTCCTGTCACGGGCACCAGGCCTACCCACACAAGTGAGGTACCATTTTTATCGGGAGACTTAGGGGAACACAGAATTGTAGAGCAACTGTTATTACCTATTGACTTTTGATGCATTTCTGCCTTCCAAATGTAAGACAATGTGTAAAAAAGAAATCACTTTGAAAAATGTCCTATCGTTCACATGCTAGTATGGGTACCCACAATTTCAGAGATGTGCAAATAGCTACTGTTTCTAAACTCTATATCTTGTTCCTATTTCAGAAATACATAGGTGTCTTTCATGCAGATTTTTCACGGTTTATATTTTCCCAAATGAATTGCTATATACCAGGTACACAATAAAAAACCATTGCAAGACGCTGCTCAGTTATTGACTCCGGGTTCGTCGGGTTCTTGGTGAACCTACAAGCCCTATACATCCCACAACCAGAAGGGTCCAGCGGATGTAACGGTGTATTGCTTTAAAAAAATCTGTCATACTTAGAAGTTACAGTTGAAAACGTTGGCACAAGTGGCTGTTTTTTACCCCAACTCATTTTCAATTATTCCTATTTTCAACTGTTGGTTTCGATAAAAAAAACCTTGAAGGATCTACACAAATGACCCCTTGCAGAAGTCAGACTTTTGTTTACTTTTTTGAAATGTATAGCCTTCCAGGATCCATTATTGCTTTCATACCCATTTCTACCATTAACTGGAAGGAGGTTGAAAGCATAAAAAATAACAAAAATAGGCTATGTCCCAGTAAAATGCCAAAACTGTGTAAAAAATGATGGTTTTCTGACAAAAGCAAGTATGTCCCTGAAAGCTGGGAAGATGGTGATTTCATCACCACAAACCCTTTGTTGATACCATTTGCAGGAAAAAAACAGACACTTTCATTTTCAGCACTTTTTTTTCCAATTTTTCACAAAAAAACAAAATGTTGGTGTATTTTGTCTAATGTCTGAGTCTCCTCCAAGGGAATCAACAAACCCTGGGTACCTTGAAAAAACCCAAGATCTTGGAAAAAAAGGATACAAATTTGGCGTGGATACCTTATGTGGTGAAAACGTTACAGGGGCCTAAGCGTGAACTACCCCAAATAGCAAAAAAAAGGCTTAGCACAGGGGGGAAAGGCCTAGCAGCGAAGGGGTTAAGGCCTCCCAGTGACCAAAATTGCAATTTTTATAAACTTTTCCTCCTACACGGAAACTTGTATTTTGCCCGATTACGAGCATGAAAATGACTAAACACACTGATTTTAGTTCCAAAAGTGATGATTCACATCCAACAGTAATTTACAGTCAAAAGATAAAACATTAAAAAATCACCATTACTGACCATTCGGAGAAAGTTCCTCAGCTCCAGGGTCATCGTTTTTCGTCAGAAAATATATTTTATCACACCTCATGTTGAATAACCATTTTTTATGGCTTCACAGTGACCAAAACTGCCATTTTTATAGATCTTTCCTCCTACTGAGAAGTTTGTATTTTGCCTGATTTCGACCATGAAAATGACTTTAAACACACTGATTTTAATTCTAAAAGTGATGATTCACATTCGACAGTCAATTACAGTCGAAAGATTAAACATTAAAAAATCACCATCACTAACCATTCGGAGAAAGTTCCTCAGGTCCGGGGTCATCATTTTTCATCAGAAAATATATTTTTTTGACTGTACAAAAAATTATTCAAAATGTCAATTGTATCATGCCTCATGTTGAATAGCCACTTTTTAAGGTTTCCCAGTGATCAAAATTGAAATACTTATAGACTTTCCTCCTACTTGGAAGATTGTCTTTTGCCCAATTTCGAGCATTAAAATGACTCTTAAAACACTTATTTTAATTCCAAAAGTGGTGATTCTCATCCGACAGTCATTTACAGTCGAAAGACTAAACATTAAAAAATCACCATTACTTACGATTTGGAGAATGTTTCCCAATTCCGGGGTCATCATTTTTCATCAGAAAATAGATGTTTTGGACTGTACAAAAATGACTCAAAATGTCAACTGTATCGCGCCTCATGTTGAATAACCACTTTTTAAGGACTCCCAATGACAAAAATCGCCATTGTTATAGACTTTTCCTCCTACTCAGAACATTGTATTTTGCTCGATTTCGAGCATGAAAATGACTCTAAACACACTTATTTTAATTCCAAAAGTGATGATTAACATCCGACAGTCATTTACATTTGCAAGATTAAACATAAGAAAATCATAATTACTGACCATTCGGAGAAAGTTCCCCTGGTCCAGGGTCAACATTTTTCATCAGAAAACGTTTTTAGGACTATACAAAAAATTATTGAAAATGTCAATTGTATCACACTTCATGCTGAATAACCACTTTTTAAGGCTTCTCAGTGACCTAAATTGCCATTTTTATAGACTTTTCCTCCTACGCAGAAGATTGAATTTTGCCAGATTTCGAGCATGAAAATGACTTAAACGCACTTATTTTAATTCCAAAAGTGATGATTCACATCCGACAGTCATTTACAGTCGTAAGATTAAACATTAAAAAATCACCATTACTGACCATTCGAAGAAAGTTCATCAGGTCTGAGGTCATCGTTTTTCATCAGAAAATTGATTTTCTGGACTGTACCAAAAATGATTGAAAATGTCCATTTTATCACGCCTCATGTTGGATAACCACTTTTTATGGCTTCCCAGTGACCAAAATTGCCATTTTTATAGACTTTTCCTCCTACTCAGTAGCTTGTTTTTTGCCAGATTTCAAGCATGAAAATGACTATAAACACACTTATTTTAGTTCCAAACGTGATGATTCACAACCGAAAGTCATTTACAAATATTAAACATTAAAAAATCACCATTACTGACCATTTGGAGAATGTTCCTCAGGTCCGGGGTCATTGCTTTTCATTAGAAAATAAAAAATTTTGAACTGTACAAAAAATTATTCAAAATGTCAATTGCATCACGCCTCATGTTGAATAACCACTTTTTATGGTTTTCTAGTGACCAAAATTGCCATTTTTATAGACTTTTCCTCCAACTCAGAAGATTGTATTTTGCCCGATTTCGAGCATGAAGATGACTCTGAACACACTGATTTTAATTCCAAAAGTGATGTTTCACATTCAGCACTCATTTACAGTCAAAAGATTAAACATTACAAAATCACCATTACTGACCATTCGAAGAAAGTTCATCAGGTCTGAGGTCATCGTTTTTCATCAGAAAATTGATTTTCTGGACTGTACCAAAAATGATTGAAAATGTCCATTTTATCACGCCTCATGTTGGATAACCACTTTTTATGGCTTCCCAGTGACCAAAATTGCCATTTTTATAGACTTTTCCTCCTACTCAGTAGCTTGTTTTTTGCCAGATTTCAAGCATGAAAATGACTATAAACACACTTATTTTAGTTCCAAACGTGATGATTCACAACCGAAAGTCATTTACAAATATTAAACATTAAAAAATCACCATTACTGACCATTTGGAGAATGTTCCTCAGGTCCGGGGTCATTGCTTTTCATTAGAAAATAAAAAATTTTGAACTGTACAAAAAATTATTCAAAATGTCAATTGCATCACGCCTCATGTTGAATAACCACTTTTTATGGTTTTCTAGTGACCAAAATTGCCATTTTTATAGACTTTTCCTCCAACTCAGAAGATTGTATTTTGCCCGATTTCGAGCATGAAGATGACTCTGAACACACTGATTTTAATTCCAAAAGTGATGTTTCACATTCAGCACTCATTTACAGTCAAAAGATTAAACATTAAAAAATCACCATTACTGACCATTTGGAGAAAGTTCCTCAGGTCCAGGGTCATCATTTTTCATCAGAAAATTGATTTTTGGACTGTACAAAAAATGATTCAAAATGTCAATTGTATCATGCCTCATGTTGAATAACCACTTTTAAGGCCTCCCAGTTACCAAAACTTCCATTTTTATAGACCTTTCCTCCTACTAAGAAGCTTGTATTCTGCCTGATTTTGACCATGAAAATGACTTTACACACACTGATTTCAATTCCAAAAGTGATGATTCACATTCGACAGTCGGTTACAGTCGAAAGATTAAACATTAAAAAATCACCGTTACTAACCATTCGGAGAAAGTTCCCTAGGTCCGGGGTCATCGTTTTTCATAAGAAAATATATTTTTTTGACTGTACAAAAAAGTTTTCAAATGTCAATTGTATCAGGCCTTATGTTGAATAACCACTTTTTTAAGGCTTCCCAGTGACCAACATTTCCATTTTTATAGACTTTTCCTCTTACTCAGAATATTGTATTTTGCTCGATTTCGAGCATGAACATGACTCTAAACACTCTTATTTGAATTCCAAACGTGATGATTCACATCCAACAGTCATTGACAGTTTAAAGATTAAATATTAAAAAAATCACCATTACTGACCATTCGAAGAAAGTTCCTCAGGTCCGGGGTCATCGTTTTTCATCAGAAAATGGATTTTTTGGACTGTACAAAAAATGATTCAAAATGTCAATTGTATCTCGCCTCATGTTGAATAACCGCTGTTAAGGCTTCCCAGTGACCAAAATTGCCATTTTTACAGACTTTTCCTCCTACTAAGAAGCTTGTATTTTGCCTGATTTCGAGCATGAAAATGACTTTAAACACACTGATTTTAATTCCAGAAGTGATGATTCACATTCGACAGTCATTTACAGTCGAAAGATTATAAACATTAAAAATTTAAAAATCACCATTACTGACCATTTGGAGAAAGTTTCTCAGGTCCGCGGTCATCGTTTTTCATCAGAAAATTGAGTATTTGGACTCTACAGAAAATGAATAAAAATGTAAATTGTATCATGCCTCATATTGAATAACCGATTTTAAGGCTTTCAAGTGACCAAGATTGCCATTTTTATAGACTTTTCCTCCTACTCAGATTGTATTTTGCCCGATTTCGAGCATGGGAGTCAGTCTAAACACACTTATTTTAATTCTAAAAGTGATGATTCACATCCAACAGTCATTTACAGTCGAAAGATTAAAAATTTAAAAAATCACCTTTACTGACCATTGGGAGAAAGTTCCTCAGGTCCAGGGTCATCGTTTTTCATCAGAAAAGTGATTTTTTCAACTATACAAATAATGATGCAAAATGTCAAGTGTATCACCCCTAATGTTGAACACCCACTTTTTAAGGCCTCCCAGTGACCAAAATTGCCATTTTTATAGACTTTTCCTGCTACTCAGAAGCTTGTATTTTGCCCGATTTCGAGCATGGGAGTCACTCTAAACACGCTCATTTTGCTTCTAAAAGTGACTATTTACATCCGACTGTCATTTACAGTCGAAAGATCATGAAAATGACTCTAAACACACTGATTTTAATTCCAAAAGTGATGATTCGCATTCGGCAGTCATTTACAGTTGAAAGATTAAACATTTTTAAAAATCACCATTAATGACCATTTGGAGAATGTTCCTCAGGTCCGGGGTCATCGTTTTTCATCTGAAAATTGAGTTTATGAACTCTACAACAATTGATTCAAAATGTAAATTTTATCATGCCTCATGATGAATAACCACATTTGAAGGCTTTTAAGTGACCAAGATTGCCATTTTTATAGACTTTTTGTTCCTACTCAGAAGATGTACTTTGCCCGATGTCGAGCATAAAAATGACTCTAAACACACTTATTTTAATACTAAAAGTGATGATTCACATCCAACAGTCATTTACAGTTGAAAGATTACTGACCATTTTGAGAAAGTTCCTCAGGTCAAGGGGTCATCGTTTTTTATCAGATAATTGATTTTTTGGACTGTACAAAAAATGATTCAAAATGTCAATTGTATCACGCCTCATGTTGAATAACTACTTTTTGTGGCTCCCCAGTGACCAAAATTCCCTTTTTTTTTTTTATAGACTTTTCCTCCTAATCAGAAGCCTGTATTTTGCCTGATTTCGAGCATGGAAATGACTCTAAACACACTAATTTTGCTTTCAAAAGTGATGATTCACAACAGACAGTCATTTACAGTTGAAAGACTAAACATTAAATATCACCATTATTTACCATTCTGAGAAAGTTCTTCGGGCCCGGGGTCATCGTTTTTTATCAGAAAATTGATTTTTTGGACTGTACAAAAAATGATTCAAAATGTCAACAGTTTAACGCAATATTTTGAATAACCACATTTTATATACTTTCAAGTGACCAAAATAGCCATTTTTATAGACTTTTCCTCCTACTCAGAAGCCTGTTATATGGCCCCTAGGGACATTGTTGACATTGCTAAGTTAGCATGAGCTTTGCTGCCATGATGCTGCTTTTGCGCACGTTACTACATGACTTTATTTTTGCAAGCCTCTGTTTATGCCTTTCACATGAGAACTGTCTGCTTTTCACGTTTTCTGCTGAGTTCCTGGAGTTTAGTCTGAACACGATGTGCAAGGTCGAAAAACAGTGCCCCTTGTCATTCTGTTCTGGTCAGTCCCTAGCACCTAGACACAACATGCTAAACACTGCTGCAATGCTGGAGACTCGTGCTTTGATATTACGGGGATGCATGTTGTTTTAACACACACTTGGAGAGAGCCCTTTCCATGGAGAAGAGCTATGCTGTTCCTATGATGTAAACCTTGCATCTAGACTTTAAGGTATGGGGTCTGCTGTCAAAGCCCTTAGATCTTCCTTTATATAAATAAACTTCTTCCAGTCAAGGGGAGGGTGGTTAGGCCTTATAGTCCTTTTTCCACTGTCTTTATAAAATGACTTCCCCCTTTGTGTTCTATGGAATTGGAACAATGCTAATTGTTTTAAGTTTATGCATTTTGCTGCTGGTAGTGGCTCGTATACTGTATTGTAGAGCACGATAGTTAAAATAAACATTTTGAACTATTACAGTGACTGCCAAATTCTTATTGTGGACAAGTACGAGTGAGCGAGCGAAAGGGTATGTCTTGCTACCGCGATTCCTGAGAGAGTCGGGAGTGTTGTGTTCTGGGTTGTCTAATCATTTGTAGCTCTGTGATTTTTTGGAGGAGAACGAATGAGACACTATTGCTAGTCGGTTTTGGGATTTTGGGTACTAAGGTGATAGATTGGTACACTCCTATACACCGAGGTCCTGTTTTCCTGCGCATAGTTCTGTGTAGGCGCAGATTCTCCGCAACACCTGTATTTTGCCTGATTTCGAGCATGAAAATGATTCTAAACACTTATTTTAATTCCAAAAGTGATGATTCCCATCCGACAGTCATTTACAGTTGAAAAATTAAACATTAAAAAATCACCAATACTGATGATTGGGAGAAAGTTCCTCAGGTACGGGGTCATCGTTTTTCATCAGAAAATGGATTTTTGGGGACTGTATAAAAAATTATTCAAAATGTCAATTGTATCACACTTCATGTTTAATAACCACTTATTCTGGCTTTCCAGTGACCAAATTTGCCATTTTTATAGACTTTTCCTCCTACTCAGAAGATTGTATTTTGCCCGATTTCGAGCATGAAAATTACTCTAAACACACTTATTTTAATTCCAAAAATGATGATTCACATCCGACAGTCATTTACAGTCGAAAGATTAAACATTAAAAAATCACCATTACTGACCATATGGACAAAATTCCTCAGGTCCGTGATCATTGTTTTTTGTCAGAAAATGGATTTTTCGGACTTTACAAAAAATTATTAAAAATGTCAACTGTTTCACGCATTATGTTGAATAACCAAATTTTAAATACTTTCAAGTGACCAAAATTGCCATTTTTATTGACTTTTCCTCCTCCTCAGAAGATTGTACTTTGCCCGATTTGGAGCATGAAAATTACTCTAAACACACTTATTTTAATTCTAAAAGTGATGATTCACACCCAACAGTCATTTACAGTTGAAAGATTAAACATTAAAAAAATCACCATTACTGACTATTTGGAGAAAGTTCCTCAGGTCCGGGGTCATCATTTTTCAGCAGAAAATGGATTCTTTGGACTGCACAAAAAATGACTCAAAATGTCAACTTTATCGCTCCTCATGTTGAATAAACACTTGTTTAGGCCTCCTAGTGACCAAACTTGCCATTTTTATAGACTTTTCCTCCTACTCAGTAGCTTGTATTTTGCTAGATTTCAAACATGAAAATGACTCTAAACACACCAATTTTGCTTTCAAAAGTGATGATTCACAACCGACAGTCATTTACAGTTGAAAGACTAAACATTAAAAAATCACCATTACTTACCATTCTGAGAAAGTTCCTCAGGTCCGTGATCATAGTTTTTCGTCAGAAAATTGATTTTTTGGACTGTACAAAAAATTATTCAAAATGTCAACTGTATAACGCATTATTTTGAATAACCAAATTTTAAATACTTTCAAGTGACCAAAATTGCTATTTTTATAGACTTTTCCTCCTACTCAGAAGATTGTACTTTGCCCGATTTCGAGCATGAAAATTACTCTAAACACACTTATTTTAATTCTAAAAGTGATGATTCATATCCAACAGTCATTTACAGTCGAAAGATTAAACATGAAAAAATCACCATTACTGACTATTCAGAGAAAGTTCCTCAGGTCCGGGGTCATCATTTTTCATCAGAAAATGGATTCTTTGGACTGTACAAAAAATGATTTAAAATGTCAATTGTATTGCGCCTCATGTTTAATAACCACTTTTTCTGCCTTTCCAGTGACCAAAATTGCCATTTTTATAGACTTTTCCTCCTCCTCAGTAGCTTGTATGTTGCCAGATTTCAAACATGAAAATGACTCTAAACACACTAATTTTGCTTTCAAAAGTGATGATTCACAACCGACAGTCATTTACAGTTGAAAGACTAAACATTAAAAAATCACCATTACTTACCATTCTGAGAAAGTTCCTCAGGTCCGTGATCATAGTTTTTTGTCAGAAAATTGATTTTTTGGACTGTACAAAAAATGATTCAAAATGTCAACTGTTTCACGCATTATGTTGAATAACCAAATTTTAAATACTTTCAAGTGACCAAAATTGCCATTTTTATAGACTTTTCCTCCTACTCAGTAGCTTGTATTTTGCCAGATTTCAAACATGAAAATTACTCTAAACACACTAATTTTGCTTTCAAAAGTGATGATTCACAACCGACAGTCAGCTACAGTTGAAAGACTAAACATTAAAAAATCACCATTACTTACCATTCTGAGAAAGTTCCTCAGGACCATACCTGAGGAACTTTCTCCGAATGGTCATGGTTTTTCATCAGAAAATTGATTTTTAGGACTGTATAAAAAATGATTCAAAATGTCAACTTTATAACGCATTATTTTGAATAACCAAATTTTAAATACTTTCAAGTGACCAAAATTGCCATTTTTATAGACTTTTCCTCCTACTCAGAAGATTGTACTTTGCCCGATTTCGAGCATGAAAATTACTCTAAACACACTTATGTTAATTCTAAAAGTGATGATTCACATCCAACAGTCATTTACAGTCGAAAGATTAAACATTAAAAAATCACCATTACTTACCATTCTGAGAAAGTTCCTCAGGTCCGTGATCATCGTTTTTTATCAGATAATTGATTTTTTGGACTGTACAAAAAATGATTTACAATGTCAATTGTATCGTGCCTCATGTTGAATAACCACTTTTTAAGGCCTCCCAGTTACCAAAATTGCCATTTTTATAGACTTTTCCTCCTACCCAGAATCTAGTTTTTTACCCTATTTCAGGCATGAAAATGACTCTAAACACACCTATTTCGAGCATGAGATTGACTCTGAATATGCTTAGGTCAAAAAGAGGTGATTCGCCTATAAAAGTCATATACTGTCAAATGATCAAACATGCGAAAAACCACACATTTTTTCCATTTTATGACTTTTTTTAAGGTCTGGAGTCATCTATTTATATTTAACCCTTTTGCTGCTAGGCCTTTTCCCCCCATGTGCTAAGCCTTTTTTGGCTATTTGGGTAGTTCGCGCTTAGGCCCCTGTAACTTTTTGACCACATAAGGTATCCACGCCAAATTTGCGTCCTTTTCTTCCAACATCATGAGGATTCTAAAGGTACACAGGGTTTGTGGATTCCCCTGGAGGGGACCCAGAAATTAGCCACAATACAGCTAAATATATATTTTGTTTTGGAAAAATGGGAAAAAAGTGCTGCAAATGATAAAGCGTCTATTTTTTTCCCTGCAAATGGTATCAACAAAGGGTTTGTGGGGCTGAAATCACCATTTTCCCAGCTTTCAGAAACTGACAGACTTTTGTCAGAAAACCAAAAATTTTTACACAGTTTTGGCATTTTACTGGGACATAGCCTATTTTTGCTTTTTTTTGTGCTTTCAACCTTCTTCCAGTTAATGGTAGAAATGGGTATGAAAGCAATAATGGATTGTGGAAAGCTATACATTTTAGAAAAGTAGACAACTTTCTAAATTCATCAAGGGGTCATTTGTGTAGATCCTTCAAGGTTTCTTTATAGAAACTAACAGTTGAAAATAGGAAAAATTGAAAATGAGTTAAAAAAAACAGCAATTTGTGCCAACGTTTTCACCTGTAACTTCTTCTAATTATGACAGATGTTTGAAAGCAATATACTGTTACATCCGCTGGACCTTTCTGGTTGTGGGGATATATAGGACTTGTAGGTTCACAAAGAACCCGACGAACCCAGAGCCAATAACTGAGCAGCGTCTTGCAAAGGTTTTTTATTATGTACCGGGTATATAGCAATTCATTTGGGAAAATATATACAGTGAAAAATCGGGATGAAAGAAACATATGTATTCCTGAAATTGGAACAAAATATAGAGTTTAGAAACAGTAGCTATTTGCACATTTCCGAAATTGTGAGTACCCATACTAGCATGAGAATTATAGGACATTTTTCAAAGTGACTTCTTTTTTACACATTGTCTTTCATTTGGAAGGCAGAAATGCATCGAAAGTCAATAGGTAATAACAGTTGCTCTACAATTCTGTGTTACCCTAAGTCTCCCGATACAAATGGTACCTCACTTGTGTGGGTAGGCCTAGTGCCCGTGACAGGAAACGGTCCAAAACACAACCTGGACACACTTTATTTTTACAGTGAAAACTGACCCTTTTTTTGTAAAGTGCCTTGCTGTAGATTTTGAACCCTAGCTCTGCCGGCACCTAGGGAAACCTAGCAAACCTATACATTTTTGAAAAGTAGACATCCAGGGGAATCCAGGATGGGGTGAGTTGTCTGGCTCTCACCAGGTTCTGTTACCCAGAATCCCTTGCAAACCTCAAACTTTGTAAAACAAAACATATTTTCCTCACATTTCTGTGGTGGAAAGTTCTGGAATCTGCTTGGATCCACAAAATTCCACCCAGCCCGCATTCCCCAAAGTCTTCTGAGAAAAATGGTACCTCACTTGTGTGGGTAGGCCTAGTTGCCGCAACAGGAAACGGCCCAAAATGCAACGTGGACACACCACATTTTCACAGTGAAAACTGACCCTTTTTTTGCAAAGTGCCTAGCTGTAGATTTTAGTATTAAATCGATTTTATTGGAAGAGCACAAAGCAAAGCAAACAGGACACTGGCGCCTACAACCCAACGGGCCGGCCGACATCTGATCAGGTCGTGGTAACGAGACAATGAAGGAGAACATACAGACTATTAGTTAACACAGCATGTCGCCCACAACCCAAAGAGGGCCGGCCGCGTGGAAAAAAATGGGGGGAGGAGGGAGGCGATAACCGCCACCCCGGTGCATGTGTAACCAAGTGTTCCAGTCTGCTGCCAGATATACGAGCTGCGGAAACCGGCAGCCCGAGTCTGATCATAGTTTCATAGCAGTGTTGGTTTTGATAAAAGACAAAAAACTATAAACAGACAAAAACAATTCCCCTCCCGCCCCCTCCCACCCTCCCCAGTGAGCAGGAAACAAATGAAAAAGGGAAGAGTTTAATCCATGAGCACTTTAAGGTGCGGGACCTCCAATAGGCTAAGGGGCTAGCGTAACCAACCAAGATCTACCACGCTATGCGGAGGGAGTGCTCTCAGGAATTAGTCTCAGAAGCCGGAGATAGCTAGGACAAGTTAGTTCCCGAAATTCAGTGGAGAGGATGGCTATGAATGGGGCCCAGATCTTGGCGTAGTCTGCGTAAGTCCCTAGGGTGGCCATCGAGAGCCTCTCCATACCTAGGAGATACCAGAGTTGGTGCAGCCATTGTGTATGGTCCGGGATCCTATCCGATTTCCATCCAGCTAGAATCACTCGGTGTGCAGCATTCAGCGCAAGTGCCATCTGTCTCCCTCTAATAGAGCGCAGGGGGAAGGTCAGCGCATTGGGACGGCCTAGAAGAGTGTAAGCTGGAAGCCTAGGGATGGTGGTGTGGAAGACCTTATCAATGTCGTCCAGTATTTGTTCCCAGTAACGCGTAAGCTTTGGGCAATGCCACAGCAAGTGGAGGAGGGTGCCAGGGTTGCCACATCCCCTCCAACAGAGGCCGTCGCAACCAGATTGCCACTTGGCGAGTCGAGCTGGGGTATAATACCAATAGGACGCAATCTTAAAGGCAGTTTCCGCGTGGCCCGTGGAGTGTGGTGTGCTCGATAAAAAAATATCCTCCCATTCCTTATCGGACAGTGTACGCCCCAGTTCCTCCTCCCAGCGTTTCTGCTCTGCTGTGCGAACTTTAGGAATGCCCATTGTGAGAAAGGAATATATTTCAGAAATGAGCCCCCGATCGTCCTTTTTACGAGTGAGCCATTTCTCGAACGGTCGCATTGGTCGGTGTGCCAGGGGGCGAGTCGCTGGATCCGAAATCCAATGAGTCATCTGGGAATGGAGAAAGAGGTCAGAGTCCTCCCGCAGGTCCTTAAAGGGGATGAGACCCTGGATATCGAATAGATGCCCTAAGCGCTTGCAGCCTCCCTCCAACCAACGCACTGCTAGCTTTTTGTCCATCCCAGGTGGGAACGCGGGATTGGAGAAAATTGGGGTCATTGGTGATGGAAACGTGGTCAGGTTTGCCCGCGTTGAAACCCTATCCCAGACGAGCATTGTGGGGCGGGTGACAGGTGAGGAGTAAAGTCCCCAGGCGCGCGCAGGGCGCGGAAGCCAGGCGTCACGCCAGATGTGGTGGCCCGCCACCGTCTGGTCCATGAAGACCCAGTGTTTCTCAGTCATAGGGCGGTTCCACTCCACTAGGTACCGTAGCAGTGAAGCTTGGTAGTAACGGGTAATATTAGGGAAGGCGAGGCCGCCCTCCTTCTTAGGGCGTTGTAGCAAAGTCCTTTGTAAGCGGGGGAGATCGGACCCCACACAAAGTGCTCAATCGCAGTCTGTATATGTCGCAGTGAATGCGGAGGGGGCTCCAGGGGGAGCGTTTGAAACAAATATAAAGCCCGCGGTAAAACGTTCATTTTAACAGCAGACAGCCCACCAAACCACGTCAAGGGCAGGCGCCGCCAGCGGGCCAGGTCAGCTCTGATACGAGAGAGAAGGGCTGCATAGTTCATGGCCGCCGTTGTCGCGAGGCTTTTGTGAAGGACCAGACCGAGATAGGTGATGCCATCCGATACCCAGTCGAAGGCGAAGTTAGCTCGCAAGGCGTCTACCGTCGGTTGGGCAGCGGTGAGGTTGAGTACTTGAGATTTCTGCATATTAATTCGAAAGCCAGAAACCTGGCTAAAGGCCTGTAGATCCTCCACAACGGCCGGTAGTGAGGTCATAGGATGGGCCACCGAAAAAATGACGTCGTCAGCGTAAAGGCTAATAAGATGGCGATCTAAGCCAAATGGGATACCGCGTGCCATAGGATTGTCCCGAAGCCGTTGGGCAAAGGGCTCCATATAAAGAGCGAAAAGCAAGGGAGAGAGGGGGCAGCCCTGCCGCGTCCCCCTCTCCACTGCGAAACTATCGGAGAGTAAGCCGTTGACCCTCACTGCTGCTGTTGGAGCGCTATAAATGCTCGCAATCCATTGACGAAATCTAGGCCCCACTCCAAATCGCTCCAGGGTAGCGAATAAATACGGCCAATGCACACGGTCAAAAGCCTTTTCGGCGTCAACCGCTAGTAGTAAGGCTTCTTCTTTGGACCGTTGTACTTTATCAATTAAGTGGCAGAGTCGTTTGGTGTTGTCCCCACATTGCCAGCCCGGGATGAAGCCCGATTGATCCGGGTCGACCAGTCCAGGCATATGGGAGTTCAACCGAGCGGCCAAAATGCTAGAAAACAGCTTTGCATCGATATTCAATAGGGAAATCGGACAATAGGAACTGCAGAGTTCCGGATCTTTCCCCGGTTTAGGGATGACCGATATTGAGGCTGTGAGGGACCCTGTATCCACGAAAGAGTTGAACAAGCGAGTAAGCAGCGGGGCCAATTCGACACAAAAGGTTTTATAAAAAAGAGCGCTAAAGCCATCTAGGCCCGGCGCTTTCATGGTCTTCAGTCGAGCGATGGCAGAGATCACCTCCTCGATGCGTATGGGGGCCTCCGCCTCGTGTGTGGGGAGGGGAGTGACCGCCGCTCCTCGAAGGAACTCAGTAGGATCAGTCAACAGGGAATGATCCGCAGTATAGAGATTCTTATAAAAAGAACGGAATGCCGACATCATTTCGGCGTTGTCCGTGATTGCCGACCCGTCTTCCCCCCGTAGTGCCTTAATGGCCTGCGTTGCCTGCTGACTGCGCAAGCAGTGAGCCAACATGCGTCCCCCCTTATTTGAGCCCACATAGTATTTATGTTTCAGTCGCACTACCGCGTGTTCGGCCCGATCGAGGTCTAACCGCCGAAGCTGAAGGCGTTCCTTTTCCAACTGCCTCCAGATTCTGGGAGCACCAGTGCGCTTGTGAATTGCTTTAGCTCTCTGACATTAGCTTCCATTTCTGCACGCTTGGACTGTCTGGCTTTATTTTCGTAAGCTGATTTGGCAATCAGCACTCCTCTCACAACTAGTTTAAGTGCCTCCCATACCGACGAAAGCGGTGTAGAGCCCACGTCGTTAGTCGCTAAATAGTCAGTCAGGCAACGCTTAATGTCTGTCACTACAGCTGGGGAGCGGAGCATTGAGTCTCGCAGGCACCAGTGGGAGGTGGGGGAGGATCGTGCAGCGGGGAGACGCATGGTCAGGGTAATATGTGCATGATCAGACAAGGAGCAGGCCTCAATAGTGGCAGCTGTGGTGCAGGCCCATGCTGCAGGAGTAACAAGGAAGTGATCTAGACGGGCATAGGTCTTGTGAGCTGCCGAGTAATATGAAAAGTCCCGCTCGTCCGGATGTAGGCAGCGCCAGGCGTCTCGAATCCCTGCATCGCGTAACCAGTCACCGCCTCCCGCTGACAGGGCCCCCACGTCCCCGGTTCGTGAGCCTGACCGGTCCAGCCCGGTGTCCATCACTAAGTTGAGGTCACCTCCCACCACAACTATGAGGTCGGGTGTGTGCAAGACTTCCGCATATGCATCTATTAGGAATTTCTCCGGCCGCACATTGGGGGAATAAATAGAAGCTACAGTGAAGTGTGAGTATCCCACAATAAGGCGCAGCGCAAGGAGGCGTCCTTTGATCTCAGCAATGGGTCCTACCACCGAACCCCTGAAACGTTTAGAGAGCAGGACGGCTACCCCACCCAGCTTACTATTCCCAGAGGACCAGAATTGTAAAGGAAAGTGGCTGTGACACATGCGCTGTGTGTCGCTATGGAGTAGGTGGGTTTCTTGAAGGAGACAAACATCCCCACCGGAGTGTTCAAGTAAGGAAAGAACCGCTTTCCGTTTGACAGGGCTGTTGAGTCCCCGGGCATTGAAGCTAACAATCTTAAGATCCATTTAGAGGGGACAAGTCAAATAGCGGAATGGTTGAAGCCCCAATTGAGAGAATGGAGGGCTGAACCAGAGGAGAGGTCATTGGGGGGAGGAGGAACACCATTGGATAAAAGCAAGCACAAAAGAAAGAGTAGCTCACTGGGGAGACGACCCTCCCGAACCCTGAAGGAAAAACCCGCCCCAACAACAACCAAGAAAAAAACTTCAACAAGTCATGACCAAAGTTCGTCACAGTAAAGAAAGTCTAAGGGATCGTGGCTAACGCCAGCCTGTGGATAGTTCGACAAGCGTTCACCTCAACGATGAGGGACTATCAAGATGATGAACCAGACAGTGCCTTCCGTCCCTCTGACACCCCTCTGTGGGCCTGCCCCAGAGCCATCCGTTGTAAACCTCACGGGGTAGCAGGGCGTTCTGTGGCTTGCGATAGAGAGGAAAGTACAGCCTCTTTCTCTCTGTCTCTCGTAGCTTGATCGGGTTTCGTGACCGGTGTCGACTTGCCCACTCGCCGCCATCCCGATGTGCGGCGTGCACGCTGAGAGTTGGGCCGTTCATCGCCCTCTGTAGGTGCGGCTTGTTCTAGACCGAGGAGCTCCATAGCCTCCTCCAGCGATCTGATCTGCAGCAGCTTGCCCTGGTGTTTGAAGATCAGGCGGAACGGGTGGCCCCATGAATAAGGAATGTTGTTCTCGCGCAGGTGCGTAGTCACAGGTTTGATTGCCCGCCTCTTACCCAGAATAGAGGCAGCCAGGTCCTGGAATATAGCTGGTTGGTGTCCGCGAAAGTGTATGGGGTGGGCTTCACGTGCTTTCCGAATAATGCGCTCCTTTAATTGAAAATCGTGAACACACACCAGGATATCTGGAGGGGGGCGCTTTATTACCTCGAGGGAGGCCCACACGATGGGCCCGGTCCATTTGAATATTCAGGGTCTCCTCATCCCCTAGGATTTGTTGGAAGAGGGCACTGACGTATGCTCTGAGATCGTCCCCTTCCTCCTTCCATGGAACGGCCCTAATTCTCACATTGTTCCACCTGGAGCGGTTCTCCAGGTCCTCTGCATGGGCCTGGAGATCGATGTTCTGCTCTCTGAGACGCAGCATGTCTTGTTGTAAGTGGTGGAGTTCTTCGTCCCTGTTAACGTTGTGCTCTTCAAGGGTTGCCACCCGTTCTCCGATTTCGTCCACCTCGCGCCGCACATCTTTTAGATCCGAGGCCAGTTGGGACCTAAGTTCTTGAATATCGTCTTTTATGGCCGCGAAGAGCTCCACCATAAAGTCCTTGGTCGCTGGGGAGTCGTCGCCCTCCATTGTGCCGGCCCCTTTCTCACTTTGGGCCATGGATTGTCCGGGCTGCTTCAGAAGGAGCTCTTTTAGCGATTTCTCTTTACGGGCTCGCGCTGCTGCCATGGCGTGGATCCCCCTCACAGGCACGACAAGGCACAGTGGTCACTCTGATTAGCAATGCTGATTTAACTGCACTGGCCCTGCGCGCCTTCCAGAACAATGAAGCCCTGCGTGACCGCCTGCACAGTTTCTCTCGGAGACAAGGCGTCCGCCGAATTGCAGAACGTTAAAGCCTCACAGCGAGCCCAATCCGATAAGTTGTTCGGGAGTGTTTCCCGTCCTTTCAGGCCACTGCGCAGGTGTTGCTCACCTCTATTTCCCCGCAGGCAGCAGTGCCAGTGCCGGTGGCGCAGATCTACCAGGGACAGGGCGGTGACACCGTTGCTCTGCCGACACGTACCTCAACCACGCCGTGTCCTGTAGGTTGCTGACCGTCAGGGACCCAGTCAAGGCAGCTCCTGTCCGCCGATCCGCGGACCGTCGCGCCCCGATCTAGGCCCGCTGCCCGCACCACACCTCAGGCACTGTCCGCCGATTTACGGACCGACTAGGCCACTCCTCAGGCCCACTCCCTTCACTGTTGGGCGAGCTAGGGCATACGAGGCCGCGGGGTCCGCCCGCTCTGTTCTCCACCCGGGGTCAGCCGTTCCTCTCACCTGCTGGTGCCATTTTAGTGAGCTCACCGGGGGCCAGATCGGTATCGCTGCATCCAGACGCCACACCTCATGGCACTCGGGCTTTGGCCATGCACCGTGCAGCGCTCGCTCCGAAGGTCAGTGTCCGGCGTGGCTGCTATCTAGGCGCGTGTTGTCCGCCGATCCGCGGACCGACTAGGCCAGACCCAGATCCGGTTTCTCCCGCGCGCGCTCCCCCCTCCGCTGCGCCCCGCCAGCCGGGAGCGCACGCTACTGGGCCGTTGTCCGGATCCCGCTACACCCGGGAGATTTCTGCCCCACACAGAAGGCGATCAGGCTATCGCGGCAGTGCCGGAGCCAATACCAGGCCCGCCGCACCTCCGGCCGGCCGCGCACCGCAGTATGTCTAGCACGGGCCTCCACAGGTGCCGAGTGTCTCGCCTCTGCCAGGCGCTCTCTCCGCCGTCTATCAGCCGCACAGCAATGCTCGCCCAAGGCAGGCTGCGAGGTCCTCAGCATCAGACGAGGGGCACTCACCGCACCAATGCGCGACCTCCCGGAGAGGGCCGCGCCGCCTCCCGGCCAGCAGACAGATCCGAGCAGGCCTCTAACATGCGGAGGCTCGGAAGCAGCGGCGAGGCACCAATTCGACTGCGCGCTCCTCCACCTAGGATCCCTGAGCCCCTCTGCAGGCTCACCGTCTCAAATCATAGACGGATGGCCCCGGGAGCAGGCGATATTTCAAAGCTGATAAACTGCAGCGCTGGAGGGACACGAAACTGCGTCCTACCGTGCCGCCATCTTGGACACGCCCCTCCAGGAGCCTAGCTGTAGATTTTGAACCCTAGCTCTGCCGGCACCTAGGGAAACCTATACATTTTTTAAAAGTAGACACCCAGGGGAATCCAGGATGGGGTGACTTGTCTGCCTCTCACCAGGTTCTGTTACCCTAAATCCCTTGCAAACCTCAAACTTTGTCAAAAAAACGACATTTTCCTCACATTTCTGTGGTGGAAAGTTCTGGAATCTGCGTGGATCCACAAAATTCCACCCACCCCGCATTCCCCAAAGTCTTCCGAGAAAAATGATACCTCACTTGTGTGGGTAGGCCTAGTGGCCATGACAGGAAACGGCCCAAAATGCAACGTGGACACACCACATTTTCACAGTGAAAACTGACCCTTTTTTTGTAAAGAGCCTAGATGTAGGTTTTGAACCCTAGCTCTGCCGGCACCTAGGGAAACCTAGCAAACCTATACATTTTTGCAAAGTAGACACCCAGGGGAATCCAGGATGGGGTGACTTGTCTGGCTCTCACCAGGTTCTGTTACCCAGAATCCCTTGCAAACCTCAAACTTTGTAAAACTAAAACACATTTTCCTCACATTTCTGTGGTGGAAGGTTCTGGAATCTGCGTGGATCCACAAAATTCCACCCACCCCGCATTTCCCAAAGTCTTCCGAGAAAAATGGTACCTCACTTGTGTCGGTATGCCTAGTGCCCGCGACAGGAAACGGCCCAAAACGCAACGTGGACACACCACATTTTCACAGTGAAAACTGACCCTTTTTTTGCAAAGTGCCTAGCTGTAGATTTTGAACCTTAGCTCTGCTGGCACCTAGGGAAACCTAGCAAACCTATACATTTTTGAAAACTAGACACCTAGGGGAATCCAGGATGGGGTGACTGGACTGGCTCTCACCAGGTTCTGTTACCCAGAATCCCTTGCAAACCTCAAACTTTGTCAAAAGAAACACATTTTCCTCACATTTCTGTGGTAAAAAGTTCTGGAATCTGCGTGGATCCACAAAATTCCACCCACCCCGCATTTCCCAAAGTCTTCCGAGAAAAATGGTACCTCACTTGTGTGGGTAGGCCTAGTGGCCGCGACAGGAAACGGGCCAAAACGCAACGTGGACACACCACATTTTCACAGTGAAAACGGACCCTTTTTTTGCAAAGTGCCTAGCTGTAGATTTTAAACCCTAGCTCTGACGGCACCTAAGGAAACCTATCAAAACTATACATTTTTGAAAACTAGACACCTAGGAGAATCCAGGATGGGGTGACTTGACTGGCTCTCACCAGGTTCTGTTACCCAGAATCCCTTGCAAACCTCAAACTTTGTAAAACAAAAACACTTTTCCCCACATTTCAGTGGTGGAAGGTTCTGGAATCTGCGTGGATCCACAAAATTCCACCCACCCTGCATTTCCCAAAGTCTTCCGAGAAAAATGATACCTCACTTGTGTGGGTAGGCCTAGTGGCCGCGACAGGAAACGGCCCAAAATGCAACGTGGACACACCACATTTTCACAGTGAAAACTGACCCTTTTTTTGCAAAGTGCCTAGCTGTAGATTTTGAACCCTAGCTCTGCCAGCACCTAGGGAAACCTAGCAAACCTATACATTTTTTAAAACTAGACACCCAGGGGAATCCAGGATGGGGTGACTTGTCTGGCTCTCACCAGGTTCTGTTACCCAGAATCCCTTGCAAACCTCACACTTTGAAAAAAAACACATTTTCCCCACATTTCTGTGGTGGAAGGTTCTGGAATCTGCGTGGATCCACAAAAGTCCACCCACCCAGCATTCCCCAAAGTCTTCCGAGAAAAATGATACCTCACTTGTGTGGATAGGCCTAGTGGCCGCGACAGGAAACGGCCCAAAATGCAACGTGTACACACCACATTGTCACAGTAAAAACTGACCTTTTTTTGCGCAAAGTGCCTAGCTGTAGATTTTGAACCCTAGCTCTGCCGGCACCTAGGGAAACCTAGCAAACCTAAACATTTTTGAAAACTAGACACACGGGGGAGTCCAGAGAGGTATAGCCTGCGTGGGTCCCCCAATGTTTTCCTACCCAGAATCCCGTGCAAACCTCAAATTTAGCTGAAAAAAATCACTTTTTTCTCAAATTTCTGTGTGGGAAAGTTCTGGAATCTGCGTGGATCCACAAATTTCCTACCACCCAGCATTTCCCCAGGTCTCCCGATAAAAATGGTACCTTACTCGTGTGGGTGGGTCAAGTACCCACGACAGGCAAGGGCCCAAAACGTATTGAGGAGACATCAAAATGACCTATTACAAAACAACCTGGTTTTGCAAGGGGGGTCACCTGGGTTTTTGGGCCCGGGGTCAGCGGCCATCTTGGGAAACCTACCAAACCCACACATTTTTGAAAACTAGACACCTGGGGGAGTCCAGCGAGGTATGGCTTGCGTGGGTCTCCCAACGTTTTCCGACCCAGAATCCCCTGCAAACCTCAAATTTAGCTGGAAAAAACACATTTTCCACATATTTTTGTGTGGGATCACCGTGCCGGCACAAATGTCCTACCCCACAGCATTCTCCTTAGTCTCCCGAGTAAAATGATACCTCACTTGTGTGGGTGTCCAATGTAGAATTGGCTAAAAACTTATTTTTTTAAAAATGTAGCGCTTAGAATTCTCGGTGCTATACCTTTAATCCCAATGTTTTGGGCTCTTCCCAGTCACAGGCCCTTGCCCCACCCACACAAGTGAGGTATCATTTTACTCGGGAGACTTACAAGAACGCTGTGGGGTAGGACATTTGTGCCGGCACTGTGTTTTCACCCAAATATATGTGGAAAATGTGGTTTTTTCAGTTAAATTTGAGGTTTGCATGGGATTCTGGGTAGGAAAACGTTGGGGGATCCACGCAAGCCATACCTCGCTGGACTCCCCCGGGTGTCTAGTTTTCAGAAATGTGTGGGTTTGGACGTTTCCCAAGATGGCCGCCGAGCCAGGGGCCAAAAACCCAGGTGACCCCCCTTGCAAAACCAGGTTGTTTTGTGATAGGTACTTTTGATGTCTCCTCAATATGTTTTGGGCCCTTGCCTGTCGCGGGTACTTGACCCACCCACGCGAGTGAGGTACCATTTTTATCAGGAGACCTGGGGGAACGCTGGGTGGTAGGAAATTTGTGGATCCACGCAGATTCCAAAACTTTCCCACACATAAATATGTGGAAAATGTGTTTTCTCAGCTAAATTTGAGGTTTGCAGGGGATTCTGGGTAGGAAAACATTGGGGGATCCATGCAAGCCATACCTCGCTGGACTCCCCCAGGTGTCTAGTTTTCAGAAATGTGTGTGTTTGGTAGTTTCCCAAGATGGCCGCCAAGCCAGGGGCCAAAAACCCAGGTGACCCCCCTTGCAAAACCAGGTTGTTTTGTGACAGGTAATTTTGATGTCGCCACAATACATTTTGGGCCCTTGCCTGTCGCGGGTACTTGACCTACCCACAAGAGTGAGGTACCATTTTTATCGGGAGACCTGGGGAAACGCTGGGTGGTAGGAAATTTGTGTCAGCCCGGTGATCCTACAACTTTCCCACACAGAAATTTGAGAAAAATGTGATTTTTTTCATCAAAATTTGAGGTTTGCAGGGGAATCTGGCTAGGGAAACATTGGGGGATCCACACAAGCCATACCTCCCTGGACTCCCCCGGGTGTCTCATTTTCAGAAATGTGTGGGTTTGGTAGGTTTCCCTAGATGGCCGCAAGCCCGGGGCCAAAAACCCAGGTGACCCCCCTTGCAAAACCAGGTTGTTTTGTGATAGGTAATTTTGATGTCTCCTCAATACGTTTTGGGCCCTTACCTGTCGCGGGTACTTGACCCACCCATGTGAGTGAGGTACCATTTTTATCGGGAGACCTGGGGGAACGCTGGGTGGTAGGAAATTTGTGGATCCACGCAGATTCCAGAACCTTCCACCACAGAAATGTGGAGAAAATGTGTTTTCTTTGACAAAGTTTGAGGTTTGCAAGGGATTCTGGGTAACAGAACCTGGTGAGAGCCAGACAAGTCACCCCATCCTGGATTCCGCTGGGTATCTAGTTTTCAAAAATGTATAGGTTTGCTAGGTTTCCCTAGGTGCCGACAGAGCTAGGGTTCAAAATCTACAGCTAGTCACTTTGCAAAAAAAGGGTCAGTTTTCACTGTGAAAATGTGGTGTGTCCACGTCGCGTTCTGGGCAGTTTCCTGTCGCGGGCACTAGGCCTACCCACACAAGTGAGGTACAATTTTCTCGGACGACTTTGGGGAATGCGGGGTGGGTGGAATTTTGTGGATCCACGCAGATTCCATAACTTTCTACCACAGAAATATGAGGAAAATTTGTTTTTTTTTTACAAAGATTGAGGTTTGCAAGGGATTCTGGGTAACAGAACCTGATGAGAGCCAGACAAGTCACCCCATCCTGGATTTCCCTGGGTGTCTAGTTTTCAAAAATGTATAGGTTTGCTGGGTTTCCCTAGGTGCCGGCACAGCTAGGGTTCAAAATCTACAGCTAGGCACTTTGCAAAAAAAGGGTCAGTTTTCACTGTGAAAATGTGGTGTGTCCACGTTGTGTTTTGGGCCGTTTCCTGTCGCTGGCACAAGGCCTACCCACACAAGTGAGGTACCATTTTTCTCGGAAGACTTTGGGGAATGTGGGGTGTGTGGAATTTTGTGGATCCATGCAGATCCCAGAACATTCCACCACAAAAATGTGAGGAAAATTTGTTTTTTTCTAACTAAGTTTGAGGTTTGCAAGGGATTCTGGGTAACAGAACCTGGTAAGAGGCACACAAGTCACCCCATCCTGGATTCCCCTTGGTGTCTAGTTTTCAAAAATATACAGGTTTACTAGGTTTCCCTATGTGCCGGCTGCGCTAGGGCCCAAAATGCAGAGGTAGGCACATTGCTAAAAACAAGTCTATGCCTAGTGGGCTTTCTGCCGCCCTGGGGGGGGAATCAGGGGGGGGGGGGTTTGCCCCAATATGCCCCCAAGGGGGGCAGAAAGACTGTTGATATTTTTTGGGGGGTGGGGGCATTGGTTTGCCCATTCTGGGCAGGCCCCACCCCCACGCATAAAAAAAGCCAGCGTAATCGATGGCGCCTAGTGGGCTTTCTGCCCCCCCGGGGGGCAGATCAGGGGCCACTGCCCCCATCCGGCCCCCGGGGGGGGAATAAAGACTGTGGCATTTTGTTGGGGAGGTGTGGGCATTGGCATGCCCATTCTGGGCTGACCTCACCCCTGAATTTAAAAAATAAATAAATTCCTGAGGCCTAGTGGGCTTTCTGCCCCCCCCCGGGGGGGCAGATCAGGGGCTATTGCCCCAATATGCCTCCGGGGGGGGCAGAAAGACTGTGGTAATTGTTTTTGGGGTGGGGGCATTGGCGTGCCCATACTGGGCAGCCCCCACCGCTACATCATAAAAAAATAAAACCCTGGTGCCTAGTGGGCTTTCTGCCCCCCCCGGGGGCAGATCAGGGGCTACTGCCCCCATCTGCCCCTGGGGGGGCAGAAAGACTGTTGCATTTTTTTGGGGGGGGTGGGGGCATTGGCCTGCCCATCTTGGGCAGCCCCCACCCCTAAATCAAGTGTAAAAAAAATCCCTGGCTTCTAATGGGCTTTCAGCCCCCCCCCGGGGTTCAGATTGGGGGCTACTGCCTCAGCCTGCCCCCGGGGGGGCAGAAAGACTGGAATTTCTCTGGGAGGTGGGTGGGTGGGTGGGTGCATTGTCATGCCCATTTTGGGCAGCCCCCACCCCTACATGAAATTTTAAAAAATCCCTGGTTTCTAGTGGGCTTTCTGCCCCCCCCCCCGGGGGGGCAGATTGGGGGCTACTGCCTCCCAGGGGGGGCAGAAAGACTGAAGTGGCCAAAAGTCATTGGGGGGAGCAAAGGCCCTTGCCCAAGGGGCTGCTCCCCCCTCCCTGGTGTCTAGTGGGTGGATCTCTGCTTGGGGATCGCCCTCCTGGGGCGATCCCCAAGCAGGGATCCACTAGGGAGGGGTACCATTGGAAAGGGGAGATTCTCCCCTTTCCAATGATACCTCTCCCATCTTTCTACGTGCTCGGGGGGCTGAGATAGCCCCCTGAGCACGTAGAAAGTGAAACTGAAATGAGCCTATTGGCTCATTTTAGTTTCGGTTTCTGTGCAATGAAGTCAGCGCGACGTGCGCGCTGATCTTCATTGAACAGAAACAACTGAGACAGCCTCGGGAGCTGGGGAAGCCCTTCCCCAGCTCCTGAGGCTGTCAGGGGAAAAAGGAAATCCCTCTGGTGCCCGCACCAGAGGGATTTCCCCTGCCATGTGCGAGGACGGCCGGGAGCCGTCCTGCGCACACGAGCACCGTGGCGCAGGACGGCTCCCGGCTGTCCTGTGCATGGAAGGGGTTAAAAATTTGATGTTTTGGTATAAACAAACTACGATTTCAAATGAAATTTGTATCGCGCATCATTTTGAATAGCCACTTTTTAAGACCTCAAGTTGAACAAATATGGCATATTTATACACTTTTCCTCATACTCAGAGAGTTGTATTTGCACCTAGTTCAAGCTTTTAGATGACTCTAAACACGCTTCTTTTAGTTCCAAAAGTGATGATTCACATCCAAAAGTCATATACAGTCAAAAGATTAAACATTTGAAAAATTACCATTTCTGACCATTTTGAAAAATGTCTTAAGGTCCGTGGTCATCGATTTTCAACAAAAATTTGATTTTTGACATGAAAAAAAGAGGATTCCAAATGTCTTTTGTATTGCGCCTCATATAGAATAACCACTTTTTAAGGCTTCAAAGTGACCAAAATTGCCATTTTTATAGACTTTTCCACCTACTCAGAAGCTTGCATTTTGCCCAGTTTCGGGCATGGTAATGACTCTAAACACACTTCTTTTATGTCCAAAATTGATGATTTGATTCCAAAAGTCACATATAGTTCAAATCACAATACAATTTTTGCCCATTTTGAGAATTTTCTTAGGGTCTGGGATCATCAATTTTAATCAAAACTTTCTTTTTAATCATGAACAGAAAATGACTACAAATGTCATTTATATGGCACCCCGTTGTGAATAAATGTTTTTAAAGTCCTCATAATAACCACATTTGTCATTTTATAGATTTTTCCACCTATTCAGAAGCTTGAGTTTTGGCCTATCTCAAGCATGAAAATGACTCTAAACCCACTTATTTTAGTTCCAAAAGTGATGATTCACATCCAAAAGTCATGTATAGGTGAAAGAAGAAACATTTGAAAAATCACCATTTTTGGCCATTTTGAAAAATTTTGTTCAAATTTTAATTAAAAAATGGATTTGTAATCATGAACAGAAAATTACTCCAAATGTCATTTGTATGGCACCCCGATGTGAATAAACTCTTTAAGGCCTGAAACTGACCAAACTGGCCATTTTCATAGCATTTTTTTTACTGCTCAGATAGTTGCATTTTGGCCTATTTCGAGCTTGAAGTTTACTTTAAACGTGCTGCTTTTAGGTCCGAAAGTCAGGATTTGCATCCAAACATCATATAGAGTCAAAAAATGAAATTTTTACAAAATCACCATTTTTGGCCATTTTGAGAAACTTCTTAAAGTTCATCAAAAAAATAGATTTTTAATCATGAACAGAAAATGACCCCAAATGTCATTTATATGGCACCCCATAGTGAATAAATGTTTTTTAAAGACTCAAACTGACCAAACAGGCCACAGCTTGCCACATATCAACATCGCAATGGTTCATTCTTGTCCTTACACACTTAACCAGTTCAGTGCAGCAGAGTAAGCAGTCTTGCTGTGTTTTGCAGCAGCAAAGTTTGTTCCATATGGTACTCAGTGAATGCTGGAGCACAATTCTCCCAAAATTCCAGTAGCTGAGCTAAGTACCACGTATGGTCTAGCATGCAGAACAGCACACACCATCACAGACCATGGGTGACATTGTTCATGGACAAAGGCCAAGTCAGATGTAGATGTCAAAATGTCAGTTGTTAAGAATGAATTCATGCATGTGTGGTGATCCACAAACCAGAACATATGTCACACCTTTCCTGGGCAGATTGATGTGAAAACCACATCTGCCCACTATCGACAAAATACACATCTATCGTGTTTGGCACAGAAATGTAAGGAGGATCAGAGGCATGTAACAAAACATATCATACTGATGAATTAGCAATGTGTGGCATAAACCATAGAAGTAAGACAAGGGAGATGTTTACCAACCATCACATGACATCCGGAAGAGAGAGATGGTTAATGTGTGAAGTGTCCATGTCAATAGTCATAAACACATTTATGTGTACTTACACAACATCATTGAACATGGTGCAACGGAGGTGTTGGGTAGGAAAGTTCCCCTGCATGGTAAGAGTAGTCTACTCCTGCCCTGAGTGCCCAACTGCATAGTTGTGTGGCTCACTAATCCTTGTATCATCCCAAAGGGGAATATGTGTGTGTGCCAAAACATAAGCTTGGACCAGGAGAGCCACACAAAGACCAGCCCTCATAGGAGTTGGACTGCTCCTGCCTTTGACAGGAGTAAGACAGAGCTAAAGTGGGGGTGGCAGCATGCTGTGTAGTGGCCTACTGGCTAACTCATATCTTCAAAAGGTCTGTTGCTATGTGTTACACTCACCCCAGCCCAACATCAGGTTGATCATAAGAGTGTGTGTTTGATAACACCATGTGCAGAATGCATGTGCCTGTGCAAGACATACGCAACGCAAAGGTTCAAATGTGGATAAGTGTGCATATGGTTATTGTGTGTGTACTGGTAGTGTGAGATCACCGTGACACACTCTAGTACAGTATAAAGGGAGGGTTAAACCAGTGTATGGTGACTTGGTGTGTGTGCTGCATACCATAATGCTGGTGGTAGCCCCATACATGTGGATCACAGTATTGGTTACTATGTGTCCTGTGACTGTACACAGAGAGGCCTATTTTGAGCATGGCCACACAGTGCATCTCAGAAAGTCACCCTACTGCCCTGCTATGCGTGAAAGCAAAAGGGCAAGAATGTGCTTTATCTAATAGAATACAATGCATCCATTTCCTTTACCCTACGCTGGTACCGTTTTGGCTCCCTAGAGCCAACGCAGGCACACTTGCACCATGGTGCAAGGGTGTTTGTGTCCCATGTAGGAATTAATTTGTGCATGAAGGAGTGTCTTCCTGCAAAACAACAAATCTTAAGAGCCATATTCATCCATCTATGTGTGCTTCAGCAGTACACGTTGTAAGAGGGAGTAACAAGACTAATTACCTTTATCACTCCTTGTTACACCTGTCCTGGGAAGGTGTATCTTTCTTGCGCATTCCCAGGTTTTCCTAGTACTGGTAAGTCTGGGAATGTGCCTAAAACCATGGGAGTTGCATGGGTACACCCATGTAACCATCATGGAACCTCTCTCTTATACAGAGTAAGGCAATGCAGCGATTTGTGAAGCATTGTGTCACTAAAGATTAATGACCCCTTTCAGAGCTACACAAGGTGGCCTTGGGTGGCTTAACATATATAATAGTTTTGCATTGCGCACGTATCACTGTGGGTTGTGCAAGTGCCACACAATTCGGGTCATACATATACCGCTGAGTGCAGAAGTGTCTGCGCCATTGCATTACATGGAGTACCTTGGCTAGCTTTGTGCGTAAGACATGCCTGTCTAACCAAAACATGTGGAATATTAGAATTACAGCAGATGGAGTTAGAAAGCCCAGTGAATTTGTAAGCTGGATGGGACATACACCGGAGTATGGGGGCCCCATCTTGTCTATGTGCCTACCTAAGTATGTGTTGTATCAGTGACACATCAAAAGGAAAAAATCCTGGCATAGCAGGAATAGAGAGATTGGACAGAATAGGGAATAAAATAGAGTTGGCCATAGGCCCCAGGATCAAACGTTACATGCACATATGACTGTGGAAATCCAGGTGTGTACCCTGGTAACTGCTGTGAAAACTGATGCCTGAACATACAGCTGATGATTCCTGCCTTGCTGTGCTGCCATGTTTCCTGCTGGTCTCCTGGCTGGGTGATAAGGAGTGCACATGCATTCCTTGAACCCAGGCTGACTCTACGGACAATATGCTGAACCACCTGTTATAAAGTCACAGGCACATGAAAGACTTCCAACCACCCAGCTTTACCACCTGGACACTGTCCTCTGTCACACGGACCTGACAAGTGGTGCGACCCCAGGCCGGGAACAATGGAAGTGGGCCTAAGGTTTGTGATCCAACAGTCCTCTACAGTAGATCCTACACATTAGCCCAGTTGCGTAGGTCAGAACCCAAGCATCGCCCCTGTTGCGCATCGCATCACCCCGTTGCGCATCGCATCAGTTCCATCCATCAATGCCATTGTAGAAGTGCCACTGCTCTGTGCATCAATCATGCAAAGGCTATTTGCATAGGGATAGTCATAAAAAACAACACAAATGTTAGAAATGGACTGGACACACCTAGGAAATTATGCAATGGGTGTGGCAGACTGCATACTAGGAAGTGTGAAAGTTCATTCCACTTTCTCTTGCTGTCTGTTAGTTTGTGCAGGGTGTTAGAGTTGTTTGGAGAGTGGCTGGTGTTTTGGTGTGATTTTTGGTCTTGTCGGTGTTTGGTCTGTCCCTGTCTTGTATGTATTTCGTGCCTTTTGTCCTTTTTTGTTGTATATTGTATTTGCATTATCATCGTTTTATCGGGTATTTGTCCATTTAGTGGTTTATATATTAGGGGTAGGGATTGGATTAAGGGGTGTTTGCTTGGAGTTTAGTGGGTACAGGGGCGTTTAGGCCACGTCAGGAAAGGGAAGGGCAAAGAATTACAGTGAGGGAGAGGTTGGAGGTCTGCTATGGCTCCTGGTGCATTACCTTCCTAACATGCTGGCATCATGGGGTAGGGTCAGCCAGGGCTACTCTACCAAGGACAGGAAGGAGCACTGGGAAAGAGTTCATTGGCACATGTCCAAGGTCTTTGGGGTGGAGAGTACTGCCCCCCAGCTGTATCATTGCGGGGCTAATGTCATGGTACGAGAGGTGGACCTGGTTGTCTGCCTTGGATTGTAGATTAGAGGACCAGTATGTATGTATGTATGTATGCACCATCTGCATGTAGTTATGTGGGCTGTTCAATGGGTATGGGTGGTTGTTTGCATTGAACACGCATAGATTTGGAACCATTTCACATACATGCTTAAGCAGGGAATGATCCAAAGATTTATAAAACCTGCACAGGTGTTGTGTAAGGATGAATTATAAATTTAATCTCCTATTATGTTAACCTTTGTATGTGTGCTGCATTGTTCAGCACATTTAGACAGATGAATATACCTCTAGTAATCGTATTTGTGCAAGAAGGTGGCCCTTTCAGGACTAAAAAAGAACAACTTCTTCCAAGGCATTCACTCTTGCACCATGTTGCAAGGTAGCATGCATTGCTGCTAGTCAGCACTTTATGCACCAGTACCATGATTAGTCTGATATGATCCTTGCAATGATACATACAGTGTATACCTGTCCATTTACCTCACAGCACTACTTTGGTCTTCCTAAGGCCAATGGTTTCCCCCTTGTGTCATGGTGCAAGGGGGCCTGAGATGATGCTGCCCAGCAGTAAAAAAACATCACATGCCTGAGGCATGCTTCAGGCATGTAATGTTAGATATCTCTGAGAGTCAACATACAGCCAACTCTGCCATGCAGGGTGACTAGCTGTATCTCATATTAATACAATGTATACAGATGTGTGTCAAGCGTATTGAATATTCCAAATCACTGAGATGTCATAGTACTTATAATGTATTTTAGACCGTGTGTAGCTGCACTATTTACAGTGCAATGTTCAAATTTTTGTATTGTAAGTGGATCTGCCCCATACACCAGGGGAGAAGTGGATACCTTCCGGGATCCCAATGCTACCAGTAATTGTAATCAGTGCATGGTTGTAGCTCTGTAAGGTTTGTGTGTGCTCCGTGATAGTTTAACATTGTGATGTGTATGGTGATATAGCAATCACTTGCAAACAAATTATAGTCAGTGTACAAACACAACTGAACTTGCCCACAGAATAATGTTGAATTGACAAGGATGCATGTCAATGTGGTTTTGGTCTGGACTACCACGTATGATTGTACTACAATGTAAGCCTATTTTTCAAACATCAGGTACATTTACAACTTGAGCTGATAAGTCCTACCTTTCCCTCCCTAGATAACATGACAGCTGACCATGCCAAACAACACTCATTTAGGCTGGAACGCTGCTGCCACATCCGCCACGTATCAAAGGCATCCAGGAAGATGAGGAAGCTGTACGAGAATTCCAAGGCAGCGAGGACCTTGGATGCTGGAAGGCAGGGCGACACAACAGTATACAGTGGGCCCAACCATCTGGACGGTGGCAAACAGCAGCTGGACAAATCACAGGCCATAGCGGGAACATCTCATGCCTCACAGGTACCAAGCACATGACCCAGGAGTCCAACACCGGTCAGTGGATCTTTGATTGAGGACCAGACACTCAAGGAGTTGCAGGAGATAAACAGGAGGCAACTGCCATAGAAAAACAGCAGGCCAGTGACATGATGGTGACTTTGCAGGAGGGCATTGATCGTATCAGTGCACAAATATGACTCTCCCTCTGAACATTCGCTTTCGCTGTTTTTACATGTTAGTTGAAATGTTTGTGTAAATTAGGCATAGTGTTTAGTATAGGAATAGTGTAGTTTAGTGTTTCTTTTTACATATTTTAAAAAGGTATTCGATTTTATGTGTGTTTTTATACAGTTAGGTTTTTAAGTGTGGGGGTTGTTTAGTGCATTAAAAAATGTAAAAATAAAAATATATATATTTGTTTCGGATTACATGTATAGGTAGTGTATGTTTAGGATATGATTGCTTTTTAATTGTGCAGCTCTATGTGTATTAAGAGGGGTGGGGGGTTGTTGTTTAATTTGCCATGTTTGTATAGTAGTTATAATAGTTTAAGACAAGTTAAGATAGTTTAGGCTAAGTTTAGTTAGTATAAGATACGTTTAGATAGTTTAAGATAAGTTTAAATAGTTTACGCTAGAGTTAGCTTAGTTAGTGTAGGTTAGGTAGGTGTAGGTAGTAATAAACGTTTATATGCATTACGTTTTTTTCTACTTTCAGTAGTTTGTCATCAATTCACATGTAAGAGTTGGTACAATTGTGTATGTTGAGTGGCGTACATGATGTAGCAATTGACCAGCGCTCTATGAAGGTATATGTAGCTTTGTCCAAGGCCTATGGACAACTGTTAGTCTACCTCCTGTTTGAACAATTTCTAGAGCCTTGTCCATACTTTAGACACTTAAAGTGGGGCCTTGTTAGAGATTTTACACACAGCACAACCCAGGTAGTGTCCTTCTGTTGCACCCTGTGGAAAACTGATAGGACATGATATATGTAGTATAGATTTGTCACTACAGATTGCTAATCCCTGGCCGCACTGGAATACACACTGGTGCCTTGCACTACCACACATAACCTTGCTCCATTGTGCAAGGGGGGTCATTGCTTTTGACAGGTTACTAATTGTATATGTAGGCTCACCTGCCTGGAGAATGTCCATCATCATTGCCATTGACTACTTGCTAAGTATGGCACATCATGTCACTCACTTTGATCAACTACTTTCAAAGTTTCATGCCCATATATCTCCCATTTGCTCTTTCCCTGGGGAGGTGTTGTGTTGTTTCTGATTCTGTGGTCTGGCACTTATTGGATAAATGTATGTACAATGTACAAGAGATGTAATGTGTGGTTTCCTTCACACTTGACACATATTAGGCCTCTTAGGGGCCTAGAAACACATTTTATTTGCTTATCACAGTGTAGCTTTTTTGACCAGTTATCAACTGACATGGGTCCCCGACATGAAACCCTTGCATTATTTGGTTACTGACAAGCAAGGTATTGGATAGGCCTTGTTCATGCTTGTGTGGCACAGGTATGATGCTAATTCCTGAAGAATATGAACATGAGTATCTGTCTATAATTGGTACAACCATGCACATTTATGTAGTGTAGGATCTCTTCAGAGTGAGCAGTGAGGTTATCATTTTAGTATGATGAAGTCGTCACGTTCACTGAGCAACATTTATATGGGTGAGTGCAACAATGTTATGGCCTCACATTTCATATTTAGAGGTGGTAAGTATTAGGGTGATTAGAAGCAGATTCTCACTGTGTCAGTCATGTGATTGCAGATAGTTGTTACACACTGCCATTCCATTAGGAGTGAGCACATTGCTCATTATACCTTTGCAGTGGTTTAAATTGGTGTAGGTACATGTCCAAAGTAGGCCTGGGCGGTAAATTCCGTTCCGCTCGCGGAATTTGCGAAATTTTTGCAATTCCGCGGAGAACGCGGAATTGCCGAAAATTCCGCGATCCGCGGCGTAGCGGAATTTTTTCCTTTTTCGCGCTTTCAAAATGCGTGTTCGCGCGCGCTGTAGCGACTTACCGTGATCCCTGCATTCGCCGATGAGTTTTCCTATCCGTTCGCGCGATCCCGCGAGAGTGTGCGATCGCGAACACGTCATTCAGACGCGCCATCGGACATCTGCGTTTGCGAACAGGAAACACGCATCGCGAGCGGGCGGGACAAGTGAAACAAGATGGCCGCGTCAATTGGCGACCGCATGGGCAAGTTCGCAAGATATTTCCCCCCGAGCACGCAAACAGCGTCCCCGAACAGGAAAAACGCATCGCGAACGGGCGGAACAAGCAATTCTGTGTGCTCGTGGAATTCTGCGTGCTCGCAGAGATTTTTTACAATTTCGCGGAATTTTGAGTAACGCGACTACGCAAATTCCGCCCACCCTTAGTCCAAAGACAGCATGTGCAATTGATTTTAGCTCACTCATCTTGAGATGCAAACAAGTGGGTTATGAATATATTCTACCACCATGGTATATATAGTCCTTTTGGCAAAAAAACATGCAATATTCTTTGTGGTTTAGTGCAAATTGGGGTGTAACAGGTAATTGTATTGAAGATTGTTGCAACTTCACACTCTTTTATGGTAGTACAAATGTGAAATTTTGGAAAACACCAACAGTTAACTAAAGTGTAGATGACCAGACAGAGTCCATTTGGAAGGCATGTCATGGGACATGGAGGTAAAGAGTATTTCAGTGAGAAGGTACAAATTGCCATTAGGGAAGGCATTGCTGTTATAAAGTCCACAAGTGGCGAAAATCAACAAATGCACAAACAAACAAACAGTACAGTACTGGATGACAAAGGAAGTGGCATGATGTAAAACACAGGGCCACTATGAAACTGTCCAAGAGGCACTGACAAATGTCATTGGGCAGATTGCCGGCGGAAACTGTTGAAGTCCTCATCTTCCTCCTCTGATTTGTGTTGTGCCTCCTCTGCAGTTGATGGTGTTTTTATGGGAGGCATCTAAGGTACACACGCACCAAAGGCCGAAGATGTGCCTCCCCTGTCCCCACCAGCATTCATCAGTGCCAGTAAGGTAGCCTGGAAATTGCTGGCAAGGGTCTGGTGGACTGCCAACAAAGCAACAACGTTGCTGTTGAGGACACCCAATGCTGCCATAAAGGAGTCCAACTTGCGCTCCAGGGACTGCATTGTGTTATGGATGGCCCCAAGCTTTGTGACATCACTGGTGTCAGGTTTAGAGGCCTTCTGTTCTTCCCTCTGCCTCATGACACCAGCGATGTCAGCTAGGGAGTCATCAATCCCATGAAGCCAAGAGTAGGTGCCTGTAATCGCCTCTGTCATACTGCCTTATTAGGGCACAGACACCTATGGACTCCTTCTAGGGTGCCCTCTATGGCCCCATTCCCTCTACACCGCATCTACCATTCATTGCTGAACTCCCACCACTCGCCACTGAAAATCAGTCCGGGGGTCCTTGGAGTCCTCAGCTGGGACTGAACAGATAAATGAGGCAGCTGTTGTGGGGGTCGGCTCCTCTGGCGACCGAGCAACTACCCTTTCCAGGACCGGAGGAGAAGATTCAAAAGAGTCCAGGAGTTAGTGGAAGGTGTCATCATCCATGGGGACAGGATGGCATCACCAACAGGTTGGTCATCAAGGCCAGGCTGCTCTACAGGAGGTGTTGTTTGTCCCTCTGGAAAGAGATAGAAACATGTCAATAATGATACATGATAGATGTAGATATAAAGCTTTTGATGACATACAAAATCATTTTGTTTTCAATTTTTAGTACCTAGGGATATGCGGAACACATGTTACTACAAGGGAATGAAGCTGTGTTACACTATTGTTACCTTTCACATGGGTATACCTTTACATTGTTCACACAACCTCTGTATGAACAAGGAGGCCTATTTGTGTAATGACACACAACGCAACACAGCTAGGCAGCTTACTGGCCTGCCCTGCCTGAAAGAGTAAATGCAGGCAATGGCTCCATTTGACATGTTACACTGCGTTTCTGGTTTGTACCTACACTATTGTAATATTATGTTCTTGATACCACTGCTGAAACCATTACACCATGTCAACAAAGTGGCTGCATTACTTCTAGCCATCAGTTTGCACCTCAGCACTGACCAGGTAATGTAATTTTATTATGTATAACATATTATCCTACACTGTGCCTTTGACATAGTACAACACACCAATCTGGCTTGCTGTACTGTCTTGCATGCAATTTGCACCATATTGTGGCCTAGGGGTCATATTTGACACACATCCACACAACTGTACACAGAAAGCAACCTGGCTACACCTCAGGGATGGGTAAGGGCATTTATATACCATATGTTGCTCATTTCTGTGGATACCAGTAGTTTCCTAGCACACACAGTCATCTCCAGAGTCCACAACAGTGGGCACTGTGAGCCATCTCTGAAGGGGACGGTGATTGTCACACTTGGAAATATGCAACAGCTCAAGCTCACTCCATCTCCACTAGCCCAATATGCTAATCTTCAGAGTCCCACAAATGTCTTCACTCAACCCCACTCACTGTTTACTTGTACATTATTTCTCTGTCATCCATCATTCTGACATAAGGACTGTACTTAATCTCACACACTGATGACACCCAGATCATTCATTGACTGTTAGGAGACGCCAACACCACCAACATTTGTTACATCCTACAATTGACCAATATGCCTACCTGTCTATGAGAGTAATGGATGTTCCTGAACCTCACAAGACAGTAGTGAGGATATTACTTGACAAATACCTACCTTGGTTACCCAAAAGACTAGGCCCAAACACCTCACCCTCCAACCATCCCAGAAACCTGCCCCTCATCCTGGACACCTACCCCACCCTAACACTGCACAGTTCCCTGTTTCACCTCCACCTGCTTTCACATATTTTGCCTAGTCAGACTTTTCTTCTTATGGCTCCCTCCTGACACCTGTGAGACCATCACCCTGGCCCTCATCACATGTTGACTGTTGTAAGTCAATACCCTCTACCACAGCATCTCTGCATAACTGCTATACAAGTGGCAAATTATCAAACACAGCAGTGCCAGATGATTAGGCAGCATATCTTGAGACACACACTTCACACCACACCTCCTTAAAATACAATGGCTCCCCATTCAGACACACTGGTAGTTCAAGATGCTCAGCCACACCTACAAAGCATTACACTACCAGAGGCCCACCAAGCTCACGTACCAGCTATGCTTCCAAATAACAATTATGGACCTCTGCTGTGCATCACTTCCATTCACCCACACCCCCAATATCCATTTGAGCAATACAGAAGGTATGGTAGTCTCTTATATGGCACCGAACACCTGCAACAAATCACCCAGCAGATCAGGACAGCTGCATGCAATATGGGTTAGTACTACTGTTTGTACACCTGGCTCTTCCCGTAATCCTACTTGGAGAACCTGCACATACTCATCACCTGGATACCCTCTTGGGTAAAAAGTTAACCCTCTGGCAAACCACATTACTGAACATTTCATTGCATTCCACTTTTGGCTGCCTAGCCCCAAGACAGACACACTTGCTTCATGGTGCAAGGGTGCCTGCGGTGGCGATAGGCAGTCAAATGGGCACCTGAGTAGGGGAATAGACAGGAATACACCGCATTCCCTTACATAATGCACATTCATGCCTTTCCCTGTCACACATTGGAGCGGAACAAAGTGACTTGCTGCGCTGCGTGGCAAATTTGAAAATGGGCCCCCAGGTTTTTTGGTTTGTATTGTGGGACTTGTCGTCCTGGTCAATGATGTTGTAGGTTCCACTACAAGTCCCAGGATTGAATGGACAACCTGAACTGGGCCAACACATCACACTTAGACCAAAGTAATTTGGCAGGGCTGGACAGAATGAAATGTGACAGGGCATTAATAACACTCTTATGTGATGGATGAGTTAATATTTGAGACATTTCTGTCCTTTCACTTGCACGCAGCGTAGTGCAGCGCAGCAAAGTGTGTTGCTGCACTGCATGACAGTTTTGCCCATATGTTCTCATGTTTTCACTAACTCTGTAGTTCTTCTTGGTCCTCAAGCGCAGCACTGTCCTAGCCGACAACTCTTGCCTCCTGGTCCTCCAATGGGTCCAACTCCTCCTGGACTTCAGGTCCTCCTCCGGTCCGCATGACTACCCTAAGGTTCTTGGCCAGTTTCTCTTTGGTCCTGTGCTCTTAGTCATGCCACCTCTTCATGCACTCCAGCACTGTCCTTTTTGATTGGCCTACACTGTTGATTTTCTCCACTATGGAGTGCCAAATGGCTTTCTTCCCTAATGGCAATTTTGAGATGACAAAGAGAAGATGTTCATTCTTTGTCACCTCAGGCATTAATATCTGGCTGCCATCCTCACTGAAATTGGTGTTCCTCTTGGACAATACTGATGTATGGTCATCTTGGCTGGGGTTGGTGGTATTGTTGCCCTCCATTTCTCCCTGTTATTTGGGCGTTCAGACGTGCTGTAGATTGAAATGCATTGTTTTTTTAAGTTTTCTGTGACATAAATCTGAGTTGTGGCATGTAAAAGTGCTTTAAGACAGCAAATCGGCCTTGCATCAACTAGGGAGCAGTTGTGTTGCGACACTATCCAGCATTCCTCAAGCTGATGCATCAGAATTTTTGAAGCACCTTAGGTACTTTTGACATGGTGCACTGTACCGCAAATACTGCTGCAACGCAGCATTGCGTCAGTTTTCATAACTACGCCACAAAGTGTGCTTAAAACTGCAGCACCCCCTCCTGTCTACAGGGGCAGAGCTGAGCAAAAATATAAACACACGTGATAAAACACAGGTCCCCACAAGCAATTTTTTGTTAAAGTTATAAAAATTGGTACAGATGTTCCTGAAGTCATTTTTAGGTCTCGGCCTGCACCAGCGCTTGCGCTGGTCTGGCCGAGAGTTTTAGTAAGCGGGTTTTGGAAGTGCAAACACTGGCTTTCGGCTGGCGACCAGCTTGAGTTCACGATGGCGTAGCACGCGCAGCTGCCATCTGGGTTTCCTATCTCTTCCTCATTTCCTCGTCATGGCTCATTAACTCTGGACTCTGATGTTTCAATCGCAGCAGCAGCTCACATTACCAACTGAGGGCCCTGGACTACAGTCACATGAAAAACAACAGCGATTAGCATTGAAATGCAAGCTTTTTTTGTCTAGTTAGAAATATTGCTTCGGTGGGTTGATTTCACCTTATATCGCTATTTGTTTTATATTGGGAGTCACAGCCTAATTACCAGTATTTTTGTCTCTCACTGTTTTTTTTTAAATATTTATTTGCGCAAAGCACAAAGCTATATTTAAGGTTACTTTTTCCGCGTCACTTCTTCACTCTATTTAAACTCCACACCCCCACTCTTATTGTCTCTCTCCTTCTCTATCTCTCCCTCTCTAATTCTCTCTCTACTTAATTAACTCTCCCTCTCTATCTTTTTTAGCCTTTCATTCTCTCTCACCCCTTTATCTGTTTCTCTTTCAAACTCCTTCATTCACTCTCTCTCCCCTTCTTTCTCTCTCTCTATCCCGCTCCACTCTTTATTCTATGTACACCCTTTCTCTCTCTTTCTCTCTCACCACCCTCTCTAATTGGGCATTATATCTTCACTCTATCTCTCCCTCGGCAACACCACAGCATCACTCAGCGCAACCACAGCATCAATCAGAGCCAGCACAGCATCAATCAGAGCCAGCACAGCATCACTCAGCACCAACACAACATCTCTCAACGCCATCACAGCATCACTCAACGCCATCACAGCATCACTCAGTGCAACCACAGCATCACTCAGCACAACCACAGCATTACTCAGCACAACCACAGCATCACTTAGCGCCACAACAGCATCACTCAGCGCCACCACAACATCACTCCGCGCCACCACAGCATCACTCAGCACCACCATAGCTTTACTCAGCGACACCACATCATCACTCAGGGCCAACACTGCATCACTCAGCACCACCACAGGATGACTCAGCACCACCACAGGATGACTCAGCACCACCACAGCATCGCTCAGCACCACCACAGCATCGCTCAGCACCACCACAGCATCGCTCAGCGCCACCACAGCATCGCTCAGCGCCACCACAGCATCACTCAGCGCCACCACAGCATCGCTCAGCGCCACCACAGCATCACTCAGCGCCACCACAGCATCGCTCAGCGCCACCACAGCATCACTCAGCGCCACCACAGCATCGCTCAGCGCCACCACAGCATCGCTCAGCGCCACCACAGCATCGCTCAGCGCCGCCACAGCATCGCTCAGCACCGCCACAGCATCGCTCACCACCACCACAGCATCACTCAGGGCCACCACAGCATCACTCAGCGCCGCCACAGCATCACTCAGCACCGCCACAGCATCACTCAGCGCCGCCACAGCATCACTCAGCGCCAAGACAATATCACTCAGCACCACCACAGCATCACTCAGCGCCAAGACAATATCACTCAGCACCACCACAGCATCACTCAGCATCACAGCAGTATCACTCAGCAACACCTGAGTATCATTCAGCATCACCTCAGCATCGTCTCCGCAACAGTCACCACCACCACCACCACTACCATCCTCAGCATCACTCAGCACCACCTCAGCCTGCTCTCGGAATCTGGCATCTGTTGATTCTCCCCTAGCGTCTGGCCGCTGCTAGTGTTATAATACAGGTACTAGTTCCCAACCTTCACCCTCCGATTGTTTATGCCCCCTCAAAAAAAAAGCTTTAACAAACAACCATTGCAATAGGCAGAAACAAGTTGCCAGCATTGCAAGAACAAAAGAAAACTGAGGAAATTTTTTATTGTAAATACTTTTTTTAATATGGTCGTTCAGTTTTACATAATGCCTTCTTGGTCATATATAAAGTAACAAAAATGCTTCTGACACTTTTTTATTATAACTTTTCAGCATGCCGCACAGCAGCCACACTTCTCTACAGCACAGCTTGAAGACATTGGCAAAGTCAATAGCTCTGGCTAAACACTTATAAGGCCCCAAAGGCGAGACCTATTGGCTATGCCAATGCTTGTTTTACATGTAGAAGACATTGCCTTGTAGGGACCTGGGTTCAGGTCCCCACACTGTAATCAAGTCCCCAGAGCATTAGTGAGTTATCAAACTCAAGTCCCCACAAGGAGATTAACAAACCCACACACACAAACGTGTACACATACACGTGTGCACATACATGTGTATGCATACACATACATCTGCACACATACACGTGTACACATGTGTACACAAACATGTATATATACATGTGTACACTTGCACGTACACATATAAGTGCACATACGTATACATACACATGCACATGTACACATGCACACACGTGTAAATATGCACATGTACATATATCAACATACACATGTACACATAGGTACACATAAACATGTACACATACATTTGTACACACAGACATGTACACATAGGTACACATAAACATGTACACATACATTTGTTCACACACCTGTACATGTATTTGTACACATACACGCATACATACATATATATTATATAGTAAATATCCCAAACACACTTGCATGTGTACACATGCACGTGTACACATACACACATGTACCCATACATGCCTGTACACATACAGAAATGTGCACATACACACGTGCACATACAAATATTTACATACTTTTTGCTTACCCATGAAATGCTAACAATTGGATTGTAAAGGCATGCGTGATAAGGGTATATGAGTAGTGAAAATGTTCATGGTAAAGGCATTCTTTGTAAAGACTAACGCGTGGTTAAGACCATGTTGTTAATGCATGGGTGCTAATGGAATGTATGGTTTCGTCAAACATCCTCTGTGCCACCTAGAGAAAGGAGGTAGAAACACAGCTCTCTACTGCTCACAGAAGAATGCCTCTGAGGAGGGAATATGCAACATGTGGCATGATGCCACACCAACCTAGAGAAGAAGTGTCAGGCAGCAGAGAGACACTCGAGGCAGAGGGCGAGTCACCCACATCCACCCCCGGAGTGGGAGCTCCAAGAAGGTCCCAGAAGAGGGAACATGCAACACGAAGAAAGATGCACCACAGCACCAACGGAGACAAGGTGAACTGGATCAGTAAGTGCCCTGATCATCACCAAGCTGGAGCCCAGCACTGAGGCCAATGGCCATACTATGGAGACAGTTGACCACTGAAAGGTCCTGTTGGACGGCCCTGAAGAAAGTGCATGCCATTGTACCCAGAAGGAGAAGAGACTCAAGTGACTAGAAGTCTCACCTGCATAGTCCCGAAGATGGTGCATGCCACTGCACCCAGAAGAAGAGACGCAAGCAATGGGAAGTCTCAACAGCATAAGTAGAAAGTAGGTTAATGCTGAAGCACCAAGGAGAAATAGGAGAAGGAAGTGTGACCTGCCTGTGACCTGCTGGTTCACACTGGGAAACATGATGACCAACCCAGCCCAGAAGGAGGGAAGATCAAGAGTACTCAGGCCTGGAAGGCACATTTGAGAGGGCTCGAGCCACGGACAAAATGCATCTATCCACACGAAGAAGTCACCGAGGTGAAGCAAGGATGGCCTGGCGACAGCACAGTGAGAAAACTGGCAGTAAGCCACAAGCATGCACAACCCAAGTCTCTGCCCCAAGGCCGGCAGGAGAACCAGGAGTAAGCAGCAAACACGTGGAAACCGAGACTCTGCCCCAAGCCCAGCTGGAGAACCAGGGGTAAGCCGCAAGCACGCGGAATACGAGTCTCTGCCCCAGGCCAAGCGGGATACCAGAGAGTAAGCCGCAAGCATGCACAAACCGAGTCTCCAGCCATTGTGACCAGCGGCTCAGCAACAGAGCATCCAAGCTGAAGGATAAAGGTGCCTCCACAAAGAAAGAACGTTAGCAACTGGTCACCATCACTCCTAGTTGTTGACGACCCAAGAAGGAATGCCCACGACCACCAAGGCAAGTTGTTGCCACTTGTCATACAGGCTCACCACATGATGGTACATCCTATCATGCCAGTCCCTGTCTCGTGAGTCATCACTACCATCCCTGGAGCATTGAACACCCCGAATAGAGTCCAACACCGCTATCAGAACTACAGACAAGAAGCACCAGTGACACTCATCCAGATACCACCTGCTCACCCTGCCTGCTCCCTGATACCAGTAGAGAAAGCGAGTCTTGCCCAAGACCCATCTACCTCTGTGGTTGCACAAGCATCTTGGCAGTCTTAAAGCGACCCATACACAGCACTTAAGCAGCCCCAGTGCAGACCACACGCAGTCCTGTGGCAGTCCATTCAAGTGGCATCCACAAGCACAAGAGATGTACTCGACACTGTCCCACCATTGGATACCAGGGGGTGGCAAGGCCTTGCAGCGGAAACCTCAATAGGTTACAGATGTGTTCAACGAGCCAAGCAACATCACCAAAGTGTGCTTCATGATAGATGCTTCGTGGTGGACTCTGACAGTGCTCCTGGGGCACCCTGTTTTGATCTACTGACACTAACCACGACACATCAGGAGCATCAGCAAAGTGGGCCAACTCCACACAATAGACATGACTCTCACCAGATGCAGCAGGAAGGTCCCCGACGTCTCTGAGGCAGCGTTCATGTCCTGAACCACTCAGGGTAAATCATGAATGCAAGCGGAGATGTCCTGTTGCAGCTTTTTTCAAACAGTCCATACGTCTTCTGCTGTCCTGCTGATTGACTCTTGAGACTGATGGACCGTGTGGTATCCAGTTTATTGTTGTTTTGGTTTCCACAGGTTGGACTTATTTTTTTTCTTTTGGATTTTGGGAGGAATGTAGTGTCCTGCAGGATACGTTATGGAGCAGCCCCTCCATAGGGGCCATGCTAACAACCACCCCTCACCCATCCAACACAGGCTTCACCAGTCAGGTGATCCTGCTAATAAAAGGGGTGGGGCATGTGTGTCCTGGGTCAGTTCTACCCACCAACTCACCAACTCTTGAATGTGCCAGTGTGCTTTCGCAGCATACAGGCCTAAGGCCAAAGACACTACAGGTGGCTTCCCCCTTACCAAGGGAATTTCAGAAGCATAGGAGGACCAGTCTGTCCTTATGAAATAACAATGTTTAAAGTCCTGCACTACCTGACCAGCCTACCAGCTGTAAGAGGCTGAGCACAGCCAGCAAACAATGTTTACGTCACCTCTTAGAAGGAGTGACTCAGCCTTCAGCAGCCGACCACTCACACATTGTCTGCTAAGCAGCTTCCCCCTCCGGGTGTAAAAGAAGAATTTGGTATCCGTGCTAAGGTGGTAACAATCATTTCTGCTGACATTTTAAAACAAATGGTGCCAGTGCCTTCACACAGAAATCATGCGCCTTCCTTCAATAAATTAAAAAAAACTTCACAATCACAAAGGAATGAGGAATCTGCTGCATCTATTGCAGTAAAATGCAAGATGATCCATTTTATTTCCTGGGTCTTGTGGTCCAAGTCAGGCTCCTGTAGGCAGTGGCAGTGACGGGCGGCAAAGAGGCAAACGGGCTTCCCATAGTCACCCGGTGTTCCAGCACCCACAGTGTGTCGTATTCAAGTTTTGAACCGAGTGTGGCGGCTCCTACAGGCAGAGTGAATTTGAAACATTATGGACAGAGATAGAGCAGCGGAGGAGCTCTTTAATGAGAATCTTACTGTGAAATGTGTTTTATTATATGAATGTAACATGCTGGGAATAGTTTCAAGTGTGTGCTCGGGTTGAGTGTATACATTAGACAGATCCTCTTAGGGTCGCATTGAAGGGGTTTGGGTGGTTCCCCCTCCCTGGGAGCACCACACTTAGATAACACATTGCATTGACGCAGCCGTAAATAGTGAGCGCCATAGTCATCTGGTGTTCCATCACCCACAGAGTATCAAAATATCCCAACATGTTGAGAGTATACTCGAACCCGGGACAATGCTTGGAACTTGTGCATCTCCTTCAGCAGGCGACGCCACTCATGCTACAGGTAAATTGTTGTGAGGAACTTAACAACATCAAAACTCATCAGTAAACGGCTCAAATCCACTGTGTAGTGTCTTGCTGGACACGTTCTAGTGTCTCAGCAGGCACTTAGTTTACCAGCTACTGCCTCGAGGGCTGGTCACGCACCTCACACCCATCCACCACAGGTGTCACAAGTGATGTAACCCTGCAAATAAAAGGGCCCGGGTGTACGTGCTTGTGGCCAGTTTACTAACCACCACCCAGTGTCTGTGTCACTCATTTTAGCAGTATGTGGTCCTAGGGCCCACAACTCTACAATGGCGACAAGGGTTCTAGACCCCACACGTCGTGCTATCTGCGGCCCTCAGTCGTGGAATAAGGTGAGGACAGCTCTGCAGTAACACCGTCTCTATCGCCTGCCCTGAGAAGGAGAACGGGGTCCCTGCTGCCGCTGCAGCCTGCTCCGTGGAAGCGGGCACATCACCCGACTTAGAAGGTGACCCCTGACCTCCCTGCTCCTGCCCGCCTGCTGAGGGGCTGAGGGATTGAGTGAGGAAGGCAGCGCAGAGAAGAGAACGTGGCAAAAAGCAACACCATCGGCAGAAAGAATGCACCTTGCCACTTCAGGTATGACCGGGCACTAACTACGCCATGCCCCCACTTGATGAGGCGTCCGTAAGCGTCCCCCACCTGGCAACATTTGCCCCGGTATAAGGAGCGCCCTCCCAACAATGCGCAGGCAAGACCACATCGAGGCTGTAATAAGCAGAGTCACAGCCATACTGTACCGCAAGCCCGGTTCTAGCGGGTGGGTCAGGCCCACCCAAACATAAGCCTGGCCCACCCAAACATGAGCCTTGGCCTTGGCCGTCGTAGTGACGGCTTGAAGGCCAATAGAAAATGGGCACTTTAATTTAAAACGTTCCTAGCTCTGAACGTTGTTTTTCTTCCTGTTTTGGGAGTTGCGTGATTGGGCCTGGGCGCTTTCTCACAGGCACCCCCAATCACCTTTTAGAAAGGTGGGCTGTGCTGTGCAGGTACAAAAGGGGCATGGCGAAGGGGGAAAATCAAATTCTTTCTTTTGGCACTGGCTGTGTGGATATTTTCTTTTCTATTCAGTGCTGGAGAAAGGAAGTTGTTTATCCTGATTCACCTTTCCTGACCCCTGCAGCTGCTTATCAGATCAGGCTGTGAGGCAGAGTTCTATGAACCAAGTAGGAAAGAAAATGTGTGACAATTTGTTATTATTTTTAAAATCTGCAAAGGCCCAGCAAGGCACATACTTTGTGTATGCTTCATTTAAATCGTTTTTATCATTATCATGGCCATGGATGCAAGACAACAATAAAAATGTAAACATAACTGGTGATTAATGATCCTGATGGAGAGCAATCTTTGTCGGTTGGTAGAAATGCAGATAAAGTATATTTTATGTGGATAGCTCAGTGGGTTACTGCCTTTGTCACAGAGATTCTTGTGTTACTTGCAGTTCAGAAGTTACAATACTGACATAGGATAGTGACCTATAGTCATCAAAGAGCTGCAAACAAACATGTATGGTATAGTTAGATCTTCACTTTTTTTTTTGTGTTGCGATATAGTTAGAACTTCGCCAGTCTTTCATTATTCTAATGTTGCTAAAAAGAGTTCGTTTGGGCAAATATACATTTTTATTAGTAAAGCCAACCCCCAACCACTGGGGTATGCTTTAAATCCTGAGTTTGTGCTTCTCCAGACCAAACCCTCTTAAAATATACTGCCCACCTGTATGGATGACATGTGATTCCTACACCTTGTAATCCTCATTGGCTTATGTGACATTCCCTATAGACTGATTTACATACTTGTATGATTCATTGTCTCTTATAATGTGTGCGTGATATAAAGTACTGTGACACCCTACACTGATATGAGTAGAGCTATACAACAAATAAAATGCATACGAGAGAAGGGCTACGGAGAGATGAAGGCACTGTTGGAGGGTGGTAGTAATGGTATCTGCAGAGAAAGAAGTCATTGGTGGGGCAACAAAAAAGACTTTCGCACTAGCGCTAAAGCCGGCCCTGTCATGGCCTTTCTGTTTTGGTTTATTTAATTAGCAGTCAGGTCATTAGGGCAACTGTGGAACATATTTTAAAATGCGTGCTAATTATATTTACTGCCATATTCATTGTTTTAAGTTTGAAGGTGATTTTACTAATGTTTTTTACCGGGAATAATGAAAGTGGAGCTGGATGGTGGCTGATATGGGGCTGGGGCCCAAGGTCGGCTGTTAGATAAGGTGCACAGGAGAGGGATGGTAGAAAAGTGGATAATTGGGCCTTAAGTACTTGTGTTGAATCCTGGCCTGCTGGAATTTGAGGGTTTGCACTTGGGTCCAGACATTGCTCTTACTTTCAAATAACTCTCCACATGCTCGGTATACACACAGAATTAATCTGTTGTATCCTGGTGACTGTTTGCAAGTAGATATGATGTAATATAGGGCTTGTAGTCTACCTCCAGAAGCGACAAATTGGGCCCGCAGTGGCCCACCCGAATGCACCCTTGGCCCATCCAAATAAAAATTGCTGGAGCCGGGCCTGCTGTACCGTCTGCTGACTGTAAATGAATGCAGCATCCCACCAGCAGGCGAGAAAGACTAAGCCCGCACCGGCACTGAGTGGTCCCCCCCACCTGCATCAGCAGCACCCCTGCAGTGACAGGCTCCCTGAGTGAGGTAAGCTTCTACAACCTCCTGAACCGGCTGCTCGCTGCGCAGCATACAGCGAAAGTGACCTGGCAGCAAAGATGGCTGCTAAGAAAGTGCACGCCTCACCTGGACATTCAAGGCCTGGCCGCAGGAGTGCTGCAGTCCATCGGCAACCTCCACAATGGTGAAGAGCTGTCTGCCGCACCGCGCCGGCCCAAAGGCTGCTAACAAGTTGAAGGCCATCCGGCAGCACGAGCCACATAGCTCGGCAGCATGAGGAAAGTTGCCGTGGCCTCCTGCAATGCATGCAGCGCCCCAGAGAGCCAAGCGGAGAACGAGGAAAGCTGCCATGCCCTCTCTTTAACCCCTTCGACACTGCGCGAATTCTCCCGCTGTGCGGGAGAATTAATGAGTGGGCGTGTTTCGGACAGCCCCCGGCCGTCCTCCGCTCACGCCCACCGTGACGTCGGACGGCCGGGGGCCGTCCTGAGCACCGAAGAGGCTAAATGCCTGCAATGCACCCTGCCTCATGAGGAAGGAAAGGAACAACAATTAAGCCACAGTGTTCTTTGGCAGTCCGCCAGCACCGCGTGACTCTACCTGAGTGAGTGGGCCTTCCTCTTCATGCTGCCAGGTCCCGACGAGGGCTGTGTGCCTCCAGGCAGCCTCCTGGTTGTTTTCTATTCCTGTGGCGCTACCGAGAAATGTCTCCTTGCTCTGCACCGAAGTCCTCGGTACCCTGCTAGGCCTGCCGCAGCAGGAAAGGTGTCGGTGCCTATTAATAGTGTTGCACTGCCACCTCCTGGTTATTGAGAGGTACCACGCATACAAAAAAAAAAGACTGAACAAGCTTTGCAAAGACAGGACCCGTAGCGGCCTAAAGTGAAACTAAACACAGCACTGACAGGGCACTCTAATTATGCCTCTAAAAAATCTTAGCTGCAGGAGCCCTGCAGCCCCACTAAGGATGAGAGAGGAGACAGGCAGGCAGTGCACAGAGTGCAGCACTTGAAAGAAATCACTAGGGAAAGTAGAGACTGAAAGCAGAGGCTGCCCTGTCCCCGTGGGCTGGCTGTCATTTTGAGGGGGAGACTGTGAACACCTGTCTGGAGAGAATCCCAGGAAGTGCAAAGCTACCACAGCCAAGGAAGCTACCAAGTTTTCAGTGAAACCAACGGCAGCCAAGCGGCAATCCCCCACAAAAGGCTGCACCATTCTCCCCCACCAGACCCAGGTACCTGCAGTGCTAAAATCAGTTTCTCAGCAGCGCGAAAAAAGTCTAAGAACGGCGAGAAGAGTGTCGTGCACACCCCTGTCTGCTGCCTCCGTAAGGAAAAAAAAGCAAGCACACAGAGAGGCTGGTTGCCTGCTAGGCACCCAGCATTCCCCCAGAGAAGAGAGAGGAGGAAAACCGGAAAGGCCTAGCGTGCATCACCCGAGGGAATGAATGGTTTAATTTTCTTGAGGTGTTTTAGTGTGTAAAGTGCTCCTTTGGCTCAGTTTTTGATGTGATCCTTCATTGTCATGTTTTTGTCCAGGGCGATGCCTAAGGACTTTGCAGAGTTGGACAGAGTGAGAGAATGATTTAGTGCATTCAGGTCATTGAGCCAGTCCTGGATTGGTATGTGGTTACTTTTAGGGGAGAACAGTATTATTTCTGTTTTGTTGGGGTTTAACTTTAGGTGGTTGGAATTAAACCAAAATTGTATCTCGCTCAGTATGGTGTTGAGATGTAGGATGTCACTTGGTGATTTGATTCAGTAATAGAGTTGAGTGTAATCAGCACATAGGTGATATTTGATTCCTGCTTGCTTCAGGATGATTGTGAGGGGTTCCATAAAGAGATTGAAAAGATAAGGGGAGAGAATGGGCCCTGGGGCACACCAAGTGTAACAAGTGCGGGTTTAGAGAGACAAGAGTTGATTTTGATTTGTTGCGATCAGTGTTATAGGTAATATGTGAACCATTATAAGACTGTGCCATTGATACCGGAGCGAATCTTCAGTTACTCAAGTAAGGCTGGGTGATTTACGGTATCAAAAGCTGCTAAGTCAAGTAGGATAAGTAGGCATGCGTCTCCTTCATCTAAGGATCTGTGGATGTCATCTGAGATATTGAGCATGGCAGTTTCTGTGCTATAGCCTTTCCTGAACCCTGATTGGAAGGTGTCATGGAGGTTGACTTCACCTGTATGATGGTTAGGTTGTTGTAAGATGCATTTTTCCATAGTTTTGTTTAGGAAAGGGAGGTTGGGGATAGGTCTGAGGTTGTTGAGATCATTAGGGTCTGCCCTGGGATATTTGAGTATGGGTGTGATTTGTCCTAGTTGGAGGGAATCAGGTACACAGTCTAAGGCGAGAGATGTATTGATGATTTTTGTCCAGAACGGGGCAATGATGTGGTTGAGATTTTGTACTATTGTGGATGGGAGGGGATCCTTAGTGGGCTTTAGGTTCGCAATTATATTGAAGACTTTCTGTCATGGGTTTGAAGTCAGACCAATTGGCATTGTTTTTCAGTTGGGTGTGATTATGGTTGCCATTAGTTTCTTTTGGGGCCATTTGGTCATTAATAAGTTCTGGTGGTGGATCTACCATGGAGGGAGGTGAGTCAGTGGGGACGGTTAGGAGGGAGGGTAGATTTATAACTTGAAAGAAAGGTTTGCTCAATTTTTGCGACTTTGTCAGTGAAGAAGCTGGTAATTTCTTCACTGCGTTCTATAGTGGCGATTCTTTTGTGTGGTGGAGGAAGATGTGGTTTGTCGTTTAACAATGTTGAAGAGCTCCCTGGGTCTGTTATTTACACAGTCAAGTTGGTTGCAGAAGAAGAGGCTTTTTCTTTAAAAATGTGCTTCTTAGATGACAGCCTTGCAGTTCTAAGTAGTGCTAGGTGCATTGTCGAAGGGTTTTGTCTCCATGTCCTTTCTGCCAGTCTAAGTTGTCTTCTTTTGTTGTTAAGATCTGAGTTGAACCAAGATTTTGATTGGATTGATAGTTGTTTTAGTTTGAGTGGTGCCACTTAGTCGAGAACTTCCAACATCGCTGTGTTATAGTGGGCCGTGAGATCATCAACGGTATGAGTGAGAGGGTGACGCTGTAGTTGGTCATGAATCCTGCATTCCAGTTCTGTTATTGGGACTTGTTTGAGGTTCCTGGTCCACTGCTTTGGTTTATTTGTTAAGTCTGGATGGGGTCTGATGAGGGTATCGATATTGAACAGTATGAGATGGTGGTCTGGCCAGTCAATGGGTGAGATGAAACTAAGAGAGACCAGTTCATTTTTAGTGATAATCACATCCAGAGTGGAGCATTTAATATTTGTTGGTTCATTGCAGAGTTGTTTAAGGTTGTTTAATTCAAGAAGGTTTGTGCGGCACCTGACTGTGGTGTCTTCTGAGTTGTTCCAGTGAATGTTGAAGTCACCCAAGAACACGTCCTTCGTGTCAGTTAAGGAGAACCGAGTTACTAGGTCAGATAACTCTTCTGCGAAGAGGGTGCGATCACCAGGAGGGTGTTAGATGGTGTGAAGTTTGATAGGAGGGGAGCCTTTGCCTTTAAGTTCAACACAGAGGTATTCATAAGTCGAGTATTCTGCGTTATTTAAAATGGAAAGATGGATTCCTTCTTTGTGAATTATGGCTAGTCCTCCACCCGTTCTTTTAGGTCTGTCATGTCTAATGATGGTGTATCCAGGTGGTGTAAGCAGGTCTAGTATGGGGGTAGAGTGGTCATTAAGCCAGGATTCAGTGATGAAAACAATATCAATTTCTTCACTGAGTTCATTAGTAGAATGTAGTGTTTGAATGGTGGTGTATTGAGCAGGAGGTCTGGGCGAGTTGATAATTATAGGGGTTCTATTTGTGCCCACTATTACTGGGATTGTGAAGGGAGGTTTTGGAACCATAGTCTGGTTCTTTGTGAGGTAAGATTTGCTGAGAACATCAGCTTCTAGTGCGGATATGGGCCAGTAAGCACGCTGGGGTCTGTGGGACAGATGACACAAGGGATTAGAGGGCCAGAGGGTATGTTGCAAGGCTGTAGGAGAACCTGTGTGTGGAGGCAATTTATAACCATCGGGAGTGTGAGAGCAGGATAGCTTGGCCTGACTTGAGAGATCCTGTCTTAGATGCGCTATGTCATTCGCAAGAGAATCGAGTTTTTGCTCCATTCGGGTTAGAATCTGTGTGAGTGTGTTATTGATTCTTCCAGCATTGAGAGTGGGAGGATATGAAGCAAGTCCTGGGTATAAGGGAGCAGACAGCGCTACGCCATGGGGGTGATCAGGGTCGTAGGGAGTAGCACGGTAGACAGTCTGTGTGAGCTGAGTAGGGTCTGCATTAGTCGGGAGAGGTGCATCTGCTGAGAGTTCAGTAGCTGATGTCTGAAGTTGGGGCCCTTTTCACCTGGCTTGGGGTGTGCATCATCGAGGTTTGTTACCATGTGTCTGCTGGTTAGGGTGGGAACAAGTGAAGTCATTCTAGTGGGTATTTGTCGGCGGTGTATGTTGATGGGGGCGGAAAGGTTGCTAGGAGTGTCAGGGGGTGTCACAGAGTTGCATAGTGAATCCGTGGGGGGAAGAAGGCGGGCCGGTTCTGGGTTGATGGTTCGTGGTAAGGGGTATAAAGGAGTTTGGAGGAAATGGCCCTGTCGTGTGAGTGAGGTGAAAAATGACGGGAAGTGTCGATCAAAAATGGTGTGGTGAGGGTCAGTAGCTTGTATAAGTATGTTCCCTGTCCTGAAAATGGATTTATCGATTTCCCCTCTAAAGGATGGGGAGGGGGACGTCATCAGTTTTGTTCCATAGGGTATTTTGATTGCCTTAATAACTTGTAGGTGGAGAAGGAAGATGTTTTTCCATTTACTGGGCGTTTGGAATTGAAGACAAAGTCGGTTTTCTTGATGCCATTGGTCACGCTATTGTAGGTATCAGCTATCAGTGTTTCCGGGTGCTGTTTCAGTAGTTTGTGTTTGATATTCTTTATTGCGTCATTGGAGACATTTTTAGGATACGTGATGCTCCATGAGTTGGGGCCATATCTCACGAGTGTAGTATTGAGGGGTTAGTGGGGGTACATTATTAGAGACATTTAGTGTCTGGTTACAGTTGAACTGCAAAATGGGGAGAAGATAGGGAGTGCTTAGAAGGCTGGACCGGGTGTGGTGTAAGGGTGACGATGAGCAGTGCGCAATATGTTTGGATATGGGTAAGTTGAATAGAAGGCTGTACAGGGCGCTGTGGAGGTGTGGCGTTGTACAGTGATCAATATGATTGACAAGATTGAAGCTCATGTGAGCTTCAATTGAGAAAGCACATATATGCCAGTTGACTGGGAGTAGAGTGTTATGGAGGTATACAATAAGCCCTTCTAAATCATAATCAAAGACATTAGAAAGTATGGGTAATGCACAAAAACATCAAATAACTAAGGGCAGAAAACAAATAAGGTGGACAAATAGTAAACGCTAAGTATTGGAGTTGCACAATATGCACTGCTAAGAATCATACACAAGGCCGTCAGATAAATTGGGATATTGAGCAAATAATATATACAATAGTAAATAAGCGTAAAAAATGCAGTGGTACGCTGTTCATCGTTAAGGCCACAAGGTAGAGCTCCAGGCTAGTACATAATATGTACAATAGTAAATAAGCGTACAAAATACCAAGGTAGGCTGATCATCGTTGAGGCCACAAGGTGGAGCTCCAGGCTAGTAAAGTATCTAAGACCACATGAGATGATCTAGGCTGAGGAAGTCATTTAGTTGTGAGATGGTTAATGCAAATGAGAGGTGAGAACCCAAAACTGTTGAGGTGGTCCATCTCCCTACAGGGAAAAGACTATACAGTGGAACACCGCCCTGGCACAGAACACGCCAACGCTGATGATCTGTCCAGGTTCTTCCGCCTTAGTGAAGAGAACTCCCAAGAGGGTGGGTAGTTCTCCCTACTTTCAGCTGGAGGAGGCATGTGTTAGACCTGGCATCTTTTGGCTTGTTTCCACTGTCATTATGCTTCTGACCTCCTGGGTTTTGTGGTACTCTGGATCTTGTTTTTGCTGGTTTAGTGTTTCTGCACACTTTTATACTGCTGATCAGTACTAAAGTGCAAGTGCTCCAAAGGTAAATTGTGTTTATGGATTGGTGTTTCTATGATTGGCTTATTTGATTTACGCCTAAATCCTTAATACAATGCACTGTGTGTGTGCCCAGGGCATGTAAACCAAATGCTGCTAGTGGGCCTGCAGCACTGATTGTGCCACCCACACAAGCAGCCTTTCAAAGGGTTCTCAGACCTGCCACTGCAGTCTCTGCACGCAGTTTCTACTGCCATGTTGACCTGGCAAGTGCACCCACTTGTCAGGCCCTAACCTTCCCTTTTCTCACATGTAAGACAACCCTAAGGTAGGCCCAAGGTGCCCCTGTGGGCATGGTGCAGTGTGAGGGGAAGGTAGGGCAAGTACTGGTGTTTGTTACATGTCCTGATGGTGAAATACTGTGCATTTCATTTTCACTGTTGAAAGGCTATCTCTCCCATGGATTAACATGGGAGCTGCTTTGTAACACTTTTACAAATGTAGCTTGCCAGGGGAAGCTGATAGAAAATTGGTGTTTAGTATGCCTGAACTCAGGATTTAAAAATGCATCTTTTAGTGAAGATTATTTTTATATTGTGTGTTTGGAAATACCACTTTTAGAAAGTGGAAATTTCCTTGTCTAACCATCCATGTGCCTCTGCCGGTTTGTGTATTAGCTGTCTGGATTTTAGACTGACAGGGGCTGGTTTGTGCATTCACACTAGACAGGGACAAAAAGGGGGCTGAGTTGTGTCCTGCCTTTCCTGGGTGACTCATAACCTGGCTGATGGGTCTGTCCTGCATCTAGAGTGGTGGGAGGAGTTGCCACATGCACCTGAATGGACTGTGTCTGCCTTCCACAATGCTGTCTCCATCTCCTATAGTGAACCTGGCCTGAGAAGGACAGAACTGGATTTTGTGTGCCATGGTAACTTTGGTTGTCCCAACACCACAGAACTACAAAGGGAAATGGTATAAATATTGATGCTCAGACCCCAGGATTCTAGAACTCTTTTGGATCAAGGAACCTGCCAAGAAGAAGAGCTGGAGAAGCTGTGAGGAGAGACTACCACTTTGCTGTGTGCTTTGCTGTGTTGCCTGCAGTAGATGCTTCTGTCTTGGGCAGAGAAAGGACTGGACTGAACTTTCCGTAACTTCTTTCTGAGTGTCTCCAAAGGCTTCAGGTAGAGCTTGCCCCCTGTTCAAGAAGTCTCAGGAACAACAAAGACTTCAAGATCCTCTGGGTACCAGCTTCTGGAACTGGATGTTTCAGTTGCCACAGAGCAAACAGAAACATGACGCCGTCCCCGACGCCACTGCCAGCTTTGTGACATGAAGGTAGGCACTGCCACACTTCGCACCACAACCCTGGTCTCACCAACAATGCCATTTGACGCCACCACTGAGCCTCTGCTCACACTGTTACCTGTGGGCACCGCACTCCGCACTGCCTCGCTTCACACCGCCGCCCAGATATCCCCGATGACTCCACAATGCTGTCACCAACGCCGCTGCCTGCACCGTGACCTGTGGACACCATTCGTGGATAACACGTAGCACCGTCCCACCTCGCACCACAGCCCTGGTCTCATCGATGATGCCACTCCAAGCTGACATTGACGCTGCTGCTTGGACCGTGGTTTGGAGGCACCACTCGTAAATTACACGACACCACCCCGTCCCACCCCACAGTCTGGGCCCACCGACGCCAGTGCCATCGACTCCAGTTCATCAGCCGATGACAGCGCTTCAACGATGATGACGACGCTGCCTGCACCATGACCTGCCAACACCATTACGAGCACCGTCCCACTTCGCACCATAGCCCTGGTCTCACCAATGCCACTGGATGACCATCATCAAGCCGCTACCTGCACTGCGACCTAAAGGCCCCGCACGCTGCACCGCTGCACTGCACACCGCAGCCCCTACGCCCACAGGCGCCCCCGCCTTCAACCGCACAGAGTTCGATCTGCAACATGTGTGACTTCAAGGGCCCGACGACTCCTGTACCGACCTCCAGAACTGAAGCCTTTCGACACCGGCTCTTCGGAGCTCACTGGGAGGTCCCCAACACCCTACATTTCTATAGGTACAGTTTGCGAGTCTTCCCCGACACCGTAGCTAGCCCGCACTGCCGTGGTCAGCCAGAACAGTTGGATTTGTTTGTTCACTATGCTGTGATAGCCCGGATGAAACTATCGACTTCAAGGAACTGTGTATAAAGTCTATTTTTGCTTTATGAGTATTTTGAATAACTGTATGTTGGATTCTTATCATCTTGGGCTTGTTTTTCACAGATAAATATTGGCTATTTATCTAAAACTGGTGTGGTGTCCTTTTGCAGTGTTTTCACTATATTACTTTTTGTTATGTGCAAATGCGTTATACACTGCCTCTGAGATAAGCCTGACTTCTCGTGCCAAGCTACCAAGGGGGTGAACAGGGGTTATTTCAGAAGTGTAACTCCCTTATACTGACTTGGAAGAAGGGCAACAACCTGCAAACTAGAGACCCTCATTTCTAACACGCCACAATTAGACAACAAATGCATACCAAAAATATTATTAGCATGTTTAACAAACCATATACCATAAAGAGCCCTGTCATGTTATAAGACAGACTTGCATAAACCCTCCCCCTTCTACTGAAGCCAAATGATTATATATTAAAGATCTTTGGGATTAGTGGAGGACCCCGTACCTTCGCATACACAGATGGATGTTCTAAATCGCAGCTCACGCAGCACTCTTGCCTCAGGACTTTCGCTCAGTGTTGGCACATTTAATTTACTTATGAGTCCCTAGTAAAGTGGTACTACATGTACACAGGGCCTGTAAATTAAATTCTACTAGTGGGCTTGCAGCACTTATTGTGTCACCCACTTAAGTAGCCCTGTATAACAAGTGTCAGGCCTTCCATTGCAGCCTGCGTGTATAGTTTTATACTGTCATTTCGACCTGTCAAAATAAACCTTTTAGCAGGCCTAAACCTTCATTTTTAATATGTAGACGCCACCCCTAAGGTAGGACCTAAACAGCCCACATGGCAGGGTGCATCGTACTTGTAGGAAAGTGCCTCTTTTGACATTGTTACCCCGACTTTTTGCTTGATAGTTGATGTGATTTTGAACGGTACGTGCACTGGGTCCCTGCTAACCAGTTTCCTAGTGCTAGATCTCTTTCCCAAAACTGTACCACGATTGGCACAACTCCAGCCACCCCTGCAAGTCCCTAGTAAATTGTGCCCCTGGTACCTAGGGCATGGGTACTGAAGAGGGTCCACTGGGGATACAGCAAAAATTGTGCCATCCCAGAGACCCCTTACCAAGACCATGCAAACTGCCACTGCAGGCTGCGTGTCTTTGTGCAGAGAAAACCGAAGAGTCGACATGACACATAGCCCTGTGTTCTATGCCCCAATACACTGCATGAGGCATAGGTAAGTCACCCCTACTACAGGCCTTATGGCCCTAAGGCAGGGTGCACTATTTCCCATGTGTGGACATATCTGCATGAGCAGATATGGCCCTGCAATATCTGAGCCATTCTTGGATATTGCAAGTGCACAGGGAAGCCATAGAGAGTACATGGGCTGGACACTTGTCAATACGAGTTTCCTAGCTCATGATGGATTCACTGTACCCTAAGATGTTTGGTACCAAACATCTTGTCTTAATACATCCTCACTGATGCCACTGTTGTATTTATTAATAAATGCAGACAGGAGACCCTTTAGAGGGTCCCCTGAAAACCTACCAAGCACTGGTGTGGTCTCGACTACTCATAGCCAGCCTGCCACCACAAGACATGTTTCTGACCTCATGAGGTGAGAGCTCGTGCTCTCAGAGGCCGGAAACAGAGCCTGCTCTGGGTGGAGGTGCTTCACACCTCCTCCAGGCTGGAATGGTCTTCCAGGGTGGTAAGCTTCAAAGGCGATGCCACCTTTGAAGTGCAACCTAGGCTTACCCAGATAGTGGGAGAAGCCAACACCCTAGTTCAGGGCCGGACTGGGAACCAAAACCGGCCCTGGCAAAGTGCTCGGCTGGCCCCCCGGGGGTTTGGGGTGTGGCTGAGCACTTTGCCAGGGCCGGTTTCGGCCGATTTTGTTACAGGGGCCGATATTGCAGCTATGCTGCAAAAACGACCCTGTAACAAAAACGGCCCCCCAGGGGCCCAAAACCGGCTCCCACCCTGGCGGCCCACCGGGGAAACGCCTGGTGCCCGCTACAGCCAGTCCGGCCCTGCCCTAGTCCTGCTCCACATTTGGTGGATTACAGGTGGGAAAATTAGTTAGATAAGGAGGAGTGTCCACATTCAGCCAGCACCACCCCTAAGGTGTGGCAGGCGATGTGGACCCCTCTCTTGAAAATCCACCATCTTGAAATGGTAGGAAAACAACCTATCAGGGCTAGGGTAGTGCCCCTTCCCACAGGAAGTGGTCACTTAGAGGGTGTAGACACCCTAAAGGTAGGTAGCCTATCGGCTGCTACCTGTCTCTCCCTTTAACATCCCTAAATGTACTATTTCAGTAGGATTCCTAGACCTTGACCCTTAGATTCGACAGACAAGAAGAAGACAAAGAAACTGGCCCCAAACCCTGCCTGCTGCCTCGAGGACTCGACAATCTTCGTTGTGCAGTCTCGTCCTGACCCTGTGAGGACTCCAAGAACCCTAGAGCTCCTCCAGACTTCGATAAATTGCCAAGAACGTCCCTTGGAGTGAAGGTATCACTCACCTGCACACCACAGGCACCAAACCTGTTAAGTCCGGTTTGTCAACTTGCTGCTCCCCAATGACTCCAGTGCAGCACCCAAAGCAGAAGAGGTACATCAGCTCCAGAGGGTCAGATCTGTCTCCCCACCAAGTTTGGAGACACGAGGACCTACCGGGGCCACACCGGACCAATACCTGGGGTACTAGACCCCCTTCAGCAAACAGCGAGATGAAGTCTGTACCAGCTTCCAACTGCCCCAGAAGCACAAACTCAACGAGGCACGTCAAGACCGGCGTCCCACGTTGAGAGTGGCTCATCTGTCCCGAAATTGCCTCTCCAAGTTGCCTGCTCCTGACGGCGAGGACATCTCGATGCACGGTGCCTGGTTAACCTATCTGCTCTGCACCCGGCCCAACCAGCCCCGGTAACTATGGTCTAGATGTGCTCCTGTGGTCCTGAAACCCTTGCAACCTCCTCCCTTGAGTGGGACCCCACAAACTTACATTTAAGTCCTCCTGTGCAGTGGCCCCCTTCGTTGAAGCACACCAGCTACCAACAACCTCCGCACCCTGCTCCCTCCCGAATCCAGGATGCTCTCGATCTTCTGCTGGTGCAACATTGGACCTGGTCCTGCTATAGACCTAAAACGAGAAGATGACTTCGCGAAAGTACTGCCTGATTTTATATGCATTTTTCAACTTTTACCATTGACTTCAATGGTGCCTAATTGCGCACAAAAGTGATATATTTTGCTAACTCTGAAAAATCATAACTCTAAAAGTACTTACTGTAAATCAAAGTTCTTGGTTTTAAAAATTGCATAAAAATCGATATAAGCTTTATAGATTGGTCTCGAATTTATTCTTGAGCGTGTGTCTTATTTATTGTCTCTGTGAGTACAACAAATGCTTAACACTACCCTTGGATAAGCCTAACTGCTTGCCCACACTACCACAAATAGAGCATTAGTATTATCTTCTTTTGCTTCTGTAAACCAATAAGAGATTCACTGAACTATCTGCACTGTGCACTTCATTTTACTACACCATATAGAGAGCTAGCTTAATACAGTATTTGAAAAGTATGAGATGTACTTTTAAGTTTTACATGTTCTGGAAGTGAAAAACTCCTAAATTCGTTATTCAGTACTGCAAGGCGTACCTCTCCCATAGGATAAGATTGGGTTAACCTTATTACAATTACTATGCGATAACTTTTGATTGGCAGTAGGTAGGTATGTCAGGTTTGTTCTCTAAAGAATTGTAATTTAAAACCCTCTTTAATGATAAAGACAGATTTTAAGTCACTATCCGGAAAATGTCACTTTTAGAAAGTTGGCCTTTTATTGTCCTAACCAGTTGGTGTCAGCAGCCTGATCCTGGGTCACATGAATCAGTGTAGTTGCTCTTTGTTAATTCTCCCTGACAGCATCCCAACAGAGGGTCTGGATATTGGCAGGATGGACCATCTCTGACTTGATAGGGAGTGGAGCTCACACCTACCACACTTGCACATCAAAGGGACTATTCCAGGACACTCACAAAGGATTTCATATTAGTCTATTGTGACCCCAGTCAATCTGGGGCCATGGGAGGGAGGAAGGAAATTTGGGACCTATCGGGGGTAGTGGGGACCTCTAGAAGCTTCTACCAGGTATAAAGACTGGACACTAAGACCCAACTCTTCCAATCACTTCTGGTGCTGTGGAAGACTTAAAAGAAGGGCTGCTCTGCTACCCTGCTCCTCTGCTGTAAGGACTGCCCTTCTGCTTTGCTACAAGAGGGACTGCTCTGCTGCCCTACTGTCTGAGGAAGAAGGACTGAATCTACAAACTTGAACCCAACACCACCAGAGTTTCTCCAAGGGCTGGTTAACTGAACTGGCCTCCTGTTCTGAGCTACAAGGACATAAAGGCTCCTCTACACCATTGGAACCCGATGCAGGACCGTGCATAGTAGCTCCAGTTCAGGGTCCTTGCAAGCATCGACCCAACGCGATGCATCTCGATGCCTACAACCGGCCAGCTTGAAGCACCTCCGTTCATCAGCGATGCATCTCAACGCAGGACCTCGCATCACAGCTTCCGCTGACAGCCCCTCAACACCAGCACCGCATAGGCCACTGCAAAGACTTGGCATCTCAATGCACCAGGACACAAGATACTTCTAACAGGGGTTTGATCTCAGTCCTGTATCTGGCCCATGCTCCATCATGGTCGACCTGAATTTGTTACTTTGATCCCATCCACTGCAACCAAAAGACGGCAATTGAAGCTTTCTGGTTTTAGCCACTATTTTTACCTAAACCTCTAAAATGGCATATCTCCAGTTCTACTAATTAGATTTTTGTCGTTTTGGCGTCAAATAATTTATTAAAGTTTACTCTATCTTTCTAAATTGGTGTGGGATTTTTCACTTTTTTACTGTTTAAGTGCTGTATAAATACTTTACACATTGCCTTTAAGCTAAGCCTCGCTGTTTTTGTGCCAAGCTACCAGAGGGTTAAGCACAGTTCTATTTAGTGCTTTTGTGGTTCACCATGGCAGGGTTTGTGACTGCTGCTTGAGAAGGGCTCACCCCAACCCCTTAACCAACAACCCACATTTTTACAGTAACCTTGCATGATGAATGATGAAATGTCATTTTATTATTCTGATCATTTTGTGTTAACTGATATGCATTTAGATGGAGATTGTATTTTAAAAAACATATAGTTAAAGCTGGAGTTTGATCTTACTTTTGTGTTTCCTCAAGGTGGTGGGTGCCTGGGGTGTAAGTTGAGGTTTTGAAGGATGAAGGTAGGGTGTCTTGAGGCACCAATACGCTCAGATTTTTTAGAAAAAAACGTGCTCATTCTAATTTTGGAAATTTGTTTGGGGGGTCCGGGACCTTTTTAATCTTATTTGGGTGATTTTTAACTGGTCAAGCGTGGTGCTCGGTGTGTTGGTAGCCCACTCATACTTACACAGCGGGCATCATGGCAGGCCTGCTTTGTCAGCGCGGTTAGCACTCCAGCTATTTTATTCTGCTCATGGCCACTGTTTAAGAGTGACCATGGCGCGGAAGCGCAGCAGACACGTGCAGCGGGCGCACCACTGGCGCGCCAAAGGCAAGCCCATCTGTGCCCGTCTGTACCCAAATGGGCCCTGGTGCGAGAAATCCTTCCCCTTTTCACTCGACAAAATGGTCTTCTCAGCAAGCCAGCTCAAGGCACTTTGACCTGCTGTCCCTGAGGTCTGTTTCTCCTCCTTAGAACCTTTGTTGAGTCCTATGATATGTAATCACTGTAACTTTTCGATCCCTTTTTGATTCTAAATTTTATAAACCCCTTTGAAAAGATGAAGTTTCCTGTACTAAGATATCTAGGAATGAGGCCACAGGCTCATGCAATGATATAGTTAATAACTTCTCCTTTTATTCCATCAACTGCCGTTGCTTGTCAAAACATCAACTTCACTAATATAACATCTTAATTGACAGTGTCCTGTTTCTCACGGAACATGGCTCCATGAGGCCTCTTCTCCTGGCATTATTGCTGCCCTCCCCTCAAGCTCCTGCATGGTCAGACGTGATTGCACTGATAAGATAGGAGGTGGCATTGCTATTGTTTTTAAAGAGAAGTACCAATGTAAAATACAAGATCTTCCTATCCCCGTCTGTGAAGCCCTGTTCTTTTTCCCCTGTCTCTCACATATGGTCACTCTATCTGGTTCTTTGATTTAACACCCACCAGGCTATGCGGGCAATTGGTGCTCTATGGTACCTAACATTCTTTCCCCCTATATTCTTAAATGTATCAACTTTACGATGTTAGGGGATTTAAATATACACTTGGAGGAAGCCACTTATAGCTTTGGCTCCTCCTTTGTAGAAGACTTAAGACCCTTGAACCCTTATTTAATTAACACTCTCCTACACATAAGGCCGAACATCTACTCAACCCGATAATATCGAATCTTAAGGGTGTTTCTACAGATTGTCCTACCCCTCTACTTTGGTCTGACCACCATACAGTTCTTTTTTCCATTCAGACATCTTTTCTGCCCTCTCCTGGCACTTCAGGGTCATCTACCCTGTCCAGAAACTGGTCCAAGCTTTACCTCCTGACTCCTAGACACTTAACCGAGTCTTATGCAGTCAGTTGATCTGGATCAACCAACGGTTGATGCCTGGATCCTGGACTCTCTTGATCTAATCTTGCCTGTCAAATCTGCCTCTTCAGCCAGACTTCACCCGCCTGCCCCCTGGTTTAATGAGACCTTTCATGGGGAGAAAAAGCGGTGCAGACTTCTGGAAAGGTCCTGGTGGAAATCTTACTCCAAAGAAGAGAAACATAAGTATAGAACAGCACTGAAAGATTACCATACATCAAGTAGAGCCACTTGTGCTGCGTTCTACTTGATAAAATCACTTCTGATCAGAACCACTACAAATCTCTCTTTAGAATAGTCAAAGAACTATCTGACCCTAGTAACTTATCTTCCTCCCCTTCGCTGTCACAGTCACAATGTGATGAACTGGCACACTTTTTTGTAAAAAAAGGTGACAGATATTCAACACTCTCTCTCTGTTGCTTTGACTGGCAAGCTTCAGATGGATGGAAAAACCTCTGGCACTGCCTTATAAATTGCATGCACTAATTCCGGCACTATAAACAAAGTCTGGATTAATTTGCTCCTCTGGATCTCTTTCACACTTACTGCAATTCATAAAGTCAGGTTCTCCTCAAGACCCTCTTCCTCCGGCCAAGATCGGCAAACTTGGTCTGGAACTTATACAATTTCTTATCACTCTCCTTAATTCTTCCTTGCAAAAGGGGGATAGTCCTCAGGCCTGAAAGCATGCTATGGTCCTGTCCCTATTGAAGGAAAACAGTCTGGATGCTTCTAACTGGTCAAATTTGAGGCCGATTTCGCTTCTTCTGTTCTCCAAAATCTTGAAGAAACATGTCAACCAGCAAATATCCACCTTTGTGAACTCTCCGAAATTTCTCCATCAGACGCATTCTGGCTTCAGAGTGGCCTACAGCACTGAATCTGCTCTTCCGGGAGTTACTGAACATCTCAGATGGCTTCTAGAAAATGGTGGGACAGCTGCTCTGATCCTGCTCGACCTGAGCTCGGCCTTCGATACCGTGTCTCACACAACACTTGTAGAAAGACTGGAGAACTTGGGTCTCCAATCCACAGCTTTGTCTTGGATTACCTCGTTCTTGCAGGACCAGACCTTTCAGGTCTTTTCATCCAATTCTGTGTCAAGGTCTCACTCTCTTACTTCTAGAGATCCTGAGGGATCAGCCTTAAGCCTGATGTTATTCAACATATATGTTCATCCCCTTTCTGATATTGTTGAAGGCTGTGGCCTCACTTTGTTTTCCTACATAGATGACGCTCAGATCATCTTTTCTTTGTCATCTGCGGATGGCCACAGCCCTGAGACCTTGAATTCTTGTCTCCGTAAGCTTCTCCAACGAGTAGCTCGTGAGCTACTGGTAGCTCTCCAGCTACCTCTAAGTAGCTCTCGTGTGTAGCCCAGATTATTAAATTAGAAGCTCTTGCTTCGTTGAATTAATATACATATACCAAAATTGAGATTATGCATTTGAGATGAAAATGTGATTATTTTCAGAATTCATAAGCTGATATATGAATAAAATGGCTGTATTTTTCAAAATATATGTAAAGCTGATATTCGAGTGATAAATCATGTGGTATTGGGAAGACTTTTTACAAATGTTATTCCCTTAGTAACAGAGGCATTGGAGCTATGGCTGTTATGTATTACCGATGTAGAGTCATTTCATATGGACAAAACCTTTATTAGCTCACTGCTGACAGCCATGCCTGATGCACTGAGGTGATTGCTGGTAGTACCCTTGCATATCATGGCCACTAATGTAATCTTGTCTGATGTGGACACTATTACAACCCTAATAACATTAGTAGCTCTTAATGAGTTTCAGTAAACATAAGTAGCTCTCATTACAGAAAAGGTTGGAGACCCCCCTCTTTCCACCTGGATGAACATCAACTCCTTAAAGTTGAATGGTGACAGGACTGAGGTGATGGTGATGGGCAAGAACTCCCTTTAGTGGGGTCCCCAACACTAGCCTGATACCTTAGGAGCTCTTCCTATGCCAGCCTCTAAGGTTAAGAATCTAGGGTTCTTGCTAGATGACAATCTATCCATGAAAATTAAAATCACCAAGAAAGCCTCCACCTGTTTTTCATATAATGACTAAAAAAATCATCTGGATGCTTCCCTTTTCGGCTCAGAGAACGATTATCCAGGCCTTGATTTTATTAAAGCTGGATTTTGGGCACATTCTCTATCTGGAGGCTGGCAAGGCTTCCATCAAACACCTACAAGTTATTCAGATTTCCAATCCCAGGCTTCTATGTCATCTTCCCAAGTGCCCCTCTGTGTCTAGTGTTCTCTGCGATCTCCACTGGCTTACGGTGTTCAAAGGTATACAGTTTAAAGCCTTATGCTATATGCATAAAGCTAGGTCAAATGCTGGTCTACTCTACCTGCAACAGCAAGTGGAACTTGGTCCCTTCGGCCGAGTAACCGCTACCTTTGTAAGGTCCCTAGAATCAAAAAAGCCTGAATGGGTGGGCGTTCTTTTTCCTACTTGGGCCCCAAGCTCTAGAACACATTGCCCGATTCACTAAGAAGCTGCCAATGGCTGACCATTTTTCATATAAATCCCAAAACCTGCCTGTTCTGATTATCTTTTGTCTCTGGCTAGTTACCTACCTTTGTCTAACACTGGGAAACCTTTTTCTGTAGCTATGCGTTATATAGGACCCAATAATGAGAATAAGTCTCTTTGTTGTGTACATTGTGATGGAACTGTGTATGTGTCACATAATCGGCTACAAAAAAACATAGTATTTATCCACAGCTCCTTTGTGGTCAACGTACAGCAGTTGCTCTTGAGGAAGTTGCCCCAGATTCTCTTAATGGCCACAGAGGACATGTTCGTTCTGGGTTGGTTTCAACAACATTATCACTAAAAGGGATCCTACTTGCATGCATCGCCACGCCTCCTCATGGGGAGGGAATTGATTTTCTGGGCATATTGAGGTGCTCGATTTAGCATCCAGTAAGTGTAATATCGATACACAGAGAAAGAATGAAAAGGAGAAAATTACTGTAGCAATTTCTGCCCAGGACACAACCCCAGTTCTCATTTATAAATAGGTCTCCACATTCTTGTTTAAGGGTGACTGGTTTTAAGGGATTTCTTTGTTCACCCATCATGATATCTCAGAAGCTGACAATGTTTCTGAGCCATTGAATTTATCACTCAACGTTGCTATGGTCTGATGTCTGTGCAGTCATTTTAAGCCCAGAGCATGAATAAAATCAGACCCTCCTTGGAAGGTCTCATGTTTATCAGAAGAGAGGAGGAAGCAGAGTTCAAGGGCTGATATGGGCAGATAGTGCAGGATGGACCGCTCCCAACTTACTGCCAAGATCACATCTCCACCGAGGCACATGGTATGTGCTCTACCACCATCTTACAGTCGCCGGCTGTGCTTCGTTTGATCATGGGGCAGAAGATGATGCTGCTCTAATTAAGCCACAGATTCCCTATTAAAGGTAAGTGTGCACCGGTGGTGATATATTGACGAGTGTCCTTATTGGCTGTTGTGTGCCCCATTCACTAATTCCACCCTATCACCACGTCTTCTCTCCTTTTCTCGCTCTTACTCCCTCGCCATTCGCATCCTCCTCTCACAAACCACCACTCTTTCCCCTTCCATGCTGTCTCTCGCTTAGTTTGCAAATCTCTATCTGGTTCATACTCTGGGGGAGATTTACCAAATCTCCACGCAGCGCAGTGCAGCCTCCCACGAGGCTGCGCTGCATTGCGCGAAAGGGAAGGAGCAGGAGAGCGCCATATTTTCAAAGATATGGCTCTCCCCTCCCCTTTCCCTTGCCCCGGCGCTGATTACAGCTGCTGTGCGCCACACACCACCTTAGCGCCATAGCGCTAGGGTGTGTGTGTGAGTCTAGCATAGGTTTTGTACAGGAAGAGTAGCCTTCATGTACAAAATACTATGCCTAGACACGAGGGAAAGCTTTTCCCACATTTTATGCGTGCTGCACAGTGCAGCACGCATGCAAAGTCAGAAAAGGAAGGAGAAATTAAAGCATTTCTCCTTCCTTGCACCTAGTTTAAAAGGGCGCATGGTGCATGGGAACGCCCATGCACCACCCTTGGTAGGCCCCCAAGGCGCAAAGTACTGCGAAGCAGTGCTATGCGCTGCTTCGCATTACTTTTACATTATTTCCAGCGCTAAACAAGTTTAGCGCTGGAAAGTAAATTAGGAAAAAAAGATTTTGCGCCGTTTTGCGTCACTTTTGTGACGCAAAATCTGTGTAAATCTTCCCCTCTGTCTCTCTCAATCTCTCCATCTTTCACTCTTCTCTCTCTCTCTTATTCTGTAAAAACATGATTAATATTGACATCTCTGGGCAGAAAGAGAGACACTACTCTGTCCTGGTAATAGCATTTCATCTATACCATATTATTGGATTTGTGATCCATTACAATAATGATGGTCTTTGCGTTGTTGCAGTGAGAAGCTTTTTGATTGCATTTGCGATTCAGCGATTAGAGTTGATTTTTCCTGCTAATTACTGCTTTGACAGAGGGAGCTGCGCGTGAAAGATGGATGTTCCAGTAGTAGCCTCGGTGTGCTTACACACACTGAAGGTCACACACGAAAAGAACAATTTTTGGACCATAACAATATATTTAGAGCGAGAACATGTTGAGAAGTGTCATAGAACAGGCTCTGTTGAAGCTTATAGACACTTCAAAAAGGGGGAGAGGGGACGCAGATAAAAAACAACGTGTCTCAACTAGAAGGATGTCTTTGTCTTTAATTTTGTGATGTTGTGTTTACAGAGCGAGGGCAGATGAAATCTGATGCTGCAGGTTGGCATTGCCGCTCTTATTGTCTGTTTTTCTTGGTTCGTTTCTTTGTATACCAGTAAATCTAAGCTTATGTTTGATTGTAATGAACGAGTTTTGACACCGACGAGCTCCGTTTTATTAGGGTAATTCATTATGTCGCTGATACATTTTGTTTCAGAGTCTGGACTTGTCACGCGTAGGGCAACGGGAAAATGCAGCATAAAGTATTGCAGATTTCTTAATTCCCTTCAGATTTTTGTGACTACGTCGCCTTAGACACGTCATATCCGACGGCAAATTCCTTATCCTTAGAGTCCAAACATAACAGCGCCATTATCGCCCTACACAGATATCTACACTTTGGTTTAATAAAATGCAAAACCGACAAGGCTGGCAGGTTCATCCTTATTAAGGGAATTCTTATACCGTAGTAAAGTCACACTGGCCACGTCATATGCCAGCATACTGACATGAGACATTTTAGTGTGGCTTTTGTGTCATCTTGAAGGCGTTCAAAGAAGGCGCAGTTGCCCACAAGGGAACTTGTACTCTGTATGGAACTCTGACCCAGAGAGGTCATCACAGACCCTCCCCCACCCCCACATACACACAAACCCTCACCCTGCTGAAAAAAATAAAACCACCAAAAAGCACTTGGACCCCAGGACATTTGGGGTGAATCTAATGAAGCAACTAGAGATTAGACCTTTTTGTCACTCGAAGATTTATTCGAGGCAGGGCCAAATTTAGCGCTGGTGACGCCCAGTGCGACAATCATTTTTGGTGCCCCAACACACCATGACCGCCTCCTCGGATTCTCTCACCACCACCGGGCAAAAGTGCCCCTCATCTCTCCAATCATAAGTTATTGCTAAACACAGCGCACCCCCCCCTTGAGGTCAGAACCCCCCCCCCCACAGGTCAACGCCCAGGGGGCCGCACCGGTTGCACTGCCCTAGAGCCGGCCCTGCTTTGAGGATAGACTGCGTACTGATCAGTAAGACTCTGTTTGCTAATCTGAGGGGAACACACATACACTTGATTGCCCCAGTGACCTTAGCCCAGGGCTGGCTTTAACACTAGTGGCTCCCAGTGTGATAATCTTTTTTTGGCACCCCTCCCCCGCCTAATGGTTTCCTCCTCGGATTCCCTCACTACCACCCGGCAAAGGTGCCCCTCGGCTCTCCATTACCCTTCTCTCACGTACATTTCATTTGTTATAAAGTGCTGGTAAAGGCTACTAATCCACTCAGCTATCCACATAAAATACAGATCTCTTCTTTGCAGCAGGTATATTAACCCTCTGCCCTACTTTATGGCAAGTCAAATCTTCCACTAGACAAATCTCCGATCTCTCTCTCTAGCAGGAACATTAGTCACAAGACTTATCTTTACATATTTATTGCTGCTTGAAAGCTGGACGCACTAGGAACTCTGCATTGGGTGCTTTTACATCTTAAGTCAATGCTAAACACAGAGCACCCCCCCCCTGAGGTCAGTGCCCCCCCTCCAGGTCAGCGCCCAGTGCGGCCACACTCTTCGCACCCCCCTAAAGCCGGCCCTGCCTTATCCCCGTCCTAAGCACGATGGAGTCAGAGGGTGGAGGAGGGAGTTGTACCACTCACTACTGAGGAACTCAGCCCTTATGTCGGATCTTCACACCGGTCTAGTGCAATACTTCATCAATAACTGCGAGGGGTCAGTGGGGATCAAGTACCTGTGGGATGACTTAAAGGCAGGGAATCTCCCAAGCCTCAATGTAAGGGCCCCCGTGACTGCTGATAGAGACGCGGCATAAGGCACCGCCCTGCTCCATACAGTTACAGCCCTGAAGGCGAATCTGTTACTACCAAGAAAGTGGATAATGACCCTCCACACTCTAAGAAAACCTATGATCTGGTAAATAAAATAGTTGCACAAGTAACAGACATACTCAGCAAAGAACTGAAAATAGTTGTGTGCTGGATATTCTGGCTCTGGGGTTCTGCCTATGATGGCATAAGCCTCTTTGCGGTAGAGGATAAGCTGGATGCTTTCTGTACTTTTTACACCACCTTTTTAGGGTGGAATATCTGACTGAACTGAGGCAAACCAAATATCTGGACAGCATTACATTTCTCCATGCGACCTCTGCTCAGTTGAAGGCGTTGAACACCAATATTATGGTAGAAGACGTGCTATGTCTATTAAAACTCTGAATCTTGTGATATAATAAAAACAGATTTCAAACAAAACTCTGAATCTGCAAGGCCCCCGTCCTGGATAGGTTTATGGGTGTTTTTTCTAAACCATTTGCATATACCCTTGAACCTAACCTCACTACCCTATTCAACAGCCTTGCTGAACTATTAATTGTCACTCCCAAGATGAGCGAGGCCAACTTGTCTCACTTACTCAAACCAGGGGAGGACCCTAAATTAAGCTCTTTCTACAGACCAATGGCGCTCATAAACACTGATAAAAGACTCTTTACGAAAATCTTGGTGACAGATTCGAAACCTTCTCTCCTGAATGTAAACATCCTGATTAGTCAGGCTTTATCAAGCGGTGTCAGTCCCATGACAATTTGCAGAGAGTGGTGGATTTGATTGAGAAGGCCTAACAAAACTTGATCTAGGTAGTTCTAGTATCACTGGATCTTGAAAATGCCTTCAACTGAATAGACTGCTACTTTCTCTCTAAAATCCTACAAAAACATAATCTGGTTCCAAAGTTTGCTGTGATGGCCCTGGTGGGATATCATATCCAGGATATGCCTAAATGGATATCGCAACCTCTCCACCTACATAAAGACACCAGGAAATGGGTTGTAATCTATAATATTGAGTACGGAATATTGAGTTGCCAGTCTATGGAGTTTCCCAAAATATTGAGGACACAAGTGAATAAAGATGAGTATAGGTTTACTATTGTTAATGTCACATATACATACCTTGACATATATATATTATATATATATTATATATATATATATATATATATATATATATATATATATATATTTCACCAACCAAACAACTCTCAAAACCTCCTCTCGGCGAGAAGAGAGTAACGGACACCTCCAGGTAGAAATGGCAAATTTATTTTTCACACTCCTCCGTATATATATATATTCACAGAAAAAAACAAAGGTTACAGGGACGTTATAGTTAGGATGACATTTCACTCGTATAAAACCAGAGAAATTCAACCGTCAGTCAGCTGAGCTAACTGTAACTTGCGTCCCCGCAATGCACTGCTTATGAGCTCACATATTACATCACTCATGACATGATCAGTGACATCACTGATGACATCACTCATGACATCTCAAATGACATCAGTGATGACATCATCCAGTGACTGTGTTTTTTAAAAGTTTATGAGCGTTAAATATATATACCAATGTGTATTGGTGAATCAGTGGGTGTATGAGTGTCTGTATAAGTGAGGGATTAGGTGTCTCAGTATATGTATGGGTGAGTGACTGTGTGAATGTGTGTATCTGTCTGTCAGTTGATGTCTAAGTGGGTGTATGAGTGTGTTAGTGGGTACGTGAATGACTATATGGGTGATTGATTGGCTGTCTGACTATGTCTATGGTTGTCTGGGTGTCTGTGTTTGTGGGTGAGGAGGTGTGTGACTGCCTGTATGGATCAGTGAGTGGGTGAGTCAGTGGCTGTATGGGGTACTGTTGCATGTGTGAGAAGTTGTATGGGTGAGTTAGTGTCTGTATGGCTGTGTCGGTGATTGAGTGCATGTGTCAGTATGGGTGAGTAACTCAGTATGTGAAAGGCAGTATACGTGAGTGACAGGGTATATGAGTGACTGTATGCATGAGTGAGTGAATGTGAGAGTGGCTATATGATGAGTGGATGCTTCTGTCAGTGACTGTATAGCAGAGTGTGTATGTGTTACTATTTGTATGAGTAAGTAAGTGGGTGGGTGTGTAACTGTTTGGGTGAGTAAGTGTCTGTATGGGTGAGTGTCTAGGTGTGTGAGTAGTTCTATGGGTAACTCACTCAGTGCGTGAGCGCCTGTATGGCTGTATGAGTGGATATGTCAATGGCTGTATTAGTGAGTGAGTGGGTCTATGAGTGCCAGTATGGGTGAGCAAGTGGATGTGTTACTAGATCAGTGAATCAGTGGGTGGGTGTGTAAGTACTGGTATGGCTCTGTGAATGGGTTTGTGAATGGTTGTGTGGGAGTGGCAGTGGGTGTATAAATGATTCTATAGGGGTGTGAGTGGGTGCGTCAGAGATGCTGTGGATGATGTCATCAGTGATGTCATTAGAGATGTCATCAGTGATGTCACTGACCATGTCATGAGTGATGTAATATGTGAGGTCATAACTAGTGCATTGCGAGGGCGTGAGTTATAGTTAGCTCAGCCAACTATAACGGCTGAATTTCTCTGGTTTTGTACGAGTGAAATGCGTGCCTAAATAGAACGTCCCTGTAACCTTTATTTTTTTCCGTGAATTTCTCAGTTTTTTAAATGCTAATTCCTAACTATAACGACCCTGAAACCTGTGGTTTTTTCAGTGAATTTCTAAGGTTTTGTAAATGCTAATTCCTAACTATAACGTCACTGAAACCAATGTTTTTTTCAGAGAATTTCTAAGGTTTTTTAACTAGCAGTCACGTTTGCAGAGTGGTGGAGAAAAAGGGCTGGGCCTCCAACCAGCTCTCAGGAATTCCGCTGCTTAGGACTTATAGGAGCTACCAGGAGGGCTTCTTGGCCCCCAAGGTCCCTCTGCAGTAAAGTGGACTTCATCCCCCAACCAGTAGTGTGCCAGGAGGCACGTTTGCAGACTGGTGGAGAAAGGGGGGCGTGGCCTCCGAACACCTCTTAGCAATCCCACTGTGTGGGACTTAATGGAGGTAACAAGACGGGTAGTTTCCCCAAGGACTTCCTTGTGGGCCAACTACCCATTTGGATTTTAACAGAACAACTAAAGTTTGTGATGAAAGAGCAGAAAACTGTCCCTTTTCAGTCCTGATTCATTTGTAAGAGAAATGCTGAAATGCACTGTCCATATCAACATATTCTGTGTTTTCATCTCTGTTAATATCTCTCACAGGTCAGAGGAACAACTTGTGGTACCAAAGGTTCATCTATGGAGGATCATAATACCATCTCTCCGAGTTCTGCTGAAATGGAAGAATACTTTGAAGACCTTAATACCACAGAGATAGACTATGCTCCTCAGACTTCAATTCTACTGGCCCAGTTCTACGGCCTCTTGTTCATTTGTTTGTTTGGACTGGTTGGGAATGGGATGACTCTCTGGTACCTCATGGTTCTCATCGCCAGAACATATTTTACCACATACATTTTAAACTTGTCCATTGCTGATTTTATGTTTCTTCCTCTTCTTTTCCTTCATGATCATCCTGCTTTATCTGCTGCCTCTACACGGATTCATTGTAATATCTTTTCCCTTCTACATCATAACGTTTATAACTGCGTTTGGGTATCAGACCAGCCTGTACCTCCTTACCGCCATCAGTGTGGAGAGATGCCTCTCTATTGTTTACCCAATTTGGTATCGATGTCACCGTCCTAACTACCAGACCACCATTGTGTGCATCATTTTATGGGCCTTTTCCTGTATGTTGGCTGCAACAGAAACTTTTTTTGGTTTTACATATGGAATCTCTAAAGAATTTGCCATATTTGAGGCTGTTTTATATTTTTTAATTTTAACACCTGTAATGCTTCTATCCAATCTGGCCCTGCTCAACAAAATGTGCAAGAAATCACAGAGGCGCCACGGCGTGAGGCCCTCCATCCTCATTCTCATCACCGTCTTTACATTTCTTTCCCTCTCTGTGGCAATCTGTCTAATTACTTTTCTTGTTCTTTTTGATTGTCTCACTATGCCACCTGCATTTTGGATGGTTACCTGTTACTGCTTCTGCATTAATAGTAGCATCAACCCTATACTATACTTTCTAGTGGGTAGTCTTCGGCGGCGGGGAAGCAAGACCACCATAAAGCGGGCCCTTCAGAAGGCTTTTCAAGATGAGTCTCAGTTAACTCAGGATGAAGATGAAGGCTTCCCTCAACAAGAGTGTCTCAGAATGAGCTCTCCACTTTAGTGCGCATGTGGCATTCCAAACTTACCTTAGATGGAAGAGAAGGTGTGCTCTGATTTAGCTAGGTGAAGTTCTTGGAGATAAAGGCAAAATAAAATTGAACCGTGGTTCTCATGTTCACTTAAAGCTTGTGATCACTAGATCATCTGTGGTCTAGCGGCAGCATTACCGGGTGATAAATGCTCGTGAATAGGTGTAACCAGCATACTAATTAAGACTGCTTTGAAAGATCATAGGTTTGTGGGTTATAATCACTCTGGACATTTAAGGAAACTAGGTCTTAAAGTCCTAATGCTAGTGTTCACTGATCTAAACACTTTATCCAAATAAATGATAGTCCTCTTAAATAGAAGATGGTTGAGCAAAGCTACATGGATGATTTACTTTTTATGAATTCCTTCTTTTTATCATTTGCAAACTTTTCTAAAGTTAAGCTGGTGTCTGAAAAATGAAATTGTCAAGTAGAGTACTATTAAATCGTGGAGTAGTACACTGATGTAGTGGTCATGTTACCTCTTTTTGATGACCAAGGATTTTAGACTGAAAAAATGAGGATTGATGACACCAGTGTTATCAAACATCTTTATGAATACATTTCAACTTTATTATCTCTAAAATGGTGTGCCACTTCACATGTGACCTGTTATTTCGGCCTACATGTATCGCACACTATGAATTCGAATAGTGCAGAGTCAGAATTAATCAGGTACAATAAATAGCCCCTAATGGAGTTTGTCCCCAATAATGGGAACTGTTAGCCCTGGCATCCTTGGTGTGGTTTCTCCTGACTTTTTGCCCCCACCCCTCCTGTTTTGCTGACATCATTGTTGCTGGCTTTCAGATTCTGGGCACTTTACCACAGCTAACCAGTGCTTAAGTGTATACGCTCTGTACTCTAAACATGATAACATTAGCTTATCCACAATTGGCATATTTAATGTAATTGTACGTCCCTAGTACAGTGCACAATACGTGCCCAGGGCCGGTAAATTAAATACTAGTAGTGGGCCTGCAGCACGGATCTTGCCACCCACTCAGTAGCCCTTTAAACATGTCCCATACCTGCCATTGCAGAGCCTGTGTGTGCAGTTTTAAACTGCTATTTCGACCTAGCAAGTTAACCTACAACTGTGCAGAGGACTAATATTTACCACTATTTGCAAACCTACTGAACTTTTATGTTAGATTTGTTGCAAAATGTATTCTTAACTATTTGGGAATTCTGTGTAAACTATTGTTTTGATCATACTTACTTTGTGATGTTTTGAATAAACTTCAATAAAGCTCTGACTTTACCTTGCTGTTTCCTAATGGTTCTGAGGGCTTTGGGAGGAAAGTGAGGCATTTATAGATAAGTCTCTTCGGTGTCTTTCATACGATTGACTGATCTTTGCGCTATTTGATCAGCTGCAAAAATATCAAAAAATATATAAAAATGGATCCCAAGGAATTTGATAGTGAGCATGTGCTGGATCACAAAACATTTTTACCTGGTGCTATTTCCTGTCCTTGGTGGTAAGTTAAGGCTGTGCTTGCTTCAAATGCCTTCTGCGACTGTATTATTGAAGCAGGTTTCTGGATTTGATAATGTGTGGCAAGAATGTTTATGCATACTTCTTGTGTGGCATTTTGTTGAGCGGTTATGTTTTCTGTTGTATTTGTATTTGTATTGCTTTGGATTTGTATAATATTATAGAAGGGGATGTGAGAATGAGGGGTCCTTTTTCCACACCCTGTGGGAATGTCAACTGATTCAATCCTACTGGACACAAGAAACCACAGTGATGGCAAAGGTGACAATCCTAGTGGTCCCTGTGGAACCCAAATGGCTACTCCTGGGAATAAAAGGGGAACATGATTGGCCTAGGCTCAAAGAATTTGGCTAAAAATGGCAGCAGGAGTGGCAAAAAGAAATATAGCGAGAACATGGGGGTCAACGACTATTCCGACTATCGAAGACTGGGAAAGGGATCTCGATTGGTGTGAGAGGGCAGAACAAGTGGTCTATACAGCCAGAGGTAGCCTCAGAAAGTGATAAAAAGTGTAGGGGGGCTGGAGAGCCTACAGGGGTTAGAGAGTCGGAAACCAGAGTCAGGGCAGCAATATGGTGTGCGGGGGGAACAATCACTGAACCGTGTGGTGGGCATTGATGAGCCGTTAAAGAACCGGACCTGTGAGTCTGCACCCTGCACCGGGAAGGGGAGAGGGAGGGAGATTATGCCAATGTTTCTGTGTAATAAACTCAATATGCAAAGACAGTATGAGTTGTGAAGCCAATTGTTTTTATTATGAATAAAAAGAATTAAAAAAAAATATATTATTGCAATGTGATGTTGTGTTGCACTGTCATTGAGTTATGTTTTGCTGTGCTTTTCCCCGTTAGGTTTTAATTGTGTGGTTTTGTTACTTTGTGTTTGTTGTTTATTTATATTCTCTTGTTTACTTAAAATATGTCAACTCATGGTTATACATTTCCAGCCAAATCAGCACATTCTTTTCAATTTCCTCTGACAAGTGATGGAGCAGGTTTTCGCAAAAAGAAACCTGCTCAGATTAACACCCCCATAATACATACTAACAGTGTACGGTAAAGACTAACATACACATCACATGAACACGAGGGAAACTGCTTTTGCGCATGCATGCACTAACGTGAGATAATGCATGAAACTTAAAACCATATTTACGTTATGCTTTGAAAGAAACGAGAAATAATGCATGACTAGGCCGCAATTTACATCTTTTCGCATCTTGCTTTAAAAATAATAAATAATGGCGCTTTTGCCTTAAGCTTCTGCTAGGAAAAAAATAACAGGGAGTAGTGCAAAGGTGGGTGGTAAAACAGTGAAAAGTGCATTTCTGTGTAATTAATGAATGTTTATGTTCCATTGCCGTAGTGAGCCGAATGGTCCTCCATTATTCTTAAGTTAGCCGGATAGATGAGGGGTTGGAAGATGAGCGAGAGTGAACACATGACCTAAACAGACGGAAGTGCTGAGCGCTGCAGAGAAAGTGAACAGGTTCAAGGCTATACAGCACAGAGTGCATTGTTCGCCTGCCAAGAGATGTGACTAGCCGTGGGATCCAAGACCTCTTCCGTGGACATAGTAGAAGAAACACATGAGAAAATATGTGAATGTATCGGATATTGTATTAAAAGAACGAGTCAAAATTGATGTAATGGGAAAGGATGTCGTACAATAGACATGTACAAATTATGAATGAAGTCACAGTGGTGTGACAGACCACCACCTGAATCCACCAATGAGCTGTCGAATCCTGTAAAACGTTGCAACTGATGTGGGACGGACAAATAGGTTTTAGGGTATAACTGGGGTGCCTTTAGGGGTGTGGTTAGCGCACTCTTGGCTCCTAGCTTTTCGAGAGGGGTGATGCGTCGCTGTCCATCGGTTTCCAGAGAGGCCTAGCTGTTCCTGTCCCTGTCCCTGTCCTGCTCTTGAGTTCTGAAGTCTTTGTTCCCTGGCTCTATTTCCAGGGGACCCCCACCATCTCCTTGGCCAAGGGGGTGGTATTTCACAGATCCTTTGCATTTGTATTATCCTTCTGACTCGTATTTTGCATAATTATTTGCAAATGTATTTTTGTCTCTGAAACTGATGTCTCTTGATCTATCTACTCCGTCATATGATTATTTGTTTTGCATTATTTTTGCTGAAACTGATGTCTCTCAATCTATCCACTCCTTTATGCGCATACTGAATTGATGATGAGACTGACACTGTTTGCATACGCTGATGTTTCTCTCTCTCTCTCTTGTGAATTTCATTGTTTGCACTGTAACTGTATGCAGATGAGCAAAATATTTTACATTGATTATGAGATAAAGCTTTATTATTCTTACCGAGAGTCTGTGATTATTTAGCTGACTAGATAGTTAGTTAGATAAAATGCTATCATTACCATCAACTATTCAACTAATTGGTCCGTCGACCAAGAGGAAAGAAAGTTGATGTATAGGTTTAGTTATGTATCTAGAAATGTTACAATGAACCTGTGAAAGAAACAAAATTTACGTCATTAAAACTTGACCCCCAGCGCATCAGGAATTTGGGTGAATGTGTATGGGCCATTTGTATGTTATCGGGTATTGATCCCTGATTAGGTGTCGCGCTGGATCACAAGTAACCATTTACCACCATTGAATGGAAGTAAAATTGTGCTGTTACAGCTCTCCAACTATTTAAGACAACACTCAACCCAAAACTGGGCCAGAGATGTGCCTTAAATTCATCACTTGAAGTGCTTCCTCTATCTGACACAGCCCAAGGTCTTTGTTGTGACAGAGGTGGTTCCCACTAGAATGTCTTAATGACACGCACAATATGTTATTTTTGGGTTTTACCAGTATTATCAGGACTAGGGGTCCTGCTTCTGTGCCTCCTCGTGTGTGGAAGTTGAAGTTTGGATGGGCAAGTCTCTTCATTCTGAACATTGTGTTGGACCTGTCTACCAGTCACTGCTTAATTTGTAAAATAATAAGTGCCAGGGTCCTGACCAGGAGGACACTGCAGCTTCCACCAGCCGTTGCCCCTATCATCGCTGCCAAAACAACTACTAACCATCTCTCTCACCTGCAAGGACGACAGTTCAGATTATTCCAGGTCCCCAAAGCTAAAGGAATGTTTGGGGGAGGCAGGTATTAGTAATTTTTTATGTATATTGTATTCATAAACAACTGTTGTTCTGCTCATCTCTAAATTAGATGAACAGCACCACCATGTGGCAGACTGTACTAAGTGCGGTGTTGACAATCAAGTGCCGGTGCCGAGCACCGGAAACCACGGCTCAAATTAAGCACTGGACCTAATCAGCTACAAAAACATTGTATATATTTTCAGCTCCTTGGTGGTGATCATATCACAGTTGCCCTTGAGGAACTTGCCTCCAAATTACCCAGAGAGGACATGTTATTTCGTGTTTCACCCGCATTATAACTACTAAGGCTCCTGTTTGCATGCCTCAGGAAGGCTTCTGGCGCGGAGGACATTGATTTGCAGGGCATGTTTTGAGGCTGTGTTAAAACGCAGTAAGTCTAATATCAATGGAGAAAGAAGGGTAGGAGCTGAGAAAACTGCTGCTTCATTTACAGCCAACAACTCCTCTCTAGTTGAAATCTGCAAATAAGTGAAAATGCCATGGTTTTAGGTTGTGAAAAATATTTCAGGGATTTTCTGGCACACTAAATCTCGTGAGCACTCAATGTTTTTTTTTCAAACACTCAGGGCATGTCATAGTACATAAGAACAGTGAATGACGGTGCTAAGATCTGACGTCTGGGCAGGGCTTGTAGCGGCAGATAAGGAATGAATACACAACCGACGAGAGAGGCCTGACGCTTATCATAAAGACTCGAGGAAGTAGGGTTTAACGGCTGATTTGGGCTCCCGGGCAGATATATCTGGATGAGAGTGGCTCCACCTTACTGCAGGGGCCCCTTCTCTACCGAGTCCCCACCAAGTTTGTGCTCAACGGTCATCTTCCAGATAATGACTGTGCTTCACACAATCTTGCTGCAGAAGACGGTGCTGTTCTCAACCAGTGAGAGATTTCTTTTTTTTCCAAGAGACTTTATCGGATTTTGCATATAGAAAAATAACACAAAGTCAAAAAGAAAAGCAAGAATACCCCCTGCAGCATTTAACAAGTTTGCATGAGGAATAAGGCTAGAAAAGGCAGGATGTGACAGCACAAAGTTGACGTGGACCACTTAGTCTTACCCATCACACAATAAGTTCCGGGAGCGACACCGGTGACAAGGGTGTCTTGGGAGTTCCCCCCCCTTGTCAACCAAACGCAACGACTGCAAGGGTCTGTGGCAGTCAAACAGTGGCCCATCGTCAGGGCCGGACTGGCTACCGGGCTTTCCTTAATAAACAATGCAAAACAAATGTTTTAAAAAGTAGGCTTTAAAGCTATTTGTTTTGCATTATTTATTTAGAAGTGCCTGCAGTTCCCCAGCATCAAAATCGGCCCCTCCGCAGTGAACCTGGGCCCCACTCTGCCTCCCCAGCAAAAAATGCTAGGTAGCCAGTCCGGCCCTGCCCATCGTTGCCCGAAAGATATGCCACCAAGGGCCGCCAAAGTGCATCAAATCTATAGTCCATGTCGGCGAGGCTTCATGTTGACTTTTTCATGGCGCTGAGTGACCACAGTCTGCCCGACCACACTTGCATGGAGGGAACTATTGGGGTCCTCCAGCGTAGAGCAAAGACTTTTTTGGCCGCCTGTTGCATATTAAATATTATTCTCCAGTCCGTCTTGGGTAGGACCACAATTTCCGCAGGTCAGAGGCCCAGTATTATATCACGTTTCAGAGGGTATCCCATCACCCTCTTGATGTGGCTAAGGATCTCTTTCCAGTAACATGACAGGTTGGGACAGGACCACCACACATGCAGATAATCCCCTTCCATTCATCATCCGCTCACCAGGGCCGGACTTGCCGTAGCGGGCAGCGGGCATTTCCCCGGTGGGCCGGAGGGGTGGGGGGAGACGCTTTTGTGCCCATGGGGGCCGGCTTTGTCTCTGGGGGCCGGTTTTGCAGCTGTGCTGCAATATCGGCCCCCTGTACAAAAGTGGGAAGGGTGCTTCTTGCTAGTACCACACCCTCCGCTCCAAGGGCCGGTCGAGCAGTAATCTGTCAGGGCTGGTTGCTGTTCCCAGTCCGGCCCTGCCACTCACTGTGCATCAGTCGTACTGTACATCTGGTGGAGCTTAACTATTTTAATGTACCACATCGTCACAATCCCGTACATCATTTCTCTATTTTGTACGCTCTTACAGAGTGAGGGAATATCGGATCATAATTTCTCCCATACAGCTCAAGGGATGGTATTACCAAGTGCCTTCGTCCACTGTTTCATGTTTTTGAGGTGACTGAGAGCAATGCATTGATGCAAGATATTAAGCCTTTCAGGCCACTATATTTGGTGAATAATCAGTGCTTTAAATGGGCCGGTGCTGTCTGGTACCGAGTACCATCACTTTTTTATTTTGAGAGGGAGAGTACTGGCACTTCCTAAGAGAAATGCAATACTTTTAATTGGAGAGTACCGGCACTTCTCAGAAACAAGCAGGTACTCTGGTACAGAGTACCTGCACTTCAATTTTTCCATTTCAAGCACTGGGAATAATGTCTCCCAGGCTGTTAAGGAACGGGCGGCCGACAGTTTGCTGGGTGGGTAGTGGTCCCAGAATTGGAGCTGAAAGTATCTCAGACACTCAGTTTCGCGTAACTGGTATGCCCATTTGCATTGCAGAAAATGTTAAATGCCCCGCCCTCAAAAAGGTCATGTAAAATTCAACACCCTTCCCCCCTTGTCCCATTGCATAAACATTCCTTTGATTGTCCCTGGCGAAAAATCTGGGTTGTCCAGCAAGAGTATGAATGAGGAGGGGGAAGTCGTTAGCCCACTGCGCTGGTGCATGTCCCATTTGTTGAATTTAGTTTTGAGAATCTCTTAGACTTAGCAAACCATGGGTCTAATGCATTTGGGGAGCCAGGGGACAGCCCATGGAGCACGTACCAAGACCCCCGCGCCCATGTGGACCCAGTGGAGCTCAGTTTCATACAACGACCACTCAAAGAAGATGTGGATTTGGGACACTTGGTAATACTTCCATATGTCCGGGAGGCCAAGGCCACCAGACGCTGTGGGGGTCCTCATTATTTCCCTTGATACATGCACCTTCTTTTCCATCCAAATAAAGCTATCTATATCCCTCCGCAAATTGTGAAGATCACTTTCTGGGAGCACTAGCGCTTGGACTGCTTCCCTACCCAACCATGAGACATACAAGTGCCTCTTCCTATGGCTGTCAGTCCTAATAGCATCCAGCAGTCAGGGGTAATTGGCAGCATATAGCATGTGAAACAGAGGTGTGCGATACATTCCCAGATATCTTAGCTTCGTGCCCGGGGCCCATCAGAAAGGGGCAATAGATGACACTCAGCCATCACCTCTTGAGGAAGTCCCACCCCAAGCATCTCAGATTTGGCTAGGTTCACCATGAACCTGGGTACCTTCTCGAAACTCTCCAGGAGGTCCGTCACCTGAGGAATCAACTGTAGTGCATCTGTTAGAGAGAGGAGGATATCATCGGCAAACAATTGTGTAACGTGTTGGTCCCCTGTGTAGGGCTTATCCCCAATAGCCTTATTCCGCCGTGTGGCGGCCACAAGTGGCTTAAAAGCTATGACAAATAGCAGCAGTGAAAGCAGGCAGCCCTGTCTGGTACCTCTCCTAAATGGGATCTCGCCGAGGTTTCCACATTCATCAGGACTCGAGCCATAGCAGCGCTTAATTTGAGCCAGCAGTTTCCAGTGAGTGGCACCAGCACTTAATTGTCATCACCTCACTTATGACACTCTGCCACATGGTGGCGCTGCTCATCTAATTTAGAGATGAGCAGAACAACGGTTGTTTATGAATACAATATACATTAAAAATCACTAATACCTGCCTCCCCAGCCGTTCCTTTAGCTTTGGGGAAGTGGAATAATCTGAACTGTGACACTTGCAGGGGAGAGAGATGTTTAGTAGCTGTTTTGGTATCGTCATTTTCAGTGATGACTGGGCAGTGGGTGACCTCCTGGTCAGGGCCCTGGCATTTATTATTTTACAAATTAAGCACTGGTATAGGGTTCTGATAACTGGCTTCCAACCAGGTCAGCAATGGTGGCCGAAGCCCACTATCTCCACCCTGGTGATAATTGGACAGCTGACCCTGTCAAACACTTTTTCAGCGTCCAAAAACAGGATCAGCAACTGCACCTCCCCGAAGTTAGCTTTCGCTATTAAATGCAAGGCTCTCCTAATATTATCAGCGGCCTGTCTATGGTGGACAAAACCTGATTGATCCGGGTCAGTAAGGTATGGTATAAGAGGGAGAGTTCTGCTTGAATTAGCGTGATAGTGGCATAAAAAAATATCTTAAGCAAGAACACATACATAAAAGTGACAGGCATATGTCTAAGCATAAATCTTTAGTGATGAACTCAATACTGACATGAGCATAGACAAGATCATATATATTTTGCTTTCAAAATATCAAAAATATTTGATGCACAATTGGTAAGAAAGCTAAAATATGCTTAAAAGACTATCCATACTACTGTTCAGAAATCATCTAGTGTAATGGATCCAACAGGATTACATATCATAAACATACAGTAGGATAGTTTGGTGTAAATACCATCAGTTTAACATGTTCTCAAATGGTCATGATATTATTTGTGACTAAAAAATGTTAATTCATGAATTATAATCAATGGTTGATTACAATATAACATATCATATTATGACAGGCTTGAAGATGTCATTACTACACACGTTTCGGCGAAATGCCTTCATCAGGAAGCCTTCACAGTCATATCTGAAAAAGAACAGAAGAATAGACGGATAGTTTTCATATCTCATATGCCTGTCAATAAATCATTGATTTGTCACCAAGTTAGGATAGAAATGATGATTTTAAAAACAGTTGATGTGCTTGCCTCCAAATTCTACACCACAGAAGATGTGTTTATATGGCAAAATCCTAAATTGTGAAAAAAAAACAGGAATAATCAAGTGACCACAGTATGGTCCAAGGTCACGTCATGCTGTGTGTGATGGATTCCGTGGCTTCCTGTATGTCTTGTGTTTCCCAGATCTGGTCCAAACAGGAATAGGACTTGTGGGCATGAGAAAATAACATATTGTTCCATTCAATAGTGTGTACGCCCCTCCAAATGGCCATCAGGCCTAAGTCTGTAAATTCTAGTAGCAGCTCCTTGGGCATAGAGCCATGAAGTAACCTATCCTCGGAGTGTCTGTCCATTTTCCCATCTGAAACTAAATTGAAATCTCCAACCCAGAGCAGGCTGGAGGGCCTGAGTCCCCTAATTTTGCGACAGGTTGAGAAGGGAAGAATCTTGATTTTGGTTAGGAGCATAAACACTCAGAACATTATAGGGCTGCTCTGGTACTGACCCTCCAGATATACAAACCTTCCTTCACCTCTATCTGTGAGCACCCACCTTACCTCAAGGGGGAAGCCTTTGTGTAGAGGGATCATGACACCTACTTTCTTGCTTCTCGTGGAGTTGAAGTATTGAGTTGGAAAAAGTCTATGTTTCATGAGATGAGTATATGCAAGTCTCAGGTGGGTCTTTTGTAGGCAAACTATGTCTGGATTTATTTCATGCACCCCGCCATATCTTGTGGCATTTAGCTGGTGAGTTTAGGCCATTTACATTCCATGATATCAGTCTAACGATTGCACTGGAAAATGAGTGAAGGTATTAATGTATGAGGTCTGGGCTATACAACACATGGGTGAGTCTCCCAACCTGCCACCAGAAGACAAGTGCACTGACAGAAATCCCCTGTGAAGGATGAAAAGTCAAACAACTCTAACTCTCCCCCTCCCTCCAACCCAAATCCCCTCCTTCCCCTTCCCCTCCCCTCAAACCCTTGTCTCCCACCCCAAATGGGGGGAGAATAGAGTGATGATGAGTTGCCCTGCGACCCACTTTACACCTCCCCAACGCCCTTGGCCTCACCACGCCCCAGAATAATACAGCAAGTCAAAGCACTATTGAAACAGGCAATAGCCCATCCCGTGGAATCTATTCTCGGATAAAGCACATCAGGTATAACACATCAGTTCAGTTGTGGTGTTAATACTAGCAATAGGAGCATGTGGCACTCAGTCCCCCCAATAGTGGTTTCAGGGATGGTGTAAACAGCAGAAAACAGCCAGACAGTCACAGTCACTGGTTGGCTACTTGACCCCACTAAAAGAGTCGTCCGACCCACAAAATCTGGTTACTTGCAGTGCGCCCGGCATAGTGTTGCAGGTTTCTCCCATCTATCATGAGGTCTGACTGGGAGTTCTTTAACCTCTTTCGTGGGTGGCACCGAACTCTCCTGTGATGGGCCAGGTATGTCTTGGGTTTCCTCCTGGGTGCATATTGTGTGAGACTTAGAGATCAATTGAAACCACAAGGCAAAGGGGAAGACCCATCTATAGCAAATCTGTCACCATTGCAGTTCCTCTGACACCGGGTCTGCCTCTTGGTCAGTGTAGCTTGAGAAAGGTCCTGGTGCAGTTCGATGCATTGGTCCTGAAAAACTCGTTGGTCTGCTTTTCTGGCCTCCCATATTATCTTGTACTTCAGTTGTGAGGACACCAATTTCACAATAATATCCCTCGGTCTAGAGCTCGGGCCAGCCTCAGTGCCCTTACTGTATGTGCACGAACAATCGGGATCTCACACGAGAACTCATCACGGAGGATAGCGCAGAACCAGTTTGCACAGCATCGGACCACATCATCTCTATCCTCTCATTCCGCTGCATAGCGTATACGGATATTATTGTGTCTCGATCTATCCTCTAGGTCTGTGTATTTCTCCCACAGTATGCATATCTCCTTGTCTGCCTTGCTGCTCTGTTCCTGTAGCTTGTTAAGTTCCTGGCTTTTGGCCATTATGTTGTCCTAATTGGTGGCCACTCGCTCACCCAACGCCTGAATTTCCGTCGTAACCTCGGAGAGGCTGGAGGCAAGGTCAGCTTTTAATGCCTGCATCTGTGTAGTCACAATGATTGCTATTTTGACGTAAAGGTCCACCAGACCCGCCTAGAGGTCCTCTTTTGTAATCGGGTTCCGTCGTCCAACTTCTTGGCTGCAATAGTGTTTTTGTACTCCCTCTGGGTAGCCCAGTGGGTTTAGGGTGATTACTCATTAGCAATTTGTCCCCAGCAGTCCTCGAGCCCTTGCTGCCTTTTCGACCTCTTGGGCATGAGCGTGCACACTGGTGGAGGAGGATCCCTTTTATCAGGGTAGCGACAGAGGATGGGGGCCCATCCACTGTAAGTTGCTCCTGCTGGAACATGATGTGTGGTCACTCCAGGCCCACCGGGGAAATCTCACTGCTATGTGGAGCAGTTTGTACTCAGGCTCTGTGCACAATCAGTCTCCGGGTTGTAAAACTGCCCCTCATGATCAGGGTTGAGGCCCATATGGTCACTGTGCTATGGTGTGCGGCCCGCGGGCTTCTAAATACAAGCGAGAGGGCCCGTACTGGGGGTTGGGCAATCTGACAAATGTCTAGAGTAGGGAGCAGTCCAGCGGATCCTCCCTGCTAGGCATATGTGATGGCTCTCGGCAGAACATCTCACATCAGAACTGGTGTCGCGTTTGGCCTGTGATGGGTAGGAAAGGTCCAGTGCAGCAGCCTTTGGCTGGATTCACCATGGTGCATCTGCCAGTGTCTGTACAGCATTACAGGGGACTATGTGGCTCTACAAGGGTGCCCTGTGGTTTGACTAGCTCATATCGCCAAATTTCAACTCTGGGTCAGCATGGAGACCGCAGCTGGGAGACTGTTTACAGGGGCCAGATGCCATACTCATCCAACTGGAGGCCACACAGAACCTGAGATTTCTTTATGAAAGGCAAATGTACACCGGCAGTGAAGATGCTGATGAAGATTTTCAAAGGGCTCCCAATCAGCACCTTGAAAATGGTCACACACACCCTGATCAGAACCTTGCTGGAATACTGGAGCACCCTCTATACTGGGATCAACAAAAAACTCAACGGAAGGCTACAGACCATTCAGAAAGGAGCACAATTCAAACTCGTCACCTGCACTTTCAAGACACTTCATAACACTGGCCCAGCCTACCTTAACAAACACATCTGCTTTCACAAACCTTCCAGACCCCTCCATTTGTCCAGACTCCTACTCCCACAAATCCCACGCATACAGAAAACTAGATCCGCCAGTCGAGCCTTCTCCTACATTGCACAGGGTCAAGACTGATTTGCATATAGCTGTGTCTGAACTGAGGTGGCAAAGTGAGCTAAAGAACGATGATGGATTCAACCCAGATCTGTGACTGGGGGTGAGTGTCTGAAAAGTTTTAGCACTCCGTCCATCATCTCCTTGTGTTTGCTTTGTTTGCTCTAAGTTGGCAGGGTATGCCCAGACGTGGGTCCCTTGCTCACTTTGCCACTGGATTCAAGCTAGCCTGGCTGATGAGGGCTGTTAGCCCGAAGCAGGTCCCAGGATGCTTGTTTCCGGTCCAGGGAAGACCTGGCTTGGCAGTTTGGGCTGGACTGTTCCCATGAGGCACAGGGTCAAGACTGATTTGCATATAGCTGTGTCTGAACTGGGGTGGCAAAGTGAGCTAAAGAACGATGATGGATTCAACCCAGATCTGTGACTGGGGGTGAGTGTCTGAAAAGTTTCAGCGCTCCGTCCATCATCTCCTTGTGTTTGCTTTGTTCGCCCTAAGTTGGCAGGGTATGCCCAGACGTGGGTCCCTTGCTCACTTTGCCACTGGATTCAAGCTAGCCTGGCTGATGAGGGCTGTTAGCCTGAAACCAGTCCCAGGATGCTTGTTTCCGGTCCAGGGAAGACATGGCTTGGCAGTTCGGGCTGGACTGTTCCCATGAGGCACAGGGTCAAGACTGATTTGCATATAGCTGTGTCTGAACTGGGGTGGCGAAGTGAGCTAAAGAACGATGATGGATTCAACCCAGATCTGTGACTGGGGGTGAGTGTCTGAAAAGTTTCAGCACTCCGTCCATCATCTCCTTGTGTTTGCTTTGTTTGCTCTAAGTTGGCAGGGTATGCCCAGACGTGGGTCCCTTGCTCACTTTGCCACTGGATTCAAGCTAGCCTGGCTGATGAGGGCTGTTAGCCAGAAACAGGTCCCAGGATTCTTGTTTCCGGTCCAGGTAAGACCTGGCTTGGCAGTTTGGGCTGGACTGTTCCCATGAGGCACAGGGTCAAGACTGATTTGCATATAGCTGTGTCTGAACTGGGGTGGCAAAGTGAGCTAAAGAACGATGATGGATTCAACCCAGATCTGTGACTGGGGGTGAGTGTCTGAAAAGTTTCAGCGCTCCGTCCATCATCTTCTTGTGTTTGCTTTGTTCGCCCTAAGTTGGCAGGGTATGCCCAGACGTGGGTCCCTTGCTCACTTTGCCACTGGATTCAAGCTAGCCTGGCTGATGAGGGCTGTTAGCCTGAAACCAGTCCCAGGATGCTTGTTTCCGGTCCAGGGAAGACATGGCTTGGCAGTTCGGGCTGGACTGTTCCCATGAGGCACAGGGTCAAGACTGATTTGCATATAGCTGTGTCTGAACTGGGGTGGCGAAGTGAGCTAAAGAACAATGATGGATTCAATCCAGATCTGTGACTGGGGGTGAGTTACTGAAAAGTTTCAGCGCTCCGTCCATCATCTCCTTGTGTTTGCTTTGTTCGCCCCAAATTGGCAGGGTATGCCCAGACGTGGGTCCCTTGCTCACTTTGCCACTGGATTCAAGCTAACCTGGCTGATGAGGGCTGTTAGCCCGAAACCGGTCCCAGGATGCTTGTTTCCGGTCCAGGGAAGACATGGCTTGGCAGTTCGGGCTGGACTGTTCCCATGAGGCACAGGGTCAAGACTGATTTGCATATAGCTGTGTCTGAACTGGGGTGGCGATTTGAGCTAAAGAACGATGATGGATTCAATTCAGATCTGTGACTGGGGGTGTGTCTGAAAAGTTTCAGCGCTCCGTCCATCATCTCCTTGTGTTTGCTACAAATATGCATAACATAGCATAGCATAAAATGTATTAACAAGTATCCTTATCATTCCTTACTTTAGCTCCTATTCCCTAATATTTCACTATCACCCATCTTCTCTCCATCTCTCCCTAATATTTGCTTCTTCCCCTTTGTCATTATCATAGTTTCGCTCCCAATCTTTTCTCTTGCTCTATCCTGCTTTCTTGTTTAGTTTGTAGATCTCTTACCACCAACAACCCTATACCCTCTCCCTGACACACACCCACTTTCTCTCTAGGTTATTATTGATTATGAGGTTGGTGGCACTTTTGGTATGGCATCAGAAACAGCAGGTTCATTTATAGTTTGAAGGAGGAGGAATTGTATCAGCGGCTGAGGATGAGTTTACTATGTTCAAGTTCAGTTGTCATGCCTCATGAAGAGGTGGAAACGATGAAGTAATACTCATAAGTAATAGGCTTCATGAGCTTGTTGTAGTCTGAAGCTCCGAGGCTATTGAGTTGTACGACAAATCACTTGGACATGCCGCCGAATGGGATACTACGTTACTGGTTGGCTTATTGCTACTGGCAATGTTTCTGACTCTGTTTATTTTGTAAAGGACGTATGCTGGTTTCAGAGATTTGCCTGACTATATTAACAACGGTAAACAGACATAATATCGAGTTGCAAATATCGACTAACACTAATATCGAGTCCAAAATATCGACATACAAAAATATCTACAGTCAGAATATCGTTGTCAAGAATATCGAGTTGAAGGTAAGTAATATCGTTTTCCCAAATATCGAAGTAATTAATATCGTTTGCAAAAATATTGTTAAAAATATCGTTGTTTTATTTAGTGTTATGTATTTTAGTGTGTATTTTTAATGTATGTGTTCTATTTTTTGTGGAAGTATTGCATTTGTTTTTGAATATATGTGTTACATTTTTAGAAGTTACGAATTTTTTTTAAAGTAAATTTTGCGTTATAGTTCCGTAGCGGGTTGTGGGTTTATAGGGTAATAGGGTGGGAAGTAATTTAATTATAATAAATTTAATAATAATTTTTAGAAGTTATTACATTTTTTTAAATTAAATTTTGTGTTTTTGTTACATAGCAGGTTGTGGGTTTATAGGGGAATAGGGTGGGAAGTAATTTAATTATAATTAATTAATTAATAATTTTTATTAATTATTTAGGTATTTATTATTTTATATTATTAATTGTGTTAATTCATTTTTAATTAGTTGTTAATTGGTTGTTAATTAATAATAAATATTTGTTAAATATCTTAATTGCGTTATTTTTTTGTGAGCGGGTTGTGGGTTTATAGGGAATAGGGTGGGAAGTAATTTAATTATAATTAATTAACTAATTTTTTTTGTTGTTAATTAATAATTAAGTATTTAAGATTTTATATTGTTAATTGAGGTAATTAAGTTGTTATTAATTAGTTATTAATTGGTTGTTAATTATTAATAATTAATTGGTATATATGTTAATTGTGTCATTTTTTTAGGAGCAAGTTGTGGGTTTATAGGGGAGTAGGGTGGGAAGTAGTTGAATAATATTTAATTAATTTATATTTTTTAATATTTAATATTTATGTATTTAATATTTTATATTGTTAATTGAGGTAAATAATTTAATCTTATTTATGAATTGGTTATTAATAATTAATAATTAATTATGTTATTTGTGTTATTTTTTTAAGAGCGGGTTGTGGGTTGATAGGTGAGTAGGCAGGGAACTACTTTAATTTTAATATATTTTATAAAAATTATTTTCTGTTGGTTTTCAGTGTTATTTGTGTGAATTAATTTATTATTGATTGTTTTTAAATTGTTTGTTAATTATTATTAATTAATTAATTAATTGATAATTAATTATGTTACTTGTGTTATGTTTTACAACATTGCTGGTGTTATTTATAGGGGAATATGGTGGCAGGTAAATTATTTAGAATTAATTGTTTGTTAATTAATGTTAATTATTTTGCTGGAGTGGGAATAGTAAATTATTCCCCTCCGCTATCCAACACTTTCCCTACTGTTGCACTTGCTGGAGTGGGAATAGTAAATTTTACCCCTATGCTATCCAACACTTTCCCTACTGTTGTACTTGTTGGAATGGGAATAGTAATTTTATCCCCTCCACTATCCAACACTTTCCCTACTGTTGCACTCTCTGGAGTGGGAATAGTAATTGTAACCCTTCCGCTATCCAACACTTTCCCTACTGTTGCAATCCTTGGAGTGGGAATAGTAAATTATTCCCCTCCGCTATCCAACACTTTCCCTACTGTTTTACCTGCTGGAGTGGGAATAGTAAATTATTCCCCTCCGCTATCCAACACTTTCCCTACTGTTGCACTTGCTGGAGTCGGAATAGTAAATTTTACCCCTACGCTATCCAACACTTTCCCTACGGTTGTACTTGTTGGAGTGGGAATAGTAATTTTATCCCCACCACTATCCAACACTTTCCCTACTGTTGCACTCTCTGGAGTGGGAATAGTAATTGTAACCCTTCCGCTATCCAACACTTTCCCTACTGTTGCAATCCCTGAAGTGGGAATAGTAAATTATTCCCCTCCGCTATCCAACACTTTCCCTACTGTTGCACTTGCTGGAGAGGGAATAGTAAATTTTACCCCTACGCTATCCAACACTTTCCCTACTGTTGCACTCGCTGGAGTGGGAATAGTAATTTTATCCTCTCCGCTATCCAACACTTTCCCTACTGTTGCACTCACTGGAGTGGGAATAGTAAATTATTCCCCTCCGCTATCCAACACTTTCACTACTGTTGCACTCTCTGGAGTGGGAATAGTAATTTTTACCCCTACGCAACCCAACACTTTCCCTACTGTTGCACTTGCTGGAGTGGGAATAGTAAATTATTCCCCTCCGCTATCCAACACTTTCACTACTGTTGCACTCTCTGGAGTGGGAATAGTAATTTTTACCCCTCCGCTATCCAACACTTTCACTACTGTTGCACTCTCTGGAGTGGGAATAGTAATTTTTACCCCTACGCAACCCAACACTTTCCTTACTGTTGCACTCCCTGGAGTGGGAATAGTAATTTTATCCCCTCCGCTATCCAACATTTTCACTACTGTTGCAGTTAATGAAGTGTAAAATGAAATTGTAAAAAAATATTAATATTTTAATATATTATATATGTATTTTAATTTAATTTTAATTTTACCGGTGTATGTATATATATGTATTTATAATTTTTAATATGTTTTTAATATTTTTTGATTTATTAAAATCATTATTTATTAGTTATATTAAGTTAATATGTATATTATATTTTATATATATGTAGGTTTAATTTATTTTTACATTATATTTATTACTTATCATTTTAACCGTTTTCTAATAATTCTAACTATCTTTTTTTTTATATATGTATTATTTGCATTATTTTACACTATTTTTTAAACATTTAAAAAAAACAATAGTTTAAAAAAAAATTTTTTGATCGATATTTTTGTACTTACCATTATGAAGATAGGACTTCGATATTTGGACAACGATATTTTTGTCCCGATATTTTTGTAGCTCGACATTTTTGCTGTCGATATTCTGTCAGTGATCCATTGACAACATCAGCGGCCGTATTATACATGCAGCGCAATGAAGGAAAATGCGCCACATTATGATGAATGCGCTGCCCCCAGGGCAGCCAAGAACTCGCTCAGTGTTTTCACAGTGCAGGCGGCAACCCGCCTGCACTTTGAATGGGGAATAGAGATCCCCTTGCAGGTGTGTGCAGTGAGTGACTTCACCTGCCTGCAAGGGGATGTCTGGGGGGGTCCATGGGACCCCCTTTCCTCCCTCCAGAGGGCTGCCATCAGGGGGCGCACTATGTGCCACCATTTAGGTGGCGCACTGTTAGTGCGCCTCCTGAGAACTTCTTTGACTCTGCGCCTGCGTGTGTAATATGGCGTGGGTGCAGAGGCAAAGGGTTTCCCTCATTTGCATGGGGCACGCCGCCCTGCAAATGAAGGAATGCCCTCTGAAGATAGCGCTGGCGCTTTATGTGCGCAAGCGCTATCGGTATTACAGAAGGGGCCGCACAAGCGTCTGCGGACCCTTCTGTAATACCAAAATGCCCCAGGGGCGCACAAAGGGGGCGCAAACGCCCATTGTGCCCCTGGTGCACTTGTATAATACGGCCGCTGGTATTTTAAAAGAAAGGGACATTTCAGAAGCTTTATGGATCATTGATGAGATAAGATTTTGAATACTGAAATGCTTTTTTCTTTTCACTTTGTGTCCCCTTTCAAGAAATCTAAGATTGGTATGTATTAGATGGCTCACACTATTGTTTAAACTTCTGAACCAGAATACTGGGGCAGTACACCAATGTGGTAATCACTTTACTTAGTTTTATTATCAGTAACATTGCCCTTCTTTCCATAGTTGATCAGGGGTTAAAATCTGGAAATTAAGCAAAAGAGACAGCTTAGATCTTTTTGTTTCAAATTGATAGTTTATATTAGATATATAGGTGGCACAACTTCAAATTGGATGAGGCCCTAGTATTGAAACCTCAGCTTTAGGAAGCAATCCCCTTATGTGCAGCACATATTGTCTTTGAACTTTTCAAATTGTCGTTTTGTGATTAAACGCACATTTTGAAGTACTATCTAGAACAGACCAATACCTTAGTTGAGATCAGGTTCTCTTTGGCCTCTGATGAAACTAAGAGCCTGCAAACATATTGTTAAGCCTTAAATGTGGCACATTCTTTTCCATCTACATCTTCCAGAAAGCAGACCTGAGTGTCAAACCTGACAGAGATCAAGTTTCGTGTCTGATCTCGGAAAAGACCTCCTTCAAAAGAATTTTACATTGGGCCACATCAACTGAATCAGACTAGGGCCTGAGAGTTAATTTTGTGCTATATTCCTTCTAGGCTACACCGACTCTCGTTTCATGAGCAAGATTCTGAATGACCTATTTTGAGCCCATTTGGTGGCTGACTTTTTTAGGTGAAAAGCAGCTGCCATTGGTAGATGCTCTTGGGTGGCTGATTGGATTAGGAGCAGCGGCGGCTCCTCCGCTAAGGCGGAGGAGCATCGCCCCACTGCTTTAAGAGCAGTGCAGAGGAAAAAAAAAATGATAATAACGTTCCGTTATTCGCATTTTATTTTTCTGTTCCTATGTGTGGGAGGGGCAGGCTGCCCAGAGCAGAGGTCAGGGGCAGGAGTGGTGAGCACACTCAAAGTGCCCATGACTGTTTGTCGTTTGGGCCGGCCAAACAGTCATGTGCACTTTGCCCCACCAGGCTGCATTACACAGCCTGGTGGGGAACATGCACAGGCTCCCTGTCCCCGTCTGAGCGCCAAACCACGATGCTCAGACCAATCGCAACACTACATTGCAGCATTGTCATTGGCTTCGGGGGAACCAATCACATTGGCTTAGGGAGCCTGGGAGCCCGGGTGCTTCCTGCGATGGAGATGAGGTGGCGGAGAGGCGGCGGCTGGCGATGCGACCCGCAGGTAAGTTTTCATTATTTTTTTATTTTCTACCCCCCCCCCCCACCCCCACCTCCCCTGCCCCCGCCACTGTTCCCTACCAGCCGCCACTGATTAGGAGTTAAATGTTGCTGATTTAAGCATACCTCCAGTTTTGGGCAGACTACAGGGGGGTTAAGTGCGGGAATTTTTTAGTATGTGGAAACAGGGAGAAGAGTGTCCTATAAAATTGATATAGGACACATAGGGGCCGATTCTGATTCGGGCCGAAAAACGTACCGACCGACTCGGAGCCGGAATTAATTCCGACCGACACGTACCGGTGCAGCCCGACCTGCAAAGTACGATGAAAAGCGTGCAAAATCCGACCGACTCGTACAGAACGCAAGCCGAACGACCGAACCGCGCGGAAAACAGCTATCCGGCCGGAAAAGCACGCGAATCGAACCGACCGACACGCACCAGGAAGAATCCCGAACGAAACGTACCCGCGAACTCCGACCCGCCAAATACGATGCAACGCATGGAAAACACGACCGAGTCGCACGGAGCTCAAGCCGTACGACCGACACGCATACAAAACAGCGAGCCGAAGCAACCCAATACACCGCGACGACGCGTACGCAGCACAGGAAACAGCACAAACACAGCGTGAACGACTCGGAGAAGCTCGCACGAGACAACTGCAGGGTCCGACTCAGTCAGAAGAACGTCTCCTACCTGCACAAAAAGTACAAAGGGAAAAACACAAAAAAAAAGGCCAAACAAGCAATTACAAAGCCAATAAATACTGGGGGGGGGGAACAGGGAACAAAGACACACCCACAACTCCACCCATATAAAGGACACAAGTCCCTACCATGATCCTTTGCAAATTCAAATGACCTGCCAGCACAGAACACCAACAGACAGCAACCACACACACACTCACAGCTCATCCATCACACAAGCCACACACCATCAGCACCTCAACAAAGAGCACCCTCACATACACCCAGCAAAACACACACTCACACACCCTCACTTGCACACCAACACACACATCACTCACCACCACCACCCATCACCATGCCCCCAAAGAAGAATCCAAAGTTCCTAGATAGTGAATTGGAAGTCCTGGTAGATGAGATCCTCAGGGTAGAGCCACAGCTGTTTGGTACACTGGTACAACAGACCCCCATGTCGCAGAAAACCAAGATGTGGCGACGATCGTTGACAGGGTGAACGCACAATCACCATGTTTGCGCACAAAGGAAGACATCCAGAACAGGTGGTATGATGTGCGCCGGAGGGTCAGGGACCTACTGAAGAAGGATTACATCTTGAGCCAACACACCGGCAGTGGCCCTCCTGCCAAACCACTATACCTCAGGCCCTGGGAGGAGAAGGTGCGGGCCATCCTCCCACCAGTGAGCGTCTATGGACTAGAAGACATCCCAGAGCCTGGTGAGTACACAACCAATATACCCAATATCATGTGACAATACACACACATCACTGTCAAGGGGATAGTCAAACCATGCACCCTTAGCAAATCCACAGCAACAAAACCAGAATCATCCCAAGATGTGTATGTCAGTCAGATAAACACAATACATGCCATCTCATAGTGATATGTAACTGTGTCATGACATGTACAAACCCTACAACAAATAAAGCTAGGCAGTGGCACAAATCTAACCAACAAACACTGTCAGATATGTAGCCACCACTACAACACCACCACACAGGGAATCCCACAGAAAGGAAGGAATTCTGTGTATGCTGGTCAAGTCAGTGTAGCCAATAGCATCATGGGAGTCGTAGTCACAGATATTGCCCACCATCACAATACGCCCATCAACACCACTCTGAACCATGCTCACATCACAGGGAGTGGAAAACAACTGACAAGATGGCTGACACTGGCTACTGCTGTGGGGAGCACAAGGCCCTGCTGGGAACTGTGCACCAACCAACAGCAGGACACCACTGTCTGACATCCTGAAAGACAACTTGCACTCCCTGCAATGGAAGCACATTCCGTGGTTGGGATATCTGGCTGGGTGGGAAGGAGGACTGACAGCTATGACCATAGTTACCAGCAGCTCTTCCCACACACACCCCTAACCCAAACTACACACAACTCACCTGGGAAAATGCATTGCCTCACACTAAAAATATTTATCCCACAAAGAACCACCACCCTGGGTCATGCTGTGGGAAGCACAGTGACACACATGGGACTTGTAGCCAAACAAACGCCAGGACAACACTGTCAGCCATCCATTCAGCACAGGCACACTACCCCACAGGGAAGCAGAGTCAGAAGGAAGGAAGAATGGGCAAGCTGGGAAGGGGGTGGAGGCAACAGCATGATGGGAGTGGTAGTCACAGCTCAACATCCCCCACATGGCCCAGCAAGCTCACACTGAAGCATGCACACCTCACAGAGAGTGGAAAGCCCCATCAAAGATGTCTGACACTGCTGCTCTGTTGTGGGGAGCACAAGGCCATGCTGGGAACTGGCCACCAACCAACAGCAGGACACCACTGACTGACATCCTGAGAGTCAACCTGCACCCACTGCAAGGGTGGCATGCTTCATGGTGGGATAACTGGGCTGGAGGGAGAAGGATGTCCGGATGTCAACCAAATACCACCAATGCTGGCTATGCACACGCCTCAACATTCACATTGAAATGCTTCATGTTGTCAGGACAATGCACTACACCAATATCAACAGCTGACTGTGACAACTTAGGACAATGCAATGTACAGGCCCGCATCCAGAGGTACAGTCACAACTGTCAGGTGTTTGAACCATTGATGCCTGTAGAAACATTACATACATTGTGTGTCTCTTCCAAATACAGGTGATGATGGGGACACAGCAGCAGACGCTGAGGAGTCCCTGTCCCAGGCTCCGGGGGACACTGAGCTCACTGGTGCGGAACAGCCTCTGCCCACCTCGGATGACGAAGACCTACCTGGCACCTCCGCAGTGAGTCATCATACAGCACCAGCAGGACCACCAGCTGCACCCCCTGCACCCACCCCTCCAACAACTGCCAACACACAGACCACCCCTGCCGACACGGACAGACCAAGGACCACCACCACCAACAGCACACGGACCCCGGCCCAACGTGGAGCTACGGACACCAACACCAGCAACAAGCCCCAAGGGGGCCCAGGGTCACCTGTGCGTGCCAACGCAGGTCCTTCACGTGTCGCAAGGGGTGGTGGGAGGGGTGGTAGACATAGGTCGCTGCTTGCAGAGGGGTCTGGACTGCATGATGACCCACAACTGGTACGCATAGCTGATGCGTACCAGACTAGCACAGGAGAGTTCAGCCAGGTAGTGGGGATCCTCAGGGACATTCAACAGCAGCAGGCTGCCCATCATGCCCGCTTGGACTTACACATGTCCCGCATGGAGTCCAAGTGGGACACATTGCAAGAACAGACGGCGGTGCATAGGGACATATTACAATGCCTCCGCCAGATGTGCACCAACATGTCAACACCTCCCTGTGTGCCCACAACATCTGGTGCTGCAACAACTGCAACTGCCACAGGGAGGGAGGATGACTCTGGCGGAGAGTCCCCTGCACCGCAGCAGCCTGCACTTGAGGGTCCCCCAAAGAAGAGGGGTCGTCCAAGGAAGGACAACTGAGAGGCTGATGGCCATGCACAACCCCCAGGAAGCCAATACCTGTTCCGGAAAATCACCTTTGTGCGCAAACTCTTCACCCTGTCGAATGCAACACAACTCTCCCACATGACATGGGGAGCTCAAGTTGGACCAATGTATCAGATGACTGTGGACTTCACTCAGGACATTTCTGCTATCAGGACTTCCAAATCATCTAGGAACTTTGGATTACAATCACAATGTACAGCACCCACCATCCTGTGCACTATACTCACACATGTATGTCAATAAACCCACTAATACCAAAATATAAGAGAGGGGTCCCACTCTCCAAGGGGACAGGACACCAAACTAGACACTTCTGTCAAAGGAAAATACCCCTTGGGTTTATTTGTAACATCCAAAATCTCACACATAAACTATCATCCATACAACATCCACACCAATCTCAAATGGAAACCAAAAAAGTATGTCTGTATAAAAAGATATCAAATTTATTGTTATTAATATTTCTCCTCAATAGATTAAAACGTTTTTTTAGACAAAAATTGTCAAATGTCCATATACAATTTAGAACATTTTAGACATAAACATTGGTTAAAAACATCTCTTAAAAACACAATATTGGAAATTGTCAAAGAGGCACAAAAAATATGTATGTAAGGGAGTACAAACTAATCAACCCAAGCTCAACTTAGAATTAATAACACTGGTTTTACACTTTCCCAATTTTACTTCCTCATTATTCGAACCAGGTGGTGGCTTAGATGCACTCTTAAACCAAAGTTGGTTTGATTAGTTTGTCTAAAAAAACTTTTTAATCTATTGAGGAGAAATATTAATAACAATAAATTTGATATCTTTTTATACAGACATACTTTTTGGTTTCCATTTGAGATTGGTGTGGATGTTGTATGGATGATAGTTTATGTGTGAGATTTTGGATGTTACAAATAAACCCAAGGGGTATTTTCCTTTGACAGACAATAAACCCACTAATACACCATACTTGCCTCTGTTGTGATTACAACGTTGTATCTGAAGTGGAGATGATGATCTGTGAAATGACACTGTGCATGCTAACTGCTACAGCAAGTACAACACCGGCATGTGAGTCATGGCGACGTGACACATATGAGGGAGACACACCACCAGGGCGACACAACACATACACACCAGGGCCATCTGACTCATCGCCTACACTGATGTTGCCAGGAAATACGGTGCAATGCACAGACACAACACCTATTCACAGTCTGTGTTAACTAGCCCACTGGTGCAGGAAGCAAATGTCAGTCAGATGTGTGACCACAGACAACGCACATCACAAAGTGAAGCACAGGTTTATTACACATTTGCAACATGTTGTAACCACTACAGATGCAAGGTAATCCCACCTGGCAGTGGGCACACAGTCAACAAGTGTAGAAGAAAGGAAGTCCATGGGTGTGGCGCACATCACCTGTAGGTAAACGACAGCTACCACCCTGGAAGTTGATTCACGGTGTCGGGGGATCACAGTTGACCAAACAACTCTGAAAGTACCCTGTGAAGGACAGAAATGACACACAGTCAAAAGCACTGAAGAATAGGACAGAACTGCAATACTCATGCCCAATACATGTCACAAGATACCCACCCAGGACCAAGTTAGCATGTCAACACTGTTGTGGAGTACAGACTACCTGTAAGGACACATTGCTGCACGCATCCAGTCAAGTAGCACATGGACACACTCAAACAGCACCAGAGCACCACCAACACATATCATGCAAACTCACATCATTGACATAACATCCCTGGATACTCACATTCAGCTGAAGAAGTTGGTGATGAGCTGTGTGCGGACATCACCCTCATCATCATCATCACCACTGGCATCGTGGTCCAGCCCAGGATCCTCCACAGGTGGCGGATGTTGGTCATTGTCATCCAGGATGAGAGGCAACTCCTTCCACACTGCCAGGTTGTGTAGCATGCAGCAGACAATGACAATCTTGCACACCTTTGCTGGGGCATATGGGAGGGCCCCTCCTGTCTTATCTAGGCAGCGGAAGCGGCTCATCAGGAGACCAAATGTCCGCTCAATCACTCTCCTGGTCCGACCATGTGCCTCATTGTAGCGCATCTGGGCTGGTGTCACAGGGTTCCTGAGGGGCGTCAGCAACCACGGCATGTTGGGGTATCCGGAGTCACCTACATACAGACAATTGCACATTAGCTGAGTTGGAAAAGAGGGCGGAACACTACATTGCAGAACACACACAATGCTACAAAGTCAGTACACACCAACAAGCCAGGCACGCTGGTTCTGCATCTGTGACATCATCCTCGGGATGCGACTACTCCTCATCACGTAGGCATCGTGTGCAGAACCGGGGAAACGGGCACAGACGTGTGTGATGCTCATATCTGCAAGACATACCACCAGTGCATTGACCGAATGGTAGTGTTTGCGGTTCCTGTATGCCTGTTCTTGGGCCTGTGATGGTACCAAAGCCACATGTGTCCCATCAATGGAGCCAATGACATGCAGCATCCTCCCCAGGGCATAGAAGTCACTCTTCACGTCAGTGAGTTGTTGAAGTCTAGGGAAATAGATGTACTGGTTCAGGTACCTCAACATAGCCTCCAAAACGTCGCGGAGCACACGGCTGAACATGGTCTGTGACATCCCACCAGCAGACGCCACAGTGTGTTGAAAGGTACCGGTGGCAAAGAAGTGTAGGGCTGCCATCACCTTCACCTTGGGGGTCAGCGCTGTAGGGTATGTGCGGCCAGGTTGCAAATGTGGGGCCAACCGCACCGTCAATTCCTCAATCAGTGGCCTGGTGAAGCGGTACCGTCGGATGCAGTCCCGTTCAACCACCGTTGCAAGGTCAGGGAATGGCGCCCTGCAGTGCATAGGTGAGGAAAGAAAGATTGTCAGTCACCCCACATATGTGGCATAGACCAGACTCAATATCACATGATACATCATTACGAGACACAAGTACATGATGCGTGTGCCGTTCCGTAAGGACATGTATGGCACCTACATGGCTAACATCTAACATCACAGTTCAACATGTGTCCTCAACAAGTCCCAGGTTGTGCTATGGGATATCATTAGGCTGTGTCACAGAACCCATGTACTGCTGTCACGTTCCAAACACACACAACAGTGACATGTGAGGACAGATGTGCCCCAGGCATCACAGCTCATCGACAGGTAGATTCCCTGGGACCCTGTATTGACACCTGGACACTGGCATGACATGGTGCATCATGAATACACCACAGCTAAACAACCATGACCCCCACAGGTAGTGGTCCCTGTTGCCTCGGCAGGACAGACATGGACGTCTGTGACACACACACGCACAACATCAAAGTCCATGCACAAACAACGTGGATGTGGAGACTGTCTCCCATTGTGCACATGGAATCAGAGACATTGTAAACACGACATGCACACAGACTGTGGAGGGCCATCACAATTGTGGCAATGGGTCACCCTGGGACGTACATACCGTCCCACATGGGACTCAGGGGGTATGTGACATGACATACACATACACAACCGTGAAATGTGACCATGCCACATGCCCTGAAATGAACAGTTGCACACCACAGTGTTCATGTGCACAACACACCAAGGATTCTGTCCCCATGAACACGTGCACAGCCTGGGAGTGGCTGCCCCCAAGTGCCACCCAAAAAACAACATGTTGACCCCCATACACGGAACATGTAATGCAGCCTTACATGCCTTAGGATACAGTGTGGACAGGCTGTGGTGTTGTAGGTGTGCCCCTCACTCCCTGGGAAGTATATGTGGCTGGCATATGTTCACCTGTGACAGGCATGGTGACATATGCCAGTGACTTGTACAGGGACGCGTTGTACGGAAATGGACCGATCGGTGCGCACACATTGGCCATTGCATTCAATGTGAGCGGGTACGCGTTGTATCACGGGTACGCGTTGAACTGCAATGGACCGATCGGTGTGCCCGGCCGGCCCATTGCATTCAATGTGAGCGGGTACGCGTTGTATCCCGGGTACGCGTTGTACAGCAATGGACCGATCGGTGTGCACACATTGGCTGGGGCCTGGCATGGCAACGGACGCGTTTTGAAGCTCCAACGAGTCTGATGCAGTGAATTCAGTTGGCCAGCCACAACAATGTTGCAAAATCATGGGTGTCATGAAGTTGAAGATTTGAAGGATGCTGTGGGCGTGTATTAGTGCTGCTATACCATGGATTGGTCAGATTTAGAAGATGCAAACGACTTGGACCTATCACTTTGGACACATGGGACAGTATCTGCCTCTGCAGCACACATATAATGCTGGCTGTTCCCCTGAGAGCTCACTTGCCTGCACTACATGCTCCAGGACGACATCTGCCACCAACACTGCATCCTCCGGCTCCTGCAATGGCACGTACTGTGGAGAGAGCCCCTGCCTTCAGCCTTGAGGAGAACCAGGCCCTGCTGGACAGCCTCCTTCCAAAGTACAGCAAGCTGTATGGGAAACCAGGGGAGCAGGTGAGTGTGCTGTCCACTGCATCACTAATTGTGCATGTTGTCTGACTAGCAGGACTTTCACTGTGCACACCACTGGCTAGCATGCCCACTGAGTAGTTGTCACACCCCAAAGTGTGTAGTTACATGCACTGAACTGGTACAGTGCAGTAACAGTGCATTCCAACTAGGTTTACTTCCCATGCAATGATACCATGTAGTGACTGCTGGCAAACTGTTCATAGCCATTGTTGCACTGCCTGTGTACATCATATGCCCCTGTAATTGAGACATGTATATCCAACTGTGTGATGCACGTATATGTTGCATGTGTAGTAATGGCCTTTTCACTTTGTCATCCTCACAGGTTGATGCCCACCAGAAGCAGGACATCTGGCTGACCATCGCCCGGAAAGTAAGATCCGTGGGGGTCTACAGGCGCAGGATCCGCAACTGCCAAAAGAGGTGGCAGGACCTTCGTGGCTGGACCCGGAGGATCGCAAGGGTCCAGCTGAAGCTGTCGCCTCCTCGCAGGAGGGGCGGACACCGGACCCTGACCCCCACATGCTCCGGATCCTGCCGGTGGTCTTCCCTGACCTGGATGGGCAGCTGAAGGACAGACAGCAGCAAGGAGGGGGTGAGTCCATGACTGCACTGTGCACTTTGTCTGCCATGCTATGTGCCCTCCTCTGGCCTGAGTAAATTTCCACAGTACATCAGTCATGTGGTCCAGGACCCATGTCCCTCATTTGTTACATGCCCACTTCTCCTCTGATACGCATATGTGTGGCCCTTATAGTCAGGAAATTGTGTCATTTGGGGACTGTGTCATTGCATTTTGCTTTGCTCAAGGTGGGGGACAGCATTTGTTCCCGTGACTATGTTGTGCGATTCATGGGTGGGTCAATTGCTTACACAATGCCTAAGTTCTGACATGTGATCTGCGTGTAACTTTGATATGTGGTCCGCTTGCTGCTCTGACTCACCACATGTCCCTGGGGAATGTGGCACACACCCATGCTGCTGGTGGGAACAATATTTGGGCCTCAGGAGTATGTGTATCCAGTGTGTCACACATGCTTAGCCACCTGCCTACTGTCCAGGACTCATCCCTCTTACAGGTGGAGCTGGACAGTCATGCCTACTCCAGTGCATACAATACACTCTGTACTCCCACTCCCGTGTATCATCTGGCATGTTGTGATCAGTGTAATGTACCCTCAGGTGTCTGCCTCTCTCATTGTGCTGTGTCTTCGTTGTCAGGACTACTGGTATGTTCATCGTTTGGGGCTCAGCATGCCATCTGAGATGTGACCATGATAGACGATACTTCTGTGACTTATAGGTGTCTGATCACTTGACTGTGCACACAGGTGTTTGCGACTGTGACTTTCAGGCAGCTGTATTTTCATTCACAGCACACTGTGAGGTGCTCATGTTCAGAGAGTTGTGTTTCATGTCCCCCATATGTCCAGTTGGTATGACGTGGACAAATAGTAGTACAGATGATGTGGTTTTGGGGGGATGGACATGTGCACTTGTCAGTCACATAACTTGCATTCCCCATGCCCTCGGATTGTGACACAGTGCAGACTGTTGTTATCTGGCTGCCATGGCCATGTGACTTGAGACAGTAATGTATGACTTTGCACGCATTCCTGTGTCATGGCATTCAACTTCCTGGGACTGATCCTGCAGGGGAGTGACATGTGCAACATGCACCCCATTGTGGCATTGACTATCCGGACATGGGTGCATCATGGTGTCTGGTGCTGGTATGCATCACATGCATTTCTAATTAGAATCTGGCCATCCCTTTATCCGGACACCTGCACTGACTCAGTGGCAAGAGATGTGATGTGTGCATGTTCACATGCTTCACCGTGTTCCCGGCAATGTCCAACAACTGTGTAGGTGGTGCATGTGTCCACACTGGGGTCTTACCATCAGACAGGCACCAGACAGATGGGTGCAAGGGCAGGAGGGGTGTGAGTCCCATGGTTGACCATCAGACTGACAATTGGCTTCCCGAATCTGTGTGAGGACTTTAGGCAATGTTCAACTAAGGATGCCAGGGCTTGCTCTGTAATGTGCTGTACTTACTGTGGTGTGTGCGGTCAGTGCAGGTGACTGATGTTTGTCTGTTTCCCTAATTGTTTGCAGATACATCCACGGCCACAGGAGGGGACAGCTCCACGGACCAGGAGGAGCAGTGGAGCCAGACTGGGTCAGCATCGGACGAGTGGTCAGAGGGACCCAGTGGCACGGAGGGCGAGGGGATCCACACCGAGGTGTCCTCAGCACCATCCACCTCAGCTGGGGACCACAGCAGCTCGGAGGATGACTCCCTTGTGGAGGCGGGTCTCGGCAGCCACCAAAGGCCAGCTAGTCTGTCTGGCCCCGCCACCACCACCACCACCACCTCCCTCCCATCGGCTCCCATTCCTGAGGTCCGTGGAGGCTCCCGTGCTCGGGAGCGTGTCTCCTTCGTGCCAGGCACCACAGCCCCTACCCCTGTGTCCCCTGCTGCCCTGAGTGAGGAGTCTGTGTACCTCCTTCGGCAGCTCCATGTAGGGCAGACAGCAATGCTGAGTGTCCTCCATGCACACACCACTCTGTTGACACAGCTGGTATCGTTCATGGAGGGCATCTCGACGGGTATGTCTGCCCTACAGAGGAGCAATAGGTCCATGGACTCCTCCCTGGACGGCAGCAGTGTCCCTCCTCCAACAGTCCCTCACCCCTCCCACCTCTGCCCCATCCACACTTCCTGCCCCCCTACCTGTCCAAAGCACATGCACACCTGCACAGTCATCCATACACGAGCAGCACAGACATACCCAAGAGTAAGGCAAGACGTGCACACAAGCATCCTCAGGGGACTGATACCACAGACACAGGGGATGGGGAACACACACACACACAGGCATCCACATTCACTCCGCAGTCCTCCAAATCCTCTCCCTCCAAGACCCCTTCCCTTGCCTCGCCTGCTACCCCACATACACAGCAGGTCTTCCTGTGTGACCTCGGCCTCTTCCCCACCATTCCTGCTGACCCAGCACACCAGGGGAAGAGGAAGTCCACCTACACAGAGAGGAGTGCCCCTCGCCCCTGGACACCCTCTCCCAGGCGCAGGCAGACACAGGAGCCCATTCGGAAGTCCCCCGGAGCAGGAAGAGCAAGACCCCACCACCACCACCACGCAGCTCCAGCGCCCAGTCTCTCTCCTCCATCCCCCAGGCCACCACTGCACAGGTTCCCCTGCCACACCCTGCCCCAGGTTCCCCCACACACCGATACTGCATCCCCAGACTGCTTAGGCCCTCCCCCCCTGCCACTTGCTCTTCCACCCCCAACCCAGACACTCTGCCTGTTAGTGGCACTGTTGTGGGGACCGGGTCCCCCCCCCTCTGTCCTGCCCACCTCATCTGCCCACCCTTCCACTCCCTTGGAGTCATGCACTGCAGTGGAGTCCACAACCACCACGTCTGACTCGGGCACTGCAGTGGGTACCCAGTCCACTACATCAGTCCAGCCCACTGCAGTGGTTGCGGCACCCACACCAACTGACTTGTGTACCACGGTGGTGCCGGCCCCCCCTGAGTCAGACACCTCCACTGCAGTTGCCGGTGACACTCCTGCACCCACCACCCCTTCACTGCCTCACACTGCCATCCCCTGATCCTGTCCCTGCGGTGCCTGGCCTGCCCCTTGTATGCCCCTCCAAGGGTGATGTCCCCCAACCGTACCAGTGCAGGCAAGCAATGTGTGACCAGTTGTCACTTCTCACCCCGTTGGTACTGTGATTTTGGACTGGCCATTGGCCTTAGTTTCTTTTGGACTTCCGTTTTTACCCTGACATTTGCTGAATAAAGCCTCTTTTTGTTTACTTTTGGGTTTTCTTTTGATGTACATGATGTGGATGAGTAGCATCCTGCATTTGCAGTTGTAATAGTGTTCACATCAGGACGATGAAGTGTTGCAGTGATGGACTCCATGTGGTCCATGGGATATGTGTCCTGTTGTATTCTGGATCTATGGCATCCTTTGCTACAGTCTGAGGGTGTAATGTTCAGCATTTGACACAGGGATGTCCTTTTTGCATTTGTAAATGAACATCTTTGTCTTACACTGATGCACATCTGGTGGGCTTACCACTGTTCAATGTTCCGATTTCCCTGACTGTGTGCCCAGCTCCACTGGACATGCAGTTTTGCACATCAATGTCGAAGGACTCATCTGTGTATACAGTGCAACTTGCTTGACACGTGTTTGGTGTGTGTGCAGATGACTGACGTGACACCCCCGTACCCAGGCTGATGTGAGCAGAGCCTTCTGTGTGTTGTGGTTGTTGACTCACTGACGGAGTGTTCTGCTGACATGTTTGGGTCGTGCACAGACAAGGTTTGGCACAGCGGACCTTCCACAGGAGTGGTGTGCCCTCATGGCAGTGTGTAATCTGGTGACATTGCGTGGGCCTGTGTTGTGTAAGCATGTCTGTGCGTGTTCCCTTCCCTTTTCCTACACAGGCTGTGTCCCTAGGGATGTTCCTGTTTGTGATGCTTGCTGAGTTGTTCTGTGTTCATCCAGCATCTTGGACCTGGTTTCTCTGTGATGTGGGTGCATGGCAAACTAATGTTCATGAGGTTGTCATCCCAGGTTGTCTTTGTTGTCAGTGCTGGGGATGTGGCCAAACGCAGATGGGACACATTCAGGATTCCCCTTGGCACTTGTTGTTTACACGAGTAATGTGATTTACAGTTTGTGTTAGCTTACAGTGATTGTGACACGTTGTGTGTGTGACTGCTGCCACTCCTCAGGGTCAGAGCTGCAATGTTGGTAGTTGTGTACGTGTGTTCTTCGTGTGTCACCTTGGCTTCTTCATTGGTGTGTGACTATGGCCAGGATCCCATTGATTGTGGTGGATTTCACATCATGCCCATGTACAGCATACTGTGCTGTGTGTCAGACATTGACAAGTCTTGTTGACTGGCCATGTGTGATGGGTTTCTGCACCTTGGTTCCCACCACCACCCCTGGTATTGTCATGGGTGCATGTGCAATGTCACCAGTCCATGTGACCTTCACTGCTGCACATTGGTGGAGATCAGGGTGTGTGGTGTTGAGTGTGTGCAAAAGTGAGTTGTTGCATGGCCAGACCCCTACCTCCATATTGGCCTTGGCTGGCAGGCCGTGCTGATTGATTGGAGCTTGTGTAGGTGTGATGGTAGTTAGTTGCTCAGGACACATGGCTGGGGTTCACAGTGTGAACGACATCTGACATTGTCATCACAGTGGGATTATCATGCAGGCTAGTGTCAGCACAATATGGGGTCCCTGGGGGTAGTGCTGTGGTGGGTCTGTCTCTTGCTGTGTTAGTTGCTGTTCCTACAAGCTTGTGTGACATGTGTAATTTGTGCTCCCTCTCATCTAACAATGCCTGATTGCCCACATAGGGGATTTGGATCCATGAGTTACTTTTGTGTGGCACTGTATGTGCATCTGTGTAATTGGTATCCAGGCCTCATCATGTGTTGTGTGGTTGCCTGGGGACACTGGCACCCCCCCCTCACCTGTTGTGTTTGATGTGCAGTGTGGTCTGCCTGTTTGTGCATCTGCACCACTCCATTGGCATATCTTTAGTGTGCTATTGGCTGTATGTTGTTTGGTGGGTTTCACCTGCTGTCCCTGGGACTCTTAGGTCATCTGTCAGCACAATGATCATTGTTTGTGTGTCCCATTGCTGCCATGGTATGTTATTTGTTCACCTCACATCTACAGTCTCCACAGGGTATCTACATTTGTGTGCCCATTGGTGCAAATATGTGGGTCTGCATTATGATGGTCACTTCTGTCATTGTGTCATTGATGGATGTTGACAGTGTCAGCCCCCATGGGTGATGTTTGTCTGCACATGGCCAAAGGTATGTCTTATTTGCACTGCACTGTTTGCCTCACACAATCTATGTTGCTATGGGACACAAGCACTACTTTGCCACTGATGTGTTTGTTGTTCTGTGACCAGGAATCATCCATGCAGTTTGGCAGTTGCAGCTTTTTCAATGTCAACACTTACATTTTGGTCACTGTGATGATGGGGGTTGGACCCCATTGCCACAATGTTCAAAATGTGCTTCAGCTATGGTCCCCACACTTACCTTTTGGTCACTGTGATGATGGGGTTTTAGACCCCATTGCCACAATGTTCAAAATGTGCTTCAGCTATGGACCCCACACTTACCTTTTGGTCACTGTGATGATGGGGGTTTAGACCCCATTGCCACAATGTGCAAAATGTGCTTCAGCTATGGACCCCACACTTACCTTTTGGTCACTGTGATGATGGGGGTTTAGACCCCATTGCCACAATGTTCAAAATGTGCTTCAGCTATGGACCCCACACTTACCTTTTGGTCACTGTGATGATGGGGTTTAGACCCCATTGCCACAATGTGCAAAATGTGCTTCAGCTATGGACCCCACACTTACCTTTTGGTCACTGTGATGATGGGGGTTTAGACCCCATTGCCACAATGTTCAAAATGTGCTTCAGCTATGGAGCCCACACTTACCTTTTGGTCACTGTGATGATGGGGTTTAGACCCCATTGCCACAATGTTCAAAATGTGCTTCAGCTATGGAGCCCACACTTATCTTTTGGTCACAGTGATGATGGGGGTTTAGACCCCATTGCCACAATGTTCAAAATGTGCTTCAGCTATGGACCCCACACTTACCTTTTGGTCACTGTGATGATGGGGGTTTAGACCCCATTGCCACAATGTGCAAAATGTGCTTCAGCTATGGACCCCACACTTACCTTTTGGTCACTGTGATGATGGGGGTTTAGACCCCATTGCCACAATGTTCAAAATGTGCTTCAGCTATGGAGCCCACACTTACCTTTTGGTCACTGTGATGATGGGGGTTTAGACCCCATTGCCACAATGTTCAAAATGTGCTTCAGCTATGGAGCCCACACTTACCTTTTGGTCACTGTGATGATGGGGGTTGGACCCCATTGCCACAGTGGTCATGGTCTGCTTGCATTGTGTGGGCCACACACATTTATGTGTGACACATGTGATAGGGGGTCACATTGTATGTTCAAAGTCATGTTCAGTGTTGTAGGCATTTGACAAGTCTACACACACTTGTCATGGTGTTTGGGGGGATGTCTTTTTGTTGCATTCCTTATGTTGGTGTGTGCTTGTTGTGTCATGCATTAGCCATCCTGTGAGTGGGGGTGTTGTTGGTGGTAGGCATCCTGCCCCCCATGGGTAGAGGTGGTAGTAGTGACAGGCATCCAGCCCCCCATGGGTAGAGGTGGTAGTTGTGGTAGGCATCTGGCACCCATGGGTAGAGGTGGTAGGCATCCAGCCCCCCATGGGTAGAGGTGGTAGTAGTGGTATGCATCCAGCCCCCATGGGTAGAGGTGGTAGTAGTGGTAGGCATCTGGCACCCCTGAGTAGGGGTGGTAGTGGTGACAGGCATCCAGCCCCCATGGGTAGAGGTGGTAGTAGTGGTAGGCATCTGGCACCCCTGAGTAGGGGTGGTAGTGGTGACAGGCATCCAGCCCCCATGGGTAGAGGTGGTAGTAGTGACAGGCATCCAGCCCCCCATGGGTAGAGGTGGTAGTAGTGGTAGGCATCTGGCACCCCCTGAGTAGGGGTGGTAGTGGTGGTAGGCATCCAGCCCCCCATGGGTAGAGGTGGTAGTAGTGGTAGGCATCCAGCCCCCCATGGGTAGAGGTGGTAGTAGTGGTAGGCATCTGGCACCCCCTGAGTAGGGGTGGTAGTGGTGGTAGGCATCCAGCCCCCCATGGGTAGAGGTGGAGACCTGGTAAATCACTCGGCACAGACCGGCAGTTTAACTCTACAGCGCACCCGCTTGTAGAAACACGGAATACTCTCCGTACCTTCAGAAGTTGGCAGCACGTTTTCAATAATAGGAATAATCTACAGGATTAGGCCTGTCACGACCTCAGCATTCTGCTGAAGCTAATACGAAGATTGCATTACTCCTTGCAAGACATCACTTGAGTTCAGAAATTTTCTTTTTATTGGATACATCGTGACTAGCCGGGTTGGAATTATCACCGGCAGAGCATTCGTACCAAGATTCACACTACTTGTCTCAAGCCCTGAGGAAGTCGCGGCTTAACTCCCACTGGCGACGAAACACGTGTTGGCTGGTTTTCGTGTGTTCCATTGAGCAATAAAACAAGAATGAATTCACTGGAGATTGAACATTGAGACTTTTTTCGTAATTTTAATACCATTAGTGGTTCAACACCTGGTTCATGTGTGCCCGGGACTTATATTGTATTGACATTGTGTAGGGCTTGACCTTACACACATTGAGGGGTTTAGGGAATTATCCCCTTACCTGGTAGCACAGTACACTCTAGATTCAGTTTACACACTACCGTTTATTGAGCTGGGCGCCTTTTTTCCTGAGTCACTAAAAACCCTTTAGACATAATTTAAACAGAGGTGGTAGTAGTGACAGGCATCCAGCCCCCCATGGGTAGAGGTGGTAGTAGTGGTAGGCATCTGGCACCCCTGAGTAGGGGTGGTAGTAGTGGTAGGCATCCAGCCCCCATGGGTAGAGGTGGTAGTAGTGACAGGCATCCTGCCCCCATGGGTAGAGGTGGTAGTAGTGACAGGCATCTAGCACCCCCTGGGTAGGGGTGGTGTTAGTTGTTGGCATCATGGCCCCTATGTGTATATGTGGCATTGGTGATGGCCATCCCGCCCCTATGGTGCTGCTGTTGCTGGTGTAAGTAATTTCTGCATCCCTCTGTGTGTGTGTGATATGTCGGGTACGTGTCGTTTGTTTTTGTGGTTGGTGTCTGACTTACCTTCTGCGCCGTACGCGTCCGTGCCTGTTCCGGTAATAGATGTAGAATATTGGTAGGATCGGCACGATGGGATTCATGGTTGGTTCGTCTCGTTCGTCTTTCTCTTTGCTTCGCCTCGTCCTCGTCGCTGGCGTGTTCGTCTCGTAGCCGTGGATCGTCTTGTGGCGCGAATCGGAGCTTATGTGCGCCTCTCCCGGATGCTTTGACGTGCGTGCGTAGCGACGGGTTCGGCGCATACGGAAAGCGCATCGTACTTGTCCGGCCGGACGGGGCTGCATTTTGGCTTCCGTGCGACTCGATTCTGCGTTTCCGGATCCGCATCGGTCGGAGAACTGGACCTGTATTGGGTGAGTACGACTGGGTCGGGATTTGGGCAGTTGCGCGCATCGTACTTGCTCGTTCGGACGTATGTGCGAATCGGTCGGGAAACAGGCATTCGCCTGGCTTTTTTCCCGGCCGAATGGTATTAGGTGCGCCTCCGACCGGGATCGGAATCGACCCCATAGTGCTCAAATAAGGAATGAGCATTCAGGCTACTTAGTTTGAAGTCTAGGGGAAGAATAAGTGCAATTTGTTTATTTTTTTATGTCAGTCATTTTTCTTGATTACAGCTCTTACCCGTGAAAATCAGGTGATCAAACAACACAACTTGTCAGTTCTAAAACCATAAACCCTACTTTTCACTCCCGAAGTCCAGTGGCAACTGCTGCTTAATGGAGGTGGCGGGCTGGGGGGAAGGGGAATGGTAAAAAAAAATCCCCTTACCTGCAGCCCAGCCGCGCCGCCGCCTCCCGGTCCTCTTCGGTCCTCTACCCGCAGGAAGCACACAGGCTCCCCTAAGCCAATCACAAGGCTGCTGTCACCATTACAGCAGCATTGTATTTTGTCTGAGCATCGTGGTTCGGCGCTCAGATGGGGACTATGAGCCTGTGCATGTTCTCCTCCCAGGGTGTGCAATACAGCCGGTGGAGAACATGCAAAGTGTGCATGACTGTTTGGCGAAACCGTCATGCACACTTCGAGTGTGCTCACCACTCCTCCCCCTGGCCCCTGCTCTGGGGAGCCCAGCTCTGCCCCGCACCTAAGCAGGAATGGAAAAATAAAATGATAACATTGCGTTATTATCATTTTATTTTTCCATTTTTAACTGCTCGCAGAGCAGTGGGGCAATGCTCCTCTGCCTTAGCGGAGGAGCCGCCGCTGCCCAGGGCCGCACTAGGAAACCAAAAGCAGCCCTACCAAAAATGCTCAATCCAGCCATGCTCTCTTCGTCTTCTTGCTTGCTCGTTCTGTTTGAATAAAAGGCCTGTTCAGCCCTGGAAGGCTCTGTCATGCAGAGCGGCACCCACCAACAGCACCACCAGGGAGAAGAAAAGAGAATAGGTGGAGCTGCAGGACTCCTCCTCTGAGAAAGAACCTGAGCACCCAACCAAACACAAAAAGAACCACTATATGAACACCTCTGGGATTTGAGCAAACACGAGGGACCGGAGGTAAAACTGGTCACCACCCCATGCAGGGAGACATTGCAGAAGGTAGTCCTGCTAGCCAGGAAGAAACAACAGTGTTGCGAATGAGGCAACCACAGCACCACAGCCTAAGCCCACCTCTTCCGTCCCTCATCTGATCCTACCAGTAGCAGTGCATGCCCATCATCAAACCAATGGCCATTTTATATTGCCCCAAACTCTCCTAAACCCTTGTTCCTTGATACCTTGTATCAAACTTTCACCTCAAAGAGTAATATCCGATTGTTGAGACAGTTAGTGGCTAGGGAAAGAGCTACACGCCATTTTTAAGAAGGAACGTGCTGTTCTGAGGTCCAGGAAGCACAGAATGCCATGCACAGGAGGATGATTGCGAACACTTCTCATAGCTTGCTTCCATGTCATCGCCCAGACCCATAAATCCCGGCCCACCTGGGTTGCTCATTAGCTCTACCATTGTATCACCTTTGTTTGTACTCCTCTGTGTGACACTTCTCAGTCTGGGTCTCAACCCGCTTTATGTATTCCCGTGCCCGAGGAGGAGGCGCACATCACTGTTCCTTCAGACTAAGGCCTGGGTGGCCATGTTTTATGGACACTTCTTTAGAAATGTTGACATACCCACCTCTCCAATTCCAAGTTGATGATCACTTCCTGGACTGGGGTGGTATTTTTGTCAGTCTTATGTTAAATAATTTTGTGTACACACCATGGACCTTGCTAACCACACATTTCATCTTCAAGCAACCCATGTCCTTCCTACACCTAACTTTTTTAGATAATATTTTTTATTCTAAAAACACTTGTTTTCATAAACATTGCCCGCATTTTGTATGAGAACAGCTCTTGATGTTGATGTGACAGTGTTGTTTAAAATATCTGGTCGGTCAGTCCCTATTTTTTTCACACCCACCCATGATAAACATAATTCTAAAGTACCAGTCCACAACATGTGAATGATGCTATATTGCTATCTGCAAACTATTTTTATTGGGACAGGAGTAAAGGTAAGTGTACATATGTACAGGGTTTGTGAAATGTGCACATTCAAGAGCAGATGAGGTTTGTGTATGAGTGTAAGTGCTTAGTGGCTGTAAATGTTTATTGACACCTCGTAAAGGTGGTGGTGGTTGGCTTCCATATCCATGGGTATGGGCCATCTACCTGCCTACTCCATAGATGTCCTCAACTGGGCTAAGAATCTGGCTCTTCACTAAGAGCACATGGATTGGTGTAGTTGTTGGTCGGGCGGGTAGTTGCTGGACACCTGATGTGTGAGTGGCATGACCAGCTATTGCAAGAGGTAAACTGACATACAAGCAGGACCTGAATGAGCTCTCAGAACTCATTATTCCATGGCGTGCTGTCCTCCATCACTATTTAGATATATTCCAGATGCAGATCCGGTTTGTCCTGCAGGTTGTGGTGATACAGGAGGTACTTGTGTGTCTCAATGACACATTAGTGGTTGCACAAGTGGTAGTTGAAGATCCACTGGTAGCTGGTGTTGGGGCACCCGTCGTGCTCCGGGTTGAAGGTTTCAAGTTCGAGAGGGGAGAATTCCTCCAAATGACCAGCTCTTCATCAAGCAAGCCGACCACACATGCATGACTGCCTCACAGCAGCCACCTAATTGATAGCTGATGAAGTGCTCACTTCAATGGCATGTGACATGACGAATGGTGACTGGAGACTCACATTGCACTGCTGAGGATTCCCTCCAATGCCAGACAAAACCATGGCATTGCTGCACCAGGGTGGAAGGGTTTTAATAGCAATTCATCTAGATACCTGCAGGTACGGGGCGTTAGGGAGGTGAGTCCTGGTTAGCTGGGGCAAGCACATAGGGTCTTAATCCTTGGTCCAGAAACTTGCAATCTACAATATACCTCAATGACAGACGGGTGATCGACCGTAATGTGGTAGTTGGGTCGGTCATCTTATATGGGGCGAACAGTCCCCTTATCCACTGCAATGCTGCTTGCCACCCTGATAGTAGACTTTAAAAACAGGGGAGGCATATTTGCAAGGAAATGGCGCAGCATGGCGTAATAATGTGTCATTTAAAAAATGCAGGGATGCGCCATATGTACAAGAGTACGGTGCAACCCTGTGTTTTCCCTTGTACCGGCAATAAAAAAGAGCCTAGCGCCAGCACAGGCACCCTTGCACCATGGTGCAAGGGTGCCTGCACTGCAGGTATGATTGTGTTTGTGTAGGAAGGCACACCTTCCTGCACAAAAATAATCATTAATGGCGTTTTGCTCCTTTTATGTGTGCTGCAGAATGCAGTACACATAGAAGGAGAAAAAACAAGGAGAAATAATAGTATATCTCCTCGTTGCGCCACTCTAGCGCCTCCTTTACAAAGTCGTTAGTTTTTGGAGCTGCCTCAAATTTACAAATCTTTGTAAATCTAGGGCAGTGTCAAAAAGCAATGGGTGTTGCATTGGAATGCACAGCAACACCCATTGCACGCCTCTCTGCTGCAGAAAACTGCAGTATGGAGGGCCATATATACAAGGCCGTGTTAAGCCATGCAAAATGGCTTAGTGCCGGCTTGTAAATAGGGAGCAGGGCATTGCGCCACCAGAGCATCGGAAAATGTGACGCTCCGGTGGCGCAATGCCCTCGTAAATATGTCCCAGGGTGTCTCCACTGTGATTATAACATTATAATTTATCCTCCACTGTCTTCTTTGCCAGATGCTGATCATGAGAGAGACACACTTGTTGGTCCATGGACTTGTGGTATGGTGGTATGCTAACAAACGCAGACTGAATTACCTGACGTAATGCGACTCTGATAGTGCACATTAGACAGTGTCATAGACAATTTACAACTAAAATCAGAGGTTCTGTGGGGCACTAACCTTGTGATATCAGTGGCTCTTCAATAGTACAAGCAAAGTATTGTGAATTTCTGGACGTAGAAGGAACAACTTTTGCAAAAAAGTTGAGAAGCATACGAGTTGGGTGGTACAGAACATATTTCATGCCTGCCTTATCTGAGATTTATGTGGGCACATTGGTCCTGAAACACTGATGCAGTTGTCTTCCAAGTGCTTCCCAACAATGAGTTCACTTTGTAGGTGAGATCACACAGTGTGATTTAATCACTTGTGATACAAACATATCCCACTCATGAATGTCAGAAGGCTCACGCCCTGCTTCTGATGAGCAATGTGATACAACCGGGGTGGGTCGCAGTGTTGCATCCAGAGGTCATTGAGTGACTGCAGCTAAGAAAAAACACAGATTCGGACTTGTGAATAGTGCAAGGAACATCTGAAGAAGGATAGCTAATGTACGTGGAGCAAGGCCATGCGTCTACACTAGTGATGTCCTGCCTGAAAGATAGTGCCACAAAGAGCAGTTGTCCACAGTTCGTTTTGCAGAATTTGACACACTGTGGTTGTAACATTACACTGACAGGTTCAACAGCAAGTAAAGTGCCACAATGAACCACAACAGTGACAGGGTTGTTGCTCAAGTGCACTCAATAGCCATCTGCAGTGTGTAACCTGGTGTTAGGAGATCGCCAGATCTTGAAACATTGAGATTAATAGAACCTTTGATAAGCCCAACAACTGACAGCAATGATGCTACACAAGGTGGAAAACTACTCATGCATACTTACGTTGAATGAATACCTTGGGATGCTGCCACTGATGATTATAACGAGGGTTTGGGTTGTGTTGGGAAAATGTAAAAGTGAGACTCGTGAGTCTACCAACAACTATGTAGATGTGTGAAACATGTATTGCATATTGATTGCATTGAACAGTGTGTTAGGGAAAAGCTTTCAGGTGAACATATATGTGACTATCTACTAAACCAGACATGCAGTGCAATGTAGTTGCACATGTTGATGGAGACTGGCCACAAGATGTCTTCCATCGAGTCAGAGTCGCCAGTCCACATGGCTGTGTAGAAATGGCAACAATTGGGGATTTGGTGGCAAATGGCTAACAGGCTGTCGATACATGGCATGAAATGGAGCCATAAACATGGACCACTGCTTACTCATAAAAAATGTTACCAACAGGTTTAATGTTTTTTTTTTTTAAAGCATCTTGTTTCCTTTAAGGAAAATGGATTGCATTTTTAAAAATAGCTTTATGTAGAAGCAATCACACACATGGTGGTCTGCTGACCTCAGCAGGCCACCATCCCTGTGATGGCTGCGATTCGTAGTGGGGCGCAATTAGTGACCTACATCATTAATATTCATGAGGTAGGTCGAATTGTGACCCATTGCGAATCTGATTTTTGCGAACCAGCCTATGAGTACATAGGTCGGTTCGTAATTAGTGACCTGCAGCATTAATATTCATGAGGTAGGTCGAATTACGACCCATTGCAAATTGGATTTTTGTGAACCGGCCTATTAGTACATAGGTCGGTTCGCAAAAACTGAATGGATTCGGTAAATGTCAGTGCCAAATGAGTGATAATTTTTACTGAATCTGCTCTTAGTGAATCCAGCACATGATTCGCAAACCTTTTAGTATATGTAAGTTTACTTCACACATGCAAATGTAAAGTGAAAAGAAAACCTTTGGAATCCAAATAAATAAGTTCTGCAGCATAAAAAGATTTCTCCACAAGAAGATTTTCCTGCGACTATATATACCTCAAGTGGTGGGGAGTGGTGTGGTATGGAAGTTCCAGAGCTGGAATGCAATGTGAGTTTGTGCACACTTCACCCACAAATATACACGTTTTTGGGAACAATATACACACTCCCAAAGTCGATGTAGATATACAGGTACAGGTTTCTGTGCAAATTTTCAGCCATGGGAGCAAAAACGAAAAAGGTTCGCAAACACACGTGCTTTCTTCGATAGATTCTTGCAATCGGAAACATACATATTTTCTCGTGAAATAATGGAATTCACAAAATGTTTCGTGGGGTGTTCATGAAAATCTGTGACTGTCAAAAGATTTAACCTGGCCAACCTTTGAATTCCAAAATTGAGTAAACTGATAACCATGTGAGGTGGTAAATTGATGGCCTTAGGTTTGTAGATTTTCATGCGAATCGGAGCCCAAGCCTGTGCAGTGCTGACTGAACACTTAGAACCAGCAGGGCCTTTTCTGGTGTCAAGGAAGCCCACTTAGGGACAGAGAAAACATTCTGTATCTGTGGCAGTGTAGATGTTTATCAGACGGATGAAAGGAAGGAGTGTGCAGCGGCTGATAGAGGCTCTGACGACAATATCTCAGGGTGAGAGTCCTGCCCACACAATCATATCTCACCAGTGGTCCTGGAGGGTCAGTGCTTCGAGATCACCAGACCGATTGGACCAGGGTTCGCCGGTCACACCGAAGAGGATGGCCCGGCTCTCTTCAAGCGCGCCTCCGACCACTGCAGAGTAGGTCTATCCCTGCTGTGAAGAATTGAAGATAGTCTGTGTCTCCACTCTCTTTCTCATGTCCTGAAACCCCCCACTTTCTTTTCCACTCATTCCATTAGCCCTTTTCTTTTTCCATCTCCTTAACCCACTCTTTTGTATTCCAACCTCTTCCTGCCTGTTCTGTCTCCATCTGTGGGTGCCTGCTGCCCCACTTTCACACCATCAGACTTTCTCTTTCACAATCCTCATACTGTAATTGTAATTGCATTTATATAGCGCTTAATACCCCTGACGAGGCGTCGAAACGCTTTTCGGCGAGTGGCACACTACTCCGGAACCCAAAAAGGATTAGTGGTGAATCAGTATAGAGAAATATGAAATTAATTTGAGCTGTGGACATGTTCGTCTTTTATTTCAATTGAAAAAGGATAGTGGAGGGATAGAAGAGGGAAAGGTTTGCATTTGTATAGCGCTTGCTACCCCTGACGAGGCATCGAATCGATTTTCGGCACGTAGCACCCTACTCCGGAACCCAAAAAGATTAATGGCAAGTTAGTATAGGGAAATATGAAATGTATTTGAGCGGTGGATATGTGAGTCTGTTATTTGGGTGGGAAAGGATAGTGGAGGGATTAAAGAGGGAGGGGTTTGTATTTATGTAGCACTTGGTACCCCTGATGAAGCATCAAATATTCAGCATTCTCATTTTCTCTTTCATCCACACTGTTATTCAGCCTCCTCTAGACACCCCCCCATTCTTTCTCTAGCTTTGACGCTCACATTAACCTGTGTATAGTTTCTAGACTTTCCTCCTTCCTCTAACCTCCACTGCCTGTCCGCTCTTTCCTTTGTCTGTTTGATTTAGTTTAATTTTTTTTTCTTTTAGATATTATTTCTGATCCCTCTAACTCTCTCAGGTAAGGATCTGTGGGAGGTGCAGTCTGTGAAAACTGCGAAACTCAGAGATGTTTCTTGGACCTGAGTGCAGCCTAAATATAAACGGGCTTTGTAAATACCCCCATCAGTGGATGTACAAAGTTTTATACTCTGAGGAGTGAAGGAAGATACATGCGTGCGACTCACCCCGGGCCTCAAAAAGGTCTGAGTAGGAAAGCAACAATAACTGTAGTCCCTTCTCCACCAAACTCAGGGTCGGCCAGCCCTATTTAGAGGCGACCGGCAAAAAGTATGTTAACGAAAGAGCCTACTCCGGCTCCGTCATCGACACACTCCTTAAACAGTTTTTAGGAGTAGGCTGTCAGAGGTTTGCTGTTCGACTGCCCCCCACATCCCCAATTTAGAGTGGAGGAATGGATGGGTTATTTTTTCCGCCTGTCACCGCCAGGACAAAAACACCCATGGCGCGTGGGGTGTGATTAGTTTTTAATTTTTCCTGCTTTGGAAGTTTGCTTTTGAAAAATTAAAAACTGTTAACATTTGATGGTGGGCCGCCCTGTTTGCCGAAGCCGTCCATCAAACTTTTACAACAGTGAAAGGTCGTGGGGACAATTCCTGCCAGTGTTAAGAGATGCCCACTGGGCTGGCAGGCATCTCGGATTTTGGGGGGAGGATGTCTGACAGGGTGACGTGGTGATTCACTCCGTCGCCCCCACGGACATCATTCCATTCTCCAAATTTTAAATTAGGCCCTTAGCCTTCTTGTACGACGACATCAGCGGTAGAAACAGTACTTAGAAGCAAATGACAACTTTGCACAAAATACTTGTCTTTACTCCGGGGATTTAGATGAAATAGGTCAGCTGCGCCAATGCCACTGTGGGTACCAGGGTTAAATATATCCCTGGCTTCAGGCGTACTTTAAGGATGCCATCATATCCCTAAAGTTAGGCAAATATGTCCAGATGGATGGTGTGAGTTCCTGGTTGACCGGTGGGTCAAGCAGGAGCAGTGCTTTAAATGGGCCAGTACTCACAGGTACTGAGTACCGGCACTTCTCTACTGCCAAGGTGAGTAAGGGTACTCATGAAACGGTAGGCGCATTGGCTGCTAGTGCTGGTGACCTGTCTCTGACAGCCAAGGCACTTCTGTAGCAGTGACTGGTGAGCTGAGCCCCGCTGAACTATTCAGCCTGGGCTCATTTGCATACCGTCCGGGTGTTCACCATCACCCTGTGGTGCAAACACAGCAATCGAGGCAGCACGGTGACAGCGCAATTAAGAAAGCCAAGTAAGGTAACGAGGTTAATATGGCTTTAATCCTATATGATTCTTTTGCGTGAATGTCTGCTTACGTTTGTCTGGTTGCCTGTACGTGTTCTTGCGTGAGGAAAAAAGTGAGAGAAAGGGGGGTGGGGGGGGGAGAGAATCGAGACACTATTGGGAGGCATATTAAAGGAAATGTGTGGTATGCTTTGTGTGTGCACGTCTGCTTGTTTGTTTCTGTGTGTGCACACTCAAGAATATGTAGTATTGTGCCAAGCAGAGGCGTAACTAGAGCCAAATTTCGGGGGGTTAGGTGGGGGGGGGGGGCGGTGGGGGGGAGGCGAAGAAATTTCGGGGGGGGGGGGGCTGACTCTTCCAGCAATATGCAGAGTGGAGATGCAGGGGCTCTAAGAAGGGGTTAAAAAACAACAAAGTCTCATTAACAAGCAAATGGTCTTTTAAAGACCTGTGAAGTACTCAGGTGCGGCTGTGTGTGTGCCCGGGAAGCGGTCTCATCCCGGGCTGCCACACACGAGGGGAGGACTGAAGCCCTTTGAGCCCAATGGGCGTTGCGCGCCTGGTGCCAAGCAACAGTAAATAACAGTATGGAAGCTGCAAATATTATAAAACAAGGAAATGTTAAATGACTGCATTTGGCTTTCGTCTTGTGTAACGAGTTAACCTATTTTGTTTATAGAAACGCATTTCTCATGTGTTTTGGTATGTGCTGCAACTAGTACTGAAGTCAATAAGTATCAGCATGTCTTGCTCTTAGCCCCGCCCCTAGCCCCGCCCACTCGCCCTATTTAAATGAGTACCTGCACTCTTTCCCATTTAAAGCACTGCCCTATAGTGAACAGAAATGGCGAGCTCGTGGTGGCGGCTCCTGATTTCTGGACGCTCGGGAGCCAGCGGAAGGGGTCTATCCCCAAGTGGGCTTGTGCCAGGGGTGTTGAGGCTCAAAAATAGTGCTTTGATTGAGTTGACTGAAAACCGTGCGCTCTCTCTGGAATTAGACTGCGGTTCGGACTTAGATGGCTCTGAGGCAGTGCAAAATGTGGAAAGGCAGAAATGGCAACTGACGTTTAATACTTCCCTCAAACAACACCATTTATGTGGAACAGGTCTGTGAAGTCTCTACAATTTTGTGTCCCCCCTCTGGGTTCCTCCCATCGAGAGTGACGGACAGGACCCCCAAGTAGATGGATGGCCTACGTTATGTTATGTTAAGTTGTGTTATGACTTGTGTTACGTTGTTATGTTATGACTCGTGTTTCGGTAGGTTATGCTATGTTATGTGTTACTGGTGTTGTGTTATATTATGCTATGTCATGCTGTGCTATGTTATCATATGCTATGTGTCACGTGGAGTTCTGTTATGTTGTGTTATGCTATGTTATGTTATGTTATAAGTAAAGCGCATGGCTGTCCGGGCAAGGGGACGTCCCAGCGATGTTATGTGTTACGTGGTGTTGTGTTGTGTTATGTTATGCTATGTTATGCTGTGCTGTGTTATGTTATGTGTTACGTGGTGTTGTGTTATGTTATGTTGTGACTTCTGTTACGTTATTTTATGCTTTGTTATGTTATGTGTTACGTGGAGTTGTGTTCTGTTCTGTTATGCTATGCTATGTTGTGTGTTACCTGGAGTTCTGTTATGTTATGCGTTACGTGGTATGTTATGTAATGTTATGTGTTACGTGGTGTTATGTTATGTAAAAACAACAATTGATGGACAGAATGCAGAACAATGTCGTACATTCACCCCAGTACAGAGATCTGGGCCTCAATCCATCGTTTTTTTGCTCACCATGCCATTCCAGTTTGGACCCAGCCATATGCAAATCAGTCTTGACCCTGCAGACGCGGGTCCTGGGCTCACTGTGCCACTGGAATCAAGCTATCCTGGCTGAAGAGGGGTGAAAGGCCGAAACCGGTCCTAGGATGCTTGTTTCCGGTCCAGGGAGGACCTGGCTTGGCAGTTCGGGCTGGACTGTTCCCATGAGACACAGGGTCAAGACTGATTTGCATATGGCCAGGTCTAAACTGGGGTGGCATGGTGAGCAAAGAATGATGGATTTAACCCAGATCTCTTGACTGAGGGTGAATGTTTTGATTTGTTCTGCATTCCGTCCATCAATTGTGTGTCTTTGCTTTCTCGCCCTAAGTGCGCCAGGTATGCCCAGACGTGGGTCCTGGGCTCACTGTGCCACTGGAATCAAGCTATCCTGGCTGAAGAGGGGTGAAACCCGAAACCGGTCCTAGGATGCTTGTTTCCGGTCCAGGGAGGACCTGGCTTGGCAGTTCGGGCTGGACTGTTCCCATGAGGCACAGGGTCAAGACTGATTTGCATATGGCCAGGTCTAAACTGGGGTGGCATGGTGAGCAAAAGAATGATGGATTTAACCCAGATCTCTTGACTGGGGGTGAATGTTTTGATTTGTTCTGCATTCCGTCCATCAATTGTGTGTCTTTTGCTTTCTCGCCCTAAGTGCGCCAGGAATGCCCAGACGTGGGTCCTGGGCTCACTGTGCCACTGGAATCAAGCTATCCTGGCTGAAGAGGGTGAAACCCCGAAACCGGTCCTAGGATGCTTGTTTCCGGTCCAGGGAGGACCTGGCTTGGCAGTTCAGGCTGGGCTGTTCCCATGAGGCACAGGGTCAAGACTGATTTGCATATGGCCAGGTCTAAACTGGGTTGGCATGGTGAGCAAAAGAATGATGGATTTAACCCAGATCTCTTGACTGGGGGTGAATGTTTTGATTTGTTCTGCATTCCGTCTATCAATTGTGTGTCTTTTGCTTTCTCGCCCTAAGTGCGCCAGGTATGCCCAGACGTGGGTCCTGGGCTCACTGTGCCACTGGAATCAAGCTATCCTGGCTGAAGAGGGTGAAACCCCGAAACCGGTCCTAGGATGCTTGTTTCCGGTCCAGGGAGGACCTGGCTTGGCAGTTCGGGCTGGACTGTTCCCATGAGGCACAGGGTCAAGACTGATTTGCATATGGCCAGGTCTAAACTGGGGTGGCATGGTGAGCAAAAGAATGATGGATTTAACCCAGATCTCTTGACTGGGGTTGAATGTTTTGATTTGTTCTGCATTCCGTCCACCAATTGTGTGTCTTTTGCTTTCTCGCCCTAAGTGCGCCAGGTATGCCCAGACGTGGGTCCTGGGCTCACTGTGCCACTGGAATCAAGCTATCCTGGCTGAAGAGGGTGAAACCCGAAACCGGTCCTAGGATGCTTGTTTCCGATCTAAGGAGGACCTGGCTTGGCAGTTCGGGCTGGACTGGTCCCATGAGGCACAGGGTCAAGACTGATTTGCATATGGCCAGGTCTAAACTGGGGTGGCATGGTGAGCAAAAGAATGATGGATTTAACCCAGATCTCTTGACTGGGGGTGAATGTTTTGATTTGTTCTGCATTCCGTCCATCAATTGTGTGTCTTTTGCTTTCTCGCCCTAAGTGCGCCAGGTATGCCCAGACGTGGGTCCTGGGCTCACTGTGCCACTGGAATCAAGCTATCCTGGCTGAAGAGGGGTGAAACCCCGAAACCGGTCCTAGGATGCTTGTTTCCGGTCCAGGGAGGACCTGGCTTGGCAGTTCAGGCTGGACTGTTCCCATGAGGCACAGGGTCAAGACTGATTTGCATATGGCCAGGTCTAAACTGGGGTGGCATGGTGAGCAAAAGAATGATGGATTTAACCCAGATCTCTTGACTGGGGGTGAATGTTTTGATTTGTTCTGCATTCCGTCCTTCAATTGTGTGTCTTTTGCTTTCTCGCCCTAAGTGTGCCAGGTATGCCCAGACGTCGGTCCTGGGCTCACTGTGCCACTGGAATCAAGCTATCCTGGCTGAAGAGGGGTGAAACCCCAAAACCTGTCCTAGGATGCTTGTTTCCGGTCCAGGGAGGACCTGGCTTGGCAGTTCGGGCTGGACTGTTCCCATGAGGCACAGGGTTAAGACTGATTTGCATATGGCCAGGTCTAAACTGGGGTGGAATGGTGAGCAAAAGAATGATGGATTTAACCCAGATCTCTTGACTGGGGGTGAATATTTTGATTTGTTCTGCATTCCGTCCATCAATTGTGTGTCTTTTGCTTTCTCGCCCTAAGTGCGCCAGGTATGCCCAGACGTGGGTCCTGGGCTCACTGTGCCACTGGAATCAAGTTATCCTGGCTGAAGAGGGGTGAAACCCCGAAACCGGTCCTAGGATGCTTGTTTCCGGTCCAGGGAGGACCTGGCTTGGCAGTTCGGGCTGGACTGTTCCCATGAGGCACAGGGTCAAGACTGATTTGCATATGGCCAGGTCTAAACTGGGGTGGCATGGTGAGCAAAAGAATGATGGATTTAACCCAGATCTCTTGACTGGGGGTGAATGTTTTGATTTGTTCTGCATTCTGTCCATCAATTGTGTGTCTTTTGTGTTATGTTATGTTACGTTATTTAGTATTTATAAGGTAGAACATCACCATTGACTGTGCTCGTGACTAGTTTGGCCTGAGAAAGGATGGAGAATAAAGGTGCGTGAACAAGCCTGCTGTTTATACTGCTGGTTCTAATGGATTTTAGGATCAGGGAGTGGTGGAGGTAATGCACAGATTGGGCGGGAGCGCGGTCTACTCAGCAGCTGCCTGACAGCTGAAGGGCCTTCCACCACATCTGAGGTGGAGACAAGAAGCGCCTGGGAAGTGAAGCGCGAGGCCTGTGGGAGGACGCTACTGGTGATACCTGTTCACTGAACTCTGGTAATGAAGGCCTGAGATGCAAGTGAGAGCAGACTCCATAGTTGTCACAAGGGCGCCGAGCGTAAGGATTGTGAGGCCTGTGCAGTAGTACAGCTAGGAATCATGATCCCTGGTGCGAGCAAGGAAAATGGCCTCTCTGACTGTTGTTGGGGGAAGTAAACTACAGCCATTACCTGGCTCCAATGGGCCACTCTGGGCTCCGGGTCCTGGTGCCACTGCGCCTGCTGCACCAACGCTACGTACGCCCCTGAGACTGTTGAAAGATCCACGTGGGGAGGACAGATTAAATATAACGCTTGGTTATGAGAGCCGAGAGGAAGAAGTGAAAACGGATGATTTAAGAAGAAGGAAGATGTGGCGTTACGGCCAAAGCAGCCGCCTTTGGAACTGGGGAACCAGTTACGAATCTTGGCGTCAGCTCATAGTGCCATTATCGGCAACTTCTCCCACCCCCGGTCTGAGCATGCAAGAATGAATAAATACACAAGACAACTTTTGTTATGGGAAAATATTGCTGCAGGTCTATTCCATACAAGAGTATGCAATATGTGGGTTATCTTACGGGCGATCCAAGGGCGGGCAGCTGTGCCAACCTATGCTGCCCCCGCCCACCTGGTGAGCCAGCACTGTGGGACACCCCGTCAGTGCTACCTTTGATGATCCTCTTCCGGATCATGTGACATGTTGGTCTCTTCTACTCACGCCCTTTTCAGGGCGGAGCGTAGCAGGGCAAACCCCCGGTTGGTCAGGCCCCCAACCGCCCGAAGGACTAACGGGGCGCCGTCGCGGTTTTCCAGGAACCTGCCCTGAGGCTCCTGGTCTTTGGCTCTGGCACCCCTACTGTGCCGCGCAGAAGTAGCCTTACTGTACCGGTCTGCCGCAGAGGTACCCTTACTGTACCCGTCTGCTTCCAGATCGCCCTGTAACTCCGCCACAGCTCTGGAGTCGGCTCCCATCGTCGCCAGAGCCCCCCCACATGCGAGCTATAATGTCACCTACAACCTGCTATTTCCAGTGCCTCCTGCAGGTCAAGCAGGAACAGGTCCATCCCCACCGGAGATAAGTGGACCCCATCATTCTCAAAGTATCCCTCTACTCTGGACTGAATCAGCTCGTGCCTGATGAAACCCAGGCCCCTCTAGTCTGTGAACTTACGCATGGCACCATTGACCCTCTTACGCGAATGTTCCACCGCCACGCTAGACCTGGCCCCGCGCCAGTTTCTGCGAGGGATGATTTCCGACCACCAGAGTTCGCATTGACCCATGCGTTTGCTGATTTCCCCCAAGTCATACTTCATGGTTTGTAATAGTGCCCTCCTCCCCATGGGAATAAGGTCGTTGCCCCCCAAGGGGGACCGGGGTTCGAGCCTGGGTGTGGACGCGACGTGGGAGTCCTTTCGGTTGTTTGCCCTCCATTATTTCCAGGAAGGCAGACGTACAGCGCTCAGGGCCCTCCCGTTTCGGGTGCTTTGCAGCAGGGGTGGGAGCAGCTTGGGGGTTTTTGTTGCTCTAGATTGGTGCATTTTTGATGGTAGTGTGTTGTATCGTCTTCATTGCTTGGCTATGCTCGTGAAGAGGGGTCACTCATGGCTGGTGAAATATCGCCCATTGCACGGAAGTGAAAATGTCACACATGGCAATCTAGAACTTTGGCAGCTATGATTGATATGTTTTGACCCCATATCCTCTGCCGTCCATTTGGAACCAGATCGTCTTGTGATGCGCGGAAACACGTCAGTTTTGTGATGCAGCGATTCAGGTGAATAGTGTCTCAGCCGCGTGTATGCGCAGTCCGTGTTCTTGTGAGCCGCAGTTAAGAATGTTTTGGCGTTAAAAGGCCTGTTGGAGACATGGGTTTGTCTGGCGGGGGAGGCTTATATGCCCTCCCCCCACCTGGCGCACCGGAAGGACGCCACAGTGGCGACCTGGCTAGAGGGCTCCTACAGAACCCCCCCAACGACTAGAGCGGGTGGGCGGTGCCCAAAATGGCACTAAAGGGCTGCCCTGCTGAATTGGCCCCCTGCGGGGGCCGCGGACAGCCGCAATACCCTGTGATTCTGGGCAAATCACTTAATCTCCCCGTGCCCGAGAAAAACAGACTGTAACCTTGTGTACTGTAACTGGCGCTCATTCAAAGCGCTCTAATGCCTTCGGGTGGAGCTCGCGCTGCATAACTGTGCAAAGATAGATATACATGAGGTCTATGTAATGCATGTAGGCGCTCAGTGATAGTGAGAAGGGTGTGTAAACAGAAGTAAAGCCCTTCTACGTGATGAATGAGGCAAATAAAAAACCAGAATATCCATCTTAGAGGTGAAATGTAACAAAAGAGGTGCCAGTTAGTGGAGGCAGTGAGCTTGGGCTGGGGGTGGGTACCATTTGGCAGTTCTGTTTAACTTTTTTTGTAGCTCCTTTGACTGCGATCGGAGGCTGCTGGTTTCCAAACAGGGACATACAGATACCACGTGATGCAGATATTTGGATGGGGCTGTGGGATGGGCAAAGGAATGGGACAAGAGAGCATGATGGGAGGGAAAGAAAGGGATGGAGGCTAAGAGAAGGCTGGATTGATCGAAGGGTGGATGGATGGCTAGAGGGAAGAAAGGAAGGACGCAGAGATGGATAGAAAGGAGGATGTGGGATGGATGGGAGAAGGTTGGAATGGTGATGGATGGGTGCAGTGAAAGATAGATCAAAAGAGGAGTGGGTGGAAGCAGAGAAGAGTAGACGGATCAGTGGAGAGAAGAATAGACAGATGAATGGAATTAAAGAAAGATGATTAGAAGAACAGATAGATGGATGGACCGAAGGAAGAAAGATGGTATGCACGGATGGCCGCGTGGCTGGACGGAAGGATGGGTGGGTGCAAGTACATGAAGAAGGCTGGAGAGAAGAAAAAAGAAAGACAAAGACAGAAATCAGGAACAAGCGAAGGAAGGAAAGAAAAAACAGAGACTGAAAGAAGGGTTGAAGGAAGGAAGAAAAGTGTATCATTCTCTCTGGGGGACGGGCAACAATACCCTGGGGGGCTCGCCTTAGTCGCTCTATGGCGCTTGGGATACAGATCACAGTGGGGAGTATTTTGTTTTTCTGGCTACCGCCTTGATCTAAGGGGAAGCAGACAGACTGGTCAGGGTACCGCAGCTGATGGAGACTGAAAAGAATGCACGGAATAGGGAGTAAGGGAGGATTTTAAATCTGTGCTGAAAGTAAATTAGTAAGGCATGGAGTACAGCGGATTACTTTACCACCTTTTTGCTCAAAATAGAGAACAATTAATTAATACAGTTTGCCCCCCGCTTAATTTTCTGTATGGCTGGTAAGTGGCTCTACAAACTCCTCATAACTGGCCCTTTGGGCACAGGTTTTTAGGACAGTGCTGTGATGGGGTAACTTGAGGTGCTTAGACTTCTGGACTGGAGCTTGCTGTCCTGTTGGAAGGAGCAATGCGTTTTTTGACTGGCATGCACATGGACGCAACTCTCTAAGGGCCTTATTACGATTATTGGCTGTCCATTGGACCACCGTAGTCGTGGTGGCGGTCCGTGGGCCGCCAGACTGACGGTCCACCCGCCATATTCTGACTATGGCTGTCGGACCGCCACAGACCCACTGCTGCCGCCAGGGATCCATGATCCCTGGTGGTGTCACAGCGGTGTGAGGCTAGTAATATGATGGCGTTGCCACTGCAGCACCGCCAAGCATATTACTAGTTTCCTCACCGTAACACTTTTCATGGCAGTGAGCCTGTCATGAAAAGTGTGGTGGTGAGGAAACAACTGGGCCCCCTGTTACCTCATGGCCATGGGGTGCATGCAGGAGGGCACATGTTGTGCCCCTCTGTATGCATGCACCCCGGTTCCTGCAGGGCATGGACTTGACCATCCATGTCCTGCAAGAACTGCCTTTGATGCTCCCAATGAGGGGCATTTTTCATAGGCACTACAGTGGGACCGCCAGATGCGAAAAACATCGTAATCTGGCAGGCGGTCTATTTTGGCTTTGGCGGTGTGGGAGCGGGGCGGCCACACCACAAAGTCAAAATAAGACCCTAAACTACTGCAACACACCCTTCATTGCATAAAGGAGTCTTGCACCGGGTTTTTCAAGATATCACACTGTTTACAGACATGAATTAACTCAGTAACTTCTGGAGTTTGCTCATCTAGTCCAAATATCACCGTTTTTAAATAAAGAGTGCCAGACATCAGATGTAAGTCCTACTATCACCTCATTCGGAACCTGCCAACAGGCTGAAAAAACAGAGCTAATAATTCAGTAAACTGTGAATGCACTAACTCAATAACTATGTGACTTCATACTTTGAAGCCACAAGAGTTTGGAAACATAGGGGGTCATTATGATAGCGGGCGGATCGCCACCGCCCGTATGGCGGTGGCGATCCGCCTGGTATTATACACCGCCCGCATTCCATTTCCCCCGCCATATTACGATGGCGGGGGGGACCCCGGCGGACGGAAAGACCGTCTGCCGCTTTTCCGCCGGTCGACTCGTCGACCGGGCGGAAAAGGGGCATAACATGGTGGCGGTGTCTGCAAGACACCACCATCCATATTATGATGCATGCGGAGATGTGCCTATCCATGGCGGCAACGCCGCCATGGAAAGGCATATGGTCTTTTACAATGGGGGCCCGTTGCGGGCCCCGAGGAAGGGGGGTGAGGGGTGCACTTGGGGGTACCTATGGTACCCCTACATTGGCATGCACAGGGTGGCAGGCACCGCGCGGTGCCTGTCACGTTGTGCATGCCAATGCGCTACATGCTTTATTTACATTGCGGCGGGTGCTGCTCACAGCACCGCCCGCCGCAATGTAAATGATGCGGGATGCCACCGCCACTGTGGCATCCTAATACACATGGCGGGACCGCCGCACCTCTTGCGGGCGGTCCCGTTTGCTGTTGCGGTGGCAGGCGGACTTTGTCCGCCCGCCATCGTAATGATGCCCTTAGTGACCAAATCTCATTGGTACATTTGCACATGTCAATTTACTTGATTGTAAACTTACTCCTGCACCTGGTAGTAACAACACTTTTTGCTATTAACCATTTCCGAGTGTAAAGTTGCTCCTTAAATGTCTCCACCAAAATGTGGACCCTCCGAGAACAGGATTGTGGAGCCTCCGAGAACAGGATTTATGAGTGAACAAGTGTATAGTTACTACTCATAACTTTTCAGACGTAGGCAGAGTTTTCCAACACTGAGCGAAGATCTCCCTGTGGTAAAATATAGGAACATCATTTAAAGTTTGTCAAACTTTAAAAAATATTAACAATTAAATATTAGTGAACAATAGTTTCATTTAGTTGAAATTACCACAAAAATGTTGCAGCACATTAACTTAAATGTGTATTTATTATTTGATTATTTAAAATATTTTTTTTACACATAATAACCATAAAGATTAAATGGAAAAAATTCCAACTACATTCAAACATTTATTTTTATTTAATATGGATTGAAATGTGCAAAAGGTATGTATTTAATTATTTTTAAATACTAGTAATTATTTAACAAAAATGTTACATTTTCATACAATTTAACAATTTTAATTTCAAAGTAATGCCCTTATTGTATTTTTAAATAATAAAACAATTTTTTATTAATTATTTTACAATTGAACATGATTTATATATTTATTTTAAAAGTCGAAATAATGGTATTTATTTGATCATTATTTTCATTGGGTGTTATTGGAAGCCCCAGCCTCCATTGTTTTCTACCGGAGTTTGTTGCAGTACCCATGTAGAGCCATTTGTAGTGCTTGACTTACTCCAAAGTTTGGCTGGAGCACCTTTACAAAGTTTTGGAAACTTTTTGGCTCATGCAGTTTCTGAATAGTAGTGTGCTTACTCTTGTGTGGGTGCAAATGGTGTTTTTTTCACAGCCTTCCTTAAACCAATCCCCACTACCCCTAAACCTCTACCATTTAGGTGTAAGTATTTCCTATTTTCCAGCAGGTTCATCTGTCCCTCCCACATTTAATGCTAAAAAGTACACCTACATGGGTGGATATCTACTCATTCGTGGCAAAGACCCCATAGAAAATACAGACAAGGTTGAGGCTTAGATAGCTGCAATGCAGTCTTGTGAATTTCTTTTTGAAGGATATAAGTAGTATTACTGAAGTACTACTAAATGTACTGCGAAATGTAGGGTCATATGAAAATGTTTGATTCAAAAAGTTGTGGGCAGGAGTGAAGGGGTTAAAAAAGGTAGAGGAATAAAGTTATGCCTTACATGTTTTTCTAAGTGAACCATAAAAATTTAGTGGTAAAAATGTCTGAGTCCTTGACTGGAGCTTTGGGCGGGACATCCTCCTCAGGGGTAGAAGATAGGGAGAAGGGGTGAAAATAGAGCTCACTGCATCTGTGGAAGGGATGGTGCCCGGAGAACTGATCCCTACGACGGCTAGTAAAATGCTCGAAGAGTACTTTCTGAGGAGAGAGTGCTCCTTCCGATTTCTCTAAAGGAGAAGAAAACCCAGGGGCAGCTCTTCCATTGAAGCGGATGAGCGTTGCCCCACTTAAAATCCCCCCAAACCCCTGAAAAATAAAATGGTAATTTATTACCATTTTCTTTTTCTTCCCCGTCCCGAACAGAGCATCAGGACGGGGGCGCGCCGCTGCCTAGTGACAGCAGCATGTCACTCAGTAGGGAGGAGGGTGGGCTTGTATGGCACTGTTTAAAGTGCACATGTCTTTTTGGCCGGCCTTCTTGAGATGCCCAGCCACACATGCGCACTTTAAACAGCTCTAACCCAGCTGTCTTATGACAGCTGTGTTAGAGCAAGCCATTAGCCTCAACAGCGCTGTGGAGGGCCGAGTGAGGCCGCTTCCTCCAATCAGGGTGCTGCTCTCATGCTGCATGATTGGTCAAGGGAGTTGCTGTTGCCAGTAGATGCCAGCCACCACTGAGAGAACCTGGGGCAGACAAAATCAGCCACATACAGTTCAGGGTTTCAGTGGCAGGAATAAGGATGCCTCATAATGGAGGCATCCTGAGATCCTCCAAAATGAGGACCCTCCAAATGAAGAGGGAAAATGGGACAACCTAAGACGTCAAGGATATCATCTAGGAGTTGGAAGGAGAGTTCGATGTCAATGAGATGATGGTATCATGGGAAAAGGCACCAAAGTCAGTGTTATTTATTTCACTGGACAGCAAGACACAGGAAGAGGAGGAATCATCCTTTTGTCATCATCAGTAGCTATAATTGTTTTCATTGATCCACCCGAACTGGGCGCTGAGGAGGGGTGGGACTCAGGCATCTTCCCAGATGACAAACTCTTGTCTTTTACAGAGTCGTGTTCTAGCCGATCACGCCCCTTTTAGCTAGGCCTGGGTGGAGTTTGTGGAAAAAACTCTGCCACGCTATGCGGAGGTCCGCAAGCAGCGGAGTGTGTTAGGTCGCCCGCTCCCCTTGATTTTTAGCACCAGGTGTTAGTCCCATGCTCGAAAATCAGTGTGACCTGCACCATGCGCAGCGCAAGAGGGTGCTGCTTCTTTCTGCTGCTCGAGTACGTTTTCTACTTGAGCGGCAGCTTCCTCAACGCGAACAGAAGGTTTCTCAACATGAGCAGTAGCAGCCATTCTAGACGCCCGCAGTGAGAAATATCGCGGGGAGGTGGTCTGGAGTAAGATTTTCCTCACTTGCGCTTACCAACTTATCGTTGGCAAGCGAGAGCGAGGAAAAAACTCTGCTTCGCTACTTGAGCGAAGCGGAATTTTACGCTGAAGTCTACTTTTAGCCTCGCAAAGGCTTCATGGAGGTGTTTTTGTTTGCGCAGTGAATATAGAGTGCTGGTCCCGGGTCATTCAAGAGCAGAATTGGAGCACTAGAATAAGAAGAGCTTCATGCAGACGCTAGCGTCTCCAAGGCTCTCTCAAAAGAGCACTGAATTTTGTGGACTGAATCTTTAATGGCTTGCAGCAATTTCCTCTGAGACACAGGTGGAGGAGTGGAGGAAGAGTCCTTGTTGGAGGTTTCATTAAGCACGATGAAGGATGCCTGAAGCGTAAAGGATTGGTGGTCAACAAATGTATATCTGCTTCTTTCTTGACGGCGGAGGATGACTGGTTTCCCAGCTGAGATATCCTCTCCTTGCTCACCAATATAATGTTCCCCATTCTTTTCTTTTTTTTTTATCGAATAAGCCCCCTCACTTGCTTCTAGGTTTACAAATCACTTGATTTAATATTAGTAATCGTGGTGCGTGTTCCTGGGTTAAGTACTTAAGCAGAAAGCTGGCCTTAAGGATTTATTGTTATTGATTTTTTTTCATAAGGCCAGAAAATTGTGGTATCTCATGGGAGTAAATGAGGCTCTGGGCAACAGTGCAGTGTCTGTGACAGCGACACAAAATGGCTGCCACTCATGGTGCTATCAAGAAATGAGGTTGACAAAATGGATGCTGCGTCATTGGCGCAGTAGCTGTAGGGAAGCATGGCAAGAAATGGCAAAGGATGCAAAGCCAGCAATGATTATGATATATAGAAGAGACGGGTTGAATTTGATTCTGCAAAAAAGCATGAAGAACGAGCACGAGAGGCAATCTGTAGCCACTTACACATGTTGGTGACTAGAAATTAGCATCTGTTGTGCGCTATATACGTGAAGGTCACATAATGTTGAAAACCTAACATTACATATATATATATATATATATATATACTTTAATTTCATTCTGGAAGTTGTATTCCAGCCTAAATAACTAACAATGGTTTGAAAGCAGGTTTTCCTTCAGAAGTGCATTTTAAGCAATGGGCTGGTATATAAGTGTCCCTATGTGTTTTTCCTGATGTACTCTGTTGTACCTGATTTCTTGATGTACTATAATATATGGAAGCCTGTCACCCTACCTAGTACAAAAACCTGCTTCTAATTGCCTCACTGCAGTAAAGTTGTGACGTCTGTTGTCACCTGTAGAAAAACAATGACGGTACTGCTCAGCTGTAATACCTTATTACAGTTGAGTTATTATGTAATATTGCCATTTGCCAGACCCTGCTGCCAAGCTGAACCAGGCCATGGGGCATAACTACAGATGCAGCTTAAACAGCAAACACAAGAACTGGCTTTTCATGTTTAAGATCTGTTTTTTTCTAAAAGTAAACGTGATTAGCAGAAAGTAGAGATTTGTGGCTGCGTGGTTATTTTTTGCACGTTGTCCATTGGAGGCAAGAAAGAATCCCTATGCATGTTCTGAACTACAGCCCTTTTTTAATCTGACCTGCTTTCAAGTGATTCTAAATGGTTTTGCAACAAATTACTAACAGTTTTTTAGTGTCTATAAAGTCGCACTAGAGATTCTGCTTTTTTTATCCATTGGTCAACAATATTATCTCTTTCATATGATGCGGTAAGCCACCTCAAGGATTTAAGAGGTTTGATGTGATGGTGTGACGGTGTGATGGTGTGGCCATGTATTATAAGAAATAAAATACACTCTGGTGTACATTATGAGGATATTGGAAGTCACCTCGGAGATCCATGATCCTTTTAAAGGGCATTGACTTTCGACCTTGTTCCTCTGTGTGGTTGGGGCACTCATAGTCTTGCAATGAGGGTCTTGCAATATTCCTGTAATGCACTGCGATGATACTTTATCCCATATATACCATATGTTTGAAGTAGTGGCCCTTTCTAGACAGGGCCATATATGACAATTCACACATGTTTGATGGTGGTGTGATCTTTGACAGGACCCTCTTGGAGGGCCATTTGGGGAGGGTTTGTTCTGTACTGGAGCATTATCTGGTGCATGGAATCAGAAACAGAAGGGCTGAGAGGACGTTGATTTCAGCTGACAAACAGCATTTGATGAGGAAGTGGTCAAGAGACAAAAGCCTTAAGTTTTCAAGAAGGCACAGAAAAGATGTAGAACATATCCTTTAACCCCTAAGCGCCCAAGAGACACCAGTGTTACTCCTATAAAGTAGCCTTTTTGGCTCTGACTTATGTATTTCCTTGAGAGTAGCGTGTGTGTAGGCACTTCACTTTTTTCACGTGGCCTCTCACCTTTGCCACTCACTATCCTCACTTACCCGGTCCTGAAGAAAGCCCACTGATACACCTGTTTCGGGCTGAAACATGTAGACCACATCACATAGTCAACTAAAGGTAATAATATCCTAAAATAGTTGCATCACATATTTTTAACCATATCCTGAGCCGCCATTAATAAATTCTATAGGCACGGATTCTCAGAGATATATTTTAATAAAACTCACAAACACATCACATATTCACACCACACCAGCTCCCCTGTAATCAGGCGTTGTAGCACAACCGGGGGGCATTCGGCCACCCAGTTGGGACCCCAATGATGAAGCATGACACCAACTAGGTTGGTGTGTGAGGGGTCTTTTAAGTACACCTAATGGGTCCATGTACTTACCACAACAGTGATTGTAATGCACTCATCAAGTGGGTTCGTCCATATTGTTTAGTCTATCATCACATTGGGGATAAGGACGTACCCCATTTTTCCCTTGCTCTCTCCTTGTTTTTCCACAGATAAGATGTAGAACATATCCTTTAACCCCTAAGCGCCCAAGAGACACCAGTGTTACTCCTATAAAGTAGCCTTTTTGGCTCTGACTTATGTATTTCCTTGAGAGTAGCTACTGTTTGTGTTTGTAATTATCTCCATGGCTCTAGCCTTCCTCCTGCTGTGTTTGCGTGGTTGTTTTTTACCTTTAAGTTGCACCTCCCTTCTGCCAGCTGTAGTCAGTCGTTCTCCTAAGGATGACTGCCAGCTGGAAGCCCTTACCACTGCTGTGCGCATCCGTCTCTGTGGGGTCTTTCTTTACTCTGATGAAGTCAGCAGTATTTTTCCATTACTTTTCTGGATCTCTTTTCTACACATTGGCAACAAGTTTGCCACCTCCCACTGGGGAACTGATTTTAACAAGTATTAAGGAACTACAAGTAATCAGAGTTGCTTGCTTTACTAACAATGGCACTGAACCTATGGAAGAGGTTTTTTTTAGATTTAAACGTTTGGCTCTTTAATATTATGCCTTTTTTTGCTGCAGAGCCACATATTGCCCTCCACGTGCTGGTGGAGCATGGCTTAGCACTGGGGTCTCCAACCATTTCTGTAATGAGAGCTATCTATGTTTAGTGAAACTCATTAAGAGCTACTAATGTTATTAGTGTTGCAATAGTGTCCACATCAGGCAAGATTACATTAGTGGCCACGATATGCAAGGGTACTACCAGCAATCACCTCAGTGCATCAGGCATGGCTTTCAGCAGTGAGGTAATAAAGGCTTTGTCCATGTAAAATGCCTCTACATGGGTAATACATAACAGCCATAGCTACAGTGCCTCTGGTACTAAGGTAATAACATTTGTAAGTCTCTCCAATGCCACATGATTTAGCACTCAAATATCAGCTTTACATATATTTTGAAAATTCAGCCATTTTAATTCAAATATCAGCTTATGAGTTCTGAAAATAATCAAATTTTCATCTTGAATACGTAATCTCAATTTTGGTATATGTATATTAATTCAATGAAGCAAAAGCTTCTAATGTAATAATCTGGGCTACACTCTGGAGAGCTACTTGGAGGTAGCTGGAGAGCTACGGTAGCTCACGAGCTACTCATTGGAGAAGCCTGGCTTAGCAGCTCAACGCGCTTTTAAGGAAATCCGCTTGATGCACGCTTCACTTACGTACAATGCACGCGATTCCACACTGGTTATAATAGTCATACAGCCTGGAGCGCTCACTTAAAGGATCAAATCACTCACAGAAGGCTTTTTCATAGTTCAATAGTATCACACCAGTCATAGAAAGAAGCGACAAATCAATGTTTGAGTAACATTGATCTAGATGCACCCATAACCAGGGAGGAGATAGTGGTCACGATTCGGGCTTTGAAGATGGCCAAAGCCCCAGAGGGTGATGGTCTGCCGGACAAGCTGTACCAACGAAGGGCGGACATTTTTGCGGACTACCTGTTGGAAGTCTATAAGGAAGCTTACGAGGGAGGTCTGGTACCCGAATCCATGAGGGGGCGCTCATTGTTATGTTGTCTAAGCTGTACAAGGATGCTAAGGAGGGGATTTCCTATCGCCCCCTCTCAATGTGAAACGTATGTATAAAAATCCTCAGCAGGAGATTGGCATCCAGGTTGCTGGAACACCTACCACAGCTGGTACATGAGGACCAGTGTGGCTTTATCCCTCGTAGGAACACTTTATGCAATCTGCAGAGGCCATCGCTGGTCATGTATACCCCAATATTGGAGGATGACCCATACGCTTTGGCGTTGCTTGACATAGAACAAGCGTTTGATTCCCTATCATGGGAATTCCTTTGGCAGGTACTGATGAAGGTAGGCATTGGGGAGCTGTACATAAAATGGGTGCAGTTGTTATATAATGCTCAGTGGCGCAGATACGAGTGGGCGGGATGGTGTTGCAACGCTTTCCTTTGTATCGGGGGACCAGGAAGGGCTGCCCATTGTCTCCCCTACTATTTGCACTGACAATGGAGCCATTGGCGTGTAGGCTGCGCTCTGTGTTGCGAGGGTGGGGAATTACGATTGGTGAGACCACACATGTGATCTCCTTATATGCTGATGATGCCTTGGTATATCTGCGTCAGTCGACGTGCTTGGTTCCCATTATGAGGGCTGTCATGTCAGAATTTAGTGAATTGTCAGAGTTAAATATGAACAGCAACAAACACAAATTGCTCCCTCTGGTAGAACTGGGTGAGAGACTGGGTGCAGGATCTTCCTCGATTAGGCCTCTCCTGGGAGGCAACTAGTGTTCAATATCTCAGGATCAGGATTGCACGGGAAGTGGCGTCATTTGAAGCTTTAAATATAGGAAGAGTGCTGGAGGGTCTCAAACCCATGGTGAAGTTCTGGAGCACCCTCTGGCTGTCCCTGATGGGCAAGTTGGCATTGAGGAAAGTGATTATCCTGCAGCGCTGCCTGTGTCTTTCAGGGTGCCATGTTCGGAATCCCTAGGAGGTATTTCGAAGAATTAGATACGTTGGTTATTGAACTGTAATGGGTCTCGGGGAGAAAGAGGGTGATCCTGGCCATACTCAAGAGCCTCTGGAGGAAGGGTGGCTGGAACTGCTGTGCTAGGACCTATAGTACCTAGCTGCTCAATTGCAGCATGTGGTGCATTGGTTTGATGAAGGGGAGAATGGGGAGCAGCGGTTGATGCAAGGTACATGTTAAGTAGTTCCCTTGCAAGAGCTCTTGATGTTGGGTGCTAGGGTCCCAGACTCTGTGCCGTTTGTAGTCAGGCAGGTGTGCAGAGCCTAGGAGAGGGTGGTCAGGCAGGTATTGCGGAGGGCTCCTTATGCACCAGACATGTGTATCTGGACACTGCACCCATTCACGCTCATAGCGGCAACAATGTCAGTCGATAGATGGCGTGCCGGGGATGTGGCTCATTTTGGGACTTCTACCCTAATGATCAGTTTATTACTCTAGACAATGCAATTGAATCGTTTAACATTGGGACTGGGCAGTTTTTACAATTTGGCCTTCCTTTCCTGATGTTCTACAGGACGCGCAGACGTTGGGGACACTGCTGAGTATGGCTAGGGGTCGAAGACTGACCTCGCATGTGTAAAGGGCGCTGCAGAAAGATCTCCTGTTGACCGTCCTGTCAGTGCAAATTAGGTTGCACAAAATTTTGGGAGCTCATCTTTCAGATAAGGAATGGGAGGGTGAAAGGGACCTCCATGAATGTGAGATTCAAACTGCTTCAGTATAATGTAGTCCACCATACCTCACCTGACCACGTTGCATCCAATTTATCCGGGGCGTTTGTCCTCCTGTCCACGCTGTGCCAGGAATGGGGCAGATTTTATACATAAGTTCTGGGGGTGTCCTGAGCTTGACACCTACTGGCAGACAATGTTGGAGGCCTTGAATGCGGTTACGGGAAGGTCAGTTCCCATGGATCTTAGAGAGTGCCTGTTGGGGATGATCCCAGCTCACAAGAAAAAAAAGCTTAGTAGGAAGTTTCTCCTTTTGGGATTGGTGCTCGCTAAGCAGAGGGTGGCCATTAGGTGGCTGTCCCCTGTCACTCCAAGAGTGCCTGACTGGCTCTGTGATATGGCTGAATGGGTGTGAGAAAGTGCCCTCTTTCTGCATGGTATGCCCCCACTTTTTGCTGATGTTCTTTAACTGAGTGTGCCCTGGGTTCCTGCTAATCAGGTGCCCAGGGCCTATGTTCCTTCCCTAAAACTGCATTGAAGCCTAAACCCAATTGGCATCTCTAGCCACATGTCAGCCCCTGGTAAATGGTACCACAGGTACCCAGGGCACTGTGACCAGAGAAGGCCTCTAAGGGCTGCAGCACTTATTGTGCCACCCTTAGAGGCCCTGTACCCTGACACTCACACACTGCCTTTGCAGGCTGCGTGTCTTGGTGCAGAACAAAGTGAAGAGTCGACATGGCACACATCCCTGTGTGCCATGCCCACAAATCACTGCCCTTGCATACATCAGTCACCCCTCTGGCTGGGTGCCCTATGCCGGTGGTGAGGGTACAGGTGCATGAGCCCTGTACCCCTACAGTGCCCAAGTCCATTCCTGGGCACTGTAAGTGCAGTGCTGCCATTAAGAGTATATGGTGCTGGGAGTTTGTTATTACGAACTCCACAACACCATAATGGCTTCACTGAAGACTGGGAAGTTTGGTATCAAACTTCTCAGCACATTAAGCCCACACTGATACCAGTGTGGGATTTAATGTAAAATGCACAACAGAGGGCATCTTAGAGATGCCCCTGAAACTCGACCAAATTCTAGTGACCTGACTGAGTGGCTGCTTAGGCTGCCACCAACAGACATGTTTCTGGACCCCTGGGTCGAGAGCCTGCTGCTCTCGGGGCCTGAAACAATGCACACCCTGGGACGAGGTGCCAAGCCTCCTCCCCAGGATGGGCAGGGTTCACGAAGGAGAAGCTTCAAAGGCATGCCGCCTTTGTGAGCCTCTCCAGACCCATTGCTGCTTTCAGCAACTGGTCCCCACTGGTTCTACCCCCCACTTTGGGCGGGAGAACCGGCGGGAAAAACAAGTGAGGAAGGGAGGTGTGCCCACCTCTGCCAACTCCACCCCTCAGGTGGGGGAGGCGAGGTAAAGCACAACCTCGAGTCCCCGCCATCTTGAGGATGGGGGGGACCCAGCCAACCAGGGACAGGCTCTGGCCCCCCTCCCACTGGAGAGTGGCAGAATAGGGGGTGTACCCACCCCAGGGAAGGGACCCATTGGTCCCTGCCCTTTACCTACCTGTAACGCCCCTAAATCTAGTATTTAGGGGGCACACTGAACCTTACTTCCTCAGATCCAGCAACAACAAGAAAAGAAGAAAAGAAGGACGAAGAGCCGTGCAGAGCTAACAAGAGGACGACGCCCACTGACTTGGCCCCAGCCCTACAGGCCTGTCTCCCCTCGAACCTGCTCCTGCGAAATCCCGGTGTGTCCAGCAGCCAGCAACCTCACAAACCCCGGAGAACCTGCCTGCCTTCACTTCCAAAGACTGGTTCCCCCGTGAACACCGGATTTGTTCAACAGCAAACTCTGGATACCGCCTGGAGACCACGATCTCACCCCACTCTGCACCCGCCGAACCCGGCCCGAGCTCGAGTGGAAAAACACCACGAGGAGGTCACCCCGGTGATCCTGACCCGAGATCCAGTGACTCCTGACCTACCTCAAGCCTCCAGACGACGCCTGCAGCCTCAATCCAGAGGGTCCCCTCTACCGCGACCAGAGCGGGTAAGAAAATCCGACCCTAAAAGGCACCCCTGCACCCGATGCCCCACGGCCTTGTGTGCCCAAACCAACGGTGCCTAACCAACCCAAGACATCCCAACTTACCCCTCGAAGTGGTGGTCGCACCCAGAAGATCCTCGTCCCCGAGCCTGCAGTGTTTCTTCAAACCGGAGGTTCTCCATAGAAAACAACAGGGCGCCCGCCGTCGAAACAGCACTCTGCACCCGGCCGTCCCAGTGCCGCTGAGGGTGCGCTTTTTGTGCCTACTTGTTTCCCCCTTTGCCCTGACCTAAACCCTAGGAGCTTTGCTCCCACAACCCAGTGGCCTGCTTGCCAGCAGCCACAAACCGGAGTCCCCCTATCCTCCATAGGATAACATTGGGCCTCAAAACTCTGCACCCGGCCGCCTTAATGCGGCTGAGGGTGCAACAACAGTGCATCACTGACCCTGGGGGAACCCTTGTTCTAACCCCAGAACCTTAACTCCCACAGTTGTTTACTTACCTGCAAACCGATAACCTGTTTTTCCTCCATAGGATAACATTGACAATTTTTCTTCCAAAAATGAAGTTTTGAAAACTAAAAATATTCCTTAAAAATCGTATAGATAACCAAAACGTGTTTTCTCACTTGTTTGCAGGACATGTCCCAGTGCTGGGCATCCAGCACTGAGTTAGAAAAAGTAACGTAAAAGTAACTTACCTGCAATTTGCTAACAAAGCCTATTAATTTCAATGTACTGCTCCAAAAAGTTTCTAAGTGTGGAGTTTTGAAATGTGAAAATATTCTTTAAAAATCGCACGAATAACAAAAACGCATTTACTCACCTGTTTCCAGGAAATGTCCCAGTGCTGAATCCAGGCATCCAGCACTGAGTTAGAAAAAGTAACGTAAAGTAACTTACCTGCAATTTACTGAAAAAGCCTATTCATTCCAATGTACTGTATTTGCTAAGTGTTGCATACTACTGCTCCCCTGTAAATCAAACAAAGTACAATCTCCATTGCATTTTCAAACTGTTCAACATTCAGTAACTTATTACTGTAAGGTATTTTATACTTACCTGTGCCAGGCTTGCTTGGTTCTAAAATAAAACAACAATATATTTTTATACAAAAACAATTGGCCTAGAGTTCAGTTCTTGAGTGTGTGAATTCATTTGCTGACTCAGTGTGTACATCAAATGCTTAACACTGTCCTCTGATACTGCCTTACTGCTCTACCAAGCTACCACAAGTAGAGGGTAAGGTTCTATCCAACTTTAACCTTTGCCTACCTTTGGAGTCACCTGGACCCTATACACACTATACCTCATTTTGGTGTAGTATATATAGAGCCAGTTTCTTACAATGGGCAGTGGCAGAGGAGAGCCATATGCGAAAAACATGCAGGGACAACAGTTTTGCGGGCGACCTTCAGGCCTGGGCGGTAATGCTTGCCAGACTTCTGGAGCCCCCGGATGCCCTGCCCTTGTGAGCTGTGGGGTAGACAAGAGGGTGGGTGGGCAAGATGCTGGATTGGGGGTTCTGCGCTTGGTAAGCGTTACGTCTGTGTGTGATAGTGTGGGGCCATTAGTACGAACCAGCTCTCACATAAGTCCATTTAATTTGTTCAGACATATTGTCCTTCTGTGTGTTATTGTAGAGCATGTTGGAGGGGGGGATATAGCCCTCTTCATAAATGATATACTAATGTGATGAGCTTGTCATACTTAAATGCCAATAACAATTTACACTAAAAAAATAAAGAAAGAAATCCAACATCAATTTGTGAAACTAGATTCTATTTTTAAGAATCTTTAAACACTAAAGTGGGCAAAAGTCACCAGAGAGTGCAGGAGATATAGATTTTCAAGTAAAACATAAATCTCAGCTTTTTACTCAAATGTGCAAACAACCATTGGTAACTGTATAGTTTGAAAACCTTCTGAAACTTTTAAAGAGTTGTGTTCTACTACTCCGGCCTGAACTGGGTGACTAATACCAACACGGAGAAGTTCAGGGGAGGCCAATAAGGAGTATTAGGACAGTTACCTGGTAACCAAAGCAGTCTTAAGTCCAGTTCCACTTCAATGGAGTGGTCCGGATGCTGAGGATGCTGTAGGATGCTGAGGGTGCTTAGCGGTCTACGGAGTCCTCCTGGGATTATTCCTCAGTCCACGGGTAAAGTGGTGTGGTGGGGCAACTTTAGCCACAGAGGTTGATCTCCCACAAAGTACTCTTTAGTCCTGCAGAAGTCCAGTTACGACTGGGCTACTCGTCTCGGGTCACAGCTAGTCCAGCTGTTTCCTTTCACAGGGTCTAGTGTCCATCTTTGGTGACCACTATAATCTCTGGTGACTCTCACAGATCCTGGCTGACTTGGATGCAACTTCTGAGCATTGTGGAGTGGTCTTCTTGGCTTTATGTACATCGTCTGGCCCAACGGGCTAATTCAGCTTTTATCGCCCGGGTGCTGGAACAGGGAGTCAGCAGACTGACTCTTGAGTTCACTTTTTCTGTCTGGGGCTCTGGAGTGACTGATCCATGAGGCAGGCATCACAGGCACAGTCCTCTCTTTGATAGCCCAAGGAGCAGCATGTGCAGTCCAGCGGTCGGTGCCATCTCACTTGCCAGGGCAGTCCTTATTAGGTCCTCTCTCCAGTCCAGATTTGATCTGAGGTCTGGGTGCCGGGGGTGCCATATTTATGCCCAGAGAGTGCCCTTGGGGGATGAAATGGTCACTAGCCAATGGGCTATCATATTCCCTTCCCGCCTTATGACATCTTTCAGCTATATGTGGCATCTTCGCTATACCAGAGTGCACTATTCTGCTCACTCCCAAGAGGGATGATTCCCTCTCGTGGTGTGGGGAGCATGGTAGCCCATCCTAGAGGTATGGCTACCTGAGAGCTACACGCCCATGGAAAAAAACAGTTTGTTAACTGGTCAACTCTCTCTGTTCCCGCCACCAGCCTGTCTACCTGAACAAAGGAGCAGCCCCTCTGGAGTGGGGTTGCCATTTCCCGATCAAAGACAGCTTCTCCTTTGAAGCTCGCAATTTCGGCAACACCCTGTGTAGATTCATGCAAGGGAGAGGTAGCACCTCTCTCTGGGCAGGCCTCCATTGTTCCTGCGCTTGGACAGGTGTGTAGGTGAATGGTTCTCAAAGTGCATATATGAAGAGCCAGGTCTTAAGCTTCTTGCGGAACTTAAGAACTGAGGAGGAGGCTCTGATGTGTTTAGGGAGGTTGTTCCATGTTTTAGGTGCGATGTAGGAGAATGAGTGACCTCCAGTTTTGCTTTTATGGATGAGGGGAGTAGGTGCGAGGGAGAGTGAGGCAGAGCCTAGGTGTCTGATGGGTTGGTGAAAGTGTATGCGGTTGTTTATGCATTCTAGTCCTGTGTTGTGTAGGGGTTTGTATGTGTGCGTGAGAAGTTTGAATTGACTGCGCTTGTGAATTGGGAGCCAGTGAAGCTTCCTGAGGTGCGGTGTGATGTGGGTGAGGTGTAGAAGGTCGTATTTGAGTCTTACGGCTGTGCTCTGCGTGGTCTGGAGTTTGTGTAGGAGTTGTTTGGAGATTCCAGCATAAAGAGTGTTGCCATAGTCCAGCCTGCAGGTGATGACTGCGTGCGTGACAGCCTGTATGGTATTCTGAGGCAACCAATTAGAAGATATATAGCAGCATGCATGGGATGTGGAAGCAAGAGGTGCACACTACGTTGACTTGTGCCGTCATGTTGAGCTTGTTGAGCATGTTGAGCTTGTCGTCTAGGATGATTCCTACATTTCTTGCATAATCTGTGGGTGTGGGTGTTGATCCTACTCCGATGGCCATCAGGTGGAGTCCCATGGGGAGTTCTTGTTGCTGAAGACCTGCACTTCCGTCTTGTCAGAATTGAGCTTCAGGCAATTGGTTTGCATCCAGTCTGCTACCATGGTCATGCATTGCCTTTCATAAATCTATATAAGTTACCATAATTGACTCCATACCTTCAGAATGGATTGAGATGTGCATTTTTAAATTGTGAATATCCACACCTGAAGTCTGGAGGGGGGCATTGATTTACTGCCCACCTGGCTCCAAGAAAGACTTTAGCCTGAAATTAACTGACTATATTGCACCCCACATTTTATCTTCTGACACATTTCTCCTATTGGGTGATTTTAACTACCTTGGCGAGAACACCAGTGATCAAGGAGTGTCCCAGCTCATAGCTCAGATGCAGACCCTAGGGCTTAAAAAAATAGTCACCTTGGATCTTATTTTCACGAATGTAGCTCATATGACAACTGAACCACCTCTTCCAATTACATGGTCAGACCATTATCTGATTAGGTTCTCCATTCTACGCAAGAACAATCCTGTAGAAACCAAGAAAGAGGTAATTAGCCCCCATCGTTCTTGGAAGGTGGTCACTCCTACCTCCTTTTCAGAATTTTTCTCGGTGGCTACTCTGTCATCCTTTACGGACATTAATGCTGCGTTGGATGCCTATCATAAATCCCTAACAGCTACTTTTAATCCAATAGCCCCCTTTAAGAAACCACTATCTCTTCTTTCTTCCCGAAGAAACCAGACTCCCTGGTATTCTAAAGATTTGCGACAGGAAAAAACATAATGTAAATGTCTAGAACGGCGTTGGAGGTCCACTAAATCTTCTGCGGATAAAGCAGCTTACCGGGTTATGCTCCATAATTATCATTTTAAAATCAGAGCAGCTGGGAAAACTTACATTATTTCTACAGTTACCCTAGACGGCAACTCTGCAAAGGAGCTTTACAAAATGTTAAATAGCTTTCTGAATCCTCATACTGCGTTTCCACAGTCCGGGCATCTCAGAATCTCTGTGATTCCCTAGCCAATTTAAAATAATACCATCTAGAAGAGTTTTTCTGTAAGCCCAGAACTACCAGATATGGCACAGGATCTGAGTCAATCTCACCCTGTCGACATAGCTACCCTGGAGGCTTTTGAACCCTGTTCAGTGAAGCATGTGCAGCGGATGCTAACTCTGGCAAAATCAGGCTCCCCATTAGGCCTCCGCCCACCTAGGATACCGTCTAGTCTAGCTAGCTACTTGGCTCCTTCGGTAAAAACATCGTTTGATCTTTCGTTAACTTCTGCTAAAGTGCCACCTGATTGGAAGTGCGCGCAAGTATCTCTACTTCTCAAAAATCCATCTGCCAATCCTGAAGATCTCGCTAACTACAGACCCATCTTGCTACTACCTTTGCTCGCTAGAATTCTAGACAGGCACATTGACAAACAACTAACATCCTTCCTAGAAGAGCATAAGAACTTAGACCCCTCACAATCAGGTTTTAGAGTGCAACATAGTACCAAGATGGCATTAGTGGCAGTCACTGACAACATCTGACTCTCTCTTGATGCAGGAACCTCAGTCATGTTGGTTTTATTGGACCTGTCTGCTGCATTTGGCACGGTTTCCCATCCCCTCCTCATCCGCAGACTACATGAAGTAGGTATCCACGGTAGGGCACTACTCTGGCTCAGGGACTTCCTTGACAACCGCACCCAACATGTCTGTTTGGGTCCATTTAAATCAAGAAGAATACTGTCTTATAAGGGAGTCCCTCAAAGCTCGTGCCTGAGCCCAACCCTATTTAACATTATGTTGCACCTCTGGCACATGTTGTGAGATTCTGCGGTGTGGAGATTGTGTCATATGCAGATGATACTCAACTTCTCATCTCCTTTTGTCGTGACCCAGGTCTGGTGAGGGAAATCACTGACTGGATGGCCAATAACTGTCTCCAACTAAATAGCAAGAAATCTGAGATTGTGCTGTTTGGAAAGTGCATGAGCTCTGGCCAGCCTGACTGGTGGCCCTCTGATCTTGGGCCAGCCCCCACTCTTAAGCAAGTGGTGAGAAACTTAGGTGTGAAATTTGATCTGACATTATCTACGAGAGACCAGGTCAATGCCACACGTGGAACTTACTAAGCCACAATGAGGCTGTTAAAAAAAGTATTACCCTCCACCTCTAGGAAAACCCTGGTCCAGGCACTTATAACTAGCCACCTGCATTATGGGAATGCATTGCTGGTTGCAGCGAATGACACATTGCTGGCTAAACTACAGGTTGTTCAGAATACTGCTGCCCGGTTGATTTGTAATTTACCAGCTCAGTCGCCTTCGGCTCCCATATTAAAAAATTGCATTGGCTGCCCATTAGAAAACGGGGCAATTTTCAAGCTTTGTTGCTTGACACACAAGGCCCTGTATCAGACTCTCAGCCCATGTACCTGTGTCTGAGTTACTATCTGGCTTCCAGACAGTTAAGATCTTCTAATAAAGCTTTTCTGCAGCTCTCACGCATTCATCCTGCCAGATTCGGCGGCAGAGCATTTTCCTATCTAGTTCCACATCATTGGAACAATCTCAAGATGCTCAAAACATGATTGTTCTAGACAGTCCTTCCTATGTGTTTACAGCGCCACGCAGAAACACTCCTTTGGGAGTGAGTCGCCCACGATACTAAGTACCTATAACATAACATAACATGCAGTTGGTGAAGTTGGTTCTGGTTGTGGTTGTCTTGTCCATCAGGGAGAGGATTAATTAGGTGTCATTGGTGTATGAGATGATAGGGATGTCTTGTGATCACATGATACTGGCAAGCAGTGTCATGTATATGTTGAAATGAGTGGGGCTGAGGGAAGATTCCTGTGGGACTCTGTATATCAGTTTCTTCACCTCTGTTTTGATGGATGGCAGCCTGACCATTTGGGTTTTCCCCATGAGGAAGGAAAAGATCCATTTGAGAGCGGATCCTTGTATGACAATCTCGTGGAGGCTCATGATGAAGGTGCTGTGGGAGACAATGTCGAAGGCTGTAGAGAAGTCAAGGAGGATGAGGGCCACTGTTTCTCCTTGGTCCAGATGATTCGAATGCCATCGGTGGCCACGATGAGTGCTGTTTCGGTGCTGTGGTTCTTTCTGAATTCTGATTGAGTGTTGTCTAGAAGATGGTGAAGTTAGAGGTGGATTGTGAGTTGCTTGTTGATGGCCTTCTCAATAACTTTGGATGGGTCGGAAGAAGTTGGATAGGTTGTCGCAGAGTTGTAGGGAGGTGGCGATGTTGTTGAAAGTGGCTGAGGGTGAGGTAAAACCCTTGACAATCGAGAAGCTCTTCTTGCAGTTGTTGGAGTTTCCTTCAATGTGGTCCACTAGAGCTTTTTTTTGGTGTCTCTTATTTGCTGGCGATAGCGTCTGAGTGCAGCCTTGTAGGTAGTTCTGTGGGTGGTGTCGTGGCTGGCTCTCCATTTCCTTTCTAGCTACTTACAGTGTTGTTTGGTGTCTTGGAGGTATCTGTGTACCAGCTGGCCTGCTTGTTTGATATACTATGCTTGTTGAGTTTGATGGGTTCAAGGGAGTCTGCTTAAATCTCGATCCTGTTGTTGAAGTTGTTGATGTCCTTGTTGAGGTTGTCTGTGAAGCTAGGTTAATCCATGCTGAAGGCGCTAAGTCAGTCTTCTTACGTGATTTTGCTCACAGCTCCAGCTTGGAATGCTGAACCTGGTAGGGGTGTTGACTTGAGGTGTGCTGATTTGGAAGTGAATGATGGAGTGGTCAGTCCATGTGAGCGGTGTGGTAGAGTTGTATTTGATGCTGTCACTTGTGGTGAAGATGGGGTCCAATATGCTATACATATGGTAGTAAGCGCCATTGAAAGGCTACAATACACTTCATGTTGATTGCAACTAGTTGTGCAAAGAAACTGCAAAGAAATGTTGTGGTCTCGGGGAGAAGAAACCAAAGAAAGGAAACTGCCCACAGAGATTATTGTGATGTACATGTATCTCTTTGGATTTTATTTTGATTGCCTCTAAAAGACTTTTATGAATTGGTTGTGAATATAGTATATTTTCTCTTTGTGTATTTGAAGAAAGAGTACTTTAAATGAGTTAGATCCTTTATGTGATTTTGTTAGGGAAATACATTTGCACCCTCTCAGGAGCAATGAAGAAAACACACCAGACACAGCAGTTGCTCAGAAACAAAATGAAATGTAGTTGTAGGTACAAATGCTTGCTGGTCAACGAGGAATAAGTCAGTGCACACAATGGAGCTCTCAATCTGCTTCTTCCCTGAGTGACTGGTCTTTGGACTATATATATGTATCCGTAATTCAATCCTACCAGAACCGGAAAAAGACACCATGCCAAACATGGTCAATAGAGAAATGCACGAGCACTGTGCCAAATATAATATAGACATACACTGTAAACAAAAAATGAACAACTTGATGAGCAAACTAACATGGAAGTCAGGAAAAGCAAAGTGCTGCTCTAAGTGGGCTCTGAACAGCTGTTGTAGCTTGTTCAGGCAAGGTCAAATTGGAAGCCTCTGCAGCTCCACGCAGCTTGTTACAATGAGAAGTGAGATAGTTCGGGCGAGAACTATATCTAAGTACGATATCTATGTAGTGCATACATATGGATATATATATATTTTTCCCCAACAATCCTCTCTTTAGAATATTTATATCCTACATTAGCGTAAAAACAAATATATATATAAATATATATATATGAAAGAAACATAGTTACATATCTTTGGATGGTATTACACAGTGCTTAGCTGAAATGCATATATTGTCACATAGATACACACTGATGAGATAATCATTATTGAAACATAGACAAAATGATACACCAGTATTCAATGCATACTACTTCCTGTTGCATTATGATATCAGCCGGTGGTCGTAATACAGGCAGTATACACATATTTATGTGTCTAACATATATTGTTTGCACTATGCAAATGCATATTGCAACAGTGACCCCTAGTCACTCTGTTCCATGGCACTTTCGGTAAGTGTTAGTAACTTAAAGGCATGCAGTGTGCTGTTATCTGCTTCTCCCCCTGGTCCGCAGTCTTGTTCAGGGGCGGTATCATGGCCCTGCCCTGCGTTGTCCTCTTCAGTCTATTTTTCTGTAGGTGCAGACCATCACCTTTCTTCGAGACTTTGTTGTGTGCTTCACTCAACAGAATCAGTTGGTGTCACCGTCCCTGTGACACTCGGTGATGGGCCCTCAGCGCGGCCCTTAGGAATGATCTGGTCTGTCCTCTCCTTGCCTGGTGTTTTGCGCAGCTCCTCTGGTGGCAGATGCTCATTAGTTACTGGTACCTCTGTCTCAGTTGTTGGTGGTGCAGCTCTGCATCTTGTTCCATGAATGCATTGAGGGCGTCCTTTGACCGTCTGTGGTCCAGACCACCTAGAACTAAGAGAAACATCTTTTATTTATTCTCACCAGAGTTGCTTTAGATGGCTTCGCCCTTATGGCGTGCAGTACTAAAGGCAGAGCATCAGGCCATTTCAGGACTCTTGCATCAGTTGTCTTTACTAATCTATTTTTTGTTTTTGTTCTGGAGTTCATCTTCTCCACCTGGCCTGAACTATGGGGGGGGGGGGGGTGGTATGGGACATGCAGTTTCCACTCTATTCCCAAACACTCAGACATCTTTTGCACAACTGCAATAAAGCCCCCCTTCCGTCGCTATTTATGCCCTGGGAAACCCCAAGCCTGTGTATGCTATCTTTCGTCAAGCATTGCATAACCATTGCTACATCAATCTTCCTTCTTGGAAACACATCCATCCATTTTGAAAACTTATCTACACACACCAGCAACTATTTAAATCCATCCACTGGGAAGAAAAATCTATCTGCAAGTTAATAAAGGGGCCCTGTGGTACCTGCACGTGATCATGTGTAGCAGGGGACCGACCTTTAGAATGTTGGACATAGAAATGACATTGAGAGCAGGCTTTCAACTATGGTGTCAACTGTTGTAATAGCATACCCTGCTCTGTACTTAGTGTCTATCAGTCTGCAGGAGGAACCCTGAGTGTACCACTCATTTCCTACCTTTTCTATTGATGTTTGCTGTAAATCTGGTCTTGGTGTGGTGCAATTTTTTTCTACGGTGTCAACACAGTACAGCTTAGGGGTCTCATCAGACTATCCTATTGCAGGTAATACTGTTGCCAAGTTAACAGGTGGACATCTTTTTGTGATATTAGAGTTAGACAACAAGGTAATCTCATAACCTGTGCGCCTGGCGGCTGAAATGTTTTGTGTTGCTGCAGATGACAACAACAAATGTACCGAATGTGGCATATAAACAATACACGTATAGTCCAACACAATGGGAGCTGTCCTCTCTGTCAACACAGCTGCCGACGCCCAGTCACTGCTGAAGGCAAAGTACATAGTAGTATCCCACAGGTCTTTTTCCAGCTGTTTCAGCACACCATTTGCAATGCCATTTTGCTTTGACACATGGAGATGGAAGAGCAGTTTGTAGTCAGGTAGCCCCAATGCGGGCACAGTACACGTCTCTTTCAGTTTCTTGAAACAAGTTGCAAGTTCATTAATTCATACAATGTTGTTGGGTGCATCTTTTAGTGTACATTGTTTCAAGATGGCATCATAGGATCTGTACTCAGGGATCCACTGGCGGCAGTAGTTCATCATCCCCAGGAAGGACATCATTCCTTTCTCTGTGGACCTAACCCAGGTAAGTCACCTCTTTTTACTGGTATTTTGACAATGAGGCTTTCTGTCCTCTCTCCTGGAGGCTTTTCAGCAGAGCTACAGTGTCTTTTTATAAAGTAGTATACCATGTGCCCAGGGCCTGCAAATTAAATACTACTAGTGGGCCTGCAGCACTGCTTGTGCCACCCACAGACGTAGTATTTCAAACCTGTCTCAGGCCTGCCATTACAGACTGCGTATGCAGTTTACTGCTACTTTGGCTTGGCATGTAAAACTACTTCCCAATTCTTAAACTCCCCTTTTACTTCATATAAGTCACCCCTAAGGTAGGCGCTAGGTAGCTAATAGGGCAGGGTGCTGTGTAAATAATAGGTGGGGCATGTAGTTTAACATTTTACATGTCCTGGTGGTGTCAAACACATAAATTCGTTTTTCATACTGTGAGGCCTACTCCTCTTATATTGAGTGCCATTTTACTGGTAACGTTGGTTTTAACTTTACTATTTTATAAATGTCACTTCTAGAATGTAGGCATTTCTCTGCTCTTACAGCTCTATGTGTATGCAACCTGACTTCAATACATATCTAGGCAGGGTGTCAGCTACACGTTGTGGCGTCCCTCTCCGTGCCCACAATAACGTGCAAACTATTTCGCATATTTAAGAGAGTTCGTATCCTTACCTTGGTCTGCAGGGCTATCTGGTGATAATTTTTAAACCTTTCTCTCCTGCCAGCTGTTTAAACAACGTTATAGTGGGCGTATCCATAGTGTCCTCAGAGTTCCACTCCCGTGTAATGTGCTTTTTACTCACAATGTGCACTTGCCCCCTGAAAGATAAACACAACAAAGGTCTCCTGCAAGGAAAAAGAAAATGTTAGGCAGTGGACAGAGAGAGGGAGAGAGAAAAAAATCCTGACACGTTCAAGTGTTACTCAAAGAAACACATCTCATATCAAAAATGTAACGAAACATATCTGCGCACATCACCATTTAGTCAATATATAATTCAAATACAGTTATTGAGCAATTTGTGCGAATTTCAAAATCATTTCCCTCTGTCCTGGTGCAACCTGACAATCAGATGTTCCCCCCACTATATTCCGGGAGGGTTTCTTCTACTAGGGTCCCTATAGAAAAGAAAATCCCCTTCTGGCACCGGCTCTTCTGCGTGGGTTACGATCCTCCGTAGGGATCCGCCTCTGTCAGTTTAATATTACTGACACAAAGTAGCTTTAGTTACTCCTCATTCCCACTTTTTCACTACCAGCTATATTCTAAGCATTGAAGGGCCACGACGGCAAGGCACCTTCACTTACCTGTGTGACATTTCACCCTATCCGAGTCTCACAGCACCATTTGTTAGGGGAATACTTTTGCACCCTCCCAGGAGCAATTAAGGAAACACACCAGACACATCATTTGCTCAGAAACAAAATGAAATGTATTTGTAGGTACAAATGCTTACTGGCCAGTAAGAAAGACGTCAGTGCACACAATAGTGCTCTCATTCTGCTTCTTCCCAGAGTGACTGGCATTTGGGCTATATATATATATGTGTTTGTGATACAATCCTAGCAAAACTGGAAAAAGGCACCGTGCCAAACATGGCCAACAGAGAAATGCATAAGCACCGTGCCAAATATAATACAGACATACAGCGTAAGCACAGAATTAACAACTTGATGAGCAAACTAATGTGGAAGTCAGGAAAAGCAAAGTGCAGCTCTTAGTGGGCTCTGAACAGCTGTTGAGCTTGCCCAGGCGAGGTCAAATTGGAAGCCTCTGCAGCTCCGGGCAGTTTGTTATAGTGAGAAGTGAGATAGTGCGGGTGAGAACTATGAGGATGCTATCTAAGTAGTGCATACATGTGGATATATATGGATATAAATGTTTTCCCCAACAGATGTAAGGGTTTAATGTTTTACAATTTAGCCACAAATAATTATCAACGCAGGCATAGCACTTGATATGGCCATTGAGGTTCAAAAAAGGCAACATTTGTACATTTTGGAATTCAGAAAGAGGCTTTGAAAATTGCACTGTGTGAGTGTGTGAGTATGTGTGTGTCTGTCTGTCTGCTGGTGTTGCAAAGGAGTATGGAAAATATTTTCTTTGGACATGGATGGCCATGTTTGTTGCAGTCTCATTTTGAGGCACACCACTGATTCCCAATGGTTTGTGCCTCAGTGTGTTCTTTGTCTGTTCCTGCCTTTCGGTATGAGAGGTCACACCTGAAAAAAGGGAAGACGCAATGCCCTCAGTGGATAAATATCTCCCATGTGTGCACTGACTATGTTCCTTAACCCAATGCTCATGCATATCACAAGTATCAGTGTAAGGTCTGTGTACAAAATTGGCTTTCACTCCAAAGGGTCCAAATTAAAACTTTGGCATTTCCGAGGATGGACCCTTCCGTCCTCAACATATGCTTACATCATGCTGAAGGGCAAGGGGTCTGCTGAGTCTCAACCCTTGTGGTTAATGAGTCGATGCCCAAGAACAAGTTGGTGCTGAGGAAATGTTGCAATGAATGCAGGCACAATTCAAGCTGCACTTGGGCTGCTGGTCTGGCAGGCCGCACAATCCCTAGGGCATGCTTGCGAATATGAGATCCGCATATTGGAGTAAGTCGGTTGCCTCTGTGCACTTTGCAAACTTCATAAAGCAGATGCAAATGTGACTGCTTTTAACCTAGATTCGATACATAATGGGAGTGGAGTGGTCGCTCAGACTTCCATTAACATTGCTACCGAAAACTCAGCAGCCTGAGATCATGAAGATAACAAAAACTTTCTGTGGTTACAGGTAAAGTACTGATGGAGCAGGGGAAACAAAATAATGTGTACCCCTTGGAAATTAATGACCTCATAATTTAATGGTACTAACTGTTTGAAAATTGCATGAACTAACCAACAAATACACCCTTTGTTAAACATTTACACGCGGGCAAATCTGCTAAATGCATGAAGCTAACTAATTTATTTACAAATGTGAAGCTGACTAACCAATATCGTGACTTAAGTAGTAAATAGTGAAAAATTGCATGATTTGTGTTGCATAATAAGTTGTACCGTGGCAAAGAATGCAGGTGGTAAGTAAAATGGCTTTAAATGTCGCTTTTGCTAGGTAATACCTAACACGGGTTTTTAGAATGGTGGGTGGTAAACAGAAAGGCTTATTTTCCATGTTTTAATTACTGTTGTGTTTGTTCTTATATTAGTTCCGTTCGGGCCTGCTAGGCCATGTTTCCAAAATGGCCGACAGAAAAGATGAGATGCGCGCGCCGAACCCAAAGGATCCCTGCGCATGGGCAGTGAAAAATTCTAATCACGTGTATGCGGCCTGTGCCCAGAGTTTGAGATGTCAAGGACAGTTTGACCTGCCATTAAGCGCCTGCCAAGAAGATCAGCATAGAATGCATGGGAATAAATGGATAAGGACAAACGACATGGATGAAGTAATGTGTGGCCATCGGATTTGTTACAAGAAGATAATAACAAATGGAACTACTTTTGGACACGAAATTTATGGTGTGCTTTATTGTCCCAAACCGGATCAAACAAGGAGGGCGATGAGGTGACCATCACCACCCCTCCAAATGGACCAATTAGCGTGATTCTTGCCCCGAAAGATTGCAACTATTGAGTGTAGTGAGCCAGAAAATAGGGTATAAAAGGGTCTGCTCTGACGTTGTTTAAAAAAAACTTGCTTTTTCATTTTTCCGACTTGATGCTGAGAGAGACTCTTGTCATTTTGGACTTTGAATTTTGATCGAGGAGGAACGAGAACGTTGCGGGAAGTTTGCCCCAGGAGGTACGTCCGAGGAGGTTAGCGGGACAGTCAGTCAGTTTGGGAGTCATATCCAGTGATCTGCGGTTCATCTTCTTTGGTGAAGTTTTCTTGCCATCACTTCATGGCTGAGGGTAACGCATAATTTTCTTTATTAAAATTTCCTAATTGCTTTTACTGATGATTTCTAAGTGTTTTGTTTAATAAAGAATTTTACTTATGAAAAAGAATTTAGATAAAATCATATTCTAACTTAAATTGAGTCTGTGGTTCTTTGAAATAAAATTAATGATTTATTAAATGTTAAAAGTTCTAATTGTGATTGAGCTGGTCTTAATCACCATCAACTGATTCTACTAATTGGTTCATCGACCAAAATAGCGGAGTACCTTGATGTTTAGAACCGACAGGATTTGACGTTAATGTATATAATGTATAAATATAATTCTGCTATTTTATAAGGTATCCCGCTCGTCCAGCAGCTCATTTCTCCTTAGTGTTTTAATCCAGAAGATTGAATGAATGAATGTGAGCGGTGTCATGGGCCCCACCGACATAGTTTGTGTGTAGGTGTATTTCCTGGATTGGTGTCTTAAGGAGAAATTTATATTAGCCGCGCTGGATCAGTACCAACAGAGATCATCTTTACGTTCTTCATTAGATAGCCATGTTCGTATGATTTTTCTAAGCAGAATCCTGTCACCAGATTTCTGACTTTAAAAATTGAATTCAGGGGGGGCGTGGCCAAGCCGCCGACCGTAATGGCCGCGTAGGCTTGGAGCTCTGCCGCGGCACCTCGGAAACCGATTGCCCGGGTGGCGCCGACAGCCTCAACAGGATTGGCGATGGTGTAGGAGAAGTTGCAGAGTGCTCCGGCGCTAACTGTGATCCTGGGGGTCCGTGGTGCGGATCGGCACCGAGGTGGGGAGCCCTGTATCTGCGCATGAAGCCGGGGGATCGAGTGATAATGAGCCAGCAGGCGCTCCAGCGAGGCTGGGAGGAGTCGGCTGTGGGCTGGCTCGCTTGAAGATAGATGTGGGGTAAGCGGAGGCGGTGGGGGCACCCAGGCACATTAGGCATACCCCAGTGAGTCCCGCAGACGCTCCCCGGCGGCCCAGTGGTGACAGGGTCCACGGGTGAGCCTGGGGACCGGCCATCAGCCGGGAGCTGTAGGATGCTACTAGAAGCCCTCGCTGCTACCGCACCCCGTGCATACCTATGAGCAACACCAGCAGCCGCCCACTAGTCACATCCACCATGCGGGCATAGAGGACACTGCCACCCACACTGGGACACACCACCGGAGAGTGCAAGCACATGATTTAGTGCCGGAGCCCACAGGGGCACTCACAGGGACAGGCAAGTGGCACATCTCGCCCTCAGTTCTGCAGCGCAGATCGTGGGAATAAAACCCATACTGCTACCTGGTCGGGCCCCCTGGCCTGGGGCATGGGCCGGAAGGACCCCAAGCAGAGAACTCTCACGCTCCACCTGCCAGGTCAAATCACAGAGGTACAGCAGTCCAGCATGGCGGAGGGTGGAGGAACGCACACGGCTGCAGCGGCAGGGTCAGACACCATGCTTATGGAACTTAAGGCGGCTTCAAAACCTTGGACACACGTTTCTACGCCCTGGATAAGAGGTTGGACACCATGGGCGTCAGGCTTGACCAACAGGAGGGGCGCTTAACCACAGCTGAGGGCAGAATGTCCGACCTGGAGGATAGCACCGCCCAGACCACCAAAAAGCTTCAGCGTATGGAGAAACTCCTCAAGTCAGTCGCCATTAGGAATGAAAATTTGGAGGCGCGGGTACGGCGCAACAACATACGGGTCGTGGGTGTACCCGAATTTACCAATACTGGGCGACTAGATGAATTCATGGAGGCGCTACTATCTGACCTCTTTGGAAGGGAGTCATTCACCACCACATTCGTGGTGGAACTCGCGCATCGCACTCTTGGGTCACGCCCCAACCCGGGCTGCCCGCCTAGGCCAATCATAGCTCGCCTGCTTAATTTCAAAGACAGAGACACCGCATTGAGGATGGCGCGTGAGAAGGGCCCATTAGAGTGGCAGGGGTCATCCATATCCCTGTACCCGGACTTCACTGTAATGGTGCAGGAAGCAAGACGAAATTACGCTGGGGTGAAGGTGAACCTACGTAAGCTGGAGCTGCGCTACAGGATGTTATATCCCGCCCGACTAAAAGTGGATGTACATGGCCGCTCGCGTGTCTTTGACTCTCCTCATGATGCCCAGTAATTTTGCCAGACCTACTCTAAGGCGGGGCGACAACAGGGAACACCCTCCCCGTAGCATTCGCAGAATGTTCCAGACTCTGGTGCGAGTGCGGACCTATTTTTGGCAAGTTAAATTGCCCAAGCTGTCATTGACGGACAATGGAGGACCTGTGACTAACTGTGAGGTGCAAAGCCCATTTTAGTTTATTGCACTCTATGGCCTGAGCAGCGGTGGGCAGCCACCCGGGAAGGACCACATTTATTCATGCTGGCGTTATTGCACCACTGGTACCGGGGACGCGGTGTGGCATTGCTACCCCCCTAGTGCAGCTGCACCTATCGAGGCTGTTGCAGTACTGTAGCATGCTTCTTTCTCATTTGTGTTTGATTTTTGTTGTTGTGGGCGGGGTTTTCCCCCGAAGTTTGGTATGGGGGATGGGAGGAGGGTGGGGGATGTTGGGATTTCAAGCAAGATTTGGCATTATGGCTCGGTCGTACAGTCTTGTTACAGTGCAGTTATGGTTATTTAGATGCAGGCAAATTAATTTCATGACATAGGTTATGGATAATAAGGTACAATTAAAAGCAAACATAGTAATGATATCCTGGAATGTAAGGGGTCTTAACAACGCACGTAAATGTAAGCAAGTCACTAACTATATGCAACGCCACCAGGTGGATATCGCCTTTTTACAGGAGACGCACCTGGCACCCTCTGTTAAGTCTCCCCTGGCCTCCAACTGGGGGGCACATAGATATTTTGCAGGGTACAGCTCCGATGCCAGAGGAGTTGCAATTTTGATCCACAGGCGGGTGCCGCTCAGGGAGATAGCGGTGCACCGGGATGTTGGTGGGCAATATTTGCTGGTCAAGGAATGTATGTTAGAGCACTCAGTACTGTTTGTTAATATTTATGCACCAAATATTGACGATCCCGACTTCTTTGATTCCATTCATACACATATTGAGAGCATGGGGGCGGGCCAGATTTACCTGGGTGGGGACCTTAATTTGCTCCTTGATTCAGCAAAAGACAGCACAGCAACCACTGCAGATACAAAGCCTAGAGCTAGGCATTCGCTGTTAGATCTTATAGACGCATATGGGTTGGTGGGTGCCTGGAGATATCGCATCCCCAGCCAGGTTGGGTACACCCACAATTCTGCCCCACACAATACATGGACCCAGTTAGATTACTGGCTTCTCTCCAAGGGGCGGCACTGTGGGTAAGCACACCCTGTCATCTTCCGCGCACATTGTCGGACCACTCCCCTGTTCTGCTGCAACTGAGAATCCCACGCGCAGGGGGGTTGAAAGGCCATGGAGATTCCCCGACATGGCCTTGAGGGACACTGTATTTGAGTCGGAACTTCGAGATGCGATACTAGAATATTTCTCATTGAACGTTGGCACCGTGAACTCCAAAGCCACACTGTGGGAGGCTTTTAAGGCGTATACTAGAGGAGTGTGCATCTCAAAAAGCGCTGGGGTACTTAGGGACCTGCGACGCACACTAGCGCAGCTAGAAGCGCAACTGGCGGAGGTTGATAGGAATGATGCGATCCCTCTTTGTCCCCCCAGTCTAGAACACCATGCTTCCCTTCTAGCGGAGTTTCAGGAGGCGGCAGAGCGAGAAGCACACTATCTCAGCAAGTATGCAGTCACCAGGCGATATGGGGAGGGTGAAAGGCGGGGTAGAACCCTGGCCAGATTAATGCAGCAGTCCCGCAAACCGACCTATATAGCCAAACTGATGGGGCAAGAGGATCGATAACTGGAAATGTAGGGGTCCTCGAGGAGGTACTTACTTACTATACTACTCTATATACCTCCAGGGCCACTGGGAATCCATTGGCATATGGGGACTATCTAGAAGAGACTTCATTGGCCTGAATGGAAAAAGCACATCAGGAATTCTTGGCTGAACCCTTCTCAGAGGACGAGGTTATTGAAGCCATTTATGCGCTAGATGGCTCTAAAGCCCCAGGGCTAGATGGGTTCACTGGATGCTTCTATAAGAAGTTTAAAGCTATTCTCGCTCCATACCTCATTGACATGTACCAGGAGGCGGTAGAGTCAGGAGTGCTCTCCCCTACCTTGAGAGAGGCGGTAATAATCTTTCTCCCTAAACCCGGGAAGGACCCGTTGAAATGAGGCTCATACAGACCGCTGTCACTCTTAAACTTCGGCAATAAGATTCTTGCCAAGATACTGGCAACGAGGCTTGCTCTGATCATTGATAAGCTGATCTCACCCGCTCAATCGGGATTTATCCCTCATAAATCAACTGCTCTTAATCTCCGCACACTATTTGCCACGCTGCACAGAATATTGCCGTCGGTCCCTGCGGCGGCCGTGCTGCGTGACGCGGAAAAGGCATTCGACTCTCTTGAGCGGCCTTTCCTGTATGCCACGATGGGTCGCCTAGGGGTGCCGGAGCGATTTCAAGCAGTCATCAAATTACTATACACACAACCCACGGCACGCATTCGCCTTAATGGCACGTTGACTTCCGAGTTTCCACTCACGCGAGGGACACGGCAGGGGTGCCCACTCTCCCCACTGCTGTTTGTGCTGGCACTGGATCCACTGGTGTGGCACCTACAGGAGCTGCATAGTCATCGTGGCCTGCAGTTTAATACCGGTCCCTTACTTCTTACACTGTATGCTGACGATATCATACTTTATGTACGGCATCCGGACGATAACCTGGCACCGCTGCTTCGCGAAGTGACAAGGTATAGCACCCTGTCGGGTTTATGCATCAACTGGGAGAAGTCGGGGGGTTTTCCGTTGACTGAGGCGCCCTGTGGCAAAACGGTGGAGTATCCATTGTCGTGGTGTGAAGACTCCGTTAAATACCTCGGAATCCATATTCATAGGGAGGCGGATCGTATTCTTTAACTTAACTACAGCCCGGTGATGGAGAGGTTAGGACGCAACATAGAGCGATGGTTGACACTGCCCTTGTCCATGGCGGGAAAGATAGCCATTGTTAAAATGGTAGTCCTCCCACAATTTTTATATTTATTTCAAAACATCCCAATCCTGTTATATAATAAAAATAATTCTGCCCTTCGGACGCATCTGATATGGCTGGTGTGGGGTGGTAAGCACCCTCGGATTAATTGGGATACCCTAATGTTGCCGTATGAGAGAGGTGGATTTGGGGTGCCCAATTTCCACATTTACTATTTGGTAGCGCAGGCAAGCTTTGCTCGACACTGGTACCACGCAGACGTCGGGATTCCTTACTTCAGGCCGGAGGCCGATCTAGCACTCCCGGCGCCCCTTAATTCCCTGTTTCCGGTTGGGTTCTCACGGGACCCACAAGATATTCAGACGCTCTCCACAACCAGCTGGGCTTGGCATAGATTACTCAATGCAACTGTATCCCGTATCTTATATTCCTCCGCATTACCACTAGCGGGAAATGGCTGGATCCCAATTTTGCAGGAGACGCTGGTAAAGCGGACTTTGGCAAAATTTCAGCTGGAAACGTTTGGAGACCTATTCCCCAGCGGCCATGTCTTCTCGCGTACGGAGGACCCTCGCTTTCGGGAAGCCACAGTCATGAATCACTTCGTGCTGCAAAGGCTGCAGAGAGCTTTGAGGGCTCACATCTTTAGCTACCCTCTGGAGCCCCCTAGGTTCCCCCCTTTGACAGGTATTATTAAAGATGTAGATGGGAGTCATCTTCTGTCCAGACTGTATATGGCTGTAGTGGCAATGCTCCCTAGCTGGGATTCTGGGGTACGGGCGGCCTGGGAGTGTGATTTTGGACACCCCATCTCTGACGCACAGTGGGGTCGGTGCTGCGCACAAATATGCCGTGTCTCCCCCAACCACCGGCACAAGTTGCTGCATTTTAAATTTCTCTGGAGGGTGTACATGACGCCCAGCAAACTGCACCGTATTGACCCATCCCATCCACATTTATGCCCCAGATGTGGCTCCCCAGAGGCAGACTTTGCACATATTACCTGGACGTGTGACAAGATAGCGGGTTATTGGAGGGTAGTCTTTGGGGAGATCTCCCGTATGATAGAGATGGAACTTGCACCTACACCACTGATGGCACTACTTGGGTATACACACGACCTCCCCAAATCCAAGCGACGGTTTGTCGCCATTGCGCTCCTCATTGCCAAAAGGGAAGTCGCCCTAAATTGGGGCAGTAAACACACACCCACGTTGACTACATGGCTGTGCAGCATGACTTACTGCAACACAAACAGTGATACATATGCATCACTACAGCCGCCTGCTGCCAGGCCCCTTGATATATGGCAACCATTTCACTCTTTGCAAAAACAACAGAGACCTGACAGGCCAGGGGCTTTTTTATCTCGTGATATTGGAAAAGAGAGGTGCATTTACTTTATGTCCTTAGTTCTTCTGTTCAATATACAGATAGATTTCATCCAATATCATACCCCAACAATTAAATCATATTTTCTATCAGTCAACACTCCAAACACATACCTATATATAAAATAGTGTATGTAAAAACAAAAAAATTGTGTGAAGGTGAGAGAGTCCCTCACGTGCGCTACACCAGGGGGGGCTACTGGTAGGTTCCCACCGGTATGCCGACGTTTCCTCCCAAGTGAAATTGAGTTAAGGTTTCACACACACCGATTTTCAATCTAAATCACACTCGTGAACCTTACTCAAAGTTAAAATCAGGGTTGCACGTTTATAGACCATTTCACTCTTACCTGTTGATACCGGCAACACCCCGCCCCCACAGCAACACCCCCCCCGCGGATGCTGGGATGGAGGGGGGAGCACCCGGGATCACTGGGCCGTCACCGAGGTAGTGGTGAGATTAACTGTACTTGTTCCTTGCCCCCCTGCAGGATGGGACTATTGTATTCAGTGACAGCCTTGTAAACAAAAGCCTGTACATTGACCTGTATTTTTACATTTTAACGTGTCACATACCAACCTGCACTGTAGTTCTGTTTTCATGATATTGTGAAAATTAATTTAAAAAGTGTTAAATTTTTTTTTTAATTCAGTTGCAGAATCATAAAACAGATTTATGAATTAGGTTTCAGCGCAACACAATTTAGAGGAAGTGCATTGTAGGTCAAAAGTGGGATAATATTTGCTAGCAATGTTTCTAGTGCACCAACCAGATTCATGCATGGTGTTTGCTAATCTCTGGTATTATCTCTCTTCATATTTTTCCAGGTCAATGGAGATGACTGCAATACATGGAGGTCCCAACATGGAAGATTATCCTACCGTCTTCATGATGACTTCAGATACAGAAGATTACTATGATATTGACATGGAAATGGACTTAAATTATCTATATTTCTCTATTATGGCGCTCCTGTCCATACCTGTGATCATTTCTGTCTTTGGTCTGGCTGGGAATGGATTGGTCCTGTGGTTTTTGAGGTTTCGAAATTCTCGGAACTCCTTCACCATATACATCTTGAACTTGGCCATCGCAGATTGCATAGTTCTTGTCTTCCTGGCACTTCTGTGCATACTTTTCTTGATGGAAATGCATGGCTTGATTGTTGGTGAAGTTCCCTATGGCAGTGTTTTACAAATAAGTTCTTTTGGGTATGGCACCAGCCAGGGCTTTCTTACCGCCATCAGTGTGGAAAGGGCACTGTCTGTCCTTTACCCCATCTGGTACCGATGCCGCCGTCCCAAGCACCAGTCCACCATTGTCTGCATCATTGTATGGATTTTGTCATGCTTGATGTTGACAGCAAATCTTTTGGTTGACGCGAAATGTGATGATTGTACAGAAGTTGACATAATTGTGGCTGTTTTGCATTTTTGTATCTTTCTACCCTTGATGCTTCTGTCAAATGTGTTGCTGCTCATCACTATCTGGAAGAATTCACAAAAGCGTCACCCACCAAGACCCTACATACTCATCCTCTCAACAGTTCTTGCATTCCTTATCCTCTCTTCGCCGTATGCTGTGTTTGATTTCTTTTCTCTCTTTATCAACCTTGATGTACAACTCTCCCATGCTGCCATTTTCTTGTACAGCTTCTGCATTAACAGCAGTCTCAACCCCATCATCTACTTTCTAGTTGGTGGCATCAGGCGACATGGGCGTAGGAGCTCTTTAAGGGGGGCCCTACGGAATGCATTCCAAGAAGAGACTGAATCCTTGCAGGATGATGATGGTGCCTCAACCCCACGGCAGAGTTTCAGAACAAGTTCAGCACTTTAATCCAGATTATTTAGGAATCTGAGAAATACCACATAATAAATGTCTGAACCAGTTCATACTGTTCATGGTTAGGCAGCCAAACTCTCTGGGGCAGCAATATCTAATTATGAGTAATCATGGGCTACTGTGATCATTGCATAGCAATTTAGACTGTGCCTTAAAGGAGGCGTTTGGGAAATGATGTCATATACCCAAACAAACTTCATCAAACCAGAAAACATTCTGGAACCCCTGTTGTTGGTAACTGTTAAAGATTGCAGAACTAATACAAGACAACAATTTATTTTCTCTACACTTATGATCCCTTTAAGGACTTGTGGGTTTGAAGAATTCTCTTTATTCATGAAACTATATCCTGATATCTGGACAGTGGGTCTACAGTCTGAAGTGTTCCACTAAAAAGAAGAAAGTATTTTCCTTGAAGGGAAGAATCAAATGTTTGCTCAAGGTTCCATAAATGATTTACCAAATTACCAGAACCGAAATCATCAAATTCAGAACCACTCCTAGCCCTCTTCTCACATCACCTTCTTCAGTCTCCCACACCACTCCTCCCCTTGTTTCACACTGCTGTAGTTAGCTCTTTTTCCCATCTCTCTAACCATGCAGATTTCCATCTACAGACAAACCCATCCTGGACCCATGTTTCTTATAATGAGATCAGACAACCCATCCTGAGTGCATCTGGACCCTTGGAGGCAGCTCCTAAAGTTGTCACCCTCTCCAGTCAACTCTGATTTACATTGTCCCTTCTCATGCACAACCATGCACTAAAAGGTCACTTATTCAGACAATCAAACTCCTATAGCTGGGCATTCCACACCCCCACCCGGAAGTGTTAATGATAATAGAAATAGGTGTATTCTGTACATAGCACTGTATAGCTTGTCCTGCTTCTTCCTCTCTCCCTCTACTCATCGGCAACCATCACCCCTTATCTTAATGAACAACCTCCTGATGATGCATCTTAAGTACCAGGATGTTTGTTATGTTCAACACATTTGTTTGGCGAGCTCCTTCAATAAAAAAAATACATTTGCAAATGTATGTTTTGAAAAATCATTGTCTTCATTTGATGCACAGCAAAAGGAATTGAAATTTGATAAGATTTTGAATTTTCAGTTTTCTTCTACGGAAGTGGTAGGGAGGTAAAAGATGGTTGTTGGTGCCTGGATGTTCAGCATTTTGAAAAAGAATAAAAGTAATACAAACAATTATAATAATAATAACCATAAAAATAAGACTAATAATACAGTATAAGAAAATTAGTTTTGGGTAAAATTAGTCCTACCTAAGTAATACGTCAATAAATTGAAACTGGGCTTAATCCCTGGTAGATATGGCACAGAGCAGACAGGCCTGATTTGGGTAAATGTGCAAAGTATTTTGCAATACTAAAACAGTCAAAACTAAACATAATACAAACCCCACCGCCAAATGCTAAAAATTAAGAAAAATGTAGTTGGAAAAATTGCAACAAAATGACAAAAATCAATTAACCTGAGATCTGAATTTTTAAAGTTAGGGATTAAGCCCCTTTTTTTTATTTATTGACTTATGACTTAGGTAGGACTCACACTATCCCAAACTAATAACCCAGTTTCTTATATTGTATTATTATTATTATTATTATTATTAACCCCTTAGGTGCTGAGCCTCCCCTCAAGTGCTAGCCCTTTCTGCCTATTTGAGGTAGTTTGAACTTAGGGCTCCATAACTTTTTGCACATAAAGTATCCACGCCAAATTTGCTTCCTTTTCTTTCCAACATCCTGGGGAGTGTGGGTTTTGGGGGAAAAATGGGAAAAAGTTCTGCAGAAGAAAATGTCTGTTTTTTTCTCCTGCAAATGGCATCAACAAAGGGTTTGCGGTGCTAAAATCATCATCTTCTCACCTTTCAGGAACAGGCAGACTTGAATTAGAAAACCAAATTTTTTAACACAGTTTTGGCATTTTAATGGGAGAGAGACTATTTTTCCTATTTTTGTGCTTTCAACCTCCTTCAGTTTGTAGTGGAAACAGGTGTGAAACCCATGGTGGATCCTGAAAAGCTATACATTTCTGAAAACTAGACAAAAATGTGAATTTACCAAGGGTTCATTTGTGTAGATCCTTCAAGGATTTCCTATAAAAAGTTACAGTGGAAAAAAAATAACTATTGAAATTGAGTTAAAAAAAAACACTCATTTGTGTCTATGTTTTCATCTGTATATTCTTCTTACTATGGCAGATTTTCAAAAGCAATATATCATTATGTCTGCTGGACCCATCTGGTTGTGGGGATGTATAGGGCTTGTATGTTCTCCAAGACCCGAGGTACCCAGAGCCAACAGCCAAGCTGCACCTTTTCAATAGTTTTTCATTGTGCACCGACAATACAGCAATTCTATGGTAAATTATAAAGAATGGAAAAAAGATATGAAGGAAAACTCTGAATTTCTGAATTATACACCAGATACCGAATTTAGGAGCAGTGGTTGATTGTATATCACTGAATTTATGGGTACCCATACTTGCATATGTTTCAGAGGGCATTTTGGAAACTGTCTTCAGTGTTACACACTTTCTTACATTTGAAAGGCACAAACGTAGAGCTATTCAATTGGTAATTAAAAAATGTTCTAATATTATGTATTCCCACATTTCGCCCAATAAAAATGATACGCCACTTGTGTGGCTGGGCCTTGTGCCTGCCGCACAAAACACCCCAAAACATGACCTAGGAGACATCATATTTCACCCCGCAGAATGCATGTGTTTTTTGCAAGATGGCTAGCTGGGAATTTTTGGCCCCAGCTCAGCCGGCACCTAGGGAAGCCTACCAAACCAGCACATCTTTGAAAACTAGACACCCAGGGGAGTTCAGGGTTGGGTGACTTGCATGGCTCTCACCAGGTTTTGTTACCCAGGATCCAGTGTAAAGCTCAAACTTTGCCTAAAAAACACATTTCCTTGCATTTCTGGGCAGGAAAAGTCCTGGAATCTCCAGGCAGCCACAAACTTTCTATCACCCAGCGTTCACCCAAAGTCTGTCGAGAAAAACAGTGTCTCACTTGTTTGGGTAGGCCAAGTGCCTGTAACTCAAAAGGGTACCAAAAGCAATGTAGACACATCACATTTTTCCACTGAAAAATAATGAGAGGGGAGAGGATGTGGCCAAAGAACTAGGTTCGAGTCTCGGCAACAACGCTCAACATCCTGTGATTCTGGGCAAATCACTTAATCTCCCCATTCACAAAATGAATGTGTCCTTATGTAATGCAACTGATGCTCATGTTAAGCGCTCTGATACCTGATACCTTCTGGTCAAGTTCGCGGTATATAAAACTCTGGAGAAAAAAAAATAGTTTTTTGCAATGCAGGTAGCTGTGGATTTTGGGCCCCAGTTCAGCTGGCACCGAGGTAAACCTACCAAACCAGCACATGTTGGAAAACTAGACACCCGGGGGAGTCCAGGGAGGTGTAACTTCTGTGGAACTCGCAACGTTTTCTTACCCAGAATACCCTGCAAACCTCAAATTTAGCTAAAAAGTCACATTTTCCTCAGATTTCTGTGTGGAAAAGTTGTGGGATCACTGGGCCAGTACAAATTTCCTACCTCCCAGCATTCCCCCAGGTCTCCCAATAAAAATGCTACCTCACTTGTGTGGGTGGGCCAAGTTCCCGTGAGAGGAAAGGGCCCAAAATGTATTGTGGAGACAACAAAATAATCTATCACAAAACAACCTGGTTTTGCAAAGGGGCTCCTGCGTTTTTGGTCCGGGGCTCAGCAGCCATCAAGGGAAACCTGCCAAACCCAGACATTTCTGAAAACTAGACATCTGAGGGAGTTCAGGGAGGTGTGGCTTGTGTGGATTCACCAACATATTCTTACCCTGTAAACCTCAAATTTAGCAAAAAGGTCAAATTTTCCTATCAAACACAGACATTTCTGAAAAGTAGACATCAAGGGGAGTCCAGGGAGGTGTTGAGTCTGTGGATCCCTCAACGTTTCCTTATCCAGAATACCCTCCAAATGTGAAACATTGAATAAAAACACTCATTCTCCTTGCATTTCTGTGACGTAAACTACAGGAATGTACAGGGATACGCAAACTTGCTACCCCCCAGCATTCCCCCACTTGTCCCACTTGTGTGTCGGGTCAAGACAAGTGGGCCAGCAGGGTTACCATCATACCTGTACCCTCTCAGGTGTCAAGAACATTCCACTCTCGAAAACTAGCACAACCTCAGAAAACCTCCTCCTCAACCTCAAGATCTGTTTCTGTTTCAAGATCCCCTACCATTTTCATTAAGGCGAAGAACCACAATTCAGCAACCCTGTCAGCTATCAACCGAGGAAAATGGACTGATGGATCCACATCGAATTTGAGTGCCGTCTTCTGAAACGAAAACCTACATTATCAGATTATCCAGACAGGTTTCTACCCCATTTGGGAGACTGACAATGGCTTTATTTTCATCTGCGATAATATGGAGAGTGTGTGAACAGAAAAAGAGTTGCAGCACTTGTACTTTCGAACCTGTCCCCCGCTTTTGACACTGTCCACCAGCATCAGACTTTCCTACTGAGACTATAGGAGTCTGGAATCAAAGAAGTTATCCTGAACTTGATCTCTTCCCACTTCTCTGACAAATATGGTATCATATTGCTGCTCCCCATATACATCACCTCCTTTCAACAGTAATTCTAGTATATCCAAAGGATAAATCATCTGAACTTCCCCTTTGAATTCCTGCCTCAGCACACTGCCGGACCCTATCAGGTTTTTTAACCGAACTTGCCAATTATCGTTGAAAAAACAGTATACAGCCCAAACTAAGAAGCCTACCAAAGATTCTCACAGTGCAAATCTTCTACTCCAGGGTTTTTGTCAGAGAAGTTACAAACACCAGACCCCTTTCTTATTATATTAAGCTAAGAGAATCAATGCAACACAATGCCTATCTACAGTCTTTAATGCAGTGCAATGACAAGCCACAATATTAACACATGCTTTTCACAATAAATAGTCAGGCCAACTGATTCTCTCATAAATTTTCATAAAACGGATCTATTCTATGGCATCTGACATAACTTTCTTTAATTGTAATTGTAGTTGCATTTATATAGCGCTTACTTTCACTGATGAGTCGTCGAAGCACTTTACGCCAGGCAGCATGAACCAATCAAGTCTATAACTATTACCGTTGGTGTGTAACAATCACCGATTCAGAAATACTTTATTGATCATAAGCTTTCTGGCAAAGCAGTTAAGAAGTAAACAGTCAGCAAAATTGCAAAGACGTAAAAATAAATTGTTGAATATAGATTTTCACAGTGCAAATCTTCTACCCATGGAATTCATTCAAGCGGGTAATCAATACTAAAACCCTTTCTAAGTTAATGTATGGGATTCTATGCACTGCCTAATATAGCCTTAGAGTCCGACCTAGCGGGCTCTACCGGCCATTAAAGGCTCGCTCCAGCGTTAAAGGCCCGAGCCGAAGGCGAGGGCCTTTAACAAGGGAACAGGCCTTTAATGGCAGGTAGAGTCCGCTAGGAGGGCTCCAAGGCTATAAGAACACTCCGCCCCAAGAGGGCAGAATGTTCTAATTCCTAAAAACAAAGGCCTCTCGGAGCCCGAGGGGGTTTAAATCCCCTCGGGCTCTCAGAGACCTTTGTTCACAGCAGCAACTTGTACAAAAACAACATTGGAATGTTGCTCTGCTAGCTTCTACCGGCCCTTAGAAGCCCGGAGCACTCCATTGTATTCAATGGAGTGCTCCACATTCCAATGTTCTAATTTGTAAATAAATTTGTTCCGGTGCTCAAAGCTCTGCTCTGAAGCCCACGACTGGTGCAATTAGATGTCAGCAAGCCGAATACCAAGGCTGCGATGTCATGAATCCATCTCATGCTTCTTTAACCGACTACCAGACACTCCCTGTCCCTTGATCCCACTCTTGCAGGGTCCTGATTTCTCCCTTTGTGACGGTTTTTTAGTCTTTCTCTTCCATCTGTCCACTTTGTTTTTTCCTCTCTTGCTCTCCATAAATGTCTGATGCAGACAAATAAGTGCTTGTCTCCAAAAATGAGTGCCAGTGGCCCCTATCGGCAACCACCGGTCAAATTAAGCCCTGATTTTATGTAACAAAATACCAGTCAATAGCCTCCAACACAATGTAAAAACAAGCCACCCTTAAATGCCTACTGGCTTCAGTAAATGCATTTCACAATGTGTAGGTCAAGCCTACTGCCTTTGTCATAACATTTCATAATAAACAGGTTAGGCTGAACCTTTCTGCCATAACATTTCCCAACGAACCAATCAAGCCTATATTTTTCGTCATTGGTTGCTCTTATAATTTATGTGGAATTGACATGATTACAGCATTGAAAAAGCCTTAGGCCTGTGAGGCATCATACAGGGTGAAACACGTGTTTGCTTATCCAGTGGAACCTGTACATGTGTAACAGATATTTGATATATATTAAAAATAGAAACACACATTTTTAATTTTGCAGATATGTTCTTTTCACCAAAGTGATTTTTGTATAGATGGACACAGCATTAAGCAATGTATTAACATCCCTCTGTGACATATGCACTACCCATGATAAAAATATTGTCTCTTACTAGGTTTAACCCTTTCGCTGCTAGGCCTTTTCCCGCCCCTGTGCTAAGCCTTTTTTTGTCTATTTGGGGTAGTTTGCGCTTAGGCCCCTGTAACTTTTTGTATCCATGCCAAATTTGCATCTTTTTCTTCCAACATCAGGGGGATTTTATAGGTAACCAGGGTTTGTGGATTCTCCTGGAGGGAGCCCAGAAATTAGCCAAAATACACCTAAATTTTATTTTTATTTTTTTTAAAAATGGGGGTAAAGTGCTGCAGAAGAAAGTGACTGATGTTTTCCCTGCAAATGGTATCAACAAAGGGTTTGTGGTGCTGAAATCACCATCTTCCCAGCTTTCAGGGACAGGCAGACTTTTGTCAGAAAACCAACATTTTCTACACAGTTTTGGCATTTTACTGGGACATAGCCCATTTTTGCTACTTTTTGTGCTTTCAACCTCCTTCCAGTTAGTGGTAGAAAGGGGTGTGAATGCAATAATGGATCACGGAAAACTGTATATTTCTGAAAAGTAGACAAAATTCTGCAAGGGGTAATTTGTGTATATCCTTCAAGTTTTTTTATAGAAACTAACAGTTGAAAGTAAGAAATATTGAAAATGAGTTGAAAAAAATAGCCATTTGTGCCAACATTTTCACCTGTAACTCCTTCTAAGTATGACAGATTCTTTAAAGCAATATACGTTACATCCACTGGACCCTTCTGGTTGTGGGGATATATAGGACTTGTAGGTTCACCAAGAACCCGACGAAACCAGAGTCAATAACTGAGCTGCATCTCACAATGGTTTTTCCTTGTGTACCGGGTACATAACAATTCATTTGGTAAAATATAAAGAGTGAAAAATAGGTATCGAGGACACCTATGTATTTCTGAAATAAGAACAAAATATATAGTTTAGAAGCAGTAGTTATTTGCACATCTCCGAAATTGTGGGTACCCGTACAAGCATGTGAATTATAGGACATTTTTCAAAGTGACTTCTTTTTTACACATTGTCTTACATTTGGAAGGCAGAAATGCAAAGAAAGTCAATAGGTAATAACAATTGCTCTACAATTCTGTGTTCCCCTAAGTCTCCCAATACAAATGGTACCTCACTTGTGTGGGTAGGTATAGTGCCCGCGACAGGAAATGGCCCAAAATGCAACGTGGACACACCACATTTTTACAGTGAAAACAGACCCTTTTTTTGCAAAGTACCTAGCTGTGGATTTTGAACCCTAACTCAGCCGTCATCTAGGGAAACCTATACATTTTTGAAAACAAGACACCCAGGGAATCCAGGATGGGGTGACTTGTGTGGCTCTCACCAGGTTCTGTTACTCAGAATCCCTTGCAAACCTCAAACTTTGTCAATAAAAACACATTTTCCTCACATTTCTGTGATAGAAGGATCTGGAATCTGCGTGGATCCACAAAATTCCACACACCCCGCATTCCCCAATGTCTCCCAATAAAAAATGGTACCTCACTTGTGTGGGTAGGCCTAGTGTCCGCGACAGGAAACGGGCCAAAACGCAATGTGGACACACCACATTTTTACAGTGAAAACTGACCCTTTTTTTGCAAAGTGCCTAGCTGTGGATTTTGTACCCTAGCTCTACCGTCACGTAAGGAAACCTAGCAAAAGTATACATTTTTGAGAACTAGACACCCAGGTAAATCCAGGATGGGGTGACTTGTGTGGCTTTTGCCAGGCTATGTTACCCAGAACCCCTTGCAAACCTCAAACTTTGTCAAAAACACATTTTCCTCACATTTCTGTGATGGATAGATCTGGAATCGGTGTGGATCCACAAAATTCCACCCACCCGACATTCCCCAAAGGCTCCTGATAAAAATGGTACCTCACTTGTGTGGGTAGGCCTAGTGCCCGCGACAGGAAACGGGCTAAAACGCAACGTGGACACACCACATTTCTTACAAATGAAAACTGACCCTTTTTTTGCAAAGTGCCTAGCTGTGGATTTCGAACCCTAGCTCTGCCGGTACATGAGGAAACCTAGCAATCCTATATATTTTTGAAAACTAGACACCCAGGGGAATCCAGGATGGGGTGACTTGTGTGGCTTTTGCCAGGTTCTGTTACCCAGAATCCCTTGCAAACCTCAAACTGTGTAAAAAAAAAAACACATTTTCCTCACATTTCTATGATTGAAAGATCTGGAATCTGCATGGATCCACAAAATTCCACCCACCCCGCATTCCCCAAAGTCTCCCAATAAAAATGGTACCTCACTTGTGTGGGTAGGCCTAGTGCCCGTGACAGGAAATCGGCCAAAACGCAATGTGGACACGCCACATTTTTACAGTGAAAACTGACCCTTATTTCAAAGTGCCTAGCTGTGGATTTTGAACCCTAGCTCTGACAGCACATAGGGAAACCTAGCAAACCTATACATTTTTTGAAACTAGAGACCCAAGGGAATCCAGGATGGGGTGACTTGTGTGGCTCTCACCAGGTTCTGTTACCCAGAACCCCTTGCAAACCTCAAACTTTGTAAAAAAACAAAAAACATTTTCCTTTCATTTCTGTGATGGAAAGTTCTGGAATCTGCGTGGATCCACACAATTCCACCACCCTGTATTCCCCAAAGTCTCTCAATAAAAATGGTACCTCACTTGTGTGAGAAGGCCTAGTGCCTGGGACAGGAAACGGGCCAAAACGCAACGTAACACACCACATTTTTACAGTGAAAACTTACCCTTTTTTGCAAAGTGCCTAGCTGTGGATTTTGAGCCCTAGCTCAGCTGGCACCTAGGGAAACCTAGAAAACCTATACATTTTTTAAAACTAGACACCCAGGGGAATCCAGGATGGGGTGACTTGTGTGGCTCTCACCAGGTTCTGTTACCCAGAATCCCTTGCAAACCTCAAACTTTGTAAAAAAAAACACATTTTCCTCACATTTCTATGATGGAAAGATCTGGAATCTACGTGGATCCACAAAATTCCCCCCACCCTGCATTCCTCAAGGTCTCCCAATAAAAATGGTACCTCACTTGTGTGGGTAGGCCTAATGCCCGTGACAGGAAACAGCCCACAACGCAACGTGGACACATCACATTTTTCCAGTGAAAACAGACCTTTTTTTTGTAAATTGTCTAGCTGTGGGTTTTGAACCCTAGCTCAGCTGGCACCTAAGGAAACCTAGCAAACCTGTACATTTTTTTAAACTAGACATCCAGGGGAATCTAGGATGGGGTGACTTGTGTGGCTCTCACCGGGTTCTGTTACCCAGAATCCCTTGCAAACCTCAAACTTTGTCAAAAAAACACATTTTCCTCACATTTCTGTTTATGAAAAGATCTGGAATCTGCGTGGATCCACAAAATTCCCCCCACCCAACATTCCCCACAGCCTCCCGATAAAAATGATACCTCACTCTTGTGGGTGGGCCAAGTACCCGTGACAGGCAAGGGCCCAAAACATATTGTGGAGACATCAAAATTACCTCTCAAAAAACAACCCCGGCTGTCTAGTTTTCAGAAATGTGTGGGTTTGGTAGGTTTTCCTAGATAGCCGCCGAGCCTGGGGCCAAATACCCAGGTGACTCCCCTTGCAAAACCAGTTCGTTTTATGATAGGAAATTTATGGGTGATCCACGTAAGCCACACCTCCCTTGACTCCCCTGGGTGACTAGTTTTCAGAAATGTCTGGGCTTGGTAGGTTTCCCTAGATGGCCGCTGAGTCTGGGACCAAAAACGCAGGTGACCCCCTTGAAAAACCAGGTCGTTTTGTGATAGATAGGTGGGCACCTGAGTTTTTGGTCCCGGTTTGCAGACATCTAGGGGAACCTAAAAAACCCAGACATTTCTGAAAACTAGACACCCGTGGGAGTCCAGGGAGGTGTTGCTTGCGTTGATCCCCCAACATTTTCCTTCCAAGTATCCGCTCAGCGTTCCCCTCAGTCTCTCGATAAAAATTATACCTTACTTGTGTGGATGGGCCAAGTGCCTATGAAATGGAAGGGCCAAAAACGTGTAAAGATTGAGGAGGGCCCAAAGCGGGTCCAAAAAGGCCGTTTGTTTATGTAGGAAGCTGGCTCTGTATATACTATACCAAAATGAGGTATAGTGTGCACAGAGTCCAGTGGAACCCCAAAGGTAGGCAGAGGTAAAAGTAGATAGCACCTTACTCTCTATTTGTGGTAGTGTGGACGAGCAGTAAGGCTTTATCAGAGGGTAGTGTTAAGCATTTATTGTACACACTCAATCAGCAAATGATGTCACACACTCAAAGACTGAACTCAGACCAATTTTGTTTGTATAAAAATATTGTTAAGTTATTTTATTTCTAGAACCAAACCAAGCCTGGCACAGGTAAGTGAAATAAATGCTTTGCAAAATATTATGCAGTGTTTACAAGTGAATGCAAGTTCAAATGCAGTTGTTTGAACTACAGGTAAGTCAAGGTATTGAAATTACTGTACAGATTACTTTTTAGTTACTTTTTAGATTACTTTTTAAGTTACTTTTACTATTCAGTGTGATATGCCTAGATAAAAGGTAAGGAAAATCAGTTTTGCACAATTATAATTTTTCAGGTTTCCATACAAATCAACTCCACACAAAACATTTTTCAGAGAAAAACAGTCAATGGGTTCCTATGGAGAGAAATGAAGTTATCGGTTACCAGGTAAGTACTCGGTCTTTGGGGTTGAGTTTCTGGGGTTAGAACAAGGGTTCCCCCAGGTTCAAGGATGCACTCTCCTTACACCCTCAGCGGCACTAGGGCGGCCGGGTGCAGAGTGCTGAGGCCCAATGTTATTCAGTGGGGGATAGGGGGCCTCCGGTTGGTGACTGCTTACGAGCAGGCCACAGGGTTGTGAGAGCAAAGCTCCTAGTGTTAGGCTCAGGGCAAAGGGGGACTACCACTCTCCTAGTGGCTCCAGGGTTGGGGTCTCTGGCCTCAGTGTACAGTAGTCCCTCCTCCTAATAGACTCTGTGGGTACCACTGACATCTCCCTTTTCCTGTGAAGCAGCTTGCTGCCTCAGGCTTTCAAGAGTTGGACAGTCCTGCTGTCCAAGGCACAGCTCTTCCCTAGAGGTTCCCCCTGGGCCTAAGAGCTCAACCTGGTAAGGGTCAAGTTCCATAGGCTCCGTTCCCTCTGGGGCTTCCAAGTCCTCTCCCTGTGGAAAGGGGTCCTGAGTTTTGAGCTGTTCAGAAGCTGGTTCCCCAGCCTTCCTACCTTTCCTCTTGGAAGGTTGGGCCACTCTTTCAGGCTCCAACACTTCTTTTTCACCCTGCTTTCGGCTCTGTGCTCTTGTTTTCACACACACAATCTCAGGGATGTCCAGCATTGCTGCATGGGTTTTTAATTCTACCTCAGCCCATGCTGAGGTTTCCAGGTCATTACCAAGCAGACATGCAGCTGGGAGCTTTGGAGAGACCACAACCTGTTTCAGGCCAGTACCCCTCTCCCCCCCAGTCTAATGTCACCATAGCCATGGCATGGTTAGTGGTAACACTGTCATCTTTGGTGACTGGGTAAGTTCTCCCAATCAGGTATTGCTCTGGGGAAACCAGTGTATCTCTCACCATAGTGACACTGGCACCTGTAACCCTCAGGGCTTCTATCCTAGTCCCATTAATCCAGGGGTATTGCAAATATTTCTTTAAGTTGGGTGGCCACACAGCTAAAGTGGCAAACTTAACTTCCCCCTCTGTGACTAGAACTGCTTCAGGGTGAACCCTGATTTGCTATGGGCACACTGTTGATCCCATCTGGAGACTGACTACACCAGGAATAGCTGTAGGAGGACTAGGGGGCTTCTTGTTAGGACAAGCAGCATCTCCAGTTAAGTGTCCCAACTTCTTACAGTTGTTACACCAGGCCTTTAGGGGATCAAAGTTCTTTCCCTTGTACCTATTATTGGACTGGGAAGAGTTTTGGGACCCACCCCCCTGTGCAGGTTTTTGGGGCCCTTTTGAAGACTCAGGTTTTTTATCTTGAGAGTTCTCACCCCCTTTCCCCTGGGTAGGTTTTGTAACCCCTTTCTTTTGGTCACCCCCAGTGGTTGTTTTTGTTACCCTTGTCTTGACCCAATGGTCTGCTTTCTTTCCCAATTCTTGGGAGAAATTAGACCTAGGTCTACCAAATGCTGATGTAACTTTTCATTAGTGCAAATACTCAAAATATGTTCCTTCATAAACAAATTGTAAATGCCATTGAAATCATGCACATTATTTCCAGTTAACCAACCATCTAGTGACTTAACTGAGTAGTCAAGGAAGTCAATCCAGGATTGGTTTTGGGTTTTGTGAGCCCCCCTGAATCTAATTCTGTATTCCTCAGTTGTGAGTCTAAAGCCCTCAATCAGAGTTCTCTTCATGAGGTCATAAGACCCAGCATCTTCCCCTGTAAGGATCAGGAGTCTGTCCCTGCAGTTACCAGTGAACAGTTCCCAAATGAGTGCCCCCCAGTGTGTCTTCTTCACTTTTCTCATTTCACAGGCCCTCTCAAAGGCTGTGAACCATTTTGTGATATCATCACCCTCTTCATATTTGGGGACAATCCCTTTGGGGATTTTAGGATCATAAGATTACTCTTTATCCTTATTTAGTAAATTGCTACCACCTTTGATGGGTGCTAGGCCCATCTCTGCTCTCTCTTTCTCTAGAGCCAGGAGTCTAGTCTCTAGATCCAATCTTTAGGTCAACCTTGCTAGCAGGTTGTCCTCATTGAGGCTGTCCTCAATGTCATCAGTAGCACCTGATCCACCTGTGTGGGCTCTGGGTGCTGAGAGGTTTATTCTTGGAGTCAGGGGCACTGGGGCCCTTACTTCCTATGAAGTGGGGGAGGTTGGTTGTTAGCCTCATCTTCTCCCTCTACTTCTTCATCTGAGAGGTCTTTACCATTCTCAGAAGGATGGTCCTTAGCGTACCCTGCCAACAGCCCCTGGAGCTTTTGTTTGGAGGAGCGGGACCCCATGATTATATTTTTAAGTTTGCATAGAGACCTTAACTCCTTAAATGCTAAGTGGAGCTAAGGGGTGAGGTCGAGCTCCTCAACCTGGTCCTCTATGCCATTGTGGTTATCTTCACTAACAGCTGGGTTCTTGTTAAGAGACATTGTTAAAAAACGTCTAACCCCTAGCTAAAGTGAACTTTTATTTTTCTAAAATTCTAAAGTGACTTAACCAAGGCCCTAACAAGACTTTTAGTAATTTGGAAAAAATTGTCAATTAAAAAAATCTGAATTCTAAAGACAATTTAAGAGTTCTGTCATGTGATCAGGTGGTGACTAAGTTAGTCCAACAAATGCAAAGTTGTATGTCCCACCACTGATCCACCAATGTAGCAAGCTGGCTCTTTATATACTATACCAAAATGAGGTATAGTGTGCACAGAGTCCAGTGGAACCCCAAAGGTAGGCAGAGGTAAAAGTAGATAGCACCTTACTCTCTATTTGTGGTAGTGTGGGCGAGCAGTAAGGCTTTATTAGAGGGTAGTGTTAAGCATTTGTTGTACACACTCAATCAGCAAATGATGTCACACACTTAAAGACTGAACTCAGACCACTTTTGTTTGTATAAAAATATTGTTAAGTTATTTTATTTCTAGAACCAAGCCAAGCCTGGCACAGGCAAGTGAAATAAATGCTTTGCAAAATATTATGCAGTGTTTACAAGTGAATGCAAGTTCAAATGCAGTTGTTTGAATACAGGTAAATCAAGGTATTGAAATTACTGTACAGATTACTTTTTAGTTACTTTTTAGATTACTTTTTAAGTTACTTTTTCTACTTAGTGTGATATGCCTAGATACCACACTGGGACATTTCCTAGAGAAAAGGTAAGTAAAATCAGTTTTGCTCAGTTGTACTTTTTCAGGTTTCCATACAAATCAACTCCACACTTAGAACATTTTTCAGAGAAAAAAAGTCAATGGATTCTTATGGAGAGAAATGAAGTTATCGGGTACCAGGTAAGTACTCGGTCTTTGGGGTTGAGTTTCTGGGGTTAGAACAAGGGTTCCCCCAGGGTCAAGGATGCACTCTCCTTAAACCCTCAGCGGCACTAGGGCGGCCGGGTGCAGAGTGCTGAGGCCCAATGTTATCCAATGGGGGATAGGGGACCTCCGGTTGGTGACTGCTTACGAGCAGGCCACAGGGTTGTGAGAGCAAAGCTCCTAGTGTTAGGCTCAGGGCAAAGGGGGATCCGAGTTAGCACCCAAAGTACACCCGCAGCGGCACAGGGGTGGCTGGGTGCAGGGTGCTGTTTGGCGTCGGGTGCCCTGTTGATTTCAAAGGGGATTCTCCGGTTTCAACAAAGACTGCAGGCTCGGGGACGAAGATCTTCTGGAGGTGACCACCGGTTGGAGAGGTAAGTTGGGATGCCTGGGGATGCTGGGACACCGTCAGTTGGGCCACCCAAGGCCGTGGGGCTTCGAGTGCAGGGGTGTCTTTAGGCGTCAGGTTTCTCTCACCAGCTCCGGTCGCGGTCTGGGGGAGTCTCCAGAAAGAGGCTGCAGGCTTCGCTGGGAGATTTGAGGCAGGTCAGAGATCACCAGATCTCGGGTCAGGATGCCCGGGGAGACCTACTTGTGATGTTTGGCCACTCAAACTCGGGCCGTGGGCGATGGGTGCAGAGTGGTGCAGACTCGCGGAATTGGCCGGAGCCAGAGTCTGTGGGTGAACAAATCCGGTGTTCACGGGAGACAAAGTCTTTTCGGTGGAAGGCAGGGCAGGTCCTCGGGGTTCTTGAGGTTGCTGGCTGCAGGACACACCGGAGTTTCGCTTCTGCAGGTTCGAGGTGGGGACAGGCCGGTAGGGCTGGGGCCAAGTCAGTGGGCATCCTCCTCTTCTTAGCTTCAGCGCGGCTGTTCGATCCTTCTTCTTCTTTTCTTCTTGGTTGTTTCTTGTCTGAGGAGGCAAGGTTCGGGGTTGCCCCTAAATACTAAATTTAGGGGCGTTACAAGTAGGTAAAGGTTGGGACCAATGGGTCCCTTCGATTGGTGTGGGTACAACCCCTATTATGCCATCCTCCAGTGGGAGGGGGGCATATGCCTCACTCTAGTTGGCTGGGTCCCCCCATCTGCAAGATGGCGGGGACAGAGAGTTGTGTTTCACCTCGTTTCCCCCACCTGAGGGGTGGGATTGGCAAAGGTGGGCACACCTCCCTTCCTCACTTGGTTTTCTCGCTGATTCTCCTGCCCAAAGTGGGGGTCAGAACCGGTGGGGCCAGTTGCTGGAAGCAGCAATGGCCTGGGGAAGCTCACAAAGACGGCAAGCCTTTAAAGCTTCCCCTTCATGGACCCTGCACATCCTGGCGGAGGACGTTGGCACCACGTCCCAGGATGTGAATTGTTTCAGAGCCCCGAGAGCAGCAGGCTCTCGACCCAGGGGTCCAGAAACATGTCTGGTGGTGGCAGTTGGTGAGCAGCCACTCAGCCTGGACACTAGTGTTAGGTCGTTTTTCAGGGGGCATCTCTAAGATGCCCTCTGTGTGCAATTTTCATTAAATCCCACACTGGCATCAGTGTGGGTTTAATGTGCTGAGAAGTTTGATACCAAACTTCCCAGTTTTCAGCAAAGCCATTATGGTAAAGTGGAGTTCGTAATGACAAACTCCCAGCACCATATACTCTTAATGGCATTACTGCACTTACAATGTCTAAGAATTGACTTAGACACTGTAGGGGTACAGGGCTCATGCACCTGTACCCTCACCACTGGTATAGTGCACCCAGCTAGAGGGGTGGCTAACCTATGCCAGGGCAGTGGGTTGTAGGCATGGCACACAGGGATGTGTGCCATGTCGACTCTTCACTTTGTTCTGCACCAAAACACGCAGCCTGCAAAGGCAGTGTGTGTGTGAAAGGTACAGGGCCTCTAAGGGTGGCACAATAAGTGATACAGCCCTTAGAGGCCTTCCCTGGCCACAGTGCCATTGGTACCTGTGCTACCATTTACAAGGGACTGACCTGTGACCAAAGAGTGCCAATTGGGTTTTGTTTTCAATGCAGTTTTAGGGAAAGAACATAGGCCCTGGGTACCTGTTTGGCAGGAACCCAGGGCACACTCAGTCAAAGCACATCAGCAGTTCAGCAAAAGGTGGGGGCAACCATGCAAAAAGAGGGCACTTTCTTACAGTTTATACTTTTTTAGGCTGACGCTACTTTGGGCACCGACACAAGTGAGGTATCATTTTTCTCGGGAGACCAAGGGTAATGCTGGGTAGTAGGAAATTTGTGCCTGCGCGGTGATCCTACAACTTACCCACACAGAAATGTGAAGAAAATGTGACTTTGTAAGTAAATTTGAGGTTTGCGGGGGATTCTGGGTAAGAGAACACTGGTAGATCCATGCAAGCCACACTGCCAGCCAAGAGCCAGTACACGCACACCACCATCCACGCACACCACCAGCCAAGCACCATCCACGCATACTGCCAGCCAAGTGCCATCCACACACACTGCCAGCCAAGCGCCATCCATGCACACCACCCACCAAGCGCCATCCACGTACACCGCCAGCCAAATGCTACCAAAGCACACAGTCAGCCAAGCAATATCCACGCACACCGCCAGCCAAGCGCCACCCACGCACTCCACCAGCCAAGCACCATCCCCACACACCGCCAGCCAAGCAGGGCCGGAATGGGAACAGTAACCAGCCCTGGCAGATGGCAGCTCGACCGGCCCTGGGTGAGGGGGCGTACTTGTAAAAAGCACAGCTCCCGCTTTTGTTACTGGGGCGCGATATTGCAGCACTGCTGCAAAACTGACCCCCAGTGACAAAACCGCCCCCAAGGCCCGAAAACCAGCCCCCACCCCTCCAGCCCACTGGGGAAACACCCAGTGCCTGCTACGGCCAGTCCGGCCCTTCAGCCAGCACCATCCATGCTCACAGCCAGCCAAGCACCAGTCCAATGTACAGCGCCAGCCAAGCGCCAATCTACACACACCGTCATCAAGCGCGAGTCCACCCACACCATTAGCCAAGTGCAGGTCCACACACACCACCAGCAAAATGCCAGCCAAAGGTCAGTACATGCAGACCGTCAGCCAAACTCCAGTTTACACACACACAAACTCTCCCTGGTTTCTAGTGGTTTTCTACCCCTGCTAGGGTGCAGATGAGAAAAAAAATATCACTGAAACAGCCAAAATGTGTGCCTAAAAAAAAGAGACCGACCCTTGCCTATGGGGCTTCTCACTGGCATGCCCATAAACATATCCCTGGTGCCTAGTGGGCTTTCTCCTTCCGGGGGGCAGAAAGCCTTTTTTAGCAGTGGGGGCATTAGCATGTCCATTCTCGGCAGCCCCCACCCCTACGTATAAAAAAAACAACAAAATCCCTGGTGCCCAGTGGGATTTCTGCCTCCCCGGGGTCAGATTAGGGTTCTATTGCCCCCATCTTCCTCCCGGGGGAGGCAGAAAGACTAGCTATTTTTTATGGGGGCATGCCCATTTTGGGCAGCCCCCACCACCACGTATAAAAAAACCAATACCTGGTGCCTAGTGGGCTTTCTGCCCCCCGAGGGGCATATCAGGGGCAATTGCCCCATATTCCTCCTAGGGGGGGGGCAGAAAGACTGTGGAATTGTTTTTTTGGGGGGGGTTGCATTGGCATACACATTTTGGGCAGCCCCCACCCCTATATAAATAAAAATAGAAAATCCCTAGTGCTTAGTGTGCTTTCTGCCCCCCCCGGGGGGCAGATAGGGGGCTATATTCCCCATCTGGCTCCCAGGGGAGGCATAAACACTGTGGAATTTTTTGGGGGGTGGGGGCATTGGAATGCCCATTTTGGGCAGCCCCCACCCCTACGTATAAATAAAAAACAATCCCTGGTGCTTAGTGGGGTTTCTGCCCCCCCAGGGGTCAGATCAGGGGCTATTGCCCCCATCAGCCTCCCAGGGGGGTCAGAAAGACTGTGGAATTAGGCGGGGTGGGGGCATTGTCATTCCCATCAGGGGTAGCCCCCACCCCAAAATGTACAAAAAAAATCCCTGGTGGCTAGTGCACTTTCTGCCCCCCCGTAGGGGCAGATTGGGGGGCTACTGCCCCTATCTGCCCCCCAGAGGGAACAGAAATACTGTGGAATTAGGCAGGGTGGGGGCATTGGAATGCCCATCTCGGGCAGCCCCCACCCCTACATATAAATAAAAAACAATCCCAGGTGCCTAGTGGGCTTTCTGCCCCCCTGAGGGGCAGATCGGGGGCTATTGCCCACATCTGCCAGAAGGGGGAGAAGAAAGACCCTGGAATTAGGTGGGGGTGGGGGCATTGGCATGCCCATCTCGGGCAGCCCCCACGCCAAAATGTACTAAAAAAAAATCCCTGATGGCTAGTGCGCTTTCTGCCCCCCTGGGGGGCAGATTGGGGGCTATTGCCCCTATATGCCCCCAGGGGACAGAAAGACTGTGGAATTAGGTTGGGGTGGGGGCATTGGCATGCCCATCTCGGGCAGCCCTCACCTCAAAATATGCTAACCACAAAAAATCCCTGGAGGCTAGTGCGCTTTCTGCCCCTGAGGGGCAGATCGGGGGCTATTGCCCACATCTGCCAGAAGGGGGAGAAGAAAGACCCTGGAATTAGGTGGGGGTGGGGGCATTGGCATGCCCATCTCGGGCAGCCCCCACGCCAAAATGTACTAAAATAAAATCCCTGATGGCTAGTGCGCTTTCTGCCCCCCTGGGGGGCAGATTGGGGGCTATTGCCCCTATATGCCCCCAGGGGACAGAAAGACTGTGGAATTAGGTTGGGGTGGGGGCATTGGCATGCCCATCTCGGGCAGCCCTCACCCCAAAATATGCTAACCACAAAAAATCCCTGGAGGCTAGTGCGCTTTCTGCAGCCCCCTGGGGGGGCAGATTGGGGGCTATTGCCCCATCTGCCTCCCAGGGGGGCAGAAAGACTGTTTGTGCCAACAATAATGGGGGGAGCAAAAGTCCTTGCCCGAGGGGCCGCTCCCCCCTCCCTGGTGCCTAGTGGATGGATCTCTGCTTGGGGATCGCCCTCCTGAGGCAATCCTCAAGCAGGGATCCACTAGGGAGTGGTACCAGTGGAAAGGGGAGATTCTCCCCTTTCCAATGATACCTCTCCCATCTGCCTCGGTGCTCAGGGGGCTGTGAAAGCCCCTTGAACAGCGAGGCAGTGAAACTGAAACTGAGTTTCAGTTCTCCGAAATGACATCAGCGCGACGTGCGCGCCAACCGTCATTTCAGACAAATGATCAGAACACCCTCGGGATCTGGCGTAGCTCTTCCCCAGCTCCCGAGGGTGTTTTGACAAAAAGGAAATCCCTCTGGTGCCCGCACTAGAGGGATTTCCTGAGGGATTTCCTGTGCCATGTGCGCGGGCGGCCGGGAGCTGTCTAACGCACATGAGCACTGGTGCGTCGGATGGCTCCCAGTCGTCCAACGCACCGAAGGGGTTAAGGGTTCTTACCTAGATGGGATGCATCGCCAAATACTAATATATAATATTCATACTTATGTGAGTGGGACTCCTTTAGCAAACAGCCCTTCTCTTCCTTCAAATGGTAAATGAGTGCTTGCACAGGAACTTTAAAGGCATGTGCTGCTTTTGACTGGAAGCAAATCATACTTTTTTTGACATCTCGAAATTAACTACAGAGCACAACACTATAACATAACACATCGGAAAAGAACAACACAACAAATACATAACAGGGAATAGCACAGCACAACAAAAAATCAAACAAAAACAACATAACCATAATCAAAAACAACGCAAAACCCCAACATAGCAAGACAAGCTAGAAGCTTATGACAACACAAAAATACAACTGAACAACGTAGCACAAAAATACATTGGCACAGCACAACATTTCAAAATGGCATAATCAACAGAGTAATAGCATGACTGAACACAAGTGCAGAAATGCTCTACACAACAAATAAAACAATAGCAGACATTTATCAAAGCCCAACAATGTGCTATGAAGAAACACAACACAACAAAACAAAACATAAGTGCAACCCCAGCACACAACGACACCACACCACAGCTCTAGAAAACAAAAACACAACAAAACAAAGCATAACATTTACAAATTGGTGTGAGAGTGTTGTTTTGTGTTGATGTGTTGCTGTGTTATGTTCTTGTGTTGGTGTGATATGTTGATATGCTGCGTCATATTGGTGTGTTGTTGCATTGTTGAGTTGTGTTTTCATTCTGTTAATATTTAGTTCCATTTTGTTGGTGTGTTGTTTTGTGTTGTTTATTTGTTGTCTTATTGTTATATAATTGTCTTGTGGTGGTGTATTATTGTGTAGTAGTCCTTTTATTGTGTTGTGTTATAATAATGGATTTTAGTGTTGTGGTGTTTGTGTACCTCAAATGCAATCTGCCAGTTTTAATATGGACAAATAGTCTTGTCCACTGTATATGCACAAAGCCCTCTCTTCCTCATGGGAAACGGCCTTTACAATGCGGGCAGAGCCACGCGTGCCGTTTTCCCGCAAGCTTAACCACGCATGCTTTAATCATGCATATGCCTTAACCACGCATATGAGTGGTTAAGGCAGTGCATGGTCTAGATGCCGGGATGGGCGGGCCCAGGAGCAGGAAGGATCGAGAGAGGACGCGGTGAAGTAAGTGGGGCTGGGGCCAGGTTTTGGGGGGGTAGTGGGTAGTTTTTAAGGGTTGGGAGGTCGTTTTTAGGACTCGGGTAGTTTTTTGGGCTGGGGGTCGGGTAGTTTTTAAGGCTCGGGTGTCAGGGTAGTGCTTAGGGCTCGGGGTTGGCGTATTGTTTAGGGCTCAGGGGGGTCACGATAGTGTTTAGGATCTGGGGTCGGGGTAGTTTATCGGGCTCAGGGGGGGTCGGGGTAGTGTTAGGGCTCAGGGGGTCGGGCAGTGTTTAGGACTCAGGGGTCGGGTAGTGTTTAACGCTTTGGGGGTCGGGCAGTGTTTAGGGCTCAGGGGGGTCGGGTAGTGTTTAGGGCTCAAGTGGGCTCGGGTAGTGCTTAGGGCTCAGGGGGGTCAGGTAGTGTTTAGGGCTCACGAGGAGGGTTGGGGTAGTGTTTAGGGCTTGGGGTTTGAGGTCGTTTTTAGGGCTCAGGGGGGTTGGGTAGTTTTGGGCTGGGGTTGGGGTGTGATCTTTACCACACATCCCTTTAACACTCATGCCTTTACCATGAAATTGAGTGGTAAAGGCATGTGTGGTAAAGGCATATGTGGTAAAGGAATGTGTTGTTTAGACTCATTTGTTGTTGGGGCCGTGCAGTAGAGGCACAAGTGGTTTAGCCATGCATGCCTCTGTCATACAACCCTCCTTACCAGGTAGCACCTATAATAGCTCCAGCAAGTAATGTTTTGTGATTGAGCCCTATCAGTGAAGTATAAGTGAGCTCAGGGTTATTTGCAAGGATTTTAAGGAGTAGAAATGCATCCCTGACAGCGCAAACATGAGGCATTTTTAAATCCTTTTTTTCTTGTGTTGTTTGTGCAATAAACACCATATTTGGAGAACTAGCCATCTGTTCTGTAGGTGGTGCGCTCAAATGCCCATGATTGGAAGTGGGGTTACTCCCACTGGACAGCTTCATAGTAATTTCCTTAAACTACATTCTCATCACTTCCTTCATCAGTTCCTACATCACTACTGGGGCTACCAGTTTTATGGTGCTTATTTTTTAACCTTCCCCGTCTGTATTTATTCATACGTATTTATTTGCTAATTGTATCTGTATTTATCCATATTTATTTTGTGTTTTGTGAAAAAAAGAAGCTGCAACTTGTATATTTCCACTTTTATTCAACTGATAGGAGCACACTCACTCTTGGATGCTTTATGGGTATTAGTGATATAAATAGACATATACAATGCATCACTCATATGCAATAATTTAATTTGAAAATATTAGCTTTATAGCATAAGCATATGTACATATGCAGCTATTTAAATCTCCATTTGAAAACCAGGCCCTTTCTTTAACTCTCCTATCAGTCTGTGTGGAATCATAGTAAGAGCGATCTCAGTGGTAGGCAGGTACATCCAGTGTCGTCTTAAAGATTTTTGGACCCCGGGCAAGACATATTTTGAGGCCCCTGTTCATAACAAATTTGAATTTTATTACCCACTCCTGTACTTTTTGTAGGCGGCAGGATGGTAAACAAATTTTCGGAAATGGGTTTCATACAGTAGCACTTGAAATATGTTTTACAGAGGACCTCAAAAATCCTTAAAATGACATTAGGCAAAGAGAGACAGAGATAGAGGTGGGCAGACAGAAGAAGAAAGGTTTAGATATAGACAGAGACAGAGGTAAGTTAGAGAGAGAGATAACGTTTACTTCCCCAGGAGCCCCTTGGAAAGAGGGGGCCCTAGGCAATTGCCCACTTTGCCCAGGCCTTAAAATGTCTCTATCAGAGCATCTTTACCAAAGCACTTCAGTCACAGTCTCTTGTTAACTGCCCATATCTCAAACAATAGCTCCCAAAATGTTCCAAAATCCATCGAGGATGGATAAGGGGCTTTACCTGTGGTGACACGTGGTGTTGGTGTCTGTCTGAGTAAAGTGTCAAAGGTCAGGCATTGGTGCAAATTGGAATCAAAGTTGCCTGTTGAAACGGTTTAAAAGAACCTCCGTCCAAGTGGTTGGATAGTGATGCTGATCGGGGGATTTAAGCAAAAAGAGACAGGACCTTCTTGGGACGCGTACAGGTAATTGGTTGCCCCAATGCATTGGTGCTCACACAAGTTGTTGAGGTGCAGAAGACTTTGTTGAATGAGCTCCACACATATCTGAAGAAACAATAACATAGTCACTCGACGTGTTGAGATGCGAATGAGAGTTCTGATGGTCACCAGTGTGAAATATTAGTAAGAACAGACCTGTTGTAAACATAGGCTGATAGGTTCAGCATCTCCTTGATTAAAAACATCTCAACAACAGACTCCAGTCAACTACGCATATTTCAAACAATAGCTCCCAGAAACAGTTCTGGAATCCATTCAGGTGACAGCCCCTGCAGTGGAAGGGGGAGGGTTCAAGTGCACACACATCAACAGCCAGCAGAGTAATTGGTCTGGCAGGCATGATTGATAACATCTCTTGACTGTGGTCCCTGTTGGGCTTGTAGCTATACGGTACTTGTGATCTCCGAGGTGCTGGAGTCCTGTTATAATGAATACCTTCAGTAGCCAAGGTGTAGATTAAGGATGAAGGTTTATTGTTCTTAGTTCTTTGGATGGTCTTGTAGTAGATCTGTATTTAGCCCCACCAGGAGCAGCCTCCCTGCTGCCCAGCCCATACTCCAACTGGCACTCCACATCACAGGCATCCTCACATTCCATTACATCACCATGTGCACCAACATTCCACACAGCACATTCACACTGGCTAAGCTACAGGGGCAGAGAAACAGGAAAGATGCATTATACCATAAACCAGATACAACACATCTTCCCCCTTTACAGAACACATATAATATTGTGAATACAAGAAGGAAGCATAGAATTACAGAAAGAAACTTGCATGTGAAACTGCTGCAATCGCATAATGAAAACACAACACATATTATAAGAGGGCATGCATAAACAATACATAATTAGATAAAATGCAAAGAAAACATTGCAATATGTGAGATGTAAACATTGCATTAAATATACCAAAAGTGACACACAACTCTCCCCTTTGCAAAGCAAGGGAAAAATAACAACAAGAAATGCAAGATAGCAAAGATGCTCTTAATTAAAAGTAAATCTTGCAAACTAAAAGGGCTGAACATGGAACAAAACAGTCCAAAAATAACATCCAAATAAGGAAGGAAACATATATGATAATACATATTTCCCTCCACACGCGTACCAATTCTAACGCACACACCAAGCAGACGCATACGAACAAACATGACGCTCCGAGTTACCACCACAACACACCAGCTAGCCAGACTGGCATGAAAATGAGAAATAACACATAACACCAACCATAAAAGTAAGAGACACAACCTCAAAGACGAAACAATGTACTCCCAAAAATAATACACCACACAGGAATCTCCAACTCACACACGCAAACGACAACCACTGAACCAGACAAGAAAGCAATGGGTGAATTACACCCAACACATCATCACTGAGGATAGGGCATCTAGTGAAAATCAAAGTATGGGTGAACTTCACCCCACTAGTGTATCAACAATCAGTAAAAGCAAAGAACGGGTGCACTACACCTCACTAGTGTAAACAATAGTAAAAGCAAGGAATGGGTGAGCTACACCCCACAAGTGTATCAACATGTAGTAAAAAAAATTAATGGGTGAACTTCACCCCACTAGTGCATCAGCAAGCAGTAAAAGAAAAGAACGGGTGAACTACACCCCACTTGTGTATCAACGAACCCTACAATTAAAACCAACATGACAATAAATAAGTGCAGACTCCACGCACTAGAACATTGTGCAACAGTGGAAACGCACACTGTCACAAGAAGTACAAAAAACAACAGACACAAAAATAAAATACTCTACCCAAAAGCACACTAAGAGGAAAATTGTAGAAATAAACCACACAAGCAAGTAGTAGAATATAAAACCCCAACGTGACAATAACAAGTGCAGGAATCACGCACAAGAACTCTTGCGCACAGATAAAAAGCACACTATCACAGAAACATTAACACACAGCAGAATCACAGAAAAATTCCCATGCACAAGAAAACTTGCATACCAAATACTGAAAACTAAACTAAAGTGAAGGAAAAACATTGGAGAACGAGTCCACGCACAAGATTTTGCGCACAGGCAGAACATAACACTATCATTGGAAGACCTAGGAAGTAGCAGAAGACACAAGCAAATTTTCATGCATCAATAACAAAACAAACCCATAAGACAGTAATAAAAGTGATAATTCCACGCACAAAACTCTTGCGCACAGGTACAATGAACCTTTTAAAATAGCAAGTTCCAAATAATAACTCCCACGCATGGGAAGCTTGCATACCAACTGTAAAAGAAACCAACTTAAAGCATAGAACATTTCAAAATAAGTCAGTATAAATATAACCACTCTCAATGCAGGACACAGTATTTATTTATTTGATGAGTTTTATATAGCGCTGGCTAGACCCGAAGGTATCAGAGCGCTTTACATAAGGAAACAGCAAGTTGCAAGTTACAAAACAGTAAAACAGTAAGGCATTGAACATTAGAAATAAAAACAGCATTAAGAAGCTGGTGCTTCACTCTAGTGAGCGACTCCTCATCCAAAGTCCCTCTCAAATTTCAGGTATCTGAAAATGTTGACCAAAATAGCTCTACTAATAGAAAAACTGCAAGCCCCGTTACTGCTGTAAAATTGAGAAATGTCAATGGCAAAATCCAATAAATTCAGGCGTTCCTCTGGATACACGATGACATTACGCGTAGCGAGAGATGAAAAGTACAGAGACAAAATATCCAGCACCGTTATCAAAATAAAGGTGAAAAAACAAATCCCATTAAGAGGAACAGTTCAAAAAGTAAGCATGAGGTGATAGAAAATAGCAATGTACACACCATAGCCTCTCTGAGATCATACGGCAGTCGGACGAAGCAAAAAGGAACTTCTCTTTAATTGTATGGCCTCAACACACTTGACGCTCCTCCCGTTCCACAAACGTCTTGCCACGCCAACTTCCGAGAAAGGTGATAGCAGGGAAGAATACAAAATTTTCCAGCTATCGCGACAAGAATTTTAGATTCTATTAAGGATACGGAGGCGATGATTATGCTGTCTCAATTTCTTTACTAACTCACAGCAGCCAATGAGAATAAAGTAACGTTTGTAAAAAAAACTTCATTTCCCATGAGGTTTAGAACCACGCCTCTTCAAACAACCAATAGTAACACATTACAATATACAAAATAGTGAGGCACCATCTTGGCTTCCTCTTTCTTTGCAAACCAGTCCTTAGGTGTCCAATAAACAAGTGACAGTCTTGACTCTCAACGGAGAGTAATAACAGCAGGTCCAATTCTCAACGGAGAACACGATCCAAGAATCCTGGGACAACAGTCATCCTCCAACAACGAGGTGATCCGTGCCAGGGAATGGCAGAACACTAATTCTGTTTTGGAATCGGTTCCTGAAAACAGAAACAAGTTTGAAAATAGGGAACCCAAAAGGTGTAATATTTCAGGGTGGGTATAACATTTCCTAAATACATATCTTACAACATGACAGTTGACTTCTTACCTGTCCCAACGGGTGGGATAATCCTCGCCTCCGTGTCCTTAATAGAATCAAAAATTCTTGTCGCGATAGCTGGAAAATTTTGTATTCTATGGCAGGACCGGAGGCTTCAGATTATGCTGGTTCAAAGCTCACCAACAACAACAGATGAAACATGCGAGATAGGTTTATAATAAAACACCTTAAACATGGAATCGGAAGACCAATCTGCAGCTTTCAAGATGTCTTCTAATCGAGACCCCAACATATATGCTTTAGAGGCCATAGCGCCTCTGGCGGAATGAGCACCATACACAGAAATGTCAATCCCTGATTCCGACATAACCCATCTGACTCACCGCGCCAAAGTGGCTGCTGAAACTGGTCGGAAGGGTTTTTGGATTGCTAACAACAGTTGACCCAAAGGTTCGGTCCTATGCGCTAATGTCCGCTCCTCATAAGCTTTTAAACATTGTAAAACACATAATTTATCATTGTGTGGAAAGGCAGGATAGTCAACCGAACGTGACATAGTTTTGGTCCGTCTCGAGATGATGAAAGATACACCCTGTGGAGAGAACATCCTTCCTGCTAAATCTAAAGCACGCACATCAGAAACTCTGCGACAGGAGATCAAGCACAATAGCATTGTAAGCTTGGCTGATAACTGTTTTAATGATAAGTCCTTGTTATCTGGCCACGATTCTAATAAGGACAAAACTTTAGAAACGTCCCACAACGTAGTATATCTGGGCCGAGGCGGCCTAGCCACCCTAATGCCCTTGAGCAATTTACACACCAGGGGATGCATCCCCACCGGTTTACCGTCAATGAGATTGTGTCCAGCTGAAAGCGCTGACCTAAAGTTATTAACAGACCTATATGAAAGACCAGATTCAGCACATTCTGACAAGAAATGTAATACTTCCTTTACATCTGATCCCACGGGATCCACTTGCCGTTGAAGGCACCAACCCATCTATCGCTTCCATGAAGCTGAATACCGTTTGCGGGTGGATGGAGCCCAAGCTTGTTGTATAAAGTCGGCAGCCGCCGTTGAAAGGCCCTCAATACGCTCATGTCTCCTGAGAGCGTCCAGACCATGAGGGATAATTGGTTCTGCAGGACCAGCGGATGAGGAGCCCCCACTGGGTCCTGGAGAAGCATCGGAAACACCGGAAGCTGAAAGGGTAATTCCACTGATAACTCCAATAGTGTCGGAAACCAAGACTGAGTCTTCCACAAGGGTGTGACCAACACTACAGTCGCCCTTTCCCGACGGATCTGGGCCGCCACTCTCGGGATCAGAGAAAAAGGGGGGAAGGCATAGTTCCTCTGCGGCCCCCAATGTTGAAGGAACACATCCGTTCCCATTGCCATCGGGTCCGGTCTCCAACTGAAAAATTGTGGGAGGTGTGCATTGAGGCGAGAGGCAAAGAGGTCTATCATGCAGGGACCTCGCATACCCATGATCTCTACAAACAAGGAAGGGTGAAGCCTCCAGTCGCTGTAATCCCTCAGGAAACTGGAATTCCAATCCGCTACCTGTTTGAGTTTGCCAGGCAGATATTCCGCTATCACACTGATCTTGTGATCCAGGCAAAAATGCCAAAACTCTTTCACAATGTTGGCCAACATCCGGGATCTCGTCCCCCCTAGGCGATTGATGTATTACACCGCTGAAACATTGTCCATCCTGAGGAGGATGCAACAATTGCTCTTCAGCGGGGAGATCGATTTTATGGCAAAGGAACCTGCTAACAGTTCCAGGCAATTGATGTGCAACTTTAACTCGTCGGCGGACCAACGTCCGCTGGTGGCAAAGTCTCCACATCGAGTGCCCCAACCCCATCGGCTGGCATCGGACTCTATTATGACGTCCGGGGAGGCGCCAAAAATAGCTCTTCCGTTCCAAGCCGCCATGTGCTCTAACCACCACAGAAGCTCTTCCCGAGCGTTTGGGGACAGAGGAATCAGATGGTCGTAAGAAAAACTTTTTTGTAGATAGTAAATCTTGAAGCGCTGCAAGGCCCTGTAGTGGAGGTGACCTGGAAAGATGGCCTGGATGGAGGACGCCAGAAGGCCCACACTCCTCGCTAAGACTCGTGACGAGATCATCTGTTTGGACAGTGTGGAGTTGATCTCTCTCTTGATGGATCTGATTTTGGTCATGGGCAGAAGCAACTGGGCCGAAATTGAATTTATCTGAAACCCCAGAAACTCTATCTGTTGATTTGGAATGATCATGGACTTCTTGGTATTTATCACAAAACCTAATTCCTGTAACAGTGACATTGTCCACTCCAAGTGAGTGAGGAGAAGGTTCCGATCTTGTGGCAGAAGCAGCATATCGTCGAGATAGACGATCAGGCGCACTCCCATTTCTCGCAGGCGAGTTACCACCGGTTTTAACAGCTTGGTAAACACCCAAGGCGCTGAGGACAGGCCGAAGGGTAGTGTGCGATACCGGTACCATTGCCCTTTCCAGTAGAATTGAAGGAATTTCTGATGAGAAGGGCAAATGGGGACCGTGAGGTAGGCATGCTTTAGATCCAGGCGGACCATCCAGTCCCGTTCTAACAGAAGGTCTCTCAGTAGATAGATCCCTTCCATCTAGAAATGCCTGTACACTATAAAAGGGTTGAACTCCCTGAGATTTAGAACTAATCTCTGGCCTCCTCCCTTCTTTTGCACCAGGAAAACGTTGATGCAAAACCCATCGGGGATGAAGGGCCCTACGGCAATAGCTTGCTTGGCCAAAAGCTCCTGAAGCTCGGAATCTATAAAAACTTGCTCTTGTAGGGAAAAAAGGAGAGGTCGGGGAGGGGCCATCTGACAGGGGGAATCTACTAGCTCTATCTGATACCCTTGTACCGTGTGGAGAATCCACGCATCTGTGGTTAGACGTGTCCAGTTCACTACAAAATGTACCAGTCTGCCCCCGAGGGGGATCATAGGAGACAGATGGGGACTTACCAGATGACTGGGCATCGAAGTTCTTGTAACCCCTGTTGACACCTCTGTTGAATCGGCCACGGAAGCCGCGGGACCTTGAGGGGTAGAAGCCCGCTTGGTCTGGCTCCTGGGTATACCCCCTGCGCCCAGGGGCGAAACCTCGCTGAGGACTGGGGTTGACGTAGCGGCCGGTCGAGCGTCCCCTGCCACGACCGGCCCTGCCAGAGACCTGGTGGAAGACTCTTTTAAGCGAAGACTGGGATTTATCTAAGGAAGCAAAGGTACTGACAAATGTTGCTATGTCCTTGACAAAGCGTTCGCCAAATAATTGCCCCTCAGCCAGAGGGCCTGGTTCTGCCGCTGCCAACTCCACAAGTTGCGGGTCGATTCTCAAAAGGACGGATTTGCGTCGTTCAGAGAGGGCGCAGTTGGCGTTGCCAAGGAGGCAAATCGCTCTCTGGGTCCACCCAGCGAGGACCTCCGGATGAATAGCAGCTCCGGTCTCTTGAGCCTGCAGGGTTAGTTCAAGGATTTTTGCTAGGGGGCGCGCAACATCCAACACCTTGTCTTGACACGCCCGAAGGGCACGATCTATGCCCTTTTTGGGGTCTTTCTTGTATTTTTTCAAAAAGGTGGTCATTGAGGAATCAATATCAGGGGTAACTGCCACTTTATGCGCCAGATCAGGACGGGGACATTCGGATCTTAGGCGGGCTCTAACATCTTTGTCAAAACTTTTCCTAAGATGGGTTTGCATATACTCTGCTACCGCTGGGGGGGGAGCCCAGTCAGCGGAGTGGGGGTGGACCATGTCAGAAGGATCAAAAGAAAAGGGTGAAGGGTGGACGGGCGAGGAAGAGTGTTTGCGCTTCTTGGCGCGTTTGCGTGGCTTGGACTCTTGGGAAGAGTCGGTGTCCGTGCCAGCGTCAGTGGTAGTGTCTGGGACCGGGCTCGGGGGGGCAGGAGAGGGGGCAGGGATGTCATCTTGGGTTTGTTCTTTAGATTTGCATAAAGAGGAATAAACCTTAACGTGAGGCCAGGGAAGTCCAGTAGGTTCGGGGACGGGGAGGGGGGGAGGATTATGAGTACCAGAGGGAGTAGGGTTACCTGCCAACAGTTGTTCTAAACGCTGGGAAATAGGTAAAAGGGCGGAGGAGAGGACCTTGTCCAGCTTGGCATCCAATTTCTTATCAATAATATCCTCCATAGATTCATCATAGTAGTACCCTTCCCCCTCAGGGTCATCACAAGCAGCCACCTCCTCCTCGTAGACTTCGCAGTCTGACATATCAGTAAATCAATAAGATTAGGACAGTCTCAAATCCCCAGAGGGAAGCTCAATTATACAGCCCACAAGCTCTCAAGAACTCAGGCGTTGGTCGGGAGCAAAGCTGGGGCAGAGGGGGCCACACAGGTACCAAAAGATCCCCGGCCGATAGGACTAATGGAGGGTGTAAAACCCTGATTGCCTAATCGGTCTCAGGGTTTTCCAAAAATTATTACTTGCCACTTCTGGGCTTGCAAGGGTTAAACACTTTAGTGTCTTTCAATGTGCATGAAAAACGCTGCCTAAAATCAGGGCCCGGTACCGGCTCCACCTACTGCCTGCCGCGTGAAGTTCCCTGATTAAGCCCGGGAGAGGCGTCACAACCAGCTTACAGGATCGGGGCCGCACGCGTGCACTGATGCGTGCAGGCTCCCGAGACGCACGCAGGATTCCCAGTCGGGTTCAGGCGTGCGCCTCGCTCCCTCGGGGGGGGCCAATCCCGGGCAGCGCGCCACCAGCAGCCACCGCACAACTTGCACTGCGAGTCGGAAGCGGTAAGGGGGAAAAAGGAGAAAAACGAAGAGGAAATAACGGGCTAATACAGCGCAACACGCGCTGAGAATAAATTTAACAAAGGGGTGAGATCGCGCGCGCGGCGAGCATTAACTACACATACACACAGAAAAATTGGCATGTACCATAGGCATCAAACTGCATTAAATATTCATATCAATCAATGAAACAAGAATCGCAGTAGAAAATAGGATCAAAATAATGAGGCACTTATCTTGACTGCGGAGCAGCAAAGAAAGAGGAAGCCAAGATGGTGCCTCACTATTTTGTATATTGTAATGTGTTACTATTGGTTGTTTGAAGAGGCGAGGTTCAAAGCCTCATGGGAAATGAAGTTTTTTTTACAAATGTTACTTTATTCTCATTGGCTGCTGTGAGTCAGTAAAGAAATTGAGACAGCATAATCTAAGCCTCCGGTCCTGCCATAGAATCCGGGCTGGTGCTGGAAAACTTGTTCCAAATCAAGATGGCGGCATGCACTAAAATGCGTGTTGTGTGGCTCCAGGCACAGGCATGCACTAACGTTGAAGCCCAGCACACGCAGCAGAAATGAAAGGTGGAGACGCCATCGATCCTCTCGCTAATACTTCTTGCGTCCCCAAGAGAACAATGAAGAGTAATGCACGCTGAGCTCTCCGCAGTAGAATTGCGCGACCCAGTGGACATGGTAAGGGATGCGCGAGCCGCGGCCCGTACAATTATCTCACGCCCCATTTAAATGTCGCACACCAGTAACGGCACAGCCGCTTGACCCGATCCAAAGTAGACAACAGTGCCGGGAAGGACTACACAAAGAGAAGCAAGGCACTCACACTGAATAGCTCACCAATAGTGCCGAAAATCTTCGCATGTATTGATGTTAAACTGACAGGCAAACAGAAGCAGACCCTGCTGGTGGGCTGTCCGATGAGACAGGACACTGGTGGGGCTGCAGGGCGGTCAGTAAACTCAAGTCCTTGATAAAATGCATGCAGGCTCGTGATTTAATTCCCAAGACATTGCTTCAGTAATGTTTCCTTATAAATGCTTAGAGATGATCCTCATGCGTAGTTTCTGTAGAATATACTCCAAATCGTCGCCAAAATGTTGTAATGAATTAGTTCAGTAGCCGAGGTGTAGATTAACCCCTTCGGTGCTTATGACGAGACCAGCTCGTCATGAGTCACAGTGGAGCTGTGCTCATGACGAGCTGGTCTCGTCATAACAGGTGCGCACCGCCCACGCGTGATTAATTCCCCGCCAGTGCGGGAGAATTAGTGAGTGGGCGGAGTTTGTGGCGAGACCAGCTCGTCATGAGCACAGCTCCACTGTGACTCATGACGAGCTGGTCTCATCCACGAGCACCTGTGACGCCGCATTCACCCCCGCCCCCGTGCCCGCGGGGAATTACCCCGCAGCGAAGGGGTTAAGGATGAAGGTTTATTGTTCTTAGTTCTTAGGATGGTCTTGTAGTAGATCTGTATTTAGCCCCACCAGGAGCAGCCTCCCTGCTGCTCAGCCCATACTCCAACTGGCACTCCACATCCAGGCATCCTCACATTCCATTACATCACCATGCACACCAACATTCCACACGGTACATTCACACTGGCTGAGCTACAGGGGCAGAGAAACAGGAAAGACGTATTGTACCATAAACCAGATACAACAAGTCCCCATCACTGGGAAATAGGTGAATGTTACCTTCTTCTCTGCCTGTGTTGATGGCTTTGCATGGGCTTCCCAGTGTGCTCTCAGCTGGGGGTGTGGCCTGTTTATGTCATGATGTCTTCGTGCCACATCCTTCCTGCTGACAGACATTGTGAAGCCATCACAGCAACGCGTAACGAAACAGCACAGCAGATGCTGGTGGTAAAATGACATGGCTGTGTGGCAAGAGGGGGTACCCCCATAAAGATAAAAGAAGCAGGGGCATGGAGGAACCTCCATGAAGAAAAAAAAGAAAAGTGTGGCATAGAGACAACAAAAAATTGCTCCTGTGCCCTATTTTCAGTGAGGCGTAATGCCTATTTGTGGCCTCCACCTCAGAATTCAAGCGTTTTTAAGGATGCCTTTGTTTTGGGGGGTCTCAGCCTCCAATCTAGGATCTGGACATTTACTTTTGACTTTACGTTTTTACATCCCTCTTTGATGATGAGATTGGTGAATTTTTTTTCCATGGGCTCCAGTTCTTGGTTGAACTTCAGAGTATCTGCTCTGCTGGTGGGTCTTCGCGCTGGTGTCTTTTGGTCCCTTCTGGCTCATTCTCTGCTGGCTGTATGTTAGTGCTGCTACCTTTGGCTTCCTTGTCTCTCTTGTTTCCTTTTGTGGGTCACTTTTGTGGCTGTTTAATAATTCTGGGCCTCTGTTTTTCTGGGCACACAGGTTGTGCCCTCTGCCTTTTGAGCTTCTGGTGTTCGCTTGCATGCTTTGTAACTGGTCCTTGGGGCTTTGTTGGCTCCTGAGTTTGGTCATTCCTCCTTTGTGCATTACTTTGTGGCTCTGGTTGCCTACCTTGGTGCTCAATCTATTCTCATCCTCCCTACTTTAGGTTATACGTATGGAGTATAGACTGGGATGAGGAAGTGATGAAGAGAAGATACCTCAATTGCTAACAGTAATCCCATCACTCTAGTTCTACTTCCTCATGCCCAGCTTTGATCACACGCTGCTGGGCTGATTTGTTAGTTGACTCAGGAGACTTCTGAGTAGAGGTGACCTTTATAAGCACTCACGGAGTAGGACTTTACATGTTTTTTTAAGGTAGGCAGCGCGGTGCCTGCCTCTGGAATAAGAACACACCTCATGACATATGGACTGGGCCGAGGAGGTACAATAGGAGTAATAAGATTAAATAGTAAGCAAACACAGGGGCATATGTACAAGCCGCTATCGCCACCACGTCACTTTTGCCGACGTTGTGGTGGCGATAGGGGCTGCGCCTTATGTACAAGGCAGCGTTAAGCCAGTTAACGTGGCTCAACGCTGCCTTGTACATAAGACCCCCTATCACGCTATGGTTAGCGTGAAAGGGGTGGGCAATGGGTGTTACGGTGGGTGTTCCACCGCAACACCCATTCATTTTGACGCTGCCCTCTATGTACATAGAAGGCAGCGCCAAAATTAAGACCACGTAAACCTGGTCTTAAGTTGGCGAAACGAGGAAAAATGCATTATTTCTCCTCGTTTTTGCTTTTTCCATGTGTGCAGCCTTGTGCAGCACACATGGAAGAAGCAAAATGCCATGGTTTGTTTATGTACAGGAAGGTGTCCCTTCCTGTACATAAACAAACCTTTAAAAAAAATGCCATTTTGTCACTTTAATGTATGCTGCATGAAGCAGCGCACATGAAAGTCACAGAATGGCATTTCAAGATTGTTTATGTGCAGGAAGGGACACCTTCCTACACATACACAATCCTCCCCTGCACGCAGACACCCTTACACTATGGTGCAAGGTATAGTGCAAGGGCGCCTGCGTTGGCGCTAAGTTGCTAAACTTAGCGCCATCGCAGGGGGAAACGCACGGCTGCACCACATTCTTGTAAATATGGTGCAGCCTTGCGTTTTTGAAGTGCCGGAGAGAGGCGTTAAGCCAGGAAGGCTAACGCCTCTCTTCGCCACTTCATTGTACATATGGCCCTACTAAATTAGGCTTGACTGGAATAACATTCATCGGAGTGAATTCTCTCTCACCTTTATCAATATTGATCAATAATGGAGTATGCCATTCAATTTGCAGATATGGAGATGGTTTGTGAATTGTCATGTCCTTTAAGAATTTACTAATCTTAACAAATGATTGCTCCACCCTAACAGATCTGCATCCTTTGAGCAAATTTTAGATTCTATTTGCTTGGCTCCGTTAAGGTGGATTGATACACCTTAGACATGTCTGTTTGGTGGCATATGCATATTCACTGTAGGCACTGAAGGACACACGTAGGGCTTTATTACTATCTCTAAAGAATTTAGATCACCAAACAAATTCAGCAGATGAAGATTAAGATTTGTTAACTTACTTCAATCACGCTGAGGTACGTGAATGGGGGGTGGCGGAGGAGTGCCGCCTTAGGGCAGTGAGAATGGATGAAAACGCTTAAAGTGATATGATTGAATGGGGACAAATGTTAATGGCAGTGACGGTTGCAGAACTCGAGGATCATCACCGCCACCCCTCATCCTTGCAGAGATGGGGCATACAATGATAATAATGACTTCAATATCACAGACAGAGAAGACCATCACTAGGAGTACTACTGCCTAAGAAATAGCTGAACTTTCCAACCTCAAGACTATTTCTTTCTACGATCTGGTTGGGAATGGGATGGTGATCTGGTTTTCGAGGTTTCGGGTCTCTAGGGACGCCTTTGTCATTAATATGTTGCATTGGGCCATTTTTTCTCATCCTCTCCATTATGTGTCAAATATTGCCGATGGGACAAGTGCATTATTATGCTGGGCTTCCATAACTTATGGGTTCAATGCTTTCTTTTCATTCATTCAGATGGGATATGATTGCTGAACACTACCACCATGGTCAGTAGAGGTCCAACCAAGGTGATCTTCTTGCATGAAGGAATCCCATGTAGATGACTTACCAAATATTCAAAAACTGAAATACCCAAAAATTCAAAACGTACTCCTCCCTTCTCGGGTAGCCTAGTCGGCTTTATACATCCCAATGCCTACCTCTCACACAATTCTGTACTCTACTCTTTCTCCTTTACCTTTACTACAGAACTGATTCCCATTCTTAGCTCAGACAACTCTTCCTACACCGCATCCTACTCTTTCAGTTCCACATCATAAGACACTTGGCATTCTCAACGGTTTTAACATGTCTTTCTTCTCTCTTTATAAACTTACTTTAACATTTCTGAGGAAGAATGTTTCAAATCACCAATGGTCCTACTCTTAAGGGCTGGAGACTTCCATGCAGGTTTGTAAAAATGTGCTGTTTACAATCTCATGCTCTAACTAGAACTACTAGATACACTACAAACTGACTGGCAAGGAGTGAAAATATCCTGCAATTATTATGGAGGAGATTTCTTAGTTATCAATATTAAATATTTGTGAAGACACATTACTGTTGGGTGGTGTGCGCAATGGATATTTGTGGGTTTCTTTGGGAAAAACCAGCATTGTTGCTAAATGACCGAATTTCCTAGTCTTACTTTGATTATTTAATGTTTTTGCCATGCGCCCACCTACTATGCTGTTTGAGAATATATGCCTAAATGAAATGTGCAAATATTCTTTATTGTATAAAACTACTCCTGCAGATGTGGTTTTTTTATGTGAGAAAATCTACTACCAGAGTCGCGGATCATTACTTAGATTGAGAGAATGTTACCTGTATTCATAGAGGACATACTTTATGGATATTAGACTCCTTATTGGCCTTCTCTGGAAACAATTGGAAAATTAGTCCAGTAATGGGCAGGAGTTAACCACTTTTAAGGAAGAATAGAACAACCTGAAAATTGGTGGGGAAATACAGCAAGGGGTTTCTGTACATGCAACATATTTTCAATTTTTTTAAAACAAGAAACAATTTGCTATAGCACAAAGTTAATGACATATGTTGTAGAAGTACAGCTGCACACATAGATGTTACATGTAACAGGCATGCAAAAATACCTCCATATTGTATGAAATAGAAATCCCCATACAAATATCCATAAGTACAGCTTGAAAACTGTATCTAATTCAACTTTCCAGGTGCACTTCTGAAAACATTTGCAAATTCCTGAATTTTGTAAATCTTCACCCATGCGAAGTCATTATGTATTTATTTGAGAATTGGATCTCAAGTGTCAGGGCACACCGCGCTCTTTAGAAAGAGAAATTGGACAGGCATCTAGTGTCAGAGAGTCTCTAGCGGAACAAAAAGAATATACACCATGCGTAGGAGTCCTGATTTCAGTGCTTAATTTGAGCCGGTGGCTTCCGGTGCTCGGTACCGGCACTTAAATGTCAGCACCGGCTCTTATGACAGTCTGCCTAACTAGGGATGAGCACAACAACAATTGTTTATTAATTGAATACACATTAACAATGACTAATAACTGCAACCCAAGCCATTCTTATAGCTTTGGGGGCCTGGAATAGTATGAATTGTCATACTTGTTAGTGTGATGGTTAGTAGTTGAGTTGGTATTGTCATTGGCAGAGCTGGCAGGGGCAATGGATGGTGCAAGCTGCAGTGGCCTCCTGACGAGGGCCCCGGCACTTATTCTTTTACAAATTAAGCACTTCCTGATGTATAACGTAAGGAAGAAAGGAAGAAGTGTTCAGCAGCTGATAAAACTGGTACGCTGATATCGCTGGGTGGGCACCGCGCCAAACTACTGATAAACTCACATCTCCTCCTCTCCCGGGTTAGTGCTCACAGTACTTGACCAGAGCTTCTCGGAGTTACTTTGCAATGTATGCTCCTACTCTCAACAAGATAATGATTCTACAGTAAAAAGTGAGTAAATCTTTGTCATTTGTTATTATCTCCCTCTGTTTCATTCAGAGTCCGAAATCCCACCTCTCTTGCTCTTATCCTGAATCCTAACACTCTTACTCTCTCTCCTCCACCCCATTATCTCTTACTATCGCCAAGTTAGTGTTCCACTCCTAGAACTTTACATCCTCTTCATGTTTGTTCCCTCTCGCTCTTTCTGTGTGTCTACCGCTCTCTGTCCCTTACTCTCACTGTCTCAGCCTTTGACATTCCTCATTCTCTTGCCCTCTCGCTTTGATCAAACAACTCTCTAATCAAAGTTTGATGATGACAAATAACTCCTGTTTCCTAAAAATGAGTGCAGGCGTGGCCCAGCTGTGGAAACAGCTGCAGGTACCTTCACTTAATATGTGGTAGGGGACGTTGTGGTCGATTTATGTGAGGGAAAAACTTACAGCAATTGTCTGCGATAGAGTTGCACAGTTTGACACCATCTGCCACCCTTTCACTGCTTATATGAAGAAACAACAAGATTCCCTAGGGTTGCCTATGATAATGCTAAAGACTCTACGAGCTTCAAGGGAGTGAAAGATGCCTTCCTTGACGGCAGGGAGCCAGTCACATCCAGGATAATCGGACAATAGGTTAACATGTCAATATACGGGTAGTTTCTTGTTTTGTGCTTAGGGCAGAGGTCTTCAAACTTTTTGATGTCAAGACCCCCCTGACAAAAGTTTCTAGAACCTGGTACTCCTCATCATTGACAAACATCAACAACCATAATTGCCCCAAATTCCCACGGCAAATCGTTTTTAGGGTGAGGAAATAATATTAAACAGTGTTTAGCAAACCAAAGGTGTGTGGGTGACTGTGGATCGGTGCCAGAGGCTTACCACACAGTTCAAACAAAAAGTCTCCAAAAAGAATTACCCAAAAATCCACAATGGTACTTTATTTTTCACAAACAAAACATAATTTGACAAAACGTATTTGGATGATAACACCATTCTCAACTAATGTGATGGGTGTGTTTGTTTTTCTCCAGAGAAATGGTCAATCTGTGGTTGCATCTCATTAGTACCAGTTTAACACACAAATATAGCAATAAACAGCAAAAAGGTGACCAGTCTAGCTGTGCAAAGGCCTTCTACTGCACTGCAACACGCGTCGCTGCTTTTTAGAAACTTTTGAACCGGTTGAGTAATAAACAAAAATGTGGCCGTAAAAATCAGCAGATTATGTGGCAGATGATGGATTATGTGACAAATGTGGCAAATCTATACCTATGCTAAAATCACCATGTCCGCACAATCACATAATTCCAGGGGCCCCGGGTATAATGGCTTTTACAGCCATTATACCCAGGGCCCCTGGAATTATGCAATTGTTATGCATGGGTTGCAACTTTAGTGCACGGCATCTGAGGAGAACCATGCCCTATTTCATGGGATGCAGGCAGCTTGGCTTTTACAGCTGCGTGAACCTGGAGGTTGCTGAACATCATTAATCGTAATTAAAACATACCGTTTACAATCATTAAGGATGCACTGTAAGGTCCAAGTAGGATGCTTTCTTTAATTTCAGGGGAGGAAGTGGTTATTTAATCTTCTTTCAAAATGTTTTTCTAAAATGGTTTTATTTTTAACATTATGAAAACAGATGCTTCTATTTTAGCAAAAACTGACTTTTGGTTATATGCGTTTGCTGCTGTTGTTGACTTCAGTCAAGTTTGGGGGGGGCTGGAGGGCTTTGAGAGTATGAACATGAGGGCGGGGTCAAAGGTATAGCTAAAAACAAAATATTCTGTAATTTTTTTATTTCTTTCACCATCAGGTAAGCTACATGTAAAATAACGGGCAGCTTAAATGAAAAATAGATACATTTTAAAAGTTGTTAGTGGAAAATGCACTATGGTACATTATGAAACCTCTATTAGTTAATGCAGTGCAAAGGTCTGTGTGTAACCAGAGAGCCACAGAATTAAATCTTGGTTGGTGCAGTTTAGAATAGTGACTTGCGTATTTTTAGTGCTACGAGGTCAAAGCCTATGACAGAAAGCACTGTGAATATGTAGGCATTATTTTATACTTGCATTACACACAGTAAAAGACAGACTGCTACAAAATGAGCAAAACGTTTTACAATAAAATGGTGCTTCCAAAATATAAATTTTAGTAAATACCCAGTACGTAATACCATTTTTTATATAACTGTCCCTTCAACTCCTCCTCAGGGATAGTAAGCACTATGTAAATACAATGACCATTAAAAGCACGCACTTCACAGCTCAGTTGTTAACTCTTTGCACTACCACTCAAAAATAATAAATCTTTGTCATCACAAAGCTTCAAGGGATTGGATCAATCCCAAGCATCCTTTACATTTGCAGATTACCCTTTACATTTGCAAATTAACCCTTTGTGCACATTTGCATTTCGTTCAGGCAAGCAGCACACAGCTGTCTGCCCCCTTCTGCTTCACAGCACAGGAGACTCCCTGAATGACATTCCAGCTGAAGCATTTTAACTATCAAAATTAACAGTCTGGGATGATTGTCTTTTTCACGGTTTTGATTACAGGCAGAAGTGAGGCTGAGGAATGTGCACCCCTCCCCATGACTCCACGGCCCCCATGGGGGTTGCACCACACAGATTGAAGACCTCTGGTTTAGGGTGGGTGGAAGGGGAGGGGTGTTGTCCTGGGTGGCGACGATCAGTTGTACGTGGGCGAAGCTGTCTATGTGTAAAAATCACTATACCCTTACAATACCCGCTATTGAACTTGGACATACAGTGTACACTTAAATACCAATATGTGTGTCTTTGATTCTTCAAAACTTAAAATAACGTTGTTTAAAAAAGAAAATAAGTGCAAGTGCACTGATTACAACCACCAGCACAAATTAATCACTGGCAATAAATGTGTATCTAAACACCTAATATTCAGTGTTTGTGTGCACAAGTGACTCAAAAGGAGGGGCATTTCTCACCTCCGTCTAGTGAAAAGCTTAATATCATATTGCCTTCACCTATATTTTGACCCTGCTAAATTAGGATTTCATCATGAATAACACTCATAAAGAGGTTTATCAATCCATTTCAGAGACAGATATGACTTGTGAATTATCATTCCCCTTCTGCCTAGATTAATTTTCCCGTGATCTTCCCCACTCAAGTAAGAGGGATCCGTTTTCTGGACAAGGAAGAGAAAAACTATGTAGAAGTGACTGCTATGGGGCATATTTATATGCATAAGAGGCATGGTCGGGAATATGTACAACTTTCACTATTTCTTTAAAATACTAAGACCATCATATACAATGTTCAGCAGATGCAGATTTCTTAGTTTGCTCGTTTTATTGGTAAAGTAGTCAGAGAGATGGTGGAGAGTTTTATAGAACTGAAAAACCAATGATGCAATTGAAAGGTGGACAATTAATGTCCCTGTGAAAAATATTTGTATAAAATAAAAAACTATACAGTGTAAATTGCCTTCATCCTTAAATCTTTCTTGACCACTGAAAGTATTTGTGCCTATCTCTTGTTGTCCTCCCACAATGTTCAGTTCTGAATATTGCCGTACCATATCAACAGAATATCAAAAACTACATATTTTGAAGGTAAGTATAGCTTTAATAGCTTTCACCTTGTTGTGAAATCATCTCACATTCACTCAGTAGCTTACTCACTCTCTTAATCCATCACTCACTCAACTAATTGCAAGAATACATTCTTAATCCAGAAGAAAAATAGTTCTGGTGTCAGGAGTGCAGAGTCTATTTGGTGAACAATGTTGCAAATGCTCTCTACTGCACAAGGTTTAATTTGGATGAGCCTGTAGCTAATGAAAGTGAATGGTGTGATGCATTTAGTACTAGGTGTGTAAATTCACTGCTCCATTTTGAACAATTAATATTATGTATTGCATAATGTTTTCAGATTCATCTTAATAATTGTTTAATAGAGTTAATCTTGGGATGTATGTATGGGCATAGGTCTATCTCTTGATCTGATAAAGAATGCATAGAATTTAAAATAATTTAACCAAACCTCTAGGTTATTATGAATGAACAAAATGAGGCTAATGTAGGGTCATTTATTGTATTGTATTGTAATTGCATTTATATAGCACTTACTACCACTGACGCGGCGTCGAATCGCTTTTTCGGCGAGTAGCACGCTACTCCGGAACCCATAAAGGATTAGTGGTGAATTAGTATAGTGAAATATGAAAGCAATTTGAGTGGTGGATATTAGTCAGTAATTTGGATTGAGAAGGATAGCGGAGGAATAGAAGAGGGAAAAAGGTTTGCATTTATATAGCGCTTGTTCCCCCGATGGGGTGTTGAAGCGCTTTTTTGGCAAGTAGCACGCTACTCCGGAACCCATAAAGGATTAGTGGTGAATTAGTATAGTGAAATATGAAAGTAATTTGAGTGGTGGATATTAGTCAGTTATTTAGATTGAGAAGGATAGCGGAGGGATAGAAGAGGGGAAAAGGTTCGCATTTATATAGTGCTTGTTACCTCTGATGGGGTGTTGAAGTGCTTTTTTGGTGAGTAGCACGCTACTCCGAAACCCATAAAAGGATTAGTGTTGAATTAGTATAGTGAAATATGAAAGTAATTAGAGTGGTGGATATGTTAGTCAGTTATTTGGATTGAGAAGGGTAGCAGAGGGATAGAAGAGGAAAAAAGGTTTGCATATATATATAGCGCTTATTACCCCTGATGGGATGTTGAAGCGCTTTTTTATCGAGTAGCACACTACTCCGGAACCCATAAAGGATTAATGGTGAATCATTATAGTGAAATATGAAAGTAAATTGAGTGGTGGATATGTTATTCAGTTATTTGGATAGAGAAGGGTAGCGGAGGGATAGAAGAGGGAAAAAAGGTTTGCATTTATACAGTACTTGCTATCCCTGATGAGGTGTTGAAGCGCTTTTTTCGGCGAGTAGCTACTCTGGAACCCATAAAGGATTAGTGGTGAATTAGTATAGTGAAATATGAAATTTGAGAAGTGGACATGTTGGTCTGTTATTTTGATTGAAAAGGATAGTGGAGGGATAGAAGAGTGAAAGATTTAGACTTTTTTGCCTCTTTTTTTTTGGAGCTCATAGCAGTAGGAGGAGGCTTGGGATGAGTAAAAAGGGATGTGGAGGGGAAGAGTCAGAGGGAAGAGTTTAGAAAGGCTTGCTTTGGGGGATCGGTATAGTAAAAGAGGTGTCAGATGGTGCAAGGAGGGGTAGAGTAGGGGAGAGTCTAGAAAGGGCTATTTTGGGGATCATAGTAGTGGTATGGGGTTTGGGATGAATGAGAGAGTGGATGTGGAGGATATATTGATAGAGGTATAGGGTGAGAAATAGGGTAGTGCATTGGAAAGAGTAGTAGAAAGAGGTTTGAGATGAGTTAGAGAGTTGAGGTAGAAGATATATTGAGAGAGGCATAGGGTGAGAAATAGGGTAGTGCATTGGATATGCTGAATTAGAAGAAAGTAATAAATATATAGATCCATAAATCCATGGAAAGTATATAGAAGCATAAAGGAAGTAAGTATATGCAGATTAAAGATATTGATAGAGGTATAGGGTGAGAAATAGGGTAGTGCATTGAATATGCTTTTTTTTAAGAAAAGTAATAAATATATAGCTCCAAGTACATGGAAGGTATATAGATGCATAAAGGAAGTAAGTATATGTAGATTAAAGATGCATTAGATAAACTCTGGTTTTCAAGTGTTGTACTTAAAAAAAAAAATTGTTTTTTGTTTTAAAACATAATTATTCTACATGCTTATACAAAGCAATACACATATATAGGTACATATCTATAGTACAAATAAATGCTTATATACAGAGGGATATGCTGTATATTTCTGTTTGTGTATGGCGCTTATGTGGGGAAGAGCCAATTCTTGAGTAGTTTTCTGAAGATAAGGTGGTTGTCGGTGGATCTTATGTTGGGGGGTAAAGAGTTCCATAGTTTGGCTGCTTGAACTGAGAAGGATGTGCCACACATGTTTTTTTTCCTGTATCCTGGGATTTTGAGGCGAAGTGCCACTGTAGAGCGGAGGCTTCTTTGTTGAATGTGTTTGGTGATTTTATTCCTGATGAAGAGTGGTCCCATTCCATGTATTGCTTTGTGGGTGATACAAAGCAGCTTGAAGGTGGATCTTCTGGCAACCGGTAACCAATGCAGGGCTTTCAAGGCAGGGGAGATGTGGTCTCGCGGTTTGATATGCAAGAGTAGTCTGGCAGCCGAGTTCTGAATCCGTTGTAGTCTTTTCATGGTCATTAAAGGTAATACTTGGTAGAGGCTATTGGCGTAATTGAGTTTGGACAGAACAAGGGACATTGTAGCTTGGATCTTGTGTGGTAATCCCAAATAGGGGAATATTCGTTGCAGAGTTTTTATAGTAACAAAGCTTGATCTTGCTCGTTTGTCCACTTGGGCATTCATCGAATGCTTGGAGTCCGTGGTCATTCCGAAGTTTCTGACTTCCTTCAATACTTTAGGCAGTGATCCCAGTTCATCAGGCCAGACGGCAAGCGGGTCATAATGTTTCCAAGCGCCACACGTGAGTATTTCCATTTTGGAAGCATTCAATTTGAGATGGCTCCAAGTCATCCATTGATCCACGGCTCTGAGACAACTGAAAATTGGTAAGTTTCCAATGTCTTTGGGGCATTCCAGTTGTAGGAGTATTTGTGTGTCATCTGCATAGTTATAGCACGTGAGGTGAAATTGATTGATCAGTACCAGTACTGGCCACATGTAGATGTTGAAAAGCATGGGCGAGATGATAGAGCCTTGAGGGATCCCAGCTTTTGCGGAGTACGGTTAGGCCGAGAAAGGTGGGGTATGGATGACATTAGTTCTGTAATGAAGGTAGGATGTGAGTCAGCCTATTGCAATCCCCTCTATGCCGGCTTCGTAGAGTCTTTGTATCAGAGTGTCATGGTCAACCGTGTCAAAGGCAGCCGAGTGGTCCAAGAGGAGTAACGCAGCAAGCCCGTTGCGGTCAACTGTGTTCTTCAGGTCATCCCAGATGGCAAGGAGGGCAGATTCTATGCCTCTTCCTGGACGGAATCCTGTTTGGAAGTCTGAAAGTATGGTATTCTCTTCAATGAATTGTGACATGTGGGCGAACACTGCTCTTTCTATCAGTTTGCCCAGGAAAGGTCCATTTGTAATGGGTCTGTAGTCGTCAGGGTTCAGCGGGCCCAAGTTTGTTTTCTTCAGTAAAGGGCATATGTATGACTTTTTGAGTTCTTCTGGAAATAATTCAGTAGTTAAGGAATCATTGATGATTCTTCTTTCTGGATTGGCAGCAGAGGTTGTTAGAAGAATTGTCGTGAAAGTTTGCGGTGGACACGGGTCAGAAGGGCTGCCGGCAGGCCTGCTTGCTTTGACCAGGTCCATAAATTCATCTTGTGAAATGTGTTGGAAGAACGGAGAGGCTGAGTTGGAGTATTCTTGGATTGTTGTTTTGTAAAAGGGTTAGTGCTGGTGCTTTGTCTCTGTTTTAAGTATGAGTCCAACGTGTCTGCTTTGTCCGTGTAATGATTTGCCAGTTTGCCAGTGAAATCTTGAGTAACAAGATGAGTTCCTTCTAGGCAATTTGGTTTATGAAATTCATTGAGTATTTTATAGAATTCTTTATTTGCACATTTAGCATTTTGAATTTTGTCTGAATAGTACCTTTTCTTTGCTTTTTTGATAGCTGACTTGTATAACTTGTTAATTTTCTGTAGGTGAAGTTTGTCTTGTTTGGTTTTTGTTTTGAGCCACGCATGTTTCAGCTTTCTAATTTGTAGTTTTATGCCAGTTATCTCTGAATTTCTCCAAGGTGCTTGTTTTCTTTTGTTCTGTTGTGCAGTTTTGAGTGGTATCAGGATATCAAAAGCTTCCTGTAGCCACTCATATAGCTTTTTAACAGAATTTATTGTTTCCAGATCTGTACTGGATGTTAGTTGTGTTTCTAAGTGTTCCAAATTGAGTTTGTTCCACAGTCGATAGGGGATCAATGTAAGGTGGTTTTAGGTGAGTCGTTTAGTGTTGTTTTATGTTGGAAAGCAAGCAAATGGTGGTCTGAACATGTGACTGGAGTTATAGTTCGGTATTAGCAAAAATGACATCTAGGATATGTCCAGCGATGTGTGTGGGTTTGTGGACGATCTGATGCAGGTTCAGTGCATCGAGGCCAGTGACTATTGTTTTCGGATGGTTCATATTAGGTTTGTCAAACCAAATGTTGAGGTCACCCAGAATGCATAGCTTGGAGTGTATTGTTATCAGGTTTGCAACTGTGTCTAGAAGTGTGTCTGGGAATGTCGCCTTTCTAGGTGAAGGTCTGTAAAGGAGCAGGAAGTTACAGGAGGAAGATGGTGTTGGATTGCATCTGGTGAGAAGAGCCTCACAATTCTTTATGGAGATGTCGTCAACTTTAGTGATATGTAATGTTTGCCTGAACACAACAGCTAGGCCACCTCCTTTTTTGCCTATACGATTTTGGGTCATCGTTTGATAGCCTAGAGAAACGGCTTCATGCAGGACTGGAGCCATATCATCTCCTAACCATGATTCAGTTATGAATAGTATGTCTGTTTTGTGTCCGTGAGAAGGTCGTAGATGTGATGTTTGTTTTTAGAGAGCGATTGAGCATTTATTAGTAGACACTTTAGAGAATGTGCTTTGGTGACAGTGAGACTTTGTTTTGTAGAAGAGTGATCAGTAGTGTGTGGGTTTGTAGCAGGTGTGTTTTTAGTGTTGGTATTAGCTGTATTAGGCTAGCAATTGTGTAGCTGTCCTGTAATGTGTTTCTCATCCAGCAGGCTAAGAAGGCATTTTGATGGGTCTGTGTGCGTAGGTGGTGGGGACGGTGTTTGAGAGCGAGTTGGTGTGCTGTGTTGTTTTTGTGGTGTAACCTTGTTGTGCTGTAGACATGGAGAAGCAAAGTTGCGTATGTTTAGGGCCGAAGGTGTATGAGTTAGGGGTGGTGGTGCAGCATGTGGGTCTTGTAGTAAAGTTCTAAATTGTCCAATGGATGAATGGCGGTTAGAAGAGAGTTGCTGTGTTGTTGTATGTGTGTTAGGTGTGGTGGAAGAGAGAAAGCATGGCATTGTAGTTTGTTCATTTGTGTAGTTTGAAAGGTGGGTATATGATTGTATTTTGTGACTGTGAGTATTATGAGGTGTTGCTCTTGAGAGATTTTGTTGTGCTGTGTGCGTGATATGTTTTGTTTTTGAGGAATAGTGAAAAGAGGTGCTGATGTATTTGTTTTATGAGATGGGTTTGTTTGTATAGTATTGTTTGCAAGTGGAAGTTGTACGGTAAAGGGTGTGGTGATGTGTTTGTGAGTAGAGTGTATGTTGTGTGTAGAAGGGGATGAAGTAGAGTTAAGACTGTTTGTCTTAGACCTGTTTGCTGCAAGAGTTAAAATGTGTGTTGCTGTGGCATGTGAGTGTTGTGTTGTTGTGTTATAGTGGTAGAAAAAAGAGGAGGGTGTTGTTGGACAAATGATGGAAGGCTGAGTATGGGTTTGTTAAAGATAAAAGGGGGTCTGTTAGGAGTAATTAGAGTGGGGAGTGTGTGTCTGGATGGGTTGTAGTTTAGTATGGTATGGCGTTTGGTTGTGTTAGTGATGAGTGCATTGGTTAGTGGTATAGGATAGAGTTGTGTACTGTTTGTAGGTGAAGGTGGAAATGTGTGGTAGCTGGGATAGAAGGGTATATAGGTGTGGTTTGTGTGGTTTTGTAATGTGTGCTGGTACATTGATGGAGATATAACTGAGGTATATTTCTCAGATTAAAGATAAACAGATAGGTTCCTACCTGAAAAGTTGGGAATAGATGCTAAACCCAATTGAGGCACTTCTCAAGTAAATATGGGTATGTAACCACTACTATTGTTTGGAATGCAATATTCCTGAATATTGGAGATTTCAAATACTTTTTTACTTTTTATGGGACTTTAAAACCCCCATGGGCATTCAATATTGTATAGTGTTGATGTGGAAATCCTAGAGTCCTCAACTGTAAAAGGAATAAGTAAAAGGATCAAGTCTATGAACCTCTCTAAAGCAGCTGATCATGGTGGTACACCTGCATGTGTCTATGGGAGAAACCATGAATGGTGGGCATTACAGTTGTGCACCTTTTATAGATGGATTGTGAAGAACGGTTTGATTCCCGATGCTTTGAACTGAGACAAGGATAAAAAATGTTGAAGGCATGATCTGGACAAAAAGTAGAAAAAAGAAATTTAGCATAAAACTGAGCTTGCACAGTGGCTTGTAGGCTGTAAGTTCAAGAGAGTCACCCTCCTTCTGCCCCTTGTTCTGTTCCAAAATGTTTTCAGTAAATAACACAACAAATCCACAGGTTTTGTGTGTGGGTTGGGTCGCTTTAGCAAACAGTTCAACGGCCTGTCTAACAAAGCATTAGTAAAGGCTTTTAATGATATGGTTGTCTACTCATCTCATATCGAGTGAGATTGTCAGGCTAAACCAGCTCTTAACCTTCAATTTATTTGAGGGAAGGAGCCTGAAATGTAACTTAGGGATCCAATTGACTACCATGGTTCAGGCTAATACATTAAAACTGGAAACATCCATTACAACGCAGTCATTACATCGCACTGCTTTAACAACGCAACTGTTACAACGCAACTGCCTTTACATCGCATGCCATTACAACGCATGCCATTACAACGCATGTCACTACAACGCATGTCACTACAACGCATGCCATTATAACGCATACCATTACAACGCATGCCATTACAACGCATTATAAGGTAAGTAATGGAGATTTTTTTAGTTGTAGGGTGGGTATGGGTTTTGGGGTGGATGGGGATAGTAATTTTTACCCCTACACTATCCAACACTTTCCCTACTGTTGCACTCACTGGAGTGGGAATAGTAATTTTTACCCCTACACTATCCAACACTTACCCTACTGTTGCCCTAAAAGCATTATGCGTTGTAATGGTATGCATTGTAATGGAATGCGTTGTAATGGTAGTTTTAAAAAATGCGTGGTAACGGCATGCGTTGTAAAATCATGTGATGTAATGGTAGTTGCGATGTAAAAACTGCGTTGTAAAAGCATGCGTTGTAATTGTTTGCGTCTCCTCACTGGTCTTTTTAACACTAAAGTCAATTAGGAAAGTGCGCGCTTTCATCCCCCGTGAAGCAGTAAAAACTCTGGTGACGGTTCTAGCCTTGGCTAGACTAGACTATGGAAATGCACTATATATGGGCCTTCAAAAACAGTACATGCTAAAACTCCAGCGGGCGCAGAACGCAGCCGCCAGACTGCTGCTGGATATCCCTAAATTCCAGTCCATTTCCCAAGGCCTAAAAAAACTTCACTGGCTCCCTATGAAAAAAAGGATTGATTTTAAATCTCTATGTCTAGCATACAAAGCTATGCATGGAACCGGACCCGCGTTCCTGAAAGAACACTTCACCTGGTATCATCCTCCCAGAACCCTTCGTTCATCTCAGAGCAAACTCCTCCAGATACCCAGATTTAAGAAAGCCCGTTGGGGAGGCAGAGGTTTTGTCCTGAGTACAGTGAAATTATGGAATACGCTTCCATTAGACATCAAAAACAGCTCAACGTTGCTTTCCTTTAGAAAATCATTAAAAACGTGGCTATTCTCCAATTAACTTGCACCTTCATCCACTGAAATTTCGGCATTTTACCTCCGCACAGCGCCTAGACGCCCTAGGGCATTTGTGCGCTATATAAATTTTACAATCAAATCATATATTCCATTAAAACTGGGTCTCTGGTCGATGGAGACTGTGGATGTAGACCACTGCAGTACCTACACAAGTTAATCATCCCAGAACCAAGGACAGTTGTGAACTTAGGCTCCGAAGCCCACTCTGAAAAGATTGCCTTAAGCCATTTAAAAAATGAATGTATTTCTTCTCTTACAGCTTATTGGATAAACATTAGTTCTGAGATTAGATATTCAAGAGATGTGGGTATAAAACAGAGTATGTTTTATGATCAGATTCCGTGATCTTGGAATCATGCAGATATCTTTATGTTCCATATTTGAATATTTTAACATATGCTCTTGACCAGATGTTCTCTTTATTATTATAACTTGAATGTTGTGTGAAAGCAGGTTCTTTAAGGCAATCTTTATAGGCAGTTGGCCCTGTCGAATTATAAATTGTATATTGACTAGCGTTGTATCTATTGATGAATTCCGCTTGTCTAGTTTGTTGTACTAATTTTATGGGGTTTCTGGTCAATAATTCTTAATATTACTTATACAGATGGATATGTTGTGCATTTGCTCATCTCTGGCTTGATCTGAAACTATATTTACAGGTCGGAAAACAGCTGCGGATCCCAGCGGGCCCAAAATAGAGGATCATTTCACTGCCACCCAGATTCCTGCAGAGATGGAGGATTACGATTATTACAATAATTTTAATATCAGCGAAATAGACAGCAGCCATTTAGATTCAACTACTCTTGCTGCACTTTCCATCCCATTGGCTATTTCTTTCTTCGGTCTGATTTGGAATGGGATGATCATCTGGTTCTTGTGCTTTCGATTGACGAGGAACGCCTCCACTACATACATCTTGAATCTGGCAATCTCTGATTTCATGTTTCTTCTCATTCTTTGCATTGTGTGCCAACTTGTGCTGATGGATCTGCATGGACTGATCCATGAAGGTCTTTCCTATGACATTCTGATTGTACTGTCTTTGTTTGGGTATCAGAACAGCCAGTGTTTCCTTACTGCTATCAGCGTGGAGAGATCTCTGTCGGTCCTTTACCCCATATGGTACCGATGTCACCGTTCTAACCACCATACTAGATTTGTATGCATCATTCTATGGATCTTCTCTTGCTTAATGGTTGGACTAGATATTTTGGTTTGTGTTCAACACGGGATATGTAAAGAAATCAACATATTTCAGTCTGTTATATATTTTTGCGTCTTTCTACCCCTAATGCTGCTGTCCAATGTGATCCTGATCATCACAATCTGGAAGAGGTCCCAGAGACGTCACACACCGAGACCCTACGTTCTTATCTTTGCCACAGTCCTTGCATTTCTTATCCTCTCTGCTCCATTCTCACTGATGATGTTCCTTGAAGCCATCAATATTGTTCATATGGAACAATCACTAATTGTTATTTTCATTCAGTGCTTTTGCATTAACAGTTGCATCAATCCCATTATATACTTCCTAGTGGGCAACCTTCGGCATCATGGATGCAAGAGTGCTTTTAGGGGTGCTCTTCATAGAGCGTTCCGGGAAGAACCAGCTTCACCAGAGGATGAAGAAAGTGGCTCTTTCCAATGCCAGAGTCTCAGAATGAGTTCTTCTGTTTAAGGCATCACCTGAAATATGAACAAATGATAAATTCAAGGGACCATTGCATCCATTCTGCACCAGCTGTATATCACTGGCTGACTCATCCTCTATGTTTTGTTCACCAGGTTATAGCGGCCAGATTTATCCAATGATGAGTGCTTACAGGTTACTGCGGCTAAAAGGGATCAATTTAGGCCAAACCGAAAAACTGTGCATCTGTGGATTTCACCATATGTCATCATTTATCAAACGTGTGCCCTCGTGCCCAGCGCCGTCTTAATGGAATTATAGGCAACCGGGCAAAGCAGTGCAATGGGCCCTGCCTACACAACCACTCACAGGAATAAAAATCTTTAACGGAAAATTTGTGCTAAATTCTGGTCTGCAAGGGGCTCCTATGCTCGTAGGGCCACTGGGCAACTGCCCAGCATGCCCATGCGTTAAGACGGCACTGCTCATGTCTAAGCACTTAAGCCCCATGCTCTATAAAGTTTATGTGAGAAAGGTATTTGTTGTGGTCTATCTTCTGTCCTTGCTAGAACCCTTGTATGTCCCTTGTATTGGAATGTCTATATCGCTCTTGCGCTATTATAGAATGAAGGTTCTTGGTCACTGAAGCCAGTTACAACCGTGCCTGCATCTGTTTTGCGGATGATTAAACCTACTCAACCGGCCTTCGTTTTGTCATGGTTATTATATTTCAAATTTTAACAGTATTTTTTCTTAAATGGCAGTATTGAAATTGTCAGTGAGGATACATGAATTATTCTTTTTCAAACATATTTTCTTTAAAATATGATCCACATTTCAAATATCTTATTTTGATCAATAGTGGAATGTGTTAACAGAGACCTAACCTTTTACAAGTTTGGTATTGCTAATGATTATATTTTGAAATGGATTGGTTATCCAGATCCGAGGGAATAGGCCTGATTAATGCTGAGGTCCTTGAATTTTGGAGGCCGTTCGTTCTGAGTCAGTCACCTACAGTCTTCCAGGGTTAGAAACCTACCTCCAAATGGATAATCGACACAAGGATTGCAAGAGGCATAAAGCCAGTGAAGGTGTAATCAGCTTTATTGCATAAAGGCCCTGTAATTTAATAAAATTCAATTTTCTGAAACACCCCACTTGTTGATTTTGTTCATTAGTGACAGGCTGCTGCTGTCCTGTCGTTCTTTGACAAGAAAAAGAGAGAAGATCAGTTGTGGGTAAATTCCTGTCAAATCGTCAACTGGACGATACAAGAGGATCTTGAATGTAGATAGGTGTCACTGTGATAGGAATGGGAGTTGGTCCAAGGAGGTTATTTTACTATATAGTGCAGGTATGTCACATAGTTTGGAAGCCTGTGGCCCTGTCAAAACAAGAGCTGTCTGCTAAGTTAGAGGAGCATTTTCACAGTAGTTGCCCCACCTCATTTAGAAGTTCAGGAACAGCAGGTTTGGTTGTCTTTGTGAACCACTGATTTACGGTGATTATCTAGTCTACCAAACATTTAAAAACTCCATACCCAGTCTTAACAGTTTGCTGGGAGAAGGATTTGCATGGATCACAAATATGAATTTGTGTATATAAATGGGGTTCAACAAAGCTCAGGGAGGACAACTAAATGAGATATTATGTGACTGTAGATGATTATTATCAACCTAATGACCATCGTTTTTGAAGTCGGGCACTGGTTGTTGCTGATCCCTGGACCCTCTCTGGTTTTGTTCGACTTGCTTATTCTAATTTTCGGTATCCACTGAAGTACTCTTCTCCATGCCCGGTCTTCCTGACTCGATATGTATCCCTAGCCCTTGTACTTTCCTCCTCTACCAACTATGCTCCTTGGACTTGTTTTCTATGTTTTCTTATGCTCTAGCAACGGAAGTATTTTATTCTTATGCTCTAGCAACGGATGTATTTTTGTAATGCTGTCTTTCTCTATGCTATTGTTTGCTCTAGAAACTAATGTAACTATGTAACATGTTCTATGGTAACCACTTCCTTATGTAAAGCGCTCTGATACCTCCGGGTCTAGCCAGCGCTATATAAAACTCTTCAAATAAATAAATCGTACAATCACTGATCAAATTCTAACTTTCATCATGTCAGCAAAACCACCCACATGAATATTCTAATTAAAATGTGTCTTAAAACTGATGTTACAGAGGAACATTGTTGGCTATGTATTGATGCTCAATAAAAAAATGATATTAATAAAATTAAAATGAAGCAAATGTGTTCTAAAATGTTTATTTAAGGTTTTTGTTGCACAATGTGTATTATTGTCAAGGAAAGTGCTGCACTTACAGAAATGCCGAAAATAAGCAATGGAATTATCTCTTTGATTGCTCATAATCATTTTCAAACCGTATTGGGGTTCTTAGGCTGACACCAGCAAATCACGTCATTGTTTGTTATTCACAACATTTTTAAAAACTTGCAATGTATATGTTCTCTAAGACGCTGGGCCCTGAGAATCAACCATAACTTCCCCAAGCCGATCAGCACGCACTGATAAACTTCTTGGGGTCACCTCCATCAGCAGTTCCACATATAGTTAAGATCAAACCACGATTATTCTGGCACAGCTTCAAACAGGCCCAGAGCTCTCAAATACGTTGGCTACTCCCTCACCAAAGAGTTGAAATAATGAATCAGTGGCTGCCCATATTCGCAAAGGTTATAGTGTTTTGCTATATAGCATGGGTAAGCTTTTCTAGAGACATTGTTCACCATTCGTCTAGTATCTGTAAAGTCACATGGGAAAAGTGGGCCATTTTATAGAATATTGCTATAAATTGTTTTACCGCATCCATCATACGGAGGATCAAAGTGTTGCTAATCTTACCACCACGCAAAGTGTTCACAGTGCCCATGTGCAGGATGATATAATGTGGACTTCCCACAATTGGAACCCACATCGTGTTGTATATATTACTCAGCACTTCTTTTCAAGATATCTGAATTTTCACACACTCCCACCAGATATGTAACATTGTTCCCCCCTCAATATTTATGTTGCCAACTTTCATCTGAAACATTTAGATATGTACAGTGTGGACTTTGTGGTGTGAGTTACCACCTTATCCTAGTTCTATATTCAGGTTCCCTACCGTGTAGACAGCTAAGGGTTTTAGCCATAGTGTGCCAGCTTTTCCACTATTGTACATCTGGGAGATCTTTCCTGAGCTCTGACTCCCATTGTTATTAGTATTTCTACTTTTTAAAAAAATTATCTCCATTGTTAAGAAACTAAACCTTATGAAGATTCAAAGCGGGTTAACATGTTTTCAAATGCAGTGAGTTGTCTATTGGCTGTAACTCGCTATTTTGGTGAAGCGGCCAATGTCAGAACTGAAGGGACTGGAGCCTGTTCTATTCAGTCACTATAAAGGTTTACTGACAGTCCATAAAGGATTTAACACTTTATAACAAAAAAGGTCCCTTAGAGTAAGACACTACTCCTGCCTTCATCTCTCAAATGTTTTCCAATGTAGGGCTGTTGGAAAGCGGTGGTTTAGGTGCAGCGAGTAAAGGGTGTGAGGATCTCTTCAAACTCTACTGTGTCCCATATTTCAAGTGCTGTTCTTGTTATGTTGAAAATTTGCAGATAAAAGTGACTGTTCTCTTTATGTATGCATAGGCGTCATAGAAGTTTACCAACTTATGCTCTTCCGTGTATAGTCAATGCTTCTCCATCTCGCGAAGAGACCACTCAACAATAATTGGCAATTGAGCTGCATAGCGACATTTTAATATATCTGGACATGCCAGTCCCGCTCTGTCATGTGGCTCGATTGGTATTTTCTTGGATATCACAAGTCCACACAAATGACTATTGTGTCCACCGCATGGACTATATTTCACACATTAGTATGGTGGTAGGAAACTTTGGAAAGAGGTAAAGAAGGTATTGGCCCTGATTCACAAAGTTAAGTTACATTTTTGAGTACATTAGTACTTTGTAGTAAGTTTGCTACTTTCAGTATTGACAAACTCCAAGTGTAAACTTACTTCAAAAGTGTAAGTTACATGTCTCCGCCACCAGAGTAATGCAATTGATTTGCTCTTGTGTGAGTAGGTGATATCACTCCATAAACACCCCCCTGACTCTCCCTAAGCAAGCCCCTCTTACCCCTCCGTAATCCTATCCACCTTAGTCATAAACCTGCCCCGTTTCTCGCCCATTTCCTTGTGTCCATCCCACATTTACTACTATAACCTATACTTACATGATCGGAGACTCCACAGTTGGGGCAGACAACTCCATGCATATAAGTATAGGCAAAACTTTGTAATGTGTTTTGTAGTAAGTTTTGTAGTAACGTTCTACAAAGTGCAGTTTGTGAATCAGACTCCCAGATTCATTTTAATAGCATTGCTCCACCACATTAATGATGAATAGAGTCCTGGTCATCTAGCCAAGTTAGACTCAATCTGTGTTTCAAAGTGAGCCAATTAAGTTTTGCGACAGTGCTCAAGTTGTTGAGGTCTAAATATTTGATGGTGGATATACATGATTTTAACTACAATTAATTTTTAGCCGCCAACCTGATCTGGATGGGCAAATTGATGTTAAGAATTTCAGAATCTCAGTTAATCTCTAATACTATGTCGAACTGTTCAAAGGCATCCATTGCCGCGGAGAGGGTGGTGTCAGCAACCTTGAACTTCTGAGACTTTAAATATTTTTGACCTATCCTGCCATACATGTTTTCTTTTACCACTTTAGGCACCAAGGCATACACGGTTGGGCCCACCGAGGCTCTCTCTTAGGTCCTCTGCTTATCTTTTTATACTCTGTGCACCTCCATTGTGATATGTGATCCTCCATTGACTTTTCTATTGCCTCTGTGTAGATGACCCTCCGATAGTTCTCGCCTTTGCCTCTTACACAACCCATATGCCAAGAAAAGCTAAGACTGCTCATACTTATCAGATACTCGGTTGCACCTCATAATCCATCTCCAATCCATCCATGCCTTTCTTTTGCCTACCAGCTCAGAGCTATGCCATCTCCCTGCCCAGGCTTCCCTCTTGATCTTCTAATACTCTCCACTGCAACTCTAGGGACAGCACGTGGCTAGAGTCCCTTATCACTTTTAGTGCAAACCCTATCAGGTTCCAGGAGCATAATGAAAATACTCTCATAGACTTTTCTCTAAACTTTAGAACTTATCTGTAATTAGGTGAGGAGGAAGTTAGGCTACTCCCTTAGCGTAGTATTAGACTTCTGTAGAGTGCTTTCTTCCCCTAAGAAGGCCTGGCTTTTTTGGCCACAGGCTCTCTATAAACTGCCCTTGGATACTCACCCACATAATCTCAAAGACGCCAGGCAGTAATGCCCGGGATGGCAAGCACAAAGCTCAATACAAGCTACTCACCCTCATGCACAATGCTGTACATTTCCCAATGCGTCCTTCCGTTCCAGAGAGTCACAACCATTCCCACACGGATCAACCAATCCAAAAGGCCCTCATTTTGTGGCTAGGCACAAACAGGAAGTGTTCTCTTTGGTCCTGATTGACGGGTTGATTGGTGACTAGAACTGCATAATGATTCTTCAGATGTTTACTCATGATCATTGCACTTAGGTTGCAGAATAAAAACTGAGGGCATGCCTAGTTGCCTATGATCATTGTTGCCTGGTCTGGAGATTCTGCCTCAGAAATCCGCTTGGTGAGGTTTTGTAAAGATGCACTGGACATGATCTAGTGGTCCATACAGCGACTAGTAAATAACACTACAAACTGAATGGTAAGGAGTGAAAATATTGCTACAATTATTTTGGAGGATATTTCTCAGTTACTAATTAGAAATATTTGTAAAGAAACAATACTGTTAGGAGGTGAAGGCAATAGAAATGTGTCTCACTTCTTTGGAATTCCAATAATGCTATTAATGATCAGAATACCTTGTTCTTAATTGTGTTTTTTAATGTTTGTTGAAGACTAAGGGGCACCCACTATGCTGTTTGTGAATGTATGCTTAGATTAAAAACACAAATAGCATTTATTAATAGCGTAAACATATTCTGTAATTCACAGATGGTGGTTTTTGAAATTGCACAAGTTTTCATGTAAGTAAATTTCCTACCAGAGTCAAGGGGCATGACTTACCAGGTGACAATACCCTGTACAGTTCTCACGAAGTAGACTCGCTTTCCATTTATTCCAAACTTTCATATTGGTCAGCATTATCTAGTGATGAGTGTTCATGATTGACTGGGCCTAAAAGAGACCATTGTAGGCCAAACTCAATTATTGTTAACTTACAGATTTCACAAATTGTTATTATTTGTGCAAGCTCTGCCCTGATTTCTAATCACTTTAACTCCATGGTCTAAAACATTCAAACCTAGAATATATTTTGTCTTAAATCGAGGAATGGAAAATTCAGAGAGGATACATAAAGTATTATTTTATTAAATATATTTTCTTTAAAGTAAAATTCATATTCAAATATCTTAATTTGATCAATACAGGAAACGTGTGTTTTAAACTATCTCCACCTCCTCTCTAAAATATTACAGCAGTTCCAAGCCTTAAAAGCTCAGATAACATAAATTATAAAAGTTTGTATTGTAAATAGCTCAAGCCTGAGAGAATCCGATGGATTAATGCTGAGCTTCATGATTTTTGCCAGGTTTTCCTTTATAGGCAGCAAACAACCCTCTACCAAGGTTAAACAATTACATCCCCATGGATACCGCTCACAGAGTTTGAAGGTTGACATGAGTAAATGATGCAGCAATCAGCTGTACTGGGTAAGTTACTCATATTTCCCAATAGTCCATGTATCTTTCCTACCACTTCTCTTACTCAGTCTGAGCACAACAGAAAGTTTGCTGCCTTTGTGCTGAGCCTCCACAACATAAAAGAGATCTCTTGTGAGTGAATTCCAGTGGAATCATGGGACTGGAGGAGGTAAGAGGGTCATGAATGTATATTTGTGAAGCAAGGCTAGGCAGGGGAGTTATTCTAAGGAGATCATATTACTGTTTAGTGGCAGGTCTTTTAAATGGCTCAGACTGCCCAGACCCTCTCGAAGTGCGAGTTATTTGCTAGGTTGGAGGAAACTTTTCACCGCTTTTGTTCTACCTCATTTAGAGTTTCTGAAAGAAGAGGTTAGTAAAGTTTGAGAGTTTGAAAAGAGCAGATTTACACTGATTATCACCATCAGCTAAACCCTAAATGACCCACCAATGACTCTCAATGGAGAGCAGGGAGAGTGAATTGAATCAGTGACAAATATGAGTAGGAATATCTAGATGAGATCAACTAAATGATTTATTTTTTGGCTGTAAATGAATTTTATCAACCCAAAGACTCTCATAGAATCACTGATCAAAGTCTGACTTTCCTCATATGCCAGCAAAAGTGCCTGCATGCAAATTCTAATCAAAATGTTTTTTAAAACTGATGTTACTTAGTACCATTCCTGGTTATGTATTGATGCACTGTATTAAACTGATACTGTGGTTCAAAAGGAAAAAGTGAAAATAATGATAATTTAAATGTGTTCTAGAAAATGTTCCTTAAGATTTTAAGACATGTAATGCGAAACACAAAATAAGGTTAACGTTTTAGTCAAAAAATATTCCTACATTAATTACATTGTGATTAATATGGAGGGAACTTAAATTTGGTTTCCGTTTATTAACTCTCTAAATATTTCCCACAAACCTACAACTCCAGTAAATGTTCTTGAATTTAGATGATATAATGTCTTTGTGTGAATGTTGATGGAATATGATTTGGGCTATGCCCTATGATCCATAATGCTTGACAATATAATTGTGGTGGAGCAAATCTTTTACATTTGTGTAATGTTATTTTTGATATTGTATACAAGTCCCATTTTTTCAGTTGTTACAAGGTGTAAAACAAACATTTTATGAGATGCATTACCCCAATAGTGGATTATAAAGATTCTGCAAATCAGAGTGCAGACCCATGACCAATAAAGTTCCTTAGTAATTTGATTGCAATACCCATTTATAGTGCAGGGTGGTGGCATTTTGGTCCTCGACTCAGATCACATAAAAATAAACTTTATTTGGTTCATATCATAGATAAACCATAAAAGCACAACATATTAAAATGATGCATTGTTCCTCCACTCATGAGGGGCTAGTCACAAAGGTAAAATACACTTGTTTGTAAATTACATGTTAAATTTACTCATACACTTTTGAGTAGCTATAGTACTTTTGGTTATTCAGGATATCTGAGTGTAAAGTTACTGAAAGGTGCCTACTTACATGCCTTCACCCCCCCACCCGAAAAAGAGTGGGGAACCAAATGTATTACTGCGCAAAAAACACCACTACTAAGTGCAGCACGATACATGGCCACCAATGATACTGCAACATTGCCCAATAGAAAACAATGAAGGTAGAGACTTCAAATAAAACCTAATAGACAATAATGTTAAAAAAAAAAATTTTAATAGTGAAAAACATAAATAAATATAATTTAATGTAACAAATCTAAAAATAGTATCTATTTATTATTTAATTATGAAATATTTCCTAACCTTTTTTCAATGTAAAAATTAATGTGACATTCATTTATAATGCAAATACAATTTTTTTAAATTAAGTCTAGACATCATTTTTAGTATTTATTAATGTGGAAAATATTTTTGCACTTTAGATGGGAATTAATGATTTAATTGAAACTACAGAAAATATGTTTTATTTAATTTAATAAGATTTAAAAAAAATAAGTTAATAGTGTTGTAGATTGTTTTTATTTTGTTCTACATTTAAGATAAATATATACCGTCAATTTACATTAATATTATACATAAGATATTACTATTAATTTTGCTGGAGTTAAATAAACTTTTTTTACCCTTTCATTTACTTTAAAGTCAGGAGACTCCCCAATCCTTCCTATATCCCTCCTTACTCTCCCCTAAACCCCTCCCATGTAGCTGTAAGTATGCCACTTTTTTCAGCCACTTCCTCTGGTCGCTCCCAAATTTACTACTTAGGGGCCAATTTCGAAGCAGTCGTAAAAAAGCTCCGACTGTCGGTTGGAGCCGTTCCGAAAAATCGAAATTGGCTGTTCGGATTCCTTTCAGACCGACCCATTTTGATGGGGTCGGTCGGAAAGGAATCCGAACTGCATTTCCGAATGGCTTGCGATGGGCTCGGAGAGCCCGGCTGCTATCGGAAATCCTCCATCAATCCCTCCGGCGGCTCTTTCCGGACGAGGGATTACGATGGAGGATTCCCACAGCCTTTCTGTGCCGGCCTTTCTGACACAGAAAGGCTGAGGGAATCGGACTTTGGGGGCCTCCAGCAAGGCCCCCATGGGTGCAAGGCCTCCGGATGGCGGCCTAGGGGGCACCTGTGGTGCCCCCTGTTGATCCCTGCACCCGGTGGTAGGCACCTTGAGGTGCCTGCCACGGGGTGCAGGGATGAACTGCACCTCTGCTCTTTACAATGAGAGCATACATTCCGTTCGGAATGCATGCTCCCATTGTAAAGAATAGGATTCCGACCGAACAGTGTTCGGTCGCATCCTACTTGCTGGGCTGGAACCGACGACAGGAGGGCGTTCGGTTCCAGTTCCCAAACGATGTCGGACGGACTCCGGTCCGTCCGACATCAGAATCGGGCCCTAAGTAGTAAACTTATATATGTGAGTATCTCTCCATAGGAAACACAGGAGATGTGGAAATGTGCACTTATTGGGTTGTGAACTGTATCATTAAGGAGAACTGTCTACTTGCTCATCCAATACCTGGCCTCACAAAGAGCAATAGTCGCAGATGTGCCAAGTGGATTTATGGTTCTATTGGACACTAGAAGATAGCGATGGAGAGAAAGAAGATATAATATGAGACGTACTGATAAGAGAGATGTGAGGGAAAAGTTGTAACTGATTACTGCGTAAAGGAAGACTACAAAGTAAACTGACCTGACTTGTAGTAAAAAATCCCTGTAAACAAGCATTTGTAAAGCCAATAGATCTGACTTGGTTTAGGTGTATGTACTCTTTGCTTTGTGATGATTTGGAATGCACTAACAGAAGACACAGGTGAGGGCACCCAAGTACTGATCGGTTGGCATGCTGTGGGTCAAGCACAGATTCTTGCCCACCCTCCATTACCTAGGCCACGCCTCTGCTGAGGAACATCTATTTACGTTTCTTTGGCCACGCCCCTTTTAGAGCCCACTTCCTACAACTTTTCCATCCCATTTCAAGGACTTTATACAGTATTATGGCTAAGGGTAGGGAGAGCTGCCTGTGCACAAAAAGAGAGCCTGTCAATCACCTCAGGGAATCTAAAACCTTATCTTCAGACGCTTGTTCAAGGAATCAGCAACTGAGCATGAGAAATGAATCAGAAACGTCCGTAATCGGTCATGAGTTTTCTAACAACATCTATTCCGGTCAGACGTTACAAAACAGTTTGTAGATAAGGGGCGGGGGGTGTTGATGGCCGTTTTCGAGAATTTTTATCTGATTTCTTAAAAAATTCCGTTGTCAACTCACCCACACACGAATTCATTGCTCACTTTCCGAAGAAGAAAGCTCTTTTACAAAAAGAATGGACTTTGATGACGCTGACAAATGCCCAGAGACTGTAGTTATTGTCCCTGCACTGTTATTTGTCACACACACTTTATCTGTTTCCATACAGACATGGACAAGCATTGGCAAAACCGCTGGTCTCAGCTCGCCAAGCTATTAGTGTTGCCAAATTTTTTTGCCAATAGTGGATGCGCGGCTGGCAGTCTTGAAATGGATTTTGTTAATGAACACGTGTTTTTATGCATGTGTGGTGATGCGTGTTCATGTGTCATGACAGGGCTGATGAGTTTTTAACTTGCTATATTAACATGGTGATGGCCAAGAATCGCAAATTATTACGTAAAAAAAAAAGAAGTGCATGCGAAGCACGAAATGGATGGAAGCAGCCTTGCAGCACTTAGGACTTAAAAAAATTATAAACAAAAAACATTACGTTCAATGTGGGGAATAAGACTGAAGATAGGGTCTCGGTAAGAGACTAAAACAAGCATTTGCAGTGCAATAGGTCTCGCATTTGCAAGAGTTTAAGCTATTGGCGTTGTAAATGGCAATGCCTTTTATTTATCTGTTTTGATAATTAACACACCAATAGCTCAAACTCTTGTAAATGCCAGAACTATTTCACTTCAAAGAAGCGTCCGCCAATGTCCAGGGCTGCTTGGAAAGAGAATGGCAACGCACTCTACGCCGGAATAAACAAAAACCTCACACGCAAGCTACAGAACATCCAGAACGCCGCCGCAAGACTGGTCCTCAACCTGTCAAGACACTGCCACATCTCCCAGCACCTGCGCACACTCCACTGGCTCCCCATCGAAGCTAGAGTCACCTTCAAGATGCTCACCCACGCTCACAAGGCCCTCCACGACACCGGACCAGCATACCTGAACAGCCGACTCAATTTCCACGCACCCCAAAGGACCCTACGATCAGCCCAGCTCTCCTACGCCGTGGTCCCCCGCACCAGAAAGACCAGATCAGGCGGCCGCTCCTTCTCCTTCCTCGCGGCCAGAGCGTGGAACGCCCTACCTCTCCACCTCAGACAGACAACATCTCTCCCCATCTTCACAAGAAACCTCAAAACCTGGCTCTTCGACAGACCCCCTCCTTGATGGACTGGAACCTGCGAACCCCCCCCCCTCCCCCAGCGCCTTGAGACCCTCACGGGTGAGTAGTAGCGCTTAACAAACACGTGATTGAATGGCGCGCTGAATGTTGCAGGAAAGCATGATGTGCCTGCGGTGGGAGAAACTCATTAAAGAAAATAGTGCTTACAGACTAAATAAGACGTACCGTGTAACAACAGAAGTAAAAGGGCCAGTCCTCATGGGAGGTTACAAATGAAGACAAGGCGGTACTAAGGAGGGACTAACAAGCCTATTAACGAATCAGAAGCCAGCATTTACAAAGGACAATGAGGCAAGCCAATGAAAAATATGGGCGGCGAATGGGCAGAGCTTCAAGTTCATACTCGAATACAGCATGCCTCGCAGCGCATGCGCTGCCCAGGCTCGACCTAAAAAGGTTTTCTGTAAAAAAGGAGTGAAGCAGGTAAATGGGTTTTGTGAAATTATTTAACAAAAAATATTTAAGTGATGGGACTCAGTTTCCATGCATCCCAACTCACTTCAACCGCTGGCCCTTGTACTAAAACGAAGTTTGCAACCATTTGCAGTAAATGTGTGCCACTATGTGTAAATATAATAAGCAACTGATGAGCAAAAGCAGTCTCAAACTTAAAGAAACAAGTATTGGCAAAGCCAACAGTCTGGCCTAGGAAGCATGCAGTTTTTCATTTTTTCACAATCACATAAATAAGTATTAAAAGCTTTAAAGTAAAAAAAAAAAGTCAAAATGCTGCTGTCTAAAGACTGTGTTCACGTTTCCAAAAACAAAAGAAATACAAGCAAGTAAAGCAGGGATTGGCTCACCAACGCTGTCACTGAAATTAACTACTTCATTAGCCAGATGTGCACAAGTAAAATGCACCTGGTCATGATGGAGAAAGTCAATGGAAGAAATGCACTGATCCGTTGCCCCTCACTTGATGCTATGGTGGGCAGAAGCAACATGCAAATGCTACTGAACAGACCAACTGAACAGACCAGTGGTAAAAGAGGGCTGACCAAATGCACTTCTAACTGTTGGTGAGATAGAAAAAGCAAGAAAATCCAAGCAATAGCAAAGCCAATAGTTTAGCTATTGTATAAGTAAAGGAGCTTAATTACTCATTCCCATGTTTGTACATGTTGCTATTGGGATGGTTGTGTGGTAAAATGTGAGAATGAATCAAGCGGAAGACGGATGAGTGACTGAGTGCCTGGATAATCAATGGGTGAGGGTGTTCAATTAAACTTAAACAAGGATATGGACGAATGGTCGAATAACTGAATAGACATATGTAGTAATTGACTAAAAAAGTTGTAAAGTGTATTAATACCCAGGAAGTGGGTGTCCTGGCACTGATAGGGTGAAGCAAGAAGAAGATGCAGCTCGAGAAGAGAAAAGGAGTTTTTTCAGAAGTTGTTGAAACTGAGGGCTAATGGACTGAAGACTGAAAGGAAGTGTGATTTAAGATTTAGCCATGATGACCAATAAGCTGGGCCACTGGAATTATGTGACAGAGGAGGACCAAATTATGCATCAGAGTTGACTAAATTATGCGGCAATAAAAGGCAAATTATGTAGCACAATGCAGCACATTTTGTGATAGTATTACTTCATTATTATTATTCATTACACTTGGTAATAGTGTCTGGGAAAATAGCTCACCTTATTAGTACCAATTTAGTACCCAAAAACAGCAATAAGCAACTAAAAGATGACTAGTCAGCCTTAGCAAAAAGCCTTGCGGTGCGCAGGGACCAGAGTCGCCATATATTTTGTAATGTTTGAGCTAATAACTTATTTTTTTGTTCAACCCTGCAGAATATGCAGCAGATGATGAATTATGTGGCAAATGCGGCTTATCTATAAATATGCGAAAATCACCGCAGAATCACATAATTCAGACCATCCAGCTTTTCGCGATTTCGCGATTCACGAAAAAATCGCGAAATCAGCTGAGAAGCGCGATGGCCCCGATATTTACCATTTCGGCCGCGAAAAAGGTGTCCAAGCTGCAATTTAAAAAAAATGGTGGCTTCTTATTGGATGTACGCAAACACGTCACTACGTGTTTCCGTACAGCATTAGAGATATGGGGCAGAGTAAAAGGTACACGAGAGAAGTAGGCGAAAAGGCACATGGGATCCACTAACATCAGTGGAGAAAGGAGGGGAAGAGTAGTGGGGAGCTGCGAGAATGAAAGGTAGCGTCGATTGCTGTTTTTAATTATCGTTTCTTTTGCCCTCTTGAGAATGCTGTTGTTGTGATGCAATGTCATCAGGTAGCGCCACCTGCTGGAAAGTTGCTAGAAATAGAAATACAGTGAAATGAACGCAAGTTCGTCATCATATCTCTCCTTCCTCCATTCACTCTGCCACAAGCATAGTCAACGCAACCAGTCTCTGGCTGTGCGTGTGGCAAACCTGCTCATCAATTAGCAGGCAGGTCATATTTTTAGGCATGTCACTTTGGCTTTAGCTTAAGTGACCTTTGAAATCCCAGGCCCCCTCTCATCCTCTGCTCCCTTTCTGTAGGTAGAGGGGCCAGTGAGGAGAGGTGCTGGAGAGGAGAGGGGATCTGTGGAGGGAGGTGCTAGAGAGGAGAGGAGAGCTGAGCTGGAGAGGAGAGGGGAGCTGTGAAGGGAGGTGCTGGAGAAGAGAGCTGGAGAGGAGAGGGGAGCTGTGAAGGGAGGTGCTGGAGAGGAGAGCTGGAGAGGAGAGGGGAGCTGTGAAGACGGGGCCTGGTGTGAGAGGGGGGCCAGTAGATAGGGAGGCGAGTGAGGAGGAGAGATGCAATAAAAGGGTCTGTGGAGGAGAGAGAGATGCTGCTTCTACAGGAGGGGTGAGGTAGTGAGGGGGGACAGCTGGGGAGCTGAGGTGATGCGAAGGTGATGGCAGAGGAGGAAGTGAAGGTAGTGCCCAGGGTGACGGAGGAGACGGGGCAGGGAGAAGGTCTGGCAGGTGGATGAGGCTAGTAAAGGGAAAGGTTACCAGGAGAGGCTTACTACTGCTGGGCGTGAGAGGCACAGCCTGCCCTTCAGATATAGTCACTCTAGGACTTTTAGTCGCTGACTGCAGTATTTAGGTGTCTTACTGATAGTATTAAGATGACACCTTTGCCCAGAGAGTGTAAAAATATATAAAATTACAAAACTACTGTCACAAAATGTCACACATTACGCCACATATTTTGCTTTTGTTGATGAATAATTTAGACAATGCACCTGCTTAATTTGTGCCTACCATCCGAATAATTCCAGTGCCCTTGCATAAAATGGACCGCGCTACCTCGGTCATCTTTTGAAGTTAATATACACAGTGAGCCTGAAAGTATCTAAGTACGGAATTAAATTGCATTTCGGCAACGTAATGAAGTTGTGCAGGATATGTAAGGCTTACTCAGAGCCGTCCATTCTCCTTCGCCTCCTGGGGGCGTTTTCCAAGAAAAACCTTCAAACAGTAAGCTATCAAGCCAGGCATGTTCACTTATTATAAGACTATCAAGTGATGGAGAACAATTTCTACTGTGTTGTTAACAACCACTTCAGGTATATTTTTGAAAGAGAAAGTTGGGTACCATCATGTGTAGAAGTGGACTAGTTACCTCCATACACGAAATGAGGGGATCTGTATGACTAATTACACAACAATTTAAAAAGCACTTACAAATTATTATATTTTTATTTAATTCTTTAATGCCGCTATTCTTTCTAATGCAGGATGTTAGAGTGCTTTGCATCACACCCACATATTAACAGAGACAAAAAATCAAACACATGTGACTCAAATGTATATCAAGTTGCATATGGAAAAAAGGGTTACAAGCAATGTTCCCTCTAATTCTTTTCCTCTGTGGGCGGCAGTGTAGGGTCTATGTGCGCTGCAGGGAAGGCTATGTGCCCCAGGAACCAGACCGCGCATGCGGGTGCAGTGCGAAATATCACTCCAAATCTTTGCTTAAAAAAGTGGAAAAACTGTGCATTTCCACACACACAGCGCCACGTTAAGGGTCTTAAGGCAGGTTTGCAATTTGGATACACACGCCATGACATGAATTGGTTACACAGGCAAGTACACTTCGGGTTTAGAAAAGCACAAGACTCCAACGGTGGTACCATCATAAGATTTTACTGCTGTAGGTGTAATGTTACTTGTTGTATTATATATCTGGATGCAGAGCCAGAAAGAAGCAGCAAAACACCAGCCGGGCGGCACACTAGCTAAGCAAATATTTCAAACTTATGTGTTACCTAAAAGAAATGCAGCAAGTCCAAAAGCACGAAGTTTAAAGCATGATGGTGCTCAGACCTGTCCAGGCAGCCCGCTCTGTCAGGGGGCACAGGAGCTAAATTATTGGCCATGCCGGAGAATTATTTCCAAGCAGCCCCGGACGGCCGACTCGAATCCACTGGGCAAGGGAGAGTGAACTGCTGCATCATGCAGTCAGGAGACAGCGGTGAGAGGGCCGGTCGTCACCAGTGGAGAGTCATGGTGCCGAGGGGAAGAGAAGGAACTACAGAATGAACACAGAAGTATAACCACCAGCCACTGTCAGACATAGTATTAACAGTCACAATCAAATTGATTTAATTTTGGGAAAGAGTGTGATATTCTTTCTTTGGAAGTTCCCGGCCGCCTATTGAGGAACATCTTAAGCAAAGCTGTAAGCCATACACAGGGTATGGTAGTACGCACGACTTGTTATCGGTGATGTAAACCTTAGAACACGAGTTGTTGAATTACCTGGTGTGTATTCTAGCACCAAATGTTAAAGTTTCGCCGAATACATCCGCCTTTGACAGAATTACTGAATAACGCGATCCACAGTAGGAACTGAGCTACAATTATGAACTAAGTGATGGGCAAATTAAAAAATTGTTTTTCTTATTGCAGTGCTGGCTGCAGGCACAGAGAGAGTGTGGGATTGGTGTCATAGCGTACACTCGGGGCCTCAATGGCAATGTACCGTGTTCGCGCTTACTGGACTTCACAGTTTTGTTAGCGTCGGTGACTAAGACTATGCAGGATGTTTTTCATTTTACTAGCCTTACCCTAGAAGGCATTGCTGTTGCTTGGGCGGGCGGCTGGGCCCCCATAAAACAGCATGCAAGGGGCCCTGTAAGAAGCAAAAACTGCTGTGAGCCAGAGTGAGAAACTCCTGAGGAGAACTGCCTGTGGCTCTCCATGCGCTCTGACACATCTTTAAATTGCAGCTATAGACTTTTTCCCTTCCTCCCCGGCTGAAGCACTAAAACACGTCGCAGCTCACGACTGAAAACAAAGCTGCTATCAGGCACTGGTGGACAGCAGCAGTCAGGTAACTCACCCTAGGGTTGATACCTTCTCCAGAGAAAAAATAGCCATTAGTTGTTATTCAAAGTCTGCAAAGGCCTGGACCTGATACTAAACAGGACTGAAAACAAAACTGAATTTATTCATTTGTAACGTTTGTTACTTTAAGTGTTAGTCACTCATAGATCACCTCCAGAACACTTTTAAAACCGTGTTCTATTCCTATTTGTTCTTTGTAGTATGTACAGATAAAATGTAAAAATTCCAGCTTTAAGTGATTTTGCTTATTTTTGTACTGTCCACAACATCAAAGTATCCGCCCTGTGTTCATTTGATTTCAGCAGGATGTGCTTAGCTGTATTAAGGTGCAATAAAGTCCAAAGGCATGGGAGGTATGAGATGTTTTAGGATGATTTCTTTATTTTTATATCTTCTGGGCACACAAATCATAACAGTATCTTAACTTTCCATTTCAGGGGTTTTGAAGCAGTTTCAAGATATTGTAGGTCTTATTGATCGAGAGGGTGTAATTTCCAATATTTATCTCTTTCCGTGCTCTTCATCGCTTGGTTTCACTCTCGAGAAAATGTGTCACTCTTAAGTACACAGAAACCATGGAAATGTGAAATATAATATCAAAAAAATTGGCAGCTATGAGAGAATGTGTTCTTTTCGATGGTTTTTGGTTGTGGCCTCTGCTGGAGGTGAGATTTAAAGCTCCTGCAGCCCATACCTGCACCACTTGCGTTTCCACCCTATATGTCTTTGCTGTTATCTTACAGAGCACATTTTCCTTCACCCACATCCCCACTAACGGGATGCCATGCAATTTCCTGTGCTTTATAGTGGCTTTAAGATTTCTTAGAGTTTCTCGTTGCTTAAATGGGTGCAATTTCTGAAATTATGTTTCCCTTGTCTTCACTGCTTGATTTTACTCGCAAGAAAGTGTCACTCGTAGCTGTTGAATGCAGCTCTGCAAGTGCCATGCATAGCACGTTATACTAACGCATTTAAAGAAAGGTTTCCGCATTACCGCAATGCCCGAGATTGTCGCACAATGAATGGCACTTGGCTGGGCTGTCACAGCATATTCACAGCATGTTAATTAAAGCAGAGTGTTGAGCTGCGTCTTGCGCTGTCTCGAATAAGTGGTTGCACTGTCGTGGTTGCATGTGGTGGCAATATGTTTGAAAGGAGCAATCCGGGTTCAATGGGGCTCAGTGGAGTATAGCGCAATGTAGCCGCTGCTTAGAGCGCATTAAGAAAATAAGTGAGTCTGTAGGGAGACTGGCGCATTAAAAAAATTTAAAGGCTTAGAGAAATGTGCCCACAGTTCTCTAATTCATTTCTTCACGTCGTGATTATGTTAAGGGAGCATCAGAATTGTAGTTTTGGCTGGCGTGGTTCTTGTGCGAGGGATGGGGGTGGGGGCCTCCCCCACTTCTGCAGCGCTGCTCGTGGTTGAGGCTGTTGTATATTTAAGGCCTTTACTCTTAGAAATACTTTGCAAGGTATCTAATATCGCGCTGCCCCAAAGAAAGTTCACCATTCAGAGGAACGGCTAAAGACTAAAGTGCCTTAGTGATGCAATGTGCACCCCTGCAGTATCAAATGCAGCGCTTTGCAGAACGTGTTCCAAAAATATTGAGTCACCTGGAGCCGCTGCCCGCATGTGAAGGCTGAAGACGGGCCTTTCCCACTGTACCGCGGGAGTTTCCATGTTTCATGAGAAGAAAGTATTGCACTGTGGGGGAAAGGCTTGTTATTATGGTACTGCAGACTTATTTTATGAGGTCTCCTATTGCAAAAAGCAGGTGGAATGTAGCATTGAGGCGTTCGGGTAATAAGATATTAATATTATTATTATTTTTAGCAGACGAGTATTCTGCGCGTAAAACCATGTAAATAGGATATTTCTATTTAAACGGATCAAAATAAGTAGAGGATCCGCGCAAGGGAGTTAGTAGCCTGCATGGCGATTGATGTGAAAAGTCAGGT